>CM030789.1:32345000-33545000 GCA_018127125.1 Rhododendron griersonianum
TTCCTATATATCATCCTTCCCATGTGAGCGAGCCAAAGAGGCTGCCTAACTCATCGTGTTTAAACTGCCTAAAGACAAAGAATAGGAAGGTACTCGATATTCTGAATTTCTTTCACCCTACAGGTTTTGCACATCATCTAACAACGACTTCCCTATAAGCCATGCTAGTTAGGTTACAATTCCATTCCCTAGCTTGCCCCGTTACACCTACATCCCAGGTTACAAAATTAACGAAAAGCAAAAGAAAAGCTAGTAAAATGTGAACGCATTAAGTTTTCACGGTTTCTGTTATTTGTTACTGGTAATTACACTAAAAAATCCAAAAGGAAGGGCCTGGACATTCTGAGTTCCTTTCAGCCCAGAGGTTTTATTTTTTTACTTATCTTTTTAATCCTTGAATACAAAGCAAAGGGTGGAGCTTTCCCTATTCTGTGCTAGAGATGATGCTACCGCGACATCATTTTCTTTGGTCTTGTGGTGCAAGAGTTGGATTTTTGGTTTTTGCACTTATCTTTTGAATTCTCGAATAAAAACAAAAGGGCAGAGCTTTCCCTATTCTGTGGTAGAGATAGTGCTTGAACCCACAAGAATGATCACAAATTGTTGACATCATAGAGTACAGAGATCATGGAATTGGTCCTCACACATCTCTCATTTTTTTGGAAATCCGATTTTAGCACTGAAAATGTGACCTCTTTGGGGGTGTCTCTTTAAGTATGAAGCCGATTTCATAAGGAGCAAAAAATCTACAACCAATTAGTCAGACGCATGGTTTTCTTTCCCCAGAGTTAGCTTAACAGATTCTCTGAAGTCTTACCGCATAAAAACCACACATCAATCAATCGATCAGACCTTAACCCAAAAGGAAATAAGGAGAAAAAAACTCACAGGATTTGCTGAGTTCTGAAAGCACCGACGACTCTATCGAACATATCGGCGTCGTCCTTGTATTTGCAATTGGAGCGGAAGACGACCCAGCAGTTGAGCTTCTCCCTAACTTTCCTCTCCAAATCTTCTCCTCTTGCAGCTGATCGGTCATCATCTGCTCTGAGACACTTGACTGGCCATCTGTTGCAGAGATGGTGGTCTCTGGTGGTGGTGGACGGATGGATGAAAATTGGAAATGGGAAGAAGATGTGAACAAATGAATTGGAAAAGACAAAGAACCTGGATTCCAGGCAGGATTCCTGCGCGTACAGTAACCGAAGGAGGAAATTTTACTGGAAAGCTCCCAAGCCCAACACCACTGCATGACAAAATAGTGTAGAAAAATCGGGACGCAAACGGAAAACATCGAAAATCCAAAAACCCGTTAGACTGTGTTTGGATGGCCGACATCTTTAAGGGGAATGAGAATATGATTCCTGAACGCTGAGATTCCCATGTTTGGATAGTGATTGAATAGGAATAAGATTGTTGATCTCCTAATCCAGGAGCAATCAGATTCCTTAATAGAGGAGGAATCTCAAACCTCCCCTACCCTGGGAATCCAAGATTACGGGGTAATCTAATTACTTGGGGAAAAGGAAAAAAAATTCAATACCTCTTCTGCCCCCAATACCCACCCATGTTGAATTTTTTTTTTTATTAGCAACTAAAAGAAATCCCTCCAATTTTCCTCCCTCCCTCAATTTTCCCTCCAATCCCTCACCCTATTCCTGCCTTTTTCTAGTAGTTATTTTGCAATGATTCATATTTTTATAGTCCAGTTTAATTTTTTTATAGTCTAGTGTTCTAGTAGTTATTTTGCAATGATTCATTTTTAAGTTTGTTTAATTATTGGCTAGTGTTCTAAACTTCTAATGGTTGGAAATTTTTCGTAGTCTACTCTTGTTTATTTATTGTCTTGTAGGAAGTGTGCTGTATGAATAATTTAGAAATAGTTGTTAAAGAGTGTTTTTGGAAAATTACTTAAAAATGCATTCCATTCCCTAACTTCCAATGGTTGAACCTAACGCTTGAATAGGAATTTATCATTTTTTTCCTTCATAACATTCCTACATGAACCAAACACGTCAATAGGATTACCCATGTATTCTATTCCTGGGAATGTCCCAGAAATAGGATACCCATTCCTTCCATCCAAACTGAGCCTAAAGTAATTCGTAAATAACCTAAATAGTGTCTATGGCCCACCACTTTTGAGCGCGAAATGACGAGAACGCTTGGAACCTCAAAGAAGTAAATTCAATCGGCTAGTTTCCGTACTCGGGGGCATTATCATCCGGAGATGGTCAAAGTGTAAGCCACAATTTGGAATTTGGTTCCTTTATAGGCGGCCTGTGGAAATACTCCTATGTAAGCCGCAATGTACTAACGACCTGTTTGGATGGGGGATTTGCCCCCGGATATGCGACGCGGCCGGAGATAAAGTCTGGCCTCTGCTCTTCTCCGGTCTTTGGAAGCAAAAAACCCAACCCCGATTTGCCCCCTGATTTGGGGACTTCGGATTCGTAATCCACTTGCGGCCGGATTTGCTAACGACAGGGGTACCCCTGTGTACCCCTGTCGTTAGTTATGCGGGACTGTGAAAAGGCGACATTGCCCTTGCTTATCCGGGGGGAGAGAGAGAGAGAGAGTACCTGCTAGCTGCTGGGGCGGCGAGAAGAAGAAGAAATAAGAAAGAAAGAAACCGTAGCCCTAATGAAGAAGAAGAAAGCACGTGTCCTTCACGTGAAGGATTTTAATGAGTTTATAGGAAAATTATGATTTGCACCCTGTAATTTAGAGGTATCAACTGTAGCACCACTAACATTTACGTGAAACATTTTATGTTTCTATGTTTCAAGTATTACCACAAATTTTCATGTACCAACTGTTCCAAAATTTATTTAAAATTTAAATGAGCTTTAAAATTTGTTCAAACTAAAATTTATACATTGGTTGCCCTTGAAATCTCTCTTAAATTGTACGTATTTTAAATTAAACTAAAACTTTCCAATTAGTACGTTATTTAATTTTTTTAGAAAACAATATTTTCTAATAAAAATAAGGCTTAAACATTTTTAAGTTAAAACGATTTTATTTTATCCCACAATTATTGACAAAACCGTATTTATTCTAATTATAATAAAATAACCTTTTTTTTGTACATTAAATAACTAAAGGGGCAATTAAGTAATTTGACACCTTATCCTATCATATCCATCTTCCAAATTACTCTTCTCGAAAAATCATCCAAACACTAGATTACTAATCCACCCTTCTTAGGAGGTGGATCCACCCTTATTACATATCCACCCTCCTTCTATTTCTACCCAAAATCAAATCTTCCATCCAAACGAACAAGAGTACATTGACTGGTGAGAGCCTAAAGGCTAAATCCCATTTTCCTAGAGATTTCGACGAGACGATAGCGCTTTTTGTCAAACCTCGTGAGCCCCACCCCAACTTCACGCGTGCTCGATCTAACGGCCTGACTTCCCTCCGCAATACCCGGCCACCACTTCCATCCAACGGCTCTTATTCTCCCTGTTTGACTCCACCCCTTCCCTTTCCTTTCCTCTCCTTTCCTCCTACATCACTCACACATCCCAATAACTCAACCAAATCCATACTCCCACTCCACATATTGCAACCCCTACTGCACCCACTCAGATCCCTCTCTTAAGTTAAAGAAACACACACTGTCACACACACACTCTCTCTCTCTCTCAAATTTCCCTCCCTCTGTCACCGGAAATCTAGCGAATCAGTCCACGGCTTCGATCTGCGATTCTCTCGGCAATACTAATTTCGGTACTTTCTCCTCCTACTGTTAGCTTTTCAGTATTCACTTGTTATTTGCTTCTACATATATATTTCTTGCGATTATAGCCCTTGATGCTCCAATTTCTTTTTCTTTTTTTTTCCCCCTCTCTTTCTGATTTGTGGAATTTTATATATTTATGCCCCCACGTGTAGATCTTCGTTAATCTGGCACTAGTGGAGTATTTCATGTCATAATCTGTTTATTGATTGGTCCCAATTTTAGAGATCTTACAGTAATATGTTCAAATATCCTTGATGAGTAACGTATATTTAATATGTCTCGTACTCAGGTGTTTTGTGTTCATTGGATGACCTCTTTTTATGCGATTTTGTTTGCATATGAATCATTTGATTTGGGTTTGGGTTGTCTTAATTTTAACAAATTCAGGGGTTTCTTAAATTCAATAACCCTATATACCCTGCAACCACATAATTTAACCAAAAAATAAAATAAAAAACAAACACCCGGCTTTAGATCCAATCTTTTGTTATTGTGGCCCAAAGTGAATCTGATCCATACATTCAGTTGTTCCCTTCAAGTCAAAGTTGTAAATCCGAGTGTATTCGACCACTGGAATGGTACGTATCGGTACCGATGCGTATCTCAGTACCGTTCGGATTCACTGCTATAAAAAAAAAATTCAACACATTTATACCTAGTTGTCAAACTTAGTTTTGAATACGAAGCTTCCAAAATACTCCATTGACAAGCTCGAAAATAAAATTTTACATTCAGATCATCTAGAATTACAGTAGGAAATTGGATTAGGACAAAATAAAACTGAAAAAGTACTGGAGTACACTAATTCAGGAGTAAGTTGGGCAAAAGTCAAGAAATGAGGGCTATTTTTGTACACATAAATAGAGAAGGTTCAAGACTCTGCAAATTGCAGACATATGTACTAGATTAGGATATTTGAGAGGATTGGGTACGCTGATGATGACAACATGTGAGTGATCTGAGCCCCACACAGTAACCCAGGAGATAAAGAACGCGTTCATCGGCTTCAGACATTTGATCTATTCCGGCCGGAAAAGGACCGGAGTGTGCCAGAACACCCGGTACTTGCCGGAACTAGCCGGGAAATTGTGCGGGACGGAACTGACAAACTGCTGTACCGTGTTTTGGAACGGGATGTACTAGACCGTACCGGCCGGTACGGTACAGAATTAACAACTTTGCTTCAAGTAGAACTAATGTGCCAAACTTTCTTATGCATGATTGTTATTTTTGTGTATATTTTTTTTTGGATTAAATGATTAATGGTGGAGTTTATGTCTATTCATGGGATTTATTTATCTTGTTGTGTTTGAAGGTTTGAGTGGACATCAGATTATAATTTGGCGCTGAAGGAGTAGATCAACATGCCGTGGACGTCCTCTTTTGTGAATTATAGCAGGAAGTTGGTGGTGTTCTTTCGTGTTATCCTGTAATTATATTTTTTCCTGGTGAGTTGTCTTTATGTTATCTCTATTTGCGTTATCCTATAGAAGCATGCAGCTATGTCTTTTTGTTTAATTGGGTAGATTTCGTAATTTGTTACCATACCATCTATATATCGATTTCCATTGCTTGCTTAGTGAAACTCTTACATTCCATACTGTAATTTTGGCTAGTTATTTCAGTTCAAGATAAATTGGCTTGTCTATTTGGGTTCAATACTTTGATTTTATTTCTGGTTTTATTAGAAACTGGTAGGTTTTACAGCTTCCAAAACTGGTTGATGCATTGTCACTATCTCTGCTTGATTAGTGAGAGTCCACGGGTGGAAATATTTGAAGACGGAGTAAATTTGAATTAAATTACTTTTTTATTTCAATCTTACGATGGTCTGAATTGCAGTCACAGTGTAGGTTGCAGGTGTCAATTTCTGTTGCCCTATTTTCTGTGCTGACCAATTCATGGTTATAGAAAATTAATGATGGACTTTTGTAGGATGGTACAATCTCTCGGAGTGCTAATGTGGTTTATGTTCTTGTTGGTATAGGACGTAAAGGTTTTCTGTGATCGTAGCACTTCCTTTTTAACAACGGTTGGTAGAGTGAGAATGTTCATTGCAGTCGCATCAAATAGATATCGAGCTGTAAAGGAAGGTGGGAGGATTAGGATGAGTGTTGGGATAATTGCGTATTACCAACGGATGCAAGTTTGCCAGGTAAAACTATTACTTGTCTACCTTCAGTATTTACTGCCATTGTTGGAATTTCTTATGCGTCAACCTTGGATTTTCAATCAAAATACCTTTCACTCTGTTTTCCTAGTACCTTGGGGCTTGTTTCGTATACCTTTGAATGTCTTCCACTTTTCAAAATTTGGAAAAAGAAATTTCATGCAAAGTAGTTTGTAATGCATGTTTGAAGATATTATGTGATGCCACCTGTCGGAGTTTGTCCCACATCGGTTAACTATCTACTCCAAAACTTAGTATATGAGCTTAGGCGGCCTCTCCACTCATTGCCAATTGGTATTGAGTTGGATGCTTTAACAACACCTATCATTCTATTTGGAATTGTTTGTGTGGGATACCTGTGTTTTACAATAATGGATGTGATTTCGATTTTTCTTCATCATTCACAGTTCTCAGTCACTTTTGGCTTGCCTGCATATAATTTTGTGTTTGTATCTGCATTTTGCATAATATGGCAGACTAATAAGCTTAGTAATTCATGGACACCTGGAAACAAGGCAGGAAACGCAAGAAGAAACTGGAACTGAAAATATAATATGGACATAGCACCTTGTTTCAATCAGAACCCATCTAACGTGCTATATGTCCACTAGATTATTTGTCTTGCCTTCCAATGGGTTTTTTTAACTTCCTATGCTAGTAGCAGTGTATGACACTATGACTTGTAGAAATCTGTATGTCATTGGATCTATTATTCAATTTCATACTTTATGAATTTGTGTAACCCAACAAATTAGCAGGTGCATACGTATAATCTATGAAGCACCGTCCTTCCTAGAGATTGCCATATCCGTGTCCTACACGATGGGACACGAGGACACACCGGGGACACCAAAAAATGGATGGGACGCGCCAAGTCGCGTGTCCACCAAAGTTAATTATTTTTTTTTCTAGGGGGACACAACGGGGGTCAAATATAAATTTTTTAGAAAATTAGAGGCCGGCCCCCTTTTTTAGGTTCGGTTTCATCCCAATCTTAAATATTTTTTCCGAAGTTATCCAGGTTCGGTTATGTTGTGTAATAACCTTTCTACCCCGACTCCAACCCAGACGAAGAAATGTCACCACCACCAGTACCCACGCTCCACACTGCCCGCCCCCTCATCGGGATCTCACAACCACCACCGACACTAGGTTTTCGTTCAAGAACGAATCGTTCGACGGCAACATCGTGAAGTTGAACTCCTCTTCTTCTCTCTCATTCTCAGTACCCTCCATGCCATCACTATCCTCCTTCCTCTTCA
This sequence comes from Rhododendron griersonianum, assembly GCA_018127125.1. NCBI lineage: Eukaryota > Viridiplantae > Streptophyta > Magnoliopsida > Ericales > Ericaceae > Rhododendron > Rhododendron griersonianum. The sequence continues at coordinate 32,352,184 of CM030789.1, forward strand.
TCTCCGATTGCACAATTGCTTGGAGGAATTCTTCGCCGGCGGAATTCGTCGAATTCATTGGTAAGTTCTCCGATTGCGCAATTTCTTGGAGGAATTCGTCGCCGGAGACGAAATCCAATCGTTGTCACAGAAGTGAAGTAAGAAGTTGCACTTAAGAACCATCAGGTGGAGGAGATGGATTCAGAGAGAAATTTGGAACAAGTTTGTTTCAAAAACTGCATAAGCCCTTGACATTACGGGTCGGTGTTCGCCACCATAGTAGAGATTTGAGATTATCAACTACATTTTTTGGGGTAATCAATTATCAACTACTTCTCTATACTGCTATCTGAAAGTTGGAAACTCGCCTCATTGTTCGGGGAGGTGCTTGTTTGATGATCTGAATGTTTCTGAACTCTTATTTTTCCTTTATTCTGTTGTTAGAAATGATATTTTTGTATGCGAACTATGCATTTTAGCGTGTGGTGGGGCTATGAGAACTGTATATGAATTGTGTATTGGGGCTATGTGAACTGCATATTTTAGTGTGTGGTGAGGCTTTGTGAATCGTGTATTTTCGGTTATGTGAACTGTGTGATGGGCTATGTGAACCGGTGTTCTAAAACAAGGTATTCCTCGCCAAGTACTCGCTCCAAGGTGCCTGGCCAAGGCGACTAATCCCTACTCGGTGGGCATTACTCGCCGACTAACGCCGAGTACTCGCTCCAAGGTGCCTGGCCGAGCGAGTAGCGAGTTTTAGAACACTGATGTGGACTGTGTGTATTGGGGCTATGTGAACTGTGTATTTTAGTGTGTGGTGAAGCTATGTGAACTGTGTATTTTTCAGTTTTCACAGGCAGTTCACATAACTAGTTCTCATAGCCAGTTCACATAGCCAATTCTCATAGAGACAGGTCTCATAGACAAGGGTATCTTTTTTTGAATTAATAGGGGTCAGGACTATTTTAAAAAGATTGGGTAGAAATAATATATTCAGGGTTGGGATGAAACCAAAGCTAAAAAAAGGGACCGGCGTCTAAAAACCCCAAAATTTAAAATTATTGGGAAAAATTTGTGCTACTTAAGATATTTTTTGGTTAAGAGCGTGTATGATGTATGTTTGATGCTTGTTTATACATTTTGATGCTTCATGCTTCTTCATATAACTATGATTCCATTCGTATAAATTAAATATTATTTATTTGTTTTTGCCTTGTCCTCTGACTTGTCAGTGTGCCCATTCTTTTAGAAATCTCTTGTCGGTTTCTGTATCCGATTGTCCATGTCTGTATCCCCTGCTGCATAGCGTATAATTGAGTCTATCTTTTCCCAAGTATGCAAAGCATACTTCTTAAATGAAATTTCACTTGATTGCTAGTATGTGCTATTGGTAATTTTTATGTTTGAACTGTGCAGGGATCTAGGCTTGGGGTTTCCCATTAATGAAGTGATAAGTTAGAAAATGGAATATACTACTGTTGAATTAGGCTGTATGGTGCTCCTTTTTTATTTGTTGATCTGTAATTGCTAGATTTCATTTCATGTTCTGAACCTTTTTAAAATTTGTCTACCAACCTATGTAATTTGATTTATCCAGTTTGTTACATTGGACGTGCTGGTATGATTAGTACTTATGGCTTATAATTTGCTTTGCAGGCTGAATATTTCCGTCAGTTGCTTAAACCTGTAACGTAGTCTAGTGTAGTAAAGACCTTGGGAGATTGGGATTTTACTTCCCTGTAGCTGTGATCGCACATTGGAAGGCAGTAACGTCTACAAAGCCTTGGTTCAAATAGTGGTTAAATTGGACGGCCGTACTGTGATGGAAACTCATTAAGTGTGCTTTTTAGTCGTCTCGGTTTTCACTCCTTTAGGAACTTCCATTAAATTAAATTTGAAATCGACATTCACTGTCTCAAAAGCCACAGTTGTACCTTTTGGTGAATTTACTTATTCAAAGGACCAATGCAGAGTGACCAGCGATTTTTCCCTCAAAATCCTGTGTTTCCCCATTCAAATCAAGTGTGTGATAGCTACATGTTTAATGCTCATAATGAATCTGTGCTTGGGGGGACGATTTTACCGACTGGTCTAAAGCATTCAGGGCCTCTCCATGGAGTTGAATTTCAACCCTCTGAGGTCTGCCCGAAGAATTTCATCATCTTTGACCAAACACAGAACAGAAGCCAAATCATGTTTCACCCAGCAATTGCTCCCAAATTCTGTTCTCCGGGTTTTAATGTCCATTCATCTTACGCTCATAACAATGTTGAGCAGGAAGAGAATATCGAGAAAGAGAATCCTTCTTCCCTTAGAGAAGATTCAGATGACATCAATGCATTATTGGACTCAGAAGATTACGAACAAGGTGACGAGGATGAGGTTAGTACAGCACGAACACAGGGAAATTACGGAAGCGATTCCTCTGATTCTTGCTCTTCATATGGTTCGAAACCCAAAAAGAGCAAGCTGCCCCCTTCTCAGAAGTCTTCTGGTGGAAGCAGTTGTAACAATGAAAGGAAGAGGCAGAAAATGAGGAAGATGGTGAAGGTTCTTCGCGGGATTGTACCTGGTGGCAGTAACCGAATGAATACTGCTGCTGTTCTTGATGAAGCTGTCAGGTACCTAAAGTCCCTCAAGGTAGAAGCGCAGAAGCTTGGAGTTGCAAACCTGAATAATTAAAGCTCTGATCTGGTAACAAAGATTCAAACTCTCTCTCTCTCTCTCTCTCTCTCTCTCTCTCTCTCTCTCTCTGAGGTTGGCTTGCTAGTATTCTACACATTGCCATGTGATAATCATAATGCTATGTTACCCAGAATTTTAACACAAAAATACTGAGAAAGTGGTATGTATGGCGTGTAAACATTAAAAGTTTGTGATGTGAATCTCAACCTGAATGAATCTGATCCATAGAGGCCACTTTTTCGATGTTTTCCGGAGAACAAATTCTGGGTATATAGTATTGTTGCAAGTAAAGATAGTCTATGGTTCTCTTAATCCCTAGATTTCAAATGCTTCCGGCTGGTATAGCTGTCTCTTCGGGTGCAAAAGTAAATTTGTTGTGTTATGGTTTATTCTTGCTTTATGTAGGAAGGGTGAGAGTTGAGGTGTAATAAGTGGAGTAATACTCTGCTAGACTTGCTGGATATTGTGTAACTTCATTTCTGCTTTTTTCACTTCCATTTCTATGATTGTAATGACTTCTTATTTAACAGATGCATTCACCTCTTTATAGCTGATTTTTACTGCTTTGACGTAGTAGTTAGTGGCAAAGTATCTGAAACTTCTTGAACGTGTGTTACTGAAAATCCTTGTGGATTCCTCGACATGTATTAACAAAAATCCTATATGCATGAGATCAAACAGTTCAGCAGACACTCAGCCTTTTGAACCTGCAAACATTTCCCATCTGACGAATCTCTTAATTGTAAATATTTTTGGTTGTTTTCAAAATGCAAAACTTATGCTGTCTAAATAAATATGTTTCGGAACGTATATGAGAGACACGTCTACTCAACATTTTAGATTACGTTGGTATGTTAACTTTTATTTCGTTAAGTACATTAGGGCTGTCCACGGTCAGATTTTTTCGGATTCTGGCCGGGTTGGACCCGACCCGACCCTATTTGGATTGTTCAAAACTTTTATTTCGTTAAGTACATTAGGGCTGTCCACGGTCAGATTTTTTCGGATTCTTGCCGGGTTGGACCCGACCCGACCCTATTTGGATTGTTCAAATGGCCACCCGAGCCCGACTGAAATACTTGTCCGGTTCCAACTGGAACGAGTGCTGATTGGTTCCGGTCGGGTTCGGTTGGATGGCAGGTTGTACAAAATCATAAACGCAATCACAGATCTAGAAATGACAATAACGATTCACAGCAAAATATTACAAAATCACGATTCATGGTAACAAATCTACAAACCTTTTTTTTCTGAAAATCAAACTCTTGATTCCAAAATTATTCTCCTAGTTCCAACCCGACTAAAAGGAGAAGAACAAAATAAACTAAGTGTTTCGTTCTTCCACAGATTGTTTGAGGTGCTTAAATGTAGAAATTGTTTTCTGTGGAAAAGAATTAGTGTTGTGGTCTTGAGTTTCAAAATGTTCATGTTTGGTATTCCAATTCCCAAGTAACTTCACTTTAGGGATTTGGGATTTCAAGCAATCTAGGTCTGTGTATGGTTTGAGAATGTATGCAGGGATTGTGGACAAGAAGGAGAACAAAATAAACTAAGTGTTTCGTTCTTCCACAGATCTACAAAGTACGAACCTTTGTACAGAGGAACGATGTGAACCTTTGTTCTTCTCCTTCTAAAAACCTTTGTCCTTCTACAGATTTGCAAACCTTTGCTCTTCTCCTTCCCGACAACTGGGAACGACTGCGATGGGTATGTTGTTGAGGACGAGGTGGAGACGCCACCGTAGCCTGCGGAGGAGTGGTGGGGAAGCTGGTGGAGAGTGTGGTGGCGGGCATTTTGGAGGAGAAAGAGAATTGGACTGTGGGAGGAGGTCTGAGAAGGAGAAGGAACTTGACGCTGAAATTATCTAGACTCCGGAGTATGCTCGAGCTAGCTTCCCAAGCAAGACGCGTACCTTATCAAGCATATTGACTTATACTCTTCTTGGCAGTCTCCAATCCATATATCTGAATCATCAGAAATGGAAGCTCCAAGATTCTACCATCTAGCTTTGATATCTGTGGGGTTTATGGTTATACATACCGCATAGAATACTCCATTCTTGCCCTGCTGGACTACTCCTTTCTAGATTCAACCGCTTCTTCATCATCAGTCTCCCTCCCTAAAATGGCGAGATAAATACCATACCATATGTCACTTGGGAGATGCTGCAAGAGAAAATATCACAAATTTAATCAGTTTCGAATGCTTGACAAAAACCTGCCTGATCAAGGCCTTTACTGTCATCAATTTTCGGCAGTTCAAAAAAAAAAAAAGGGCCTTTACTGTCACCAATGGGTGTTACTAACTTGAACCATGCATCTATGAAAACATAATGCATGTAATTAGGTCCAGGGGACAAATAGTAGTGACAGCAAAAAACGACCGAGCCAAAGTTCAAATGGGCAGTCAGCTCACCTTCTTAGTAACAAAAAATAAAGAAAAAAAACTTCCAGGATGTTATATTACCAAAAGTTTAGGCTGCTAGGATGGAAATGTATTGTATAGGCAGGTTTCTGTTTAGTCGATAAGGGGATGTTTCTGAAATAAGGTTTCTATTTCTGCCTTGTTGTTTGGGGTGCTTAAATGTAGAAATTGTTTTCTGTGGAACAGAATTATTGTTGTGGTCTTGAGTTTCAAAATGTTCATGTTTGGTATTCCAATTCCCAAGTAACTTCACTTTAGGGATTTGGGATTTCAAGCAGTCTAGGGCTGTGTTTGGTTTGAGAATGTATGCAGGGATTGTGGACAAGAACTTTATTCAACATACCTACTTTATTTTGTCATCATTTTGCCGTTATTTTCTTTTTGTTCACTAATCTCCCAGTGAAATTTTAACAGGTCCAAGTGGTTCAACAATATTGTTATTGTGTTACCAAAAGGTGAAATCAAAATATTCTATTTTACCGAAAAAATGTGCTGATATGAACCCAAGTGGGTCAAGTGAGAGCATGACAGCAAGGGCTTACCCTTTCAAGCTCATAGGATCGACAAGGTTTGTCCAATTGATAACTTCGGGACTCGAGAATTGATCGAGGTGTGAATAAATTAGTCTAAACACCCGCTTATGATGCAAAAGTGCTGGATTGTTGAAAAGATTTTACAGTGCCTTGTGCATTTTGGGAGGGAGGTAGGCAATGTGACAGTGTTGCCCTAAACAAATTACCAACCGATACTGAATTACTACTCTGTCAAAGTGATAATAGTGCTAATCACTGGCTGTATTATGTAATCTGTAAATATTTAACTTTGCACCCAAAGATTGGTTGGAAACATTATGGCATTGAACATGAACAAATGGAAACTTAAAAAATAAAAATAAAACGTAAAAGCAGAATCAGCTGCAATCGTTTTTCATCTGAACTTGTTAATTGTTATCATATACAGTACTGAACCCTAATTGCAACAAAATATGGCTTTTAATACAATACAGTACCGAAGTTGGTCCCATATTGACATGTACTTAGCACAATACATTCAGATTCAGATTCTTATTCATTGAGTGAGTAGCTCATTGAGACTATTTGGCAATTAGAAAATCTCTGGAATCACATGCATATCCCAAACACGCATCTAAATTATAGCAACAAGAAATGAAAATCAAACACAAATCATGCTTTTTGAGGGAGATCTTGAGATTGTACTAATAGAAGATCAAAACAGTTAACAACAAATCCTAATCCCATGTCTTCATGGGGTTAAAGTCTAACCACATTTGTCCAATCTAAGTTGGTAGAGTACCAACCTCCCTGGGTTTGTTTTCTTATTGTTGTCGCTACTATCCACAATGGTCTAACCAAAATTGGATAACCAAAAGTTGTCACATCATCTTTTAGTTATCCATTGAAGGGATTGTTAAGATTAGCAATGTAGAGGTTCGCAATGGCAAAAACAAAATTGGATAACCAAATTTACCGCATCACCTTTTTCAAACTACAAAAAAATCTAAAAACTCAAACATGACAACAGTTTTTTTTAAAAATAGCTTTCAACCTAATAAAAACTGTTTATTAGAAATACAAAATAATTTTTCAAAAACACCTTTAAAAAAATAGTTTTTTGTAGTTTGAAAAAGCAAGTTTCGAGCCCAGCGCTTGGCACTCACACCCCAGCGCTGTGGTTAAACCCTACTTCTGACAGTTTTCACTGCTACAGAAATCTCATCATCACCCTACTAAGTATGTTGACTGATCTTATCAAGAACCAGACTAGCATAGACGATCCTCCACTATTTTTCCTCTATAAATACAAGTGATTTGAGAGACTTGAAGAGATACATAATCCCCTTTTGACATACTTGGGAAAAATCTTGATTTTTGAGAGAAAATTGTTACTCCCTCCGTCCCTTTTTAAATGTCCTGCTTCGTAATTCCAACTTATTAAAAAGACATCATCATTATACCTTTCACATCAATTTTTTTCTCCACTTTTCCTACTTACCCATCATTATTACACTTTTACTCACTAACTTTTCAAAATGGAATCTACCTTTAGGGACAAAATAGACAATTCACCAACTTTTACCCACTAACTTTACAAAATGGACACTTATTAATGGACAGCCCAAAATGGAATACTGGACTGTAATAAAGGGACGGAGGGAGTAGAAAAATTCACTTTTAGTGAGAAAAATATCCAAAAATTTGGTTTTCACTCCATCCCATCACCCCAAAACTCCACTCTAAAATTATTTCCCACCACTTTTCAATTCAAACCACCTCTTAAACCACTCAAACCAAGCTTCAAAGCCTTGATCAAGGGGCATATAAGGCAGTGCTACGTTCTGGCTAGTGCACCCACAAGCCTTATTTGCAAAAATGTAGCCTGAAAATGCCCAGCGCTAAATATTCCTTCCCCAGCGCTAGAATTCTTCTCTTAGACTTACTGATCACCTCAATATCCGGGGAGTTCATGGATTCTACTACTCCCTTCGTCCCCTTTTTAAAGTCCAATATTTCATTTTGGGTTGTCCCTTAATAAATGTCCATTTTGTAAAGTAAGTAGGTAAAAGTTGGTACATTTTCTATTTTACCCCTAAAAGTAGATTCCATTTTAAAAATTAGTGAGTAAAAGTGTAATGATGATGTCTCCATAGAGGGTAAGTAGGAAAAGTGGAGGTAAAAATTGATGTGAAAGGTGTAATGATGATATTTTCTTAATAAGTTGGAGTTACGAAGTGGGACACTTAAAAAAGGACGGAAGGAGTATTTACTTTTAGCATTTAATTATTCATTTCCAGTACTGCTTCTTATTGTTTTACTTTAGGAATATGTCAAAGAAGTCATAAAAACTCTTTTTCAGCATATGTACTGCTTAGTCCATTGTTTGGATAGCCAAAACTTGTTTTCACAAGTGTTCTTTGAACAGAAGCCCAAGGCTGGGTTATGATCCTCAGCGTTGGACTTCTTTCTATATTTTCCTTAATTTTAACAGTGTGTGTACATACTGTTTCTCTACTACATAATCATTTCATTTTAAACTGTACACTTTGCACATGCCTACACCCTACATGTTAATTGTTTAAAAGTTAAGAGTATGAACATTTTTAAAATCCTACAAGCATTTAGTAGAGATCTCATGGTGACGACGGACATAAAACCCTTTCTCTCTCATAACCTGGCTCTCGAACCCAAGATCTCATGGTGACGACGGACCGGTAACCAAGCCCTTTTCAAACTAAAAATTAAGCTCAAACATCATTTTCAAGTTCAAGATTTCTCGGGTGGCAAACCATTTACAAAAACCCGGGTGGCAACTCCGAACCCTGCACACAACATGACACACCCTAGAGGCGGTAACCCATAAGGACCTCATGTTGTACTGATTGTCGTTAGTGACAAAATGGGCTGGAGGGGCACGACCGACACTAAGATCATCAAAGAGATGAGATTGATCAAGCACGGTGATATCGTTGAATGACCCAGACAAGCCAAATAAAGCATGCCAAATCCACGAATCATACAATGCAACTGCTTCAAGTATGAGAGTGGGTTTTTCGACGTGACCGGTGAAGAAGCCATGGTAAGCAGTTGGACATTTGTCCCACTGCTAGTGCATAGTCCAAGCTGCCTAGCATTCCAAGAAATCCACGTTGGTTGGCCACATATAGGAGCCTTGCAATATCTACTTCATTTGGAGATCTCAGGTACTCTGATTCGAAAACGGAGACAACTCATCTACAAAGGCTCTGAAAAGAGTAAACTGTTGTACTTTTTCCAATCTTGACATACTCATCAAGGTTATCAGCACGCATCCCGTATGCAAGCATCCCTCAGGGCTGTTGTCATCATTTGGATACCATAAAGACATGCAGCTCCGGCCAGTTGCATCATTCTTTTGGACGAAAAAATCGTCATGTTGCTGGAGTTGACTCAAGATCTTCTGAAATAAAGGTCGACTCATTCGAAAACGTTGGCAAAACAAATTTTTGCCATAGAGATGATTTTCAGAAAAGTAATCAGCATGGATGCGTTCATTGGCAGCAACTTTATCACGGGGATCCAAGCTCGACCACTTGTAGAACAAACATGACCTCCTTGTTGGTTATGTCTTCTTTGCATTTTTCGGTACTACCTGTGTAACGCCCCCAATCTTGGGTACGTTAATTAATCATTTTAATTGATAAAACTAACAGAGTTTGGCTCATTATTACATCATGATTCTCACAAGAGTACATTTATTCAATCAAAGGAGGGTACTAAGGTTCCTATCTACAGTTCTACCTGCTCTTCCATCCTAGCCAGCTCCTCGGCTCCAAAAGCCTCCAAAGTGTACAGCTCACCCTGTTCATCTATCAGGTCTGACACATTATACCGGCGTCGCTACCAATATAATATGTCAGGGTCACCAAAGGCAACATCGTGAGCTACGAAAGCTCAATAGAATAGACCATACCCACTAACCCTTAACTTATAACAAAAAGGCATATAGACAATTACACATGCTCATTCAACAACATAATTAGCAATGACACATCCACATTCGCTAGATTGTCATGATTTTCTGTGTTTCTCCTACGCGACTCATCGTAGACCGTGTCATCAATTTCCATTTACAAAACCAAATCAACATTTCGAAAATCACATTTTTAACACACCCAACCTCGGTTCCGCCGTTCCGGGTTCCCGAGTATCCTCGCAATGGTTCCGCCGTCCCGGGTTCCCAGTGGCACACATTAGCATTGGCTCCTCTCCACGGATAATCAAGCCACACACCCAACCTCGGTTCCGCCGTTTCGGTCTCCCGAGTATCCTCACAATGGTTCCGCCGTCCCGGGTTCCCATTGGCACACACACAGACACACAGACACACAACTCACATAATGACTATCACAATCGGTCATTATGTAGTTTCAAAAATATTTTACCAAGGCAACGCATTTAAAAATACAAAGTAAATCATAGTGCCACATGGACGGACACCTTTAGAGTGGTAAACCACTTATGCTTTATCAGCAACAAGTAAGACAAGTAAACACTTACACATGCTCATGATCATCGTAAGATCAAAATACGAATACTTAAAGTTAAGCTACGAACATTATCTTTCAAAATTCATCCTTCCTTTTCAAAAGTTCAAAACAACACATGTTTATTGAAATTCTACGTATACTTAGAGTAAGTAAGTAGGGATAAGATCATTCTACATATACTTAGGAATAGTAGATATGGAAAATCTACCGTTCTTCTTGGCGGTAGTGACGACTACGGAGTAAAGAAGGTACGTCGGCGATCGGACGGAGTAACTTCCTACGGTAAGCTTTCGGTAGCTTCAAAAGAGAAAGATTTCTCTTGAAACTAGATCTTGACTAATACTACTAAAACTTTTGGATCGAAAGGGTGGTCGAGTGGCGGTTTAGTGGCGGCCTTGGATGAGTTTCTTGAAGAACTTGGGAAGAACTTCAAGAACAAGCAAGAACACTATACTTTCTAGAGAGAGAAGTTGAAGTATGGAAGGTGTGAGTTGAAATGGTGAGAATGGGGTGCTATTTATAGCCAAAGGTTGGTTTATTATCCAAGGGATAATTTTTCCCCTAACATTTGTTGTCCAATGGTTGAAGTTTTGACTAAATTTGATTGTATTTTGATGAGGTAGGATGATGGCCAAAGATATTTGACTAGATTGGGTGAGTACACAAGCACACACATCACTCTTTCTCTCCCCCTCTCTCCCGGCCTCTATCTCTCTCTCTCTCTCTCTTGGCCATCTCTCTCTCTCTCTCTCTCTCCTTGGTACAATGTGTATATATATATATATATATATATAAGTACAAAGGTTGGTAGATTGACTTGGAAAGTATAAAGATTATGGTGTAAGATTTGTAAGAAATCTTGTACTTCTAAATCTCTCCCATATCTTCCTATACTTCTTCCACAAGTACAAGTACTTAGGTATTTTATAACTAGGATTTGGTAGAAGAAAATCTAGGGTAGTGTACATCAATCTCCTTCTCTCTCCTATCTCTCTCTCTCTCTCTTGGATTCTTCCTCTCTCTCTCCCCCTTGTTTAATGTATATATATGTATATATGTCAAAGTATACAAAGTACACTAGTACTTACATGATCTTCCTAGATCTTTCAAGTCAAAATTCTCTATTAAACAATGCCAAATTGGCACATGTCTTACACCATTTAATATTAAAGTACAAGAGAATCCTAGGATAATATATTCTTATGGGACAAATCTATTTCTTTAAGCAATTAGGCACATGGAATATCTAGTAAGCAAATAAACTAATAAGACCTAGTACTTTGGCTTGACTTGACCTTATTATCCAATGGATCACAATTCTCCTAACATTTATTATCCAATGGGTAAGGATGGAAAGTACTATGCTTGCATAATATATATGTATAAGTATATTGACACATGGTGAATCTATTAAACTAATAGACCTTGTACTTGATGGCAAGACTAATTCTATTGACCAATGGGTGATATTTTCCCTAACTCTATGGACCAATGGATAAAGATGGGAAGTACTATACTTAGAATAATATATATATGTATACTTTCAAGCATGTGTACATAAGCCTATATATAATTATATAAGCGTACTTTGAACAATCTAATGACATCACCTTGGTGGGAAAACCTATTGTCCAATGGATAAAGATTGCCCTAACTTTTATCGTCCAATGGGTAAAGGTCAAGGATGACTTTGGTCCAAAGGGTTCCCTTAGGGTTTGGAAAGGTTCAAAAGGTTCAACTAGGGTTGGAAGTGCAATTGGTAGTTAGGTTACCTCAATGAATCGATTAGAAGCTAACTAGACTTGCTAAGTAGGATTTCTGGCCAAGAAATATGATTCTAAGACTTCTCAATTAGAAGGAAAATAAGGTAGACACTTGTCTTTAGAAAATGACCTTATTGCCTGGAGTGAAGAATCTTAATCATGACGGATTACTTAAGAATGACTCAAGGTTTTATAAGGGATTTATAAACCATTCAAGAATAATTAAAGACCTTTCGAATTTAACAACGAACTTTTTATTTAGTAAAAATCAGAGTTGTTACAACCTGGCCATAATCAGTTGCGCCATTGCAGTCTCCTCATCATCGAAGGAAGATCCGTCAAAATCTCCCGGCAATAATCTTTGGGTTAAATTGCTCATGATGATATTTTGAAGGAGAAGACTGTAATAGTTGTGTGGTATTGTATCTAGGGGAAAATATGCTTATTTATAGATTAATTGTGAGAATGGTGGTTGAGAGAATGGTAGTTGAGTTGAGAATGGTGGTTGTGAAAAATTAGGTGGAGGAAAGTTAGCTATAAATAATACTAAGCATTTCATTTTAGGTTATCCCTTAATAAGTGTCCATTTTGTAAAGTTAGTGGGTAAAAGTTGATACATTTTCCAGTTTGCCCCTAAAAGTAGATTCCATTTTAAAAAGTTAGTAAAAGTATAATGATGATGTATCCATAAATGGTAAACAGTTACAACTTTTAGAGTGTAATGATGATGCCTCCATAAAAAATTGAATTTACGAAATAAGACTCTTAAAAGGGACGTAGGGAGTACATAGTTTTTAAAGACAAAAATTTAAAATAAACTAGTATAATTTTTTGAATAAATAATTTTATTTTAAAATCTTCGTTTGGCGGACATGACAATTGTTTTTGAACGGAAGTAATAGTTGAATTAGGGTTGAGAAAGTTGGGAGAAAATGAGTTGAAGGAAAAGCTATTTAATATTTAGGACTCTTTGGTTTTATTTCAGAACTAACCATTGGAGAGAAAAGGGTTCTATTTCATATCTATTAGCTAACCACTTTTTAACTACTTTTTGGTGTTAACAAATGGCTATAGCCATTTAAAATCCCATTGGACATGCTCTAATAATCCAAAATGATGGACCATAAAGGCTGTTGCAATCATATGAAAATGGACTCTTAACAATCAACACATTGAATTTTCTTCATTGGTATTTAAAGTCACAGGATAAATTTTTTTTACATACTTTTGAAGCTCATTTTTTTACTTTTTTCTTCTGCGAAGTACATTTGTGTTGTGCCCCTAAGTTTTCCCGTGTATGAACCTAAGTTGCCCTCTAAGTTGCCCCGTGTATGAACATAAGTTGTCACGTGTATGAACATAAGTTGCAGCTAATTGAGGACAAGAAGAGTATGAAAATGCAACAATTTTAGGAGAGGGGTATTTTTGTCTTCAACACCATGTCTTGGGAATTATTATTTTCCTTCACATGATTGGGCAATTCCGAAAAAGTACTCCATCACTTGGGAATAAAATGCCCCAAGGGCCACTGAAATACAATTAGGTTGATACACGGGGCAAATTAGGCTCATAATACACGGGGCAAATTAAGTTCATATACGGGGCAACTTAGAGAAACCTAACTCCTACAACTTCCACCATCACCACCTACTCTCGATGAGTACCTGGACCCGCCATCCCTATCCCTGCCACCGCCTCCATACCTGTAGACACCTCCCAGAGGGGGCATCGCCATACAGATTGATTTCGTTTGTTTGCTCGATTGGTTGTTTGCTTCATAAACCAAGATCGTGGACATTCCCATGGCTAGGAACATCGCCACACGATAGCGGTTATCATCAAAACAGAGTCGCCACCTAGTTTATTAAAACTAGGAAAACAGATAGAGATTCTGGGTACAGGAGCCAAGAGTACAATAAGGGGAAGGTGTTAAGCACCCCTCTCTGCCCAGTCGTGAGACTGGCCCATAGTTATTCAACATAAGACGTGTAGATGCTATATTTAATTCCAACACATAGTCTGTTTAATTATGCCTTTAAACAGTTAATGGTGAGCCAAGACTGTAATTGAAGCATGCATTAGAAAGCAGAATACAAAACAAGCTGTCCCAGGGAGATGGATCCCGCGGCCGGTGAATGGATGTCACGGTCGAGGGATCCTCCTAGTTTTATGTACCGGCCGAGGGATCGAAGCCTCGGTCGGTGTTCTTCCTCACACTAGACAGAAAAATTAATAGATTATCAGAACGCTATGATTAGGTATAAAAATGATAAATGAAAACAAACCAGAGGCCGTTGAGCCTCACCACCTTGATCCCTCAGTCGCTTGATTGCTTTGGATTTGATTGTGATGGACTGATTGCTTTTTTGAGAACCCTAGGGTTAGGGTTTGAACTTCGGGGTTTGATCGTCGGATTGATGGCTGCTTTCGGGAGGTTAGGGCTTTTGAAGAGAGGGTTTGAGAGAGTTTTTTTGCAGAGTTTCGTGGCTTGAGGGAGTAATTTCACTTGTTAATTTTGTGGTTTTTATTTCGGAACCCAAAGCCTCTTTATATAGGCAATTGGTGACTCACTCCGGCCAATCAAATGGCACGATTGCAATTGCAATTGCAATGCAATTCGAATTCTTTGTTGTAATCTCTGAACGTAGCCCGAACGCATCGGGGAGGTAGTGTAACGCCCCCAAATTCGGGTACGTTAAAGGGATAATTTCATTGAAAGGTAAATAGAGTCAAGCTCATTATTACATCATAAACCTTACAAAAGTACTTTTATTCGATAAGGGTAGGGTGCTAGGGTTCCTATCGACTACTCTTCTTGTTCCTCTATTCTTGCCAGTTCTTCAGCTCCAAAGGCTTCCAAAGTGTAGAGTTCCCCCTGTTCGTCTATGAAGTCTGACACATTATACCGACCGCTAACCCTTAACTTACAAACAAGCAGTCATACAGATAACGATATCTACACAGTAAAAGTCATACGTACTTAACAATAACATAACCATTTTCCTAGCTATTGTAAGTGTCTGTGTCATCAGAGTTTCTCCTACGCAGCGTTTTGTAGACCGTGTCACAATTTCACTTCTTTTACCCAATTATCATTCTGAAAATCACATTTTAACACACCCAACCTCGGTTCCACCGTTCCGGGTTCCCGAGTATCCTCACAATGGTTCCGCCGCACCGGGTTCCCATTGGCACACAAAACTTTGCATTGGCTCCTCTCCACGGATAACCAAGCCACACACCCAACCTCGGTTCCGCCGTTCCGGGTTCCCGAGTATCCTCACAATGGTTCCGCCGCACCGGGTTCCCATTGGCACACACACATAATGACTCGTACATTGGTCATTATGTAATTTCAAAAATATTTTTTTTACGCACGCACACACACCACACAATGGGCAAGTCCGGCCACATTGCGGTTTCAAAACACACCTTGTTTAACACACCCTAAGTGTCATGTTTCTATTTTTCTGGTTTTTGTGTCTCGTATTCATGCATAGACTCCGCGGCAGTAAGTATTGACTTTTTGAGATTTAACTAACAAGATCATCCAACTCTATATTACTTAGCATGCTCATTCTAATCATATTCGAACATTTAACACACAAACTAAAGCATAGTGCCACATGGACGGACACCTTTGGAGTGGTAAACCACTTATGCTTTATCAACAACAAGTAGTCAAGCAATCATACAACAAGCTCATCACCATCCTTATAATTGAACTAAGCGATAAATTCCTATCTTTTAAAGTCGTTCTTTCTTTCTTTTAAGGAAGTTCAAAACAGCATATGTTTATTGAAGGTAAGGTTTGTTAATCATCATGCATTTGGACAATAAGTAAGGTATCATTTTCGTCAAACGTATAAAGATAATGCTACGTTTCAAAAGTATACATATTTCTAATTATATTCAAGGAAGTAGATGTGGAAATCTACCGTTCTTCTTGGCGGTAGGTCGATCTAAGGGATTGGTCGTCGGTTTTGGTGGATCGGCGGTGTAACGGCTCCGGATTGCTTCGAAAGGAAGAGAGATGGATGTTCTCTTCCTTGAAACAACTTTGCTAACTAAACTAGACTACTTTAGAGATCTAGGGGTGGTTTTGGAAGTGGTTTGGTGGTTGCTCTTCAAGAACAAGGAAGAACTTTCAAGAACAACAAAGAACAAGCAAGAACATTATGCTTTCTAGAGAGAGAAGTTGTGGAATGAGAGGTGTGAGTTGAATGGTGAGAATGGGGTGCTATTTATAGGCAAAGTCTTGGCTCTCCCTCTCCTCTCTTGGCCGGCCCTCTCTCTCTCTCTCTCTTTCCCATGGATTTGCTCCATTGTCTTGTCAAATCAAGCATGCAAGCATGCCAATGGCTTGTCATCTCTAACTTTTTAGGCTTAGGGCTAAAATCCTAGGTTATCATGGAAGGCTTAAGGTCTTGTCTTGTCTAGGATTGGTTGGCTTGTAAGAAGAAATCTCATCATTGGCTTTGGAAAGACTAGAATGGTGACACATGGAGTTCTAGGCTTTAAGCTAAGCTTGTAGCTTGGTGAGGTGCCCAACACAAGCACACACCTCACACTATCTCTCTCGGCTCACTCTCTCTCTCTCTCCCTCTCTCCTTGGCCGAAATCCCCTCTCTCTCTCTCTCCCATTGATTGTCAAATCATGCTTAAAGCATGTCAAGCATGGCTTCCATTCTTAGGTTAGGTCTACGTTATCTTTAAGGGCTTAGTCATAAAAGGTGGGACAAGTGGCAAGGCTAGTTGGCACTTTGGTAGGCTAGGGTGAGTTGGCTTGCAAAAGATCAAAAGAGATCACAAAAGGTTTGTACTTTGGTTGTCTAAAGTGGGATCTTCCTTGCATGAGTGGTTAAAGTGAGATCTTCCTCACTCTCTCCCCTTTCTCTCTCTCTCGGCCTCTCTCTCTCTCGGCTTCTCTCTCTCTTTCCCTCTCTCTCTCTCTCTCTCTCTCTCTCCCCTACTTGGTTAGGTCCTAATATATATATAAGTCTATATATGGAAAGAGTAAGGGAAAGGCAAAAAGGTACAAAGGTGAAAAGGTAAAAGTGACTTTCTAAAAGTAACTTTCCTAGAAAGTAACTTTGCTTTAAGGGTGATGATTACTTAGGCCATGTGTTCTACTTTTGGCATGCCATGATTACTTCTATTGACCAATGGTTCTAGATGGCTAGGGAAAGGTAACTAAGTCAATGGTACTTAGGTTAGGCTAACTAGCTAGTTGGAAACAATCCTAGTTAGTCTAGTTGGATTTTTAGTCAAAAGTAACTAAATTTCTAATACTTAAATATGATATTAGGAAGTATAAGACGTTAGATAAGTATGCTCGTCTCTTAAAAGGATGACCGAGTCACTTGGTGATGGAAATCTATTTGCAAACGTCGAATCTAATACTGACGGATTATTGAGGACGCTCTAGGGTTTTTAAGAGGATTCGGAAGGAATTTACAAGGGTACTAAGGAAGAATAAATGGATTATCGAATAAACAACGAGATTTTTATTTACTGAAATCGGAGTTGTTACAGGTAGCATAGTTGGATCAAACGTCTGACAGAACGTTCCAGAGTCTGGAAAAAGGACGATCTGGCGGCCGAGGGATTGATCTCTCAGGGAGATTTTCTAGCAACAGGTTGCTCGGGTGAGGAAATGATGTTAAGGTCATGAGATCAATGTCACGGCCGACAGATGGATTCTCCTTGCTTCTGTATTTTCTGTCTGAAAGGCTGTATGGCTCTGGATTGGGTCCTCTAAGTGGCTCAAAGTTCTTACCGAAAGTCCTAAGGTTCTCAAGAAGGCAATCATCAATCACTGTATCCATTTCATCATCGGGATGGTCCCTAAGGTGGGACTTGAAATAATCGTTAGGCCAAATTGGGGTGTCTACAGATGCCCCTCTTTGACTGAGCTCAGACGGATCGCGAGACATGTTTGAGTAAAAGTCAAAGCTGTAAAAAGCAACTCAATTTGGTCCAACCACTATTCCAAGGGGTTTTTGAAAAAGGTTTTTGTTATGGTCGGGCCGGGAGGCTGCCTACGTATTCCACAGGGGAAATTCAGACCAACCGTAGTTCGGGCAATAAAGAAAAATGAAAAGTTTGGAGGGTTAGAGACAAAAGATGTACCTTTGGGCTTAAAAAGCCGTAGTGCAACATACCTAGACTGAGCCAGGGTTTTGGCGGAAGATAGTTGAAGGAGCGCAGGGTTGCCGGGGAAATTTTTGCGGAGAGCTTCCTTAGTATTTTGGGGTAGATCAGTACACGGCAGGTGCGTTTGCTTTTCTTGATCATCCTTACTTTGACTGAGAGGAGCTCGGTAGAGTAGCCTATCCTTGCGAATGAGCTGGAAGGAATTGATGTAGTGGGGTGGAATCCAAGCCATCTACTGGGGATGAGTCTGACGCCGTTTTTGAGATATGGGGGCATTAGCTGGAGCACGGAGCTTTGGGGACAAGAGAACTGAGGCGCGGGGCCGGTTGTAGTCATGAGGCGAGAGCCTGGGGGGATAGAACTAAGGCGTAGAGCCTGCTGTGGTCATGAGGCGAGGGCCTGAGGAGATTGAAGCTTTGAGCTTGATAGAACCGAAGCGCGGAGCTGGTATTGATCATAAGGCGAGAGCCTGAGGTGTCAAAGCTTAGAGCTTGACGTGATTTGAACCAAAGCGTAGAGCTGGTTACGTTCTGATGGTCTGTGCACGGAGCTTTCTCATCATAAGTTTTGGCGTAGAGCCAAAGGATCGAGGTACTGGACCGATCAATAAAACCGAGGCGTAGAGCCGGTTGATTGCAGGGTTGACCTGTTTCATGAGAGATATGCAGAGCGTATATATGTGATGATGGTTGTTAGATGTGAACAGATATGATGATGCAGACTCGATGTGATAATAGTGATGCAATTGATGCAAATGTGCACGGGCCCGTGCGTGTGTGTTTGATATAAGCGTAGAGCTTATTTCAAGTTCCGGACTTGAGCATTCAGAGCGTAGAGTTTGAGCAATCGGACAGCAGAATCCAAGCATTCAAAGTACAGGCTTTGAGCATCCAGTACGCAGTGGTTTGGCATCCAAACGTAGAACTTGAGCATTCAAGTGTAGAACTTAAGCATTCAAGTGTAGAACTTGAGCATCCAGTACACAATGGTTGGGCATTCGAAGAGCTTCGAGCATTCAAAATGTTAGATTTTGAGCATTCAAGCGTAGATCTTAAGAGTTGATGATGTCTTGATTGTTGGGGCGGCGTAGAGCCTGTTGAGATGGTTGTTACGTCTTTGAGCCAGTTGAGATAATGGGCGTAGAGCCGCTGAGTTGATACGGGCATAGAGCCGTTGAGATAGTCGTTACGGCTTCGAGCCAGTTGCGATTGCTAGAGTATGATTGTAGGCGTAGAGCCTGCTGTTGGGATGGTGAGCGTAGAGCTGCTGAATAATGGTTGGGCTTAGAGCCTGCTGAGTGGGTTGATGAATATGGTCGCTGGAGTGGCAAGCGTAGAGCTGCTGTATGAGTTGGTGTGGGTGAACATGGGCACAGAGCTGTTGAGTTGTTTTGATGGTGATGAGATTGGAGCTAGTTGGGATAATGGGCGTGGAGCCACTGAATAGAAGGCGTGGAGCCCATTAAGCTGTGGTGAAGCTGTTGATAAGGTGGACATAGGCATATAGCCGCTGAACGGCTTGATAGTGATGAGTTCGAAGCTGCTGAGTGTCTTGATTTGCATGTAGCAAGAGCTTCGGCCAGCAGTTTGTGGAGAGAGAGAGGGATCTTCGATGCTCGAGTGTGCCCCCAAGGCTAGCTTTGATCACGTTGCATTGCCTCGGGGGTGCCCCCAAGGCTACTTTGTTGGTTGAGGATTCAGAAGTCCATGATTGCTTGAATTGGTGCACTGAGCAAAATCCACTAGGGCTGAAGAAAATTGATTGAAGGGCCAGGAGATCGATCTATCGGCCGAAGGATTGATGTCTCGGCCGAGGAATTGAAGTCTCGGTCGTGGGAACGCCAAAAGTCAAAAAATTGATTTAAGTTCGATTTAATCGATCTCACGGCTCATTCGATCTTTCTCTTTCTCCTGTTCGAGACCTCTCCTTTGACCGAATTCATTCCACCCTTCATTCTTCGATTGCCACCGCATCCCTCCGACCACCACCATTTCGGCAGTTGTTCTCCTTAGCGGTCATGGCTTCATCACCTCCTCTTCCTCCATCATCCGATGTTCCTGTCGTGTCTAGAGACACGGGCAAAGCCCCAGCTGTTGAGGCCGCGATTCTTGGCAGGGTTTCGAGTTCCCGCGTTCTTCGTTCAAGTCGGCGCAGAGCCACTGTTGGAGGGAGTTCCTCGCAACCCATCCCTCCTGAGACTGAACCCGAGGTTTCTACTGATGTGGGTGATAGTCCCCTACCGCCGTTTGATGCCGCCACATACGCCCCTCAGGTTCACGTGATTGGGCGTGGCGGTTCGTTGCGATATCGTCCTCCTCTCAGTGATGTCCCACCTGAGGTCCTGCACAGAGAGCCGGAGCAGCACCTTGGTTTCACCAATAGGAAGGTAAATTTTGTCCTGCCAAATGATTTTTGTGTATAAGATGAAGCGATAATTTTGACATTTGATAAGGAATTTTGAGTTTTTAGAAGTTGCCCCCTGTATAGGCGATGTTTTTGTATTGATTTTCTTCTTCGTATTTTGTCAGGTGAATGAGAGGCTACGCGTGTGGGGGAGCTGCCCCCAGGTGTTTGAATGGCATGAGAGGCTCGCTCGGGATGCTAAAGACATGGTTGCTTTGGCCGGCTTCGAGCAGCTAATACGGGGCTTTCATCTTCCGAAGGCGGAGCTGGGTTTGACTACAGCGCTTGTGGAACGGTGGTGGGATACCACAAATACTTTCCATCTTCCCGAGGCTGGAGAGATGACGGTCACCCCCGGTGATTTTGCTTTGCTCACGGGTCTGAGAGTTGGCGGTGATCCTCTTCTGATTGACCCACGGATCCATGAGCGAGAGGGTGCTTTTGAATACCTTTTGGGGAAGGTCCCTCTTGTGTCAGAGAGTGGTCACATCACCTATTCCTGGCTTCGGGAAGAGTTTGATCGAGATGGTATCCTGACGGAGGTTTCCCTTTCTCAGCTGGTACGAGCTTTCCTTCTTTATCTCCTTGGGTAGACTCTGTTTTGCAACAAGGAGAATTCGGTGCATGTCCAGTTTTTGGCCGCCTTGGTCAATTTGGAAACTATAGCAGAGTTCGATTGGGGGACTCCTGCCTTAGCTATGCTGTATGGGCACCTGAGTTCCTGTTCCCGAGGTGTTAGTTTGTCGCTGGGTGGGCATCACCGCGTTCTCGAGGTATATACTTTAGCTTTCTTTGTCGTTCTTTTGTCGCTTCGTTTTCTATATCTCACGCTCGTCTTTTTATCTTGTAGCTCTGGGCCTTTGAATATTTGCTGCAGTTCCCTCCTCCGACTAGGCATACGGAGCCTAGGTTTGTTCCACGGGCGACCCGTTGGCTGAAAGGGGTCCGGAAGACGCGGTCGCCTGCTATGGATTTGCTAGCTTGGAGGCGAGTTTTGGATCGCCTGACAGTGGATCAGGTACGATGTCTCTTTATTCTCTGATTTTCATGCAATTTCTTCATTCTGTTATTTTGATGTTATTTCCCTCATTACAGGTGCGATTCGATCCGTGGGGCACTTTGCTTGACGATGCTCCTTTGGAGTTGACTTCGGCTCGGGCTTTGGACAACCAGCGTTTCCTCCTGGAGGGGCCCTTCTTGAGAGCTTGGTACCTTGGGGAGAGAGTAGCGAGTCAGTACTTCCCACGCTCGGAGGCGTTGCAGCTTGTTCCTCTTCCTCCTCCAGTTGGCATGAGGTCTACTCATCTTTTGACAGGAGAGGGTTTGCTCCTTGCTCTTGAGAGACAGCCAGCCGTGAGTTTCAGGAGAATACTCAACCTTCCGTTTGGCCTTGCTGACCCTACCTACTGCTACTGCTGCTGCTGCTCCCCTCGTTTGGCCATGGGCCCCTAGCTTTATCTCTTTCCACAATGCCAACGGAGAAGAGGAGCGTTTGATGCTGACACCGTGTGCTACGCAGCTCTACGTGCTTCCTACCGGAGTTCAGCAGGTAATATTCTAGATTCTGCTTTAGTTTCCTTCAGTATTCTTCACTTGCTTTGCTGTATATGTAATTGTTTCCTCTGCAGGTGCCTGCTGATGTTGTTCAGGAATGGTTGCATGCATTCCAGAGTGCAGAGGCCTTGGCTCAACGGCAGTGAAGCCGGATAGTCGCGGTATATATCCTTTGAGTTCTTCTCTTTCCATCCCATATTCTATGTGAATCTGAGTATCCACAAACTATGTTTCGCAGCTTGAAGCGAAGCAGGTGCCAACGGTGTCAGTTACTCAGAGTGCTGGGGTCAGCGAGGGCGGAAGCACCAGGGCTGGTGATGGAGGTGCTAGAGATGGTGATGGAGCTGATGGCGAAGGTGAGAGATAAAGAATTAGTGTCCCTGTTTCTGAGCGCTTTCGTCCTTCTTCCTCCCGTCCTGCGCCCAAGAGAGGCCGCGGCCAGTAGCTTTCCTTTTTCCTGTATTTGTTAGTTCCAAAACAGATAATTGATATTTGTATTTTTATGAAGCAACTTCAGCATGTGTGGCAAGTATCATGATTTGTGCTTTGTCCCGACATACTTCAGATTTGTATGTAATGGTTTAAAACATGGGCCGAAGAATGGATTACTCGGCCGAGAATTCTATTCTTCGGCCGTTACTTCTATTTCCTAAAGAAGCTAGACTTTTGTTTTAGCCAAGTGGCATTCATTCCTTTTTATGCTTGAATTTGATTCATGCCTTTTATTTGTTTTTGCTGTTTCCACAGTCTCTTAGCCGTGTTTTAGGATATCTTGTCCTTTATGTTGACGACTTTTGAGTCAGAGAGGACGAACGATGATTCTTATGTGCCTTTGTTTTTGTCAATTCCCTGAAAAATGACTAACTCATCTTTTGTGAGCTCAATACGCAGGGTTAGCTATGCCTATCATTGAGTACAAATCTGTTGATGTTTTTCCTTCTCTCCAAATGTTTGGGCCGCATCTCGATGTGAGATTGCCTACGTATCCCAATCAGGGAATCAGGCCTTTTTACGTAGTTCCAGAATCACCACCTTTGGGGTTGGGTTTTCACTCTTGGTCTTTCTCTTTACATGCTCTAAGTTTTGCCTAGGTTACCTGACAGAGCTTGAGTTCCTAGCGAGCTTTTCTTTGAATGCCTTAACTTTTACCTAGGCTACGTTTTTGCATTTTCTTGCCCTAGCAAGCTTTGCTCTTACTTTTGCTTGGGTATTTAAGTTACCTAACGAGCATTTTTCTCTCAAGAGGGTTTCGGTGTTTTGGAGAGGAATTTGATGGAGATGTTCTTATGAATCTCCTGTTGCATTTGTACCTTCACAATGGGTAAGCTAACCCTAAGTGTTCTCACGGAGATAGCGTCTTCTTCCTAAGCTTTTGACAAAAACCTAGTTCTTAAGTAATCAGGGCTCGTCCCTTCCTTCCTTTTTGTTAGCAACATAAAGAATTGGATTTTTAAGATCCTTTCCTTTTGGCAAAGAGACTGTAGCGTGTAGCAATAGCATTTTAAAGATTGAACCATTAATCAAGCATAAAATGATAAAATGAGAATTTATTTTATTGTAGAGAATGCCCAAACAGGGGCCCAAAATGTGTCCTAACTTGTCTTTAGGGAATGAAAGTAATGTTTCATGCGATTTACTGCGGTATCTCGGGAGTTGCTCCTTTGCCTTTCACAGTTTTATACTCTTCTTCACCCTCTTCTTTGCCAAACAGAATCTTCAGGTCAAACTCAGCTAATACTTTGATCCAGTCTTTGGGAATAGACGTTGAATTCATTGATTCTTCTTCCATATCACTGTCTGTCCATTCTTGATCAAAGAAGATTTGCATTCCAGGGTACCTTTGCTTGGTAATTTCATCTTCCCATGTTTCTGCGAAGCCACAAAATGGGAAGTCTTCTCCTTCTCTTACAAACCAACCATTGAGTGTTTTTGGGATCATGAGTTTCTCTTCTTTGACCCTGCTTCCTCTTGCCTTAGCCTTTTCCATGCTTCTCTTCTTTTCTATCTCGGCTTCCGTCGGGGTGTAGCCAAGACCAAAGGCGTATTGATTATGCGGGGGATCAATCATTTGCGGGATGCCTTGTGATCTTTTGCCTAAACCCAACCCAGGGAGGTAGTTTTGTTTCTTCATCATCCATATGGCAGGGGTGCTTATGTAGAAGTTCCTTTCAGCCATCAAGGCTTGCACAGCAGTCGCTTCCTCAAGACTGAATCCAGTAAGGAAGGTTTCCTCGGTTCCTACCTCTTGGACAGGTGTGTCGGAATGAGCTCGGATCGATGAATCCCCCAGAATGGTTATGACTCTTCCATCTACTGCGAATTTGACCTTTTGATGCAAAGTGGAAGGCACTGCCCCAGCATCATGTAACCAAGGCCTTCCTAGTAAAAGATTGAAGGTGGCTGGTATATCCATCACATGGAATTCCACGTCTCTTTTGATCTTCTCCACTTCTACTGGCAGTGTGACACACCCAACCACTCTTCTCTTCGAATTGTCATAGCCCCTTACGCCCTGGCTTGAAGGGCGTATGTCGGTGGTGCTTACCCCTAGCTTGTCGAGGGTCCTTTGAGGACATACGTTTAAAGCAGACCCATTATCCACCAAGACCAGTGGTATCCATTTAGTGAGACATTTAAGTGAAATGTAGAGAGCTTTGTTGTGTGCAGGTCCTTCAGGAGGTAGATCCTTGTCAGTAAAGGCTATCGTCGGTTTTGGAGCTTTTGACGCCATTATGAAACCTACCAGATCTTCGGGGGTGATGTCGATGGGAACTTTAGCTTTCCCCAAGGTTTTGAAGAAGGAGTTACGATGCTCGTAGGAGGACATAAGCAATCCCCAGATAGAGATATCAGCTTGGATTTTCTTTAGTTGTCTTAGCACTCTGTCTTCCTCAGGTTCGGTCCTTTGGCTCTCTTCTTCTTCTTCTTCCATTACTCGTGTTGAGGTTGAACTTTCCCCACTTAGTTTAGGAGGTTTATACACTCTTCCACTTTGGGTGAGGTGACCTACTTCTTCTTCTTGGGTACCCCAAGGATCAGCAGGCTCAATTCTTCCAATTTCCCAATCACTTGGCAGGGTTTGACGCATGTCCAACCACCAATCCCCATCATCAATGGCGTAGATGTGGGGTTCTCTCCTCCTGTTGCAAAGCATTCGTCATTCTTAGAGAAGATCAAGGATGGTTCGGCTTGGGTGTTTGGGATAATGTGTAGGGTAGGATTATATATGGGGCTATTGGATAGGCTTATGAGATTGATATTTTGAGACGGTGGTTCGTTATTATGAGCGGGATGTGGATTGGTTTGCACATTGGGCTTAGGAGGTTTTATAGCTCGACTATCACTGAGATCTTGGATGTCATGACGAAGACGCATGCAGCGGTCTGTCTCATGTCCAGGGTGTTGGTGGTAAGCGCATTGTTTATTAGGATCATGGTTTGGGCCATAAGGCGGCTGAGGAGGTGGGTTATTCAAGAGCCTGAGATCCCCTTGACGGCTTAGGATGGCTAAGGCTTGAGATGGAGTCATATAGAGAGGGTCAAAGCTGCGGCGGGGGCGATTTGTATTTCTAGATGAGCTAGTTTGAAAAGGGTCTTGTGGTAAGACTGAGTTAAGGGTGTTGACAGAGGCAGGAGATGTACGGGTTGGAAAGGTTTTTTTGGGTGGAGGAGTTTCTTTTTTCCCAATGAGGCCCAACTTGATTCCATCTTCGATTTGTAACCCAGTGGCATGGAGGCGTTTGAAATCAGTGATGGCATGAGTGTAAATATGGGTGAGGTATTTAGGTTACAGATTCTTGACAACTATCCTCACTTGATCTTCCTCAGAAGGGCGGTTCTTCATCTTGGCATCCTTTTCCCTCCATCTTGCCACAAAGGTAGCAAAGTCCTCATTAGATTCTTGTTTGGTCATCTCCAAATCTCGGGTAGTCAACTCAATTTGGACATTGTATGCGTACTGCTTAACAAAAGCATTGGCGATTTCTGGCCAAGTCTGATAGTGCACAAATTCCAAAGTGAGAAACCAATCAAGGGCATTTCCAGTGAGAGTTCTTTGAAACAGTTGAGCAACGAGCTCATCGGTTAAGCCCATAGGCTTCAGAGTGTTAATGACATGGCGAACATGGCTGGTAGGGTTACCAGTCCCATTGAACTTCTTGATGTTTGGCATTTTGAACCGCTCAGGCAGCTGAGATTCTGGAAAGAGGCAGAGCCCTTCAAAGTCTAGAATTTGGTCTACTTGTGAACGAGCCAAAGCGTGCTTGATTTCCTTGACTTGTTTGACCAATTCAGGGTTTTCTGTAACTTCATGAGGATTTTCTGCTTCTTCCTCACCTTTCTTGTCTTCAGCATCTCTTGCTGCTTTTTCGGCTTGTAAATAGGCAATTTGGGCTCGGAGCTCAGTGATAGTAGCATCATTGTCTGCCATTTTTGGGATGTGGGTAGAGGGATTGCTTGGCGAAGCTCGAGATTGAGTAGATAGTTGGGTTTGTTGAGAAGATGACCGCGAAGTCCCCTGAGGTGATTGGGACCGTTGCGGTGAGGGTGTCTTGATAGGCGAAGGTGACGGATGGGATGACTGTAAAGACCTCTGTTTGGTGTGACTTCGGGTATTGTAAGAGTATAAAACTGGCTGCGGTTGCTTCTTTAATCTACCTATTGTACCTGCTTTGTAAAAGTAGAGATACCTGTAAGTCAGTACTTGGCTTGTACAGGGTTAGGACTTGGGCTGAAAATCCCAACCCTTCTGCACAGAAAGAAATGTTACAATAACAGATGATACGAGGTGTGAGAAAGAACTTGGAAGCAAAATGCAAGTAGGTTCCTAGCCTGTAGGTTCCTGTCTTAGTTTGATAAGTTCTATGGCTTTCTAATACATGCAAGGTTTTGGTAGTCTCAGGGTGCTGCGTTGTCAAAGGGCACCAATCCTCTCACCAGCCCATCATAGGCGGTGATTGGGTGATTCCCTTTTTGATATACCACTAGGTACGAGTGACTGTGGAGTTTGCTGGAACCCCTAACATAGCCCGTGTCATGCCGGGATATCAAGTGAACTCAACGGGTTGCCCGCTCGATGCATATGATAAATGAATTAAACAAGGCATGTATTAGTCTTATGTTGAACTTTTTGGTTATGGCTCTCATTTCCCCAGCAGAGTCGCCAAAAACTGTAGACACCTCCCAGACGGGGCATCGCCATACAGATTGATCTCGTTTGTTTGCTCGATTGGTTGTTTGCTTCATAAACCAAGATCGTGGACATTCCCATGGCTAGGAACATCGCCACACAATAGCGGTTATCATCAAAACAGAGTCGCCACCTAGTTTATTAAAACTAGGAAAACAGATAGAGATTCTGGGTACGGGAGCCAAGAGTACAGTAAGGGGAAGGTGTTAGGCACCCCTCTCTGCCCAGTCGTGAGACTGGCCCATAGTTATTCAACATAAGACGTGTAGATGCTTTATTTAATTCCAACACATAGTCTGTTTAATTATGCCTTTAAACAGTTAATGGTGAGCCAAGACTGTAATTGAAGCATGCATCAGAAAGCAGAATACAAAACAAGCTGTCCCAGGGAGATGGATCCCGCGGCCGGTGAATGGATGTCACGGCCGAGGGATCCTCCTGGTTTTATGTACCGGCCGAGGGATCGAAGCCTCGGTCGGTGTTCTTCCTCACACCAGACAGAAAAGTTAACAAATTATCAGAATGCTATGGTTAGGTATAAAAACGATAAATGAAAACAAACCAGAGGCCGTTGGGCCTCACCACCTTGATCCCTCAGTCGCTTGATTGCTTTGGATTTGATTGTGATGGACTGATTGCTTTTTTGAGAACCCTAGGGTTAGGGTTTGAACTTCGGGGTTTGATCGTCGGATTGATGGCTGCCTTTGGGAGGTTAGGGCTTTTGAAGAGAGTGTTTTTGCAGAGTTTCGTGGCTTGAGGGAGTAATTTTACTTGTTAATTTCGTGGTCTTTATTTCGGAACCTGTTTAGCTCCGAAATGGCTCAAAGCACTGAGCGGGCGTGCCAGGACTTGTCGCATCCAACGTGAAGGACTGGGCGTCCCTTTTCTGACTTCTAGATTTGAGAGGGCGATAGTGCTGCAACCTAAGGGCTGGATTGCAGTGAAGGTCCGTGGTTTTGTCTCTTCGTGCGAGGACTTAATAATTTCCTAACCATGTAGGAAAGAAAGTAACAACGTGGAATTACTTTACTATATCGTAATAATAAAGTAGGGGATGAAGAGAGATATGAATAACTTTATTATGTTTCGTAATAACAAAGTTGGGATACAAGAGAGACGAAGCTCGAATTACTTGGTGAAGTAATTGAGTAAAGGTGAGAAAATAGAGATAATTGCTTCGCTGGGAAGGCTTTGGTTTTTTAAGCGTTGAGCTTGATTGGTGTGGGAACCCTTTTTCCTTCTTGACTTCTACTATTTATAGGCGAATGTTGCACTGGTTCAGATCTGCCCTGCATTTCCCGCCTTCACCCTGAGTTGACAAGTGTCCGAGTGGCCTCCAGATCTTGCCAAGTGTCGAAATAACTACCCACTTAAAACATTTAGTGGGATCATGGGTAGTTATTGGAGGTAAATAACAATTACCCATGTGTTAACTCTTGATCATGGGAAGTTAATGAGAATAATGGGCTTCCCCCATGATCAACTCCCGTGGAATAAAAGAACGTGGGCAATATGGCCTCATAGGCTGCCATGTGTCCAACAAGCTCCCTTATGCTAGCCAATTCCTCCACATTTTTCGATCATGGGCAGTTAGAAAAAACAATGGGCCTCCTCATCCTCTTTTTCCGTGGATAGCTAACAGGCATTGGCCATTTTGACCAAGTCAAATAGCCATGTGGCAAGTCTTCCACAATCTTGTCCCTATTTTTCCTCGTTGAACCTCCCCAGTTGCAATTATATTGGGCCATTTGACAAATTTAACACCTACAAAGCCTTCTCTTTCATCCCAACTGGGCCTTGTAGTGAATTTTATAAACATAGCCCAATATCCGTAAATCCAATTTCCAGCCCACGAAGAACTAAAAATTAATCAGGCCCAATCAATAATACCTTGGCCCATTAATTTTGATCCAATAATTCTTCAATTCATGGCCCAATTTAATTAAATTTTTAATTAAATGGCCGTCCAGTGCTAGCCAGGACTGGGTGCCAAAAACGGGTGTAAACAATGCCCCCCCCCCCCCATGCCTTGATCTTGTTCAAGATCTAGGTTTGAAAGTTAGGACAGAACACGGTTTTTGGCAAGCCAAACGAGTCCTTACCATTAGGTTTGAAAAAATAAAGGATAATCAGGCTTGTTTAGCCTAACAACCCTTTCAAACTTTCAAACATTTTAAAAAGATAATCAGGCCATGATTAGGCCTAACTACTTTTTAATTTCCAACGTATGTCTTTCAATTGAGTTTGGATTCTTCCGTTTTGATTTGAACCAAATCCCAACAGTTTCCAAGATAAAGATCCCACCGAAGAGTCCTAATGGCAGTCATAATTATCACCTCCTTAGGCCTAGGGAACACGTGTCATCTCCCCAGGCCTTTGCATTGGCTGCCATGCAGCTTTCCAAGCCGTCAGGACTCTTTGTGTCAATCAAAGGTCCAACCCACTCAAATATCAAGAGAGAGAGAGAGAGAGGCGTAACAACGCTCCTTGATTCTCGCGCCGTTACCCATAGAAATCCAATCTTGGGCCTTCATTCTCTCTCTCTACTTCTCTGATCATCCTTCCTTGCTCCAAACGAAAACCAGAAAAAGAACCCTAGCACCTGCTTCTTCCTTCTGAGTCTCTGATCTTCAACCCAAAAATGGCGACACATAAGGCCCACGCTCCTCCAACAAACCCTAACAGCCGTTCGGTGCAAATTTGAAAAATCATGGCCGACGAACACATTGCGATTACTAACGACGTTCTAGTGATCGCCAATGCCGACAGAGTTGGGCTTGGCCCCGCCTTCCAATTGGGGTTCCCCTCTCAGCTTGCACCCATGTATCCACTAGCAGGTGAGGTCCTCCCCTTTGAATCCCCATGCCTTGACTGGAACCGCTTCACCACAGATATCCTCAACAGACTCTGGCACAGACCTGATGCCAAATACGTTGAATGGCTCGATCGAATGATGGAAGCCAAAGGAGACTTATGGAAGCAGATCGGGATCAGAGACGCCATACTCCTTAGTCGATCCATCATTGACATGGACAAGAACCTCTTTCTTGCTGCCTCACAGTTCTGGTCAGTCACCACCAACTCCTTTCACTTTAAGGTAGGCCTCATGAGCCCCACTCTCCAAGATCTGGCTTTTCTGACAGGCCTCCGTCCATATGGGACAGAGGCCAACTATTTCCTGTCACAGAAAACCCCCTATTTCGAATATAAGGATCCCTTGTCATACGCTCCTTTCATAAACCATTACGCCAGGAAAGACCCCGTTGAGGATGACGAACACGTCGCCTTCCTCCTATACTGGTTGAATAAATTTATTTTCTGTGTATCTGCGAACAGAGTTACCAAGGACTTTATTGACTTGGCCTGTGCCCTAGCTTCAGGGCAGAAGCTGGCACTAGGCCCCTTGGTCCTGGCCCACCTCAACCGAGGTATGAAGGAATTAATCAACAACAAGTTCATCTTTGCCCCTGGCCCCCTGTGGATCATAACCCTTTGGCTGTGGTCTTACTTTCCTAAGTACGCTCCCCCAATGAACAAGAAATTAGACAACACCTGTTATGGTCTCCACTATGCTGAGGCCCGTGGACCTCGATATGCCTTTGGGACTTACTTCAAATTCTTCTACCATGAACTCATAACTATGGGGAAGAACTGGTTGTCATTTGAAAGAGACACCGTACCTTGGTGGTTAAAAAGAGGGGCTTCAAACCCAGGGGATGACTTTTATGACCACTTTGAGATCTGGAGCAGCTTTTTAATTTCACGAGATCTGATGTATGGAATGGCTTTCACCCCAACCAACTACAAGTGCGGGGTTGAATACTATAATGTAGCCCAATTCGCTCGGCAGTTTGGGCTCTGTCAACTTACCCCTTTGCCTCCATATCAATCTCTGAATGAGGACTTTAGTGATAGGCCTGTGATCCAACCGAGAGAACTGGAACGGGTTAGAAACGTTCTCCCTGATCTGAGGAAAAGCTTTGCCCTTCACACCTTCGTGGAACGTACCGATAAGGGAGCCAAATTTGATAGCTGGTGGGGAGGTTACACAAGAATGCACTTCCATGCGCCCTATCTGGATGTTTTAACCAAACTCTTCCCTCAATCCACTGGTGCTCCTGAGCCAGGCATCACTGTACCTCTGCAACAGATCAGTCCTTCTCCCTCCATGACTTCTAAAAGAAAAGGTAAGCCCCAGATCTTTACTGTTTAAATGCATCAACTGTGCCTGAATTTGTCAAGGTTTGGACTGATTGTTTTCTTGTTTCCAGGACCAGAGAGCATCCCCGAGGATCTCCCTACTGAAACTACAACGCAAAAACCCAAAAGGACAAAAATGCTCGCATGTAGGCAGGCACCAAAGGTATAATTCTTTAGCACCTACTAACTTCTTGAACATGCCACTCATTCCTTATTCCCCATTGTAGGCCCCACAAACCACTGTGGCTGGTAGAACGAGAAGTGGTGCTAAGACTAGCTCACCTGAATCTGACCCCTCCGAGCAGGTCTGCACAGTCCTTGTTACTGCAATTCTCCCTATCTGGATGCATCAACTGACATTTCTTTCCATACAGGGGGCCCCTAAGATCAAAGAAGAGCAGGCTAGCCCCACCCCCACAAGGCAAAGATTGAGACGAAAGACCGCAGTACCCGTAGATTCAGAAACCACCATCTCTGCCACCGAACACAACCCTATAGTAAGGATGTACTACGACATGAATTCTCCAGCCTTCATGGCTCCTTATTACCATCTAATCCCTCTTGTCTTTGATCCCAAGGAACTTGATGACTATATGGAAGAGGAAGTAGAAGCAAAAGAGAAAGGACTGCAGCCCTCGGAGCAGGAACCTGAACATGAGGCATCCTCCTGGACTCCAGAAAAACCTAGGTCCCCAATTGCTGACCCCATCCTGCTGGATGACCCTCCTGTCAGTCCTGGCCTTGTCAATGTAGTAGAGGAAGAAGAAGACGAAGACTTGGACTCCCTGCTCAAATCTGCTCAAGATATGCTAAAAGCAGCCACCTCAGGCACCTCAGGTAGTGGTCTTGGCTCCACATCACAGTCTGAATTCACTGCGGAGGAAGTCACTGAAGCCAAAACAGCCCATAGAATGGACCTCCTCCAAAACTTCAAAGCAATTGCCCATCTCGCTCGAGCCTCAAATGTCAAAAAGGCTATGGATGTACTTGTAAAGTCTCAGGCCTTGGGTGCAGAGGAGACCTCTCTTCACTATTTCCAGAAAGAATTTCCTACCATGATCAAGTCCCATGATTCTTCCAACCACGAGCTTAACAAGGTTAATGCCAAGTTGGCAGAATTGGACTTGGTTGAAATGGAATTCACCAAATTCAGTTCTGAATGGAACCAGCTGAAGGAGGATATCAAGGTCAGTGAAGCAAGCATCACTTCCACCTCCACTGAAATTCAAAACCTCAAAACCTAATTGGCACAAGCTGAAGGCCGAATGGAAGACTTTCGGAAGGAGTCCAAGATTTTGGCCCAACATCATGAAGAACTGAAGGCTGGATCCAAAAGCCAGAAAATGAAGCTGAACCTCCTGGTTGAAGAGGTCCCAAGCCTTCGTGGGCAGCGGGACACATTTGAAGCTCAACTTGCCAGCCTCAACACCTCCTGGACAAATCTCAAAAGCAGTCTTGAAGGCCTGCTGTAGGTCTTGACCTCAAAAACTCTCACTTCTGAATTTTGGTTTTGTAATAACTAGTATTATCTGCTCCTTGCCTGACCTAGAACTTTCCTTTAATATGGCCAAGGCAAGGGTTTTGGTATGGTTTGGATAATACTGCCGTGGCCTAAACTTGAGGCCTTTATGTTTTTTGCAAAAATAGGTCTTGGCCTCTGTTCAGGCCTTGCTGGTTAACACTTCTATGGTCTATCAACTTGGCTTTCCCCAAAATCTCTCATCTCCCACATAGTAGGATAATGATGCTTTAAGTACTTTCCATTTGTTAACTGTTTAAACAAACCACCATTTAAGTCCATAAGAAGATACACGTTACCTTTAAGGACCTGGGAGATCTGGTAAGGACCTTCCCATGTTGGCGACCACTTGCCATATCTTGAATTCTTTTCATTTAGAGGAAAAACAGCCTTCCAAACCAAATCACCTTCGGAGAAGCTCTTTTTCCTCACACGTTTGTCATAGGACCTAGCAACTCTTCTCTTCTGGACCAACATATGGTCCAGGGCTGAGAGCCTGACCTCATCCAAGTCCTCCAATTCTATCAGCATGGTCTGAGTATAATCTGCAGGAGTGAGGCCATGTTGATACGCTAACCTTGTTTACTTTACTGCAACCTCCATTGGTAGGACTGGATCATGCCCATAAACCAACATATAAGGAGTTATATTGGTGGCTTCCTTCTTTGAGGTTCTGTAGGCCCATAAGGCCTCAGAAAGTAGCTCATGGCCCTTGGGTTATCCTCCACCATCTTCTCAATAATATTGACCAGAGTTCTATTGGTGGACTCGGCCTGACCATTTCCTTGAGCATAATAAGGAGTAGAATTGGACATAATGATTTTTTGCTGTGCAGCAAAGTTGACCACTTGTTGACCCATGAATATTGTACCCCTATCTGCAACCAAGTGTTCTGGCAATCCAAACCTATGGATGATTCTCTCCTTAATCACCCTGATTACCTCTTGTTGATCCACAGACTTCAATGGCACAACTTCTGCCCATTTAGTGAAATAGTCCATGGCTACCAAGATGTAAGTATGATTTTCAGAGGAAGGAGGATAAATTTTTCCAACAACGTCCAAAGCCCAGCCCCTAAATGGCCAAGGTTTGACCACAGCATGGTAATTAGCTGCAGGAACACGTTGAATTGGGCCATGGGCTTGACAGGGCTGACATCCTTTGGAAAAACGGATACAGTCCTCCAAGATGGTTGGCCAATAGTACCCATACCTTCTGATTAGCCATCTCATCTTTATTCCTGATTGATGAGCTCCACAGACTCCTTCATGGACTTCACTCATGACCCTCATGGCCTCAGGGCGCCCTAGACACCTTAAGAGCAAGTCATCTTCCAGGCTTTTCTTGTACAACTCATCTCCAATGAGGATGTAACTGATGGCCCTCCTTCTCACCTTCCTAGAGGCTCTAAAATAAGGCCTCTGAAGGAAAGAGATGATAGGTGTACGCCAATCGTTCTAGGGTTCATCGTCTGACTCTTCACCAGTGAAGTCTGAAGTGAACACCTCCAGTCCTAGACCCCTTCTCCTAACAGAAGGTAACAATCTCTTCTGGACTGTGATGATCTTGTGAATCGTTTCTGGAAAGAGCTTCAGGCCTGTTGAGGCCTGAGCCAAGCTGTTGGCTTCAGTGTTCTTACTCCTTGAGACGTGTTTGACAGTGACATTGTCAAAATCTTGCATTAACTGTACGGCTGCCATATAATAAGGGGCTAACTCCTCACTATAGCACTTGAATGTCCCTACTAAGTGATTGATCACAAGGAGTGAATCCCCAATAACCCTTACTTCCCTGGCCTCTAGATCTCTAAGGATCTCAAGGCCTATAACAACTGCTTCATACTCGGCTTGATTATTGGTACATGGGAAATCAAACTGAAAGGACAGTTCAGTCCTCAGGCCTTGGGGAGAAACAATAATTATCCCACAGCCTGAGACCTCCTGAGTCTTTGATCCGTCAAAAAGCAATGTCCAAGGAGTGGGTGATATTTCAAGCGCACTCAGTCCTATCTCAGATTCGTCGTCGATATCCACGCATGGATGATCAGCAAGAAAATCTGCTAAGGCCTGGCCCTTTACAGCTTTTTGAGGAATGTATTGGAAACTGAATTCCATTAGAGCTAAAGACCATTTGCCAATTCGGCCTCTCATGATGGGCCGAGAAAGCAAGTACTTAACTAGGTCTGTTTTACTCATGATGTAAACCAAAACGGGAAGTATATAGTGCCTCAACTTTATTGCTGAAAAGTACAAGGCAAGACAAATCTTTTCAATAGGACTGTATCTCCGTTCACATGGAGTCAGCAACCTACTTAAATAATAAATTGCATGTTCCTTTCCTTGAGCATTGTCTTGAGCTAAAAGGCCTCCAATAGAGCCTTCAGCTGCTGAGATGTATAGCTTCAAGGGCTTGTTCTTGATGGGAGGCATAAGGACTGGAGCTTGAGCTAAATAGCCTTTGATCTCATCAAAGGCCTTCTGATGGCTTTTCTCCCACACAAAAGTGTCTTGGTCCTTCAGCTTCAAGAGTTGGGAAAAGACCTGGACCTTCCCTGTAAGGTTTGAGATGAACCTTCTCAAGAAGTTAAATGAACCCAAGAGCTTCTACAACTCTTTCTTGGTGGTAGGAGGCTTTGCTTCCACGATTGCTTTGGCCTTGTTCTTGTCAATCTCAATCCCTCTATTATGGACTAAGAATCCAAGGAATTTGCCTGCGGAAACTCCGAAGGCACACTTCAAGGGATTCACCTTCAAGTCGAACTGTTGCATCCTCAAGAATGATCTCCTCAAATGCTGCAAATGTTCATCATAGGACTGAGATTTGACTACGATGTCGTCGATGTAGATCTCCATGAAACGGCCAATGAAATCATGGAATATGGCGTTCATAGCTCTCTGGAATGTAGCACCTGCATTCTTCAGGCCGAAGGGCATTACGACCCACTCAAAGGTCCCTAGGGCTCCAGGACACCTAAAAGTAGTCTTAGTCGTATCGGCCTCATCAATGAAGATCTGATTGTAACCAGAATGCCCGTCCATGAAGGACAGAACCTTGTGACCAGAAGCTCCATCTACCAACTGATCTGCAACTGGCATTGGATACTCGTCCTTTGGGGATGCCAAATTGAGGTTTCTGAAGTCCACACATACTCTGACCTTGCCATTCTTCTTGAGGACTGGCACAATGTTAGAGAGCCAAGTGACATACCTGGCTGTACGTATGAACCCAGCGTTAAAGAGGCGTTCAATTTCGTCCTTGACTTGCAAATAGACTTCATTGGACATCCTCCTTGGTGGTTGTTTGAAAGGTCTGAACCCTGGTTGAATAGGCAGCTTGTGTTCCACTAGACCTCAGGACAGACCTGGAAGCTCCTCATAATCCCAAGCAAAGCAGGTTTTGAACTCCCTCAAGAGCTCGATGAGCTTTACTTTGACATCCTCTGGCAGAAGTTGGCTTATAAACACAGGTCTGGGATTCTCTGAGTCTCCCAGATTAACTTCTTCCAAGGGATCTTGCACGTCAGCTTTCAGATCATCTAACTTGGCTGGAGCTGCTTCAAGGTCTTCCAGACGGATCTCGTCCAGATCTTCAACCAGGTTATCATCCTCATTGATCATTTCGGCCGCAAAGGCCGAATGATCATCTTCTGATTCTTCACTTCCCATAAGCCTCTTCTCAAGCAAGTAGGCTTCAAACTTCGACAGCGTGGCCTGAAGGGCCACACTCTTCTCTCCTTCTGAAGGGTTTATTGACATTAAGACGGGCGTTTGAATGAAGCTGTAATCGGCCTGCTTGATTCCGTGATCATAGGACCGATTAACTCCTGAAAAAGCGCCTTCACCTCTTCAGCTGATTTGTTGCCATGTATAGGGGCTACTTTGTGGCGGCCATACTTGTCAAGCCCTGCCACTTTCATGGGACCAACCCCTTCGTCGTATAAATGGGCCTCTGCATGGTTAGTAGAGGCCTGGAAAGGTCTGCGGTCAGCCCATATGACCTCCACGTCGTCTAGATTCCAAAAAATGAGACACTGATGAAGGGTTGAGGGATTCGCTTGACAGGAGTGAATCCAATCTCTCCCCAATAGAACGTTGAAGGAAGAGCGTGAATCAACAACAAAGAAAGGTGTTGTCAATGTCTTGGATCCTACCGTTAAGTTCATGATGAGAATACCTTGACAAGCTGTCTCCTTTCCTGTGAAATCCGTCAAGGTTGAAGTGCATGAGACCAGGTCTTGATCAGTCTTCCCAAGCTTCTGCATCATGAACCTAGGAATGAGATTGGTGGCAGACCCATTATCCACCAAAATTCGGTTGACTGGCATTCCATCAAGGCAACCAGCAATGTACAAGGGCTTGATGTGTTTGTTCATTGCAGGGCTTGGCCTCTCAAAGATTACGCTGGCTGCCCTATCCTCAGGCCTTCCCCCAGTCTCGTCCTTCAGCACAATCACTGAAGGCCCGTTCAGTCCTACAGAGAAGGACTCGTTCAAAATTTCGGCCGTCTGTCCCATTTCCACAAAATCTCCCTCCAAGGCAATTGGAGCGTTGTCTTTGGCTTCCAGCTCTGCTGGCAAGATCACCACCATGTTGCAGTGCATATTGGAGCCCTGGCCAGGTTTGAACTCCTTCGCCTGTGGATTCAACTTTGACTTGCCCCTCGAGTCTGGCTTCCTTGGCTGGAGGGCTGTCTTCTTGAGCAGCGTCACTTGTCTTGGAGAAGGCTCAATCCTAGCCTCCTCTAGGGTTCTCTCCAAGAGTGGTTGTTTCTTGGGTACAGTAGCTTGTTTCAGAGGCGTCTTGGTAACGGCCTCTTTGTATGTCTTTCCCGCAGGAACTTGCTTCTTGGGTAAAGTCCTTGGAGGAGGCTCAATGATAGCCTCTTCCACAGTCCTTTCCAAGGGCTTGTGTACTCTCCTAGCCTTAGGCATTTCAACCTCAGGCTCTTCTGGTAGAACTTCCATCTTTAACTTCCCCTTGGGATCATCTTCGACCATCGGATCGTCCAGCAAATCTGTTTCTTCCTCAGTCCTCCTTATCGCCTGCCTGAATCGTTGGCGGCGCCTCTTCTGAGATATGGACAAAGGTGGAGGGGGAGAAGGAAACTTGGGATGCTCAACCCTATGCCACTCATTTGGAGGAGTGGCTGGGGGTCTCACGGCCCTAGGTTTCCCTTTGGACGGAGCAGATATCCTCATGTTGTCAAGCTCGTCCTCCACTTCAACCAACCCTGGCTGGATTCGGTTGAATACTGATGCTCGTGCAATCCTCCTTCCCATAGGCCTGAGAGGCTCCTCAGACCTTTCTTCAGTCCTTCCCACAATAACGCTCTTCAGGACTGGCTTGCTAGGACTGGCATGATGTCCACACTCTGTACAAACCAACGAGCAAGTTGGTTTCTCTGGCTTCTTCACTCCTGTAGGTCTGGACCACCATGAATTCTGCCTTTCAAACCTTCTGACCCGCTCAGTCCTGAAATCACTTTCATCATAATAGGGATCCCAGTACCTGCCTGGGCTGGACTTGTGAACTTCTCTGGAAGGGGCTCCCAAACTTATCTTCTGCCTAGGAGCAGTCCTAGGCATGCCTCTCATATCGACAGAGACCATATTTGTGCTCAGCCCTGAAGGAAATGGATTGCCATCTACCCCCATGGGCTGCTTATCTTTCTCGGAAAACTTGAACTCTCCCCGCTCAATCTTATCCTGGATGTCATTTCTAAATACTATGCAGTTATTCGTTGAATGACTCCAAGAGTTGTGATACTTACAATACTCCTTGCCCTTCAGATCTTCGACGGTTGGAATCTTGTGACCAAACGGCAATTTGAGCAGCTTGTCAGCAAGGAGTTGATCAAAGATAGCCTCAGTCCTCCCCACGTCAAAGGTATAGGCCCTGGTTAGCCTATTAGGACTGTTCTGGATAGGTTGCTTCGTGGGCTCCATCTTGACAAAGGCCTTGCAGACGTATGGCTTCTTGTTGATGATCTCTGCTACGGCCACGTCTGGGTCTACCTCTGCTTCCACTGCAGCCACCTCGTAGTTAGGGTCACGGTAGTACGTCCCTTTAGATGATGTCTTCCTGTCCTGCTCCTCCGCCAAGAGCCTTTCGTAATGAGAAACCTTGGAGGACAATTCAAACAGATCTCTGAATTCTGTCCCATAGAACTTCTTCTTCATCTCAAAGCCCAAGCCGTTTAGTGCTATGCGCACGTATTCGGCCTCTGGAAGGACTATCTTTCACTTGAATCGAGCAGTCTTGAAACGTAGGAGATAGGACTCCACGGATTCAAGATGGGTTTGACGATAGCATGACAGGTCTGCCAACGTCACTTTTGGTTCTACCCTGTAGAACTGTTGGTGGAACATCTCCTCCAGTTGAGCCCAGGTCTGCACGGAGTTGGGTGGAAGGTTGATGTACCAAGTAAAGGCCGTCCCAGTGAGAGAATTGGGAAAAAACCTCAACTTCAGAGCATCAATGGCCCCAGCTTCTCCGCATTGGACTTGAAACCTGGCAATGTGCTCTACCGTTGAATGCATGTTTTCCCCGTTGAAGGTCTGGAACTCTGTAGCCCTTCGGGAAAGGTGTTCTGTCCACCTCTTCGGTATGAGGCTTTCTGTACATCGATCTTCCCAAAGGTCTGAAACCAGGTCCTAACTGCTCCTGGAGCAAGTTCAAGACTTGGTCCCGTCCCATAAGCAAGTTTGGCACAGGAGGCGGTTGTGGATGTGCCTCTTGCGCCTGATGGTCCTGGACTGAACTTGCCCCCCGAGTCTCAGAGGCTTGAGGAGTATGAGCAGCTCCTTTGTCCTTTCCAGAGCCCTGGCCTCCTTGCGGAGGCATTTTGTCCGTCTTGTCAGGTTTGGGCTGGTCGTCGGCCAACACAAATCTTCGTTCTTCATTTGCTGGAGGCGTCTGGGCTCTTCCAATCACGACTCCCTTCTCCCTTTGCCCCCCGAGTGCAGGACTATTAGAAGAAGTAGCATGATAGAATGTTTGAGGAGGGGGTGGTCCCCCTAGTAGGCCAGCTTGGTCTTGACCGTTGCCAAAAACACCAAACTGTGGAAAGCCCTGCTGCTGAGGAGCGAGCGGTAGCCTCTCTGTAATCGTAGCAGTCATTTTATAGATTGTTATGGCCAGAGGTTCCAAGGACTGAGTGAACGATTGAGAGATTGACTATGTGATGTCGTGGGAGATCTCACGTCCTGCCATGAACATATAATTTTTGACGCTGTCAGTAACGTCGTCAAAATCTTTAGTGCTGACCGCGGGGCCAGCTTCCTGGAGTACTGGCACGTTGACTGCCACTCCCTCAGGACTCTGTGGTGGATCTGGGATGGCTGGATCGGACTGTTGTTGCTGTTGTTGTTGCTGTTGCTTCCTTGCCATAATAAAACCCTTAGACGATTAGGGTCCCACTGGGCGTGCCAAAAGATGTTTAGCTCCGAAATGACTCAAAGGACTGAGCAGGCGTGCCAGGACTTGTCGCGTCCAACGTGAAGGACTGGGCGTCCCTTTTCTGACTTCTAGATCTGAGAGGGCGATAGTGCTGCAACCTAAGGGCTGGATTGCAGTGAAGGTCCGTGGTTTTG
Source organism: Rhododendron griersonianum (assembly GCA_018127125.1). Classification (NCBI taxonomy): domain Eukaryota; kingdom Viridiplantae; phylum Streptophyta; class Magnoliopsida; order Ericales; family Ericaceae; genus Rhododendron; species Rhododendron griersonianum. The sequence continues at coordinate 32,392,689 of CM030789.1, forward strand.
TCTCTTCGTGCGAGGACTTAATAATTTCCTAACCGTGTAGGAAAGAAAGTAACAACGTGGAATTACTTTACTATATCGTAATAATAAAGTAGGGAATGAAGAGAGATATGAATAACTTTATTATGTTTCGTAATAACAAAGTTGGGATACAAGAGAGACGAAGCTCGAATTACTTGGTGAAGTAATTGAGTAAAGGTGAGAAAATAGAGATAATTGCTTCGCTGGGAAGGCTTTGGTTTTTTAAGCGTTGAGCTTGATTGGTGTGGGAACCCTTTTTCCTTCTTGACTTCTACTATTTATAGGCGAATGTTGCACTGGTTCAGATCTGCCCTGCATTTCCCGCCTTCACCCTGAGTTGACAAGTGTCCGAGTGGCCTCCAGATCTTGCCAAGTGTCGAAATAACTACCCACTTAAAACATTTAGTGGGATCATGGGTAGTTATTGGAGGTAAATAACAATTACCCATGTGTTAACTCTTGATCATGGGAAGTTAATGAGAATAATGGGCTTCCCCCATGATCAACTCCCGTGGAATAAAAGAACGTGGGCAATATGGCCTCATAGGCTGCCATGTGTCCAACAAGCTCCCTTATGCTAGCCAATTCCTCCACATTTTTCGATCATGGGCAGTTAGAAAAAACAATGGGCCTCCTCATCCTCTTTTTCCGTGGATAGCTAACAGGCATTGGCCATTTTGACCTAGTCAAATAGCCATGTGGCAAGTCTTCCACAATCTTGTCCCTATTTTTCCTCGTTGAACCTCCCCAGTTGCAATTATATTGGGCCATTTGACAAATTTAACACCTACAAAGCCTTCTCTTTCATAATAACCCAACTGGGCCTTGTAGTGAATTTTATAAACATAGCCCAATATCCGTAAATCCAATTTCCAGCCCACGAAGAACTAAAAATTAATCAGGCCCAATCAATAATACCTTGGCCCATTAATTTTGATCCAATAATTCTTCGATTCATGGCCCAATTTAATTAAATTTTTAATTAAATGGCCGTCCAGTGCTAGCCAGGACTGGGTGCCAAAAACGGGTGTGAACAGAACCCAAAGCCTCTTTATATAGGCAATTGGTGACTCACTCCGACCAATCAAATGGCACGATTGCAATTGCAATGCAATTCGAACTATTTGTTGTAATCTCTGAACGTAGCCCGAACGCATCGGGGAGGTAGCATAGTTGGATCAAACGTCTGACAGAACGTTCCAGAGTCTGGAAAAAGGACGATCTGGCGGCCGAGCAATGGATCTAACGGCCGAGGAATGGATGTTGCGGCCGAAGGATAGATCTTGCGGCCGGGGGATTGATCTCTCAGGGAGATTTTCTAGCAACAGGTTGATCAGGTGAGGAAATGATGTTAAGGCCGTGAGATCAATGTCACGCCCGGCAGATGGATTCTCCTAGCTTCTGTATTTTCTGTCTGAAAGGCTGTATGGCTCTGGATTGGGTCCTCTAAGTGGCTCAAAGTTCTTACCGAAAGTCCTAAGGTTCTCGAGAAGGCAATCAGCAATCACTGTATCCATTTCATCATCGGAATGGTCCCCAAGGTGAGACTTGAAATAATCGTTAGGCCAAATTGGGGTGTCTACAATACCCACCACCACTGCCTCCACCACTCCAGTTACCGTAACCACTGCCGCCGCCTCCATAACCACCTCCATCACGGCGTCCACCGCCGCCACTTCCACTGCTGCGGAATCCACCTCCGCCGCCGCCTCCATAACCAACTAAACGAGTTGCCGAGATGTAAACGGAGAAACCCAAACCACAACCACTACAGTCACCACCACCAGTTAACACCATCAATCACCACTAGCAGCACAAAAGCACAAACCCTAACCTCCAAATTTGTAGAAAACCAAAAACTAAACCCAATTTCGAACTCCTAACCCCCAATCTGCAAACCCCTAATTTCGGATTACAAGCCTCCAAATCGAGATGAAAAACGATGAGAACTGCCCTTACCTCGATTGTGTCGCGCAGAAGGTCTGGCTCAGCACATATGGTGTGGGCTTTGTGGTGGGGCGATGGAGTGGTGGAGAGAGATGGAGTTGCAGTCTTGCAGATCGGGTGGAAGAGGAATGGATCTGATTTGAAGCCTTGATTTTGTGGTGGTATATTAGTAATTTTACCTTGCCCTTTTCATGTATAAACAATTACTTTTTCCCATCTCATGCCAAGAGCAATTTGATAAAAACCTCTCCATAACTTGGAGATTCTTTGCCCCTCCCTTCACTGTCCCGTAATTCCCCCCCATTTGTGTTTCTCAAGTACAGCTTGAATAATTGACAGCTCCCGCTCGTTTTGTCCATTTCTCAATCATGAATCTTGAGGTATTTCTTGGACTGCATCTTTGGTACTCGTTCATATAATTAAAACTTTTGCATTTATTATTATTGATGCAGTTCGTGGAGAATTCCTAAAAGGTGGTGCACTGCGTATTCCGCCTAGACCCTAGTCGTTTTTACACCGAACACTTTTCAGAAGATCATGATCGATTGTATTTCTTCTGTAATTCTTAATGGCCCATAGAATACGCTCTTTTATGCTACACTTAAAAGGCAAATATGATACAATTTCCGTTTGACCCCAAAAAAAAAAAGAAAAAGGCAAACATAGCTGTGGATCTGGCAGCATCCGCTCAAATCTATAGATCCACTTATTTGTCTGAAGAACCAAATAAAAAAAAATAGGCCAACATAGCTGTGGATCTGGCAGCATCCGCTCAAATCTATAGATCCACTTATTTGTCTGAAGAAATACTCTCTCAAACATAATTTATAGACCGGATCAAAAAAAAAAAAAAACATAATTTATAGACAACCCCTCATTCACGATATCCATTCAGAATGATTGTGTCGATTATATCTTCAAAAATACACACCGCAACAGCGGTTGTTTTACGAAGGCGGCCCCAACAATCTGTATGGAAACTATGTACAAAATGGCATATTGGCTCCTGTCCTCATATCAACTAGCCACAAATGGTGAAAGAAATTCAATTTCCTAGTTTTCTCACTACAGGGGTCCTTTCTACTAGCCAACTAACACGTGTAGGTGGCTAAATAAGGTCAGCAGAAAGTGAACGCATATGCAAGATCTTCGCATTCTGGTAGAAGCAATTCCAGAGAAAAACTAGAACATAGAAGTTAATACTATACAAGGAAAATAGTTCACCATTCGGATGCAGCATTAGACAATCTTCCAGTCTGGAAAAGGCTGAAAGAAAAATAAATCCTTCATTTGCACCTTGTAGCTATTTACAACGAAGAGCCGACAAAATCACAGCAACGGCAGTCTTATGCCTGCTCCCCAAATGCTTTGCTAAGAATGTCCATCATTCACCTTCTCTGATCTCAGCTTGAAAGCCACAATGCAACCCTTCTCCACAAACTTTTTTCTGAAAGCCCTCCAAAAGACGCACTAATTTGCATGAGAATCCATGTATTGTCACTATATAGGGCTTGCTCTTGATACCTGCAATTATAAACCTCAAGTCATTGAGCATCGTTTGCCTCTCTTCTACAACCACAAAAAGGGTTACGATCAAAGGACCTTGACATTCGGGAATGAAGATGAGGAAAAAAATGCAGACCAACTTGATTTGAACTTAAATGAAATAGCGAATAGTGAATGTTATGCATTTGCTGCAATGATCATACATCTAGTAAATAATAGCTTAATTTCCCAGGAAATTCATTACAATCAAAACCCAATCCAAAGTCCGTCCTTGGTTTCTAGGCCAAAAAAAGTAACCATTAAGTGGTTTGCCACTCAAAATTTCCAAGAACCATAAATCTAAGACTCCAGCAAGAAAAGTTACTTACACGCCAATCCAATTTCATCCCCTCCACCTAAGCTGTCCGTTTTTGCCAAACCCCACCCTAAAATCAAACTTAGGCCGCATCATTCAAACTTTTTAAACCGGACTGCATTGATTTGTTAAAGGAGAGTAATCATGCACTTGTCCTGACTCGCACATTACACACTCAGTACGACACTACAAGGAAACGAAGTTAAGAATAAGTTCTGGTAATCAAGGAGCAGCCTTAAAATAATAGTTGGTACTCTCGGGAAAATCCATGTGAATAAGGAATGAAATCAGCCGGGTTAGGGAAGGGGGGAATGAAATCTTCTCCTTGAAAGCTGAAGGAAGTGTTAACTGTGCAAACAACCGGTACTTAGCAACAGAAGTAGGAGGAGATCGAGCTAGCCTTAATTGAAGTAGGGCTATGTTGCTCCCGCTCAGGAAAGAAGACGGGCAAGTCGATGAAAGTCAGGTTTTTAACCGATTCAGGATCGACTTCCAATCCAATAGAAGGACTTCTACGTTCAGTTGTGTTTCAACTGCCAATCCCAAGCTCTCCAACGGCAGCATTCCAAGCAACCCTAACCAGCAGCAAAGCGCTTCCTCGAAGGCAAAGAAAGTAAGCCCCGTAGATAGATATAGTGTAAGCAAGCAAGGTGGCGAAGCGGTAAGCAAAGATCAATGGAGAATATAAGGATAGGTTGTATAAGCTATGAACCACGAGTTATGGGTTCAGCTAGTTCTTCCCTTTCGCTTATTGAGCAGGATTCTATCCCTTCAAACCTGCCTGTGCTCAAGTCGGGTGGTTAGGAAACTAAATAGTAGAGGAAAAGTTGAACCCTTAACCGTTCTAGTTAACTCTTACCTAAGAAACTCACAAGTCTGGATGAACTCCGATTTCCTAACCTGAAGATTCCAATGTAACACTTTTTTTTTTGAACAGCCGAAAGAAATTTTATTACTGCAGTGTCAACTGAGGTCAATTTTTTCTCCGAAATGCAGGCAAAGGATGGAAAACATGACAACAACCCCAAATGGGTTTTATTCGAAATCATCCAACTCAAATTGTTAAGATCCATGCGGAGTCAATTCCATCTGAGTTAGTGGGCCAGACTGGGCCACTAACTCAAATGGGGAAGTCACAATTGCTCAAATTGTAGAGCCCCGTATTTTTGAAAATCGTTTAAAGGTTTTATTAATGTTAGAATATTGAATAAATGTAGAATCTTTTTGAGTTTATATGATTTGGGGCTTGAATGATAGAATTGTAAGCCGAGGGAGTGCAAGAGTAATTTGGGTGGGTGCTAGTATATATATGTGGGTGTGAGTGTAGGAGAACAAAAATCCCCAACTCACTCTCTCTCATCTCCCACGCCTCTCCTCTCTCTCTCTCTCGGCATCTCTCTTTCTCTCACTCTCTCACACCAAAACCCACCAATCGACCTGAAAACCTTCATAGTTCGATCATCAATCGATCATCTACACGTGATTCGTGCCTTGGATCGCGTGAGTTTGTGCTAGAACTCGTTCTTGTTGGATTTCGGAGCTTTGGAAGCTAGGGCGTGTTTATTTGATCTAGTGTTGAAGCTTCTAACCTCAAGGTAGGGATTTCTTGCTCACTCTATAGATTTATGAGTTGATTTTGTGCCTTAATCGTGTCATGGATCGTTGGGTTTCGTTGTTGTGTTTGTCCTTGATCTTCTGCAGAATCGCTGCTCGTAACTCTTGGGTATCGATACAACCTAAAGTGTTTGTATCGATACACTTAAGTTAAAATTGAGACAGTTAATTGGGTATCGATACAACCCAAAACGCTGTATCGATACCAGATCCTTAGGGATAGTTTTGCTCCTGCTGATCCCACTTCGATTGTTTTGACCCCCGATCACTTCTAACACTCTCTAATCACATCCAAACCACCTCTAAACTTGATTGTTCGTACTTCAAATGATTCGTTGCTCAATCTATCTCCTTGAACTCTCGTGGTACAAAAGAAACGTGTCGATTCCTATAAGTATGGTATTCCGTTGTCGTCTATGCATTAGAACGATTATGTGGGTATTGTGGCATGTTAATATGAAAGATATGGACTTGTTAAATTTTTTTTTTTGATCCGCGACTTGTTATATATTGAGCATGATGTTATTAAGTAAGGTGAGATGAAAAGCGTAATTGAGAACGATAGAACAAATACGAAGAAAGCCACGGATCCGCCATAAGGTGTGCTATGAAGCACGGGTACTTCAAAAATGTCGCCGTACGCGTACCGGGTACTGGTACGGGTACGGCATGGGTACGGCAAAAACGTACCCGGTACGGCAAAATTGGATCAGGTACTTTTGATATTTTTGGGTACGGCATGGGTACGTCAAGGGTACGGCATTGGGTACGTTTTAACCCAAAATGATTTTTTTTCAAAATTTCAGGAATTTTTTTTGTAAATAATTATAAAATATGGGTTTTGTTGTGTAACTTATTTGTCTTTTTGACTATATACACATTAACTGACTGAGAGAGTCAGCGATCAAAAAAAAAAGAGAGAGGCAGCGATCTGGAGATCTAGGGCTTCAAACCGCAAGTTCTCTCTCTCTCTCTTTCTCTCGGACTCTCCTCTCCTCTCTCATTTTCTCATTTTATGCAATAAAAAATAGAAAAAAATTATATATATATTCGCCGTACCCCCGCCGTACCCGTACCCTACTTTTTTGGGGTTTTGCAGTTTCCCGTACCCGTACCCGTATCGTACCCGTACCGCGTACCGGTACCCGTGCTCCATAGAAGGTGTGATGCCGGAAATGGGACGCACGGGGTCCCTAATGCCCGGAAGTGCACAAGAAAGTCACGGATCCACCTTATGGTGTGATGCCGGAATGAATATGGGATGCACGGGGTCCTTAATGCCCCGAATTAAAATCGAAACACGTGACATAATGAAAATGGGGAACTTTAGTGATTGTTAAGCTACTTGTATATGAATGGTGTTGGTCTCCCAGTCTTATATTATTGCATATTCTTGCTCTTGATCATATGGGAAGTTTGGTTGTTGTCCACGTTCTTTCCGGTGCATTAACCATCTCATTTGCATATAGCTTGAGTATAGATTTCTCTACTGGGCTAGTGTAGCTCACCCTATCATTTTTCAGGTACACCACAGGGGCATTGATTTGGCATGCTTGAAGTGCATGTTTGACCATCCTTTTGAAAAGCTAACAAGGAGGAATTACCATGGCATCGTTTGTAAAATCCTTTTGAAGATGTAATTGTAATTTCATATATATATATATATATATATATTCTTTTGACTTGGGAACATGTAATCTCTAAACTTACTTTCTTTGGACCAATCTCTAAGAATTTGGGGCCGGAGTGCCACTATTGTAAACTTTAAACCTTGATTGTACTCTTGATGGATTATGGGAAAGCTTTTGGGGTATTAAAGTGTATATTCGCAATGGATTTTCATTTAGAAATGTTATTATTATTACGTTAAAAATCGAGGGCGTGACACAAATAGCGTGCTAAGTTAGTGGGCCAGATTGGGCCATTTATCAAGAACAATAGCTATGGCCAGGTATTACTTGGATCCAGAATCTACATGCTTGACACTCACGATTTCATTTGTCATAACAGTGATCTGGAGAATCTCTTGAAAGCTATTTCGTGCCAGTTTTAGTCAACTCTCCATCATCTTATGTTCTTTGATTACTGTAAGAATAGGGTGATTAAGAAATGGTAAAGTAGCAATCACAAAAAGCATATGGTTCACACGTGATACAGTAAAAGATAAAGGTAGTTTAGTAAATAATCCAGTAAACTAAATGAAGGAAATAGAAAAAGAGTAGCATTTGAACCTGATTCTGCAGGCTTGTGGCAGCAGTCCAGCGCTGAGGATTTATTGTTGCAGCACTATCATGGATAAATGCTATTGTCCTGGATTCTTCTACTACAGTAACCACAATTGAAGGTGGTAATTCCCTCATGACCCATAAGACATATGCAGATGGTAAAGATGAACCTGTCTCAAAGATGGAAACAGCATTTCATTGATCAGAGAGATTTTTAAGTTAGGTCGATTGTTTTGCAAACAAAATCCAGAATGTATATTCCTTTCTTTCCTCCTTTCATTTATCAAAGACATTTACTCACTGTTGTATCTCTTCTCGCTGTCCCAGAATTTAAGTAATTTAGGGAGAGGAAGGAGAAGATATAATCATAAAACACTATTGAAAAATAGAACCTCAAGAAAAACAAGTGCAATCCAAAAGATGGCACCAAATAGAGCTGGACCAAGACATCTTACATCTGGACCCCTCATCATCCCGGCTTTTAGGATCAAAAGTCTCAGTTTTCATATCACCTGTGCGGCGTAGAAAGTATTGCATGTTGAAGCCTTCCCCTCTACGTATTTGAGTTTTTGGTAATGGTCTTCATTCAGTGAGGGACTCGGGTGGAAAGATTTCAGAAGTGCATGGTGGGATGGAAGAGAAGGTGTTAGTTGAAGGTAGGGAGACTCACCATGAGTAAGAGCACTTTTCCAGCTTGCCGACAGATTTCACGTCCTTATTTGTCATTCTAGCCTTCAGGGCAAAATGAAAAGAATAGTAATTGAGAGGATTTGTTTGGTGAAGCGTAGGGGGAGAGTTCAAGCATCATTTGGTGTCTCGGTGGAGTGGAGCAAAATTGGTGCACCTCTTAGAGAGGGGGGAATTGGGTACTAGAAGGTTTAAGATCTCCAACCGAACTCTATAGGGCAAGTGGTTGTGGAGGTTTGCGCGTGAGAGGATGGAGCAAGATGGTGGCTTCAAAGGATGTGTCCAACTGTAACGCCCCAAGCAGACTACTGGCCTAGTACTTTGATTTTGATCCACAAGACACACCACATGGCCCAAAAGCTTAAGCCCAAGGTACTAGTAGTAGCCCACAAGGTTTGTTATATGCCCAAGGGCCCCAAGATCATCCATGTAGACTTCCGATGTGGGACAGGGTGTTACAATCATCCATGTAGACTTCCGATGTGGGACAGGGTGTTACAATCTCCCCAACTTTATAGCCTCGCACCCTCGTGAGGAGTTGAGCACTAAAATCACCAAACCAAATCCAAAGTCCAAGGCCCACATGGTCGTGTACACGGATTGCTCTGATACCACCTGTAACTCCCCAAGTTAACATCTCGTCCCACATCGGAAGTCTACATGGAAGATCTTGGGCATATAACAAACCTTGTGGGTTACTACTAGTACCTTGGGCTTAAGCTTTTAGTCCATGTGGTGTGGCTCGTGGATCAAAATCAAGGTACTAGGCCAGTGGTTTGTTTGGGGCGTTACATCAAGAGCAAGGAGATTACAAGTTATAGGAGGTTGTTATTAGTAAGTTACCAACTGTCCCGAAAGCTTGCGCTATTAGGAAATGGGCCCAACAATTTATATCAACCTTTTCAACATCCTACCTCATCGCAACCCTATCTTGCACGTGGAGATGCAATTTTCCAAAGATAGGGTGTAACAAAATACGAAGGAGAGAAGCAGAATGCAAATGGGGAAGAAATGCAAACAGATAGACTTGAACCCAAAACCTGTCATAATCTGAGCTCTAATAGCATGTTAAGTTACCAAATATACCAAAAGCTTAAGCCGGTAGTAAACGGGCCCAATAATGTATATTAAGCTATTCAATAGTTATGTCACTTGGGTTGGGCTTTGAAAAGGAATCAGAAAAGGTTGCGTTGTTTTTTAGAGTCATGTTATTTGAGTAGTTGAGAAAGCCTGATGTTTTTGGTCTTACGTATGGTGTGGGGTAGAGTTTGAGAGTTTCTTTCCCAGCCATTGATCGTCCAACACTTGATAAGGGAGCTACAGTGGCAGATTACATGCAGAGGGAAGAGGATAAGGTAGTTTTGGATACTTTGCTCATAGAGCATTACTGCCATCGGAAACTGAGGAAATGTCAACTCTTTTGGAAAGAGATGATTTGCCTAACATTGGCTTAGGTGGAAATGTTGAAGATAGAAACTTGCACCTTCGGGATCTCTTCTCTTTGGGTCTCATTACTAGGATTTACGGGGAGGATATATCCTTACATTCCGTAGAAGGCGATTGTGGGGACACATGCTCCCCCCAAGGTTGCTTTCCTTTGTGTGACGTGCTGCCCAAGGAACATTCTCACTACTGATAACTTGATTCCTCAGATAGAAAACATTGGGAACTAGTGTTGCATGTGAAAGTGAGATGCTGAATCGGTGGCTCATCTTCTGCACTATGTAGTGGTGTGGCAGCTTCGGCCTCCATCCTTACATGGTTGGGTAAGGTGCTCCCAGAGGCAGGGATGGAGCATTTTCCCCGTCAGTATGTCGCTACCATAAGGATGCTTATGCAGAAGACTTGAATCAATGATTCTCAAATGTTTAATGGCAATGGAGAGGAACCTATGACATTTGATGGTGTAGAAAGTCTGTTTCACAGTGGAAGGGTTTGAAATTGAATTACGAACCTGGAATTGAGAGTTGTTTTATAGCATTTTGCCCAGTTGGGAGTCTAGAGTGTGTAACCCGTCGTTGGACCAGTTCCTGTACTTTCTACAGATACTTGCAGACTAAGAAGCGCAGACACTTAACACAAGGTGGCGTGTCCGTGTCGGACACTCTCGGACACGTCGATACCCTTTTATTCGTGTACATAATTAGTAAATAAGAAACTTGATTTGAACACGTGTCCAACACTCTTCATGCAACATGCTGACACTTCTTTGGTGTCTATGATTAAGAAATTAATATGTGATTGACACTTCTTGGACACTTACTAATTACATGTGATTCTCAAAGATTATGGTACTTGACATATAACTATGTTTTATAGTGTTGGAATGAAAGTAATTCTTATTACTATCCAATATTTACATTCCTACCCGCCCCATGTAAATCTAGATTCTTCATAACTTATTGTATCTTAAGAATTATATAATTCGGGACATATGCTTATGGGGATATGTATCCCCAACATATTTGGATATATCATATATATGATTGAACATAAACCTAGGTCCCCAATGTGTTTGTGTCCTACGTTTTGGAGAAATAACGTATCCGCGTGAACATAACCCTGGTCTTTTAGCTTATTTAGAGGTACCAAAATACCAAAAGTAATTTTGACTAGAGAATTTCCTATTAAATTGCTCCAAGGATTTTCGCAAACTCATTTCCAAGGAAAATATTTTCAACTTTCCTTTTTTTTATTTTGTCGTTGATATCGCACTAAAATAAACCGCTCCAAGCATAAACTGGGGGCCATTCCAATTTAGCCTTCAGTATATTGTCCCCAACTTCATTTCAACTGAAATACATCTCTGGGGTACATTGGGAAGCTGGGAGAGTGAAGCAAAGCAGGGAGCCCGGGAATGATTAGGTTAATCAGAACATATTGAAGAAGAGGGGTAGGGGGGGCGGGGGTTTGGGTGGAGATGTATGGTGAAGAAAGTAACATTGAGCAGTTAGTACCCAAAGTGCCATTATTGAACAATATATATCCAGAGTGTACATTCCATGAGTACCAAAAAATAGGATGGATGGCCACTTGGCCAGTTAGTATGTAAAGCAGTATTCATGTTTTCTTGCAGTTGTCAATTCATCAAAGGTAATTACTAAGTGAAGATCATACTCAAAAACTCCTCAAACGGATCACTAGAATAAAGCTTCATCTAAATAATGAAGAATAGGTTCCATAAATAAAGATAGAATCACATATCTTAAATGCTTAGCTGACCATTTTCATCCTATGTGAAACATGAAGGGAAAAATTGAAGAGATACCTATTAAGTAATACAAAATCAAAAGAAGAGAGGTACTGATAGCGTCAACGTGCTGATAATGCCAGTGATAGAGCATCTGCATAAGTAGACATGAATAATTACGGAAACAATTATTATGCGACCAGAGAAGGAGAATTTAATTGAACGAATAGAAGCACAAGCACATACTGGTGTATCAGTAAAAAGAGCAACCAATGCACTTGAACTGAAACATAGAACAGACACAACTGCCAATCCTGCAACCTGCACAGAAAACAATATTTTAGTGAACGGATTAAGGAACCAAGGCGCTAGCTACTGAAAATACAAAGAAAGATATCCCCATATTTTATAGAAGAAAAAAAAAACACAGCATGCTGCATTCGATGGTTGACCTATGTATTCAATCTAGACCATCCGGTTAAGCTACAAATATTTAGGGGATGAAACACAGTTGACCGGCAAAAGATTAGTATTTCTAGCTCTATCAATTGATAATTCTTTAACGAACTGCATGGATAAAACATTTTGGGGAAAAATTAACCTTAATGCATAAGTAACAATGGATGCCCAATCTTCATTCTTCATGTTAAAATATGTGCCCGGGACCAAGTGTTTTCAATGATGACAATTAAAAAACATCATTTTTTCTATCATTGTGTTCATCAGTAATTTGGGATCAACCCAACAAAACTTGCTATCAGAGGGACGAATATCTTCACAATACAGGTGAAAAAATGTAAAAAAAATATCTACTTTCCATTAGGACATGAAATTATACAATAGTAAAGACCATTGGTCACAGAGAAAGCAACATTATGAAGGAAAAGTTAATACCAAACAACGGACTTAATACCTTCCACATTTCGGAAGAAGCTCTTTCAGATCGAACTTTCCTCATTTTCAAGAATAATAGGAGTCCTGCATATGAGATTTTGTCATTAAAATTAATAGGATAGTTAAGCAAAATGCAATCGAAAGAGAAGATGAGAGCTGGCAAACCTTCATACATAAGATACAGGGTACCTAAACCAATAAAACACTACCCAACATGATTGGTCTAGGGAAAAAAAATTAAAAAATAAGTACCCAACATGATCGAAGAGTTAGAAATGCCTTTAAAAGAACTATTTAAAACAGAAGTTCTGCCGAGCCAAGAGAATTTTGACCTCCATCTCAATGATTTTAGGGAGCGGATCAGAGATGGGTAGAAGACAAATCGTGTTTCTGACTAGGGAGCTGCTTAATGTTTTACGGAATGGTGCGTGAACAGGCTCAATCAACAGGAGAGAGAAATTGTTCTTGACTTGCAGGTAAGGGATGAATGATTCCCGGGCATTAGCAAAAAGATCGAGCTCCACGCATCTCTTGATCTCTGCCTACCTGGGGCTCGGCTAGTTTCAATGTTTGGTCACTGACTCAAGGGGATGGAGTCCATATGATGATTCACCTCTGAAACTCAAAAGAACGTCCTACTAACCTACCCCTGCAACAACAAGAATCGCCCGAGCCAATTAGCTATTTCCGTCTGTTCTCCACTCCACCTCACTTGTTCGGAGATTGTTAAAAGAACTTGAAAGGATCTTACTACCCCTACGTGGTTGTCAACGAGAAGTAGTTCGTATCTCATAGTGGAAGGCAATAAGACAAAAGATGTGATTGTTCCAGTTCCGGGCAACCAAACAAAGGCAAAGCGACATGTCAAGGTGTTCCACCCTCGAATGCCTGCTAAGCAAGCAAAGGTGGTGGAGGCAGCATTGTTGTGCCAAGTCTCTGCTAGCAGCAAGCGTACTGAGTTCCCGAGGTCCGGCAGAGGCAGCTCAGGGGGCCTGCATGGCGCAGCTACCTAAACCCCACCCCAGGTTGGGAACTCTTAGGAGCAGGTCACTAAGGTTGGTAAAAACTCAGGTGCAGACTCTTAGGGGCCTGTAGGCGCATGGTGTTTTCTTGCTTTGATTCGCAGACTCTGCTATTTCCTTTGGCTTATTAACTTGCTCGGTTATAGTTCTTATGATGGCATAAAACTGAGAGGTGACCTCGCACGAAAGGGTCACATAAGTTCCACTTATATGTTTCAATCACTTACTATAATCCCATGTTTTCAAAAGGGATTCTGGGGCTCGCCCTAAGGCGAGGAGCATAAAAAACGTTCCTGAGCATTGATTTTTAAGCGGAGAATACATAAAAATATAAACACACATGTATGGAACATTTAGTAATTAAAAACACTCCTGAGCATTGATTTTTAAGCAGAGAATCACAAAGGTGTTCCGTTCGCCCATCCGTCAAAGGTGTGATAAGTAGGGATGCTAAAAAAATCCGGCGAACCGTGAATCTGGTCTGATCCGATCTGATCTGTACGTTTTGGATTGAATCAATGGAATAATGGTCTAGACACATATTCAAAAATTAGAAAACTGTGACATACGAATCGGTCCACAGATTTTCATTTAGAAACCGTGGATCTATGAAGCACTGATACTCTATTTTGGCCTCTGTATCACGTATCGTATCCATATCGGATACCGATACTCTCAGATATGCTCCGGATACGTATCCGATACATTTTTTTAAAGTATCCTGCTTTTAGAATTATTTTTTGGTATCCCGATACATTTTAGATACGCGCGAGGGTAAATATGTTACTCCCTCCGTCCCATTTTGGTTGTCCATTTTCGTTTTTCGTGCCGTTCTTTCAATGCTTATATCTCCCAATCTACAATGTTTTTCATAATTTTGAAAATTTTGTATTATAGATCAAATCGAGAACTATCAAACAAGATCCATATTGCATATTTTTGAAGATTCATATTGAAAGATATAAGCGTTGAAAGAACGGCACGAAAAACAAAAATGGACATCCAAAATGGGACGGAGGGAGTATTAATTAAACTATATGGGTTTAAATTGCAATTAGGACTATATTTTTCTTTTTCCCCCACCAATTGACATCAGAAACACACCAACGACATCCTCTTTCTCAACAACCTTGTAAGTCTCTCTCTCTGTGTATGTGTATGTATATATATGTATATACAATCCGTGTTTCAAATGAGGACGTCCTCATTTTAGTTAAAATGCTTACCTCCCCATTTCTAGATTGAATTTCGATGATCCAAGCCGCTCAATGTGATCAGAACGTGATTTAAAGAGTAATCGCGAGAAATCAACAAAAAAAATGATGGAGAAGGGCTTCCTCCGAACAGTTTTTTATTGAACGGTTCAATAAAAAAACTGCTCAAATCAAGCCCTTCCTAGTCCTTTTTTTTGCCGATATCTCGCAAGTACCCTTAAAATCACGTTCTGAACACATTGAGCGGCTCGGATCATCGAAATTCGATTGGAAAAGAGGAATCCGCATTTTAAGAGGTCCTTATTTGAAACTTTCTGTATGCAAATATAACTATATGTAAATATATCTCTTACAGCATGTGAAATGGTGAACTTGTGTAATGGAAAATTTTAATCATTAATGAAATTTTAAGAATTCAAAATTACATATGTAATATTTTTTTATTTTTTTTTATATTCAACGTATCCCCCAACATATCGCATCCTTCTTTTTGGAAAGATCACGTATCCGTTTATTCGTATCGTACCATATCCCGTATCCGTATTCGTGCTTCTTAGCCGTGGAATAACCAAACCGGACCGTGAGATATTTATCGATAAAACATAAAAATATGATATTTAGTACTCCCTCCGTCCCTTTCTTACCGTCCAGTATTCCATTTTGGGCTGTCCCTTAATAAGTGTCCATTTTGTAAAGTTAGTGGGTAAAAGTTGGTGAATTGTCTATTTTGTCCCTAAAAGTAGATTCCATTTTGAAAAGTTAGTGAATAAAAGTGTAATGATGATGAGTAAGTAGGGAAAGTGGAGGAAAAAGTTGATGTGAAAGGTATAATGATGATGTCTTTTTAATAAGTTGGAGTTACGAAGCAGGACATTTAAAAAGGGACGGAGGGAGTAATTAAATATAATTTTACATATTGCTATAAATTAGTTTAACTATTTTAGCTTAATGTGATAATAGTCCATATAAAACCTAATGGGGGTAATGCTTTCATGTAATGCTTGGATAATGAATGTTGGAACCTGGAATCGGGAATGGAATGCATATATTGTTTGATTTAGAGAGGTAGCGTAATTGAGAGGAAAAATCCCATTAGGGTTAATTTCATTCAACGTAACATATATATACAAACTGTACAATTAATTACTCTATGGTCCTAGATACTTAAACTAATTACATGATAAAGACACATAATTATACTAGATACAAATAAATCCATCATCTAACACTCCCCCTCAAGTTGGTGCAAAGATATCAATCAAGCCCAACTTGAACACAATAGGATGAAAACTCTTGCTACCCAGCCCTTTTGTGAATATATCAGCTAACTGATCACCAGATCTCACAAACGGCATACATATCAAACCCTCGTTCAACTTTTCCTTGATGAAGTGTCGATCAATCTCTATGTGTTTCGTTCTGTCATGTTGAACGGGATTATGAGCAATGTTGATGGCAGCTTTATTATCGCAATAGAGTTTCATCGGAAAACTGTTAGCAAATCCCAAATCACGTAATAGAGTTTGGAGCCACAAGAGCTCGCAAACACCATGAGCCATAGCTCTATATTCAGCTTCTGCGCTAGACCTGGCAACTACCGATTGCTTCTTACTTCGCCAGGTAATCAAATTACCCCCAAGAAAAGTGCAATAACCAGAAGTAGAGCGCCTATCATCCACAGAACCAGCCCAGTTAGCATCAGTGAATGCCTCCAATCGCAAATGGCCATGATTAGAGAACAAAATTCCTTTTCCTGGAGCTGATTTCAGATACCTCAGAATACGATAAACTGCATCTAGATGTGAAGTACGAGGATCATGCATAAACTGGCTAACAACACTTACTGCATAAGAAACATCTGGTCGAGTGTGGGCCAAGTATATTAGTCGACCCACAAGTCGCTGATACCTCTCCTTATCAGTACGCTCCCCCACATCTCCACTAAGATGATGATTCGGCTCAATAGGAGAATCTGCAGGTCTACAGCCCAACATACCTGTTTCTTCCAAAAGATCAAGTATATACTTGCGTTGGGAAATAAAGATACCTCTATCAGATCTCGCTACTTCCATTCCAAGGAAATATCTCAATGATCCTAAGTCCTTAATCTCGAACTCTTGAGCTAGACGAGACTTAAGATTATGAATCTCATTCACATCATTGCCAGTCATTATTATGTCATCAACATAAACAATAAGGACAGCAATCTTACCATTACTTTGCCGGGTGAACATCGTATGATCTGCATGGCTTTGCTTGTAACCAAAACTCAACATAGCCTTAGAAAACCTGCCAAACCAGGCTCTAGGGGATTGCTTCAGCCCATAAAGTGCCTTCTTCAATCTACATACTTTTCCCTTACTTGCAGGAGAAGAGAAACCCGGTGGAATATCCATATAAACTTCCTCCTCTAAATCACCATGGAGGAATGCATTTTTCACATCAAATTGTTGAAGAGGCCAATTCAAGTGGGCAGCACACGAGAGGAGAGCTCGCACAGAATTCATTTTCGCTACCGGAGCAAACGTCTCCTCATAGTCAATACCATAAGTTTGGGTAAAACCTCTGGCAACAAGCCTTGCCTTATATCTCTCAACTGTACCATCAGCCTTTTGCTTAATAGTGAACACCCACTTGCATCCCACTGGCTTCTTCCCTTCTGGAAGTGACACTAGATCCCAGGTGCCATTCTTTTTCAAAGCTGTCATCTCTTCTACCATAGCTCCTTTCCACTTAGGTAACCTGAATGCATCCTGCCAATTCTGTGGAATAGATATAGAGGCAAGAGAAGAAACAAAGGCACAGTACGAAGGAGACAAACGGTCATAAGAGACAAACTGTGAGGTAGGATGTTGAGTACAAGATCTAACACCTTTTCGAATAGCAATAGGAAGATTGTCAGGATCCATAGGAGGGGGTTCAATCAGAGAAGAATCATTACCAGAAGAGTCAGCTGAGGAATCTGGAACTGGAGTGGGTGATTGTAATTGACTAGGTGGTAACGCACATGAAGACTGTCTATTTTTCCGTCTAGCATACCTCTGTAAGCCAGCTCCCTGCAGTCGTGCAGGTAGTTGTTCCTCAATGTCACCACCAATATCATGTGTTTCCCTATCAGCAGATACTGGTTCCTCTCCAATGTTTTCCTTCTCCCCCTCACTATGATTATAAAAAGTAAACATCTCTTCGTCCTGCTGATACTCCCCCTGAAGAGATGTTTTGGAGGGAGAATAAAAAACCTCTGTTTCCCAAAAAGTAACATCCATAGAGACAAACATCTTCCTAGAATAAGGGTCATAACACTTATAGCCTTTCTGGGTAGGAGAGTACCCAACAAAAATACACTTATGGGCTTTATGTCCCAGCTTGCCCCCAGAAGGTTTGGGGGCATGAACAAAACACACACAACCAAATACCCTAGGTGGAAGAGTTGTAACTCGACAACTGCTCGGCAGACACTCAATGGGTGTTTTAAAATTGAGGACACTGGATGGCTGACGGTTGATAAGATACGTGGCAGTTAAAATAGCTTCTCCCCATAAGTATTTGGGGACATTCATAGTGAACAAAAGGGATCGAGCAACCTCAGCAAGATGACGATTTTTGCGTTCAGCGACTCCATTTTGTTGTGGAGTGTCAACGCAAGTCGTCTGAAAAAGAATACCATTATCAGCTAGATATGCTCGAAAAATCTTATCAATATACTCAGTCCCATTATCACTCCGAAGAATTTTAATATTTGTATCAAACTGAGTGCACACCATCTTATGAAAAGATTTGAAACAGGAAAATACTTCATTTTTTGACTGGAGTAAATACACCCATGTGGCCCGAGAATAACAATCAATAAAAGTAACAAACCATCGATAGCCCTTTAAAGAAGTAATAGGAGAAGGACCCCAAACATCAGAATGGATAACCATAAATGGAGAATCACTTCGTTTATTAATAGGTGCATAAAAGGAGCGTTTATGTTTTCCAAACTCACAAGCTTCACAAAAAAATTGATCCCTAGGACAATGTTTAACTAAAGTAGGAAACAATTTCTCTAATATCCCAAAAGAGGGATGACCCAATCTACGGTGCCACCGATGTAACAAAGAAAGAGTGGAACTCATATCTGCATGTAGAGCTTGTCCACATGATAAAGATGGCCGAGATGAATGAGGTGCATGCTCCAGATAATAAATACCACCATGTGCTTTACCACTGCCAATCACCTTCCCCGTTTTCAGTTCCTGAAAGACACAGTGAGTAGGAAAAAATGTCACAGAACAGTTTGCAGAACGGGTAAAGCTACTAACTGAAAGAAGGTTAGTGGCAAAGTTTGGAATATGGAGAACTGAAGAGAGAGAGATAGAGGGAGAATAGCGAACGGAACCTTTCCCTGAAATAGCAGAGAATGATCCATCGGCAATTCGAACCTTATCCTTACCAAAACAAGGGGAATATGAATCAAAAACAGAGGAACAACCTGTCATATGATCTGAGGCACCAGAATCAATAATCCAAGGGATACCGGAGGAGGCGGTAAATGCACTAGCTGGAATACCTGAATGAGCAAAATAGGATGCAGTAGGAGCTGCAGTGGAAGTAGGAGCTATAGTAGAGGAAGAATCAGCCCGAGCCATAAGACGCCTGAGAGCTTGCATCTCCCCCTGAGAGAAACCACCAATAGAATCAGAAGATGACTGAACTCCTGTATTGTACCCAGAATTGGACGAGGTAGCAAACTCTGAAACATGTGCCTGGGCCTGAGAACGCCCGGGACCACGACCTCGACCTCCACGTCCACTGCCTCGCCCACGAGAAGGACGACCATGTAGTTTCCAACAGAAATCCTTGGTATGTCCAGCGTTGTGGCAATGATCACACTGGAGTGACATACGGTCTATAGTCCCATTGCTAGTACCAGACTGAGATTTTCCACTGTTTGACCCAAACTGTCCCTGCGGAATAGCAACCAAGGCAGAACGATCAGAAGTAGGAGATTGCAACATAGCACCCCTCCTGCTCTCCTCCTGCTGAACAATGGCATAGGCCTCTCCCAAAGATGGAAACGGAACACGACCCAACACCTGCACTCTAATTGGATCATACTCCACATCAAGACCAGCAAGAAAGTCATACACACGCTCTTTTTCTATTCTTTTTAACCCAGTAGCAGCATCAACAGCGCAGACTGCCTGAAATCCCTGATAATAATCAAATTCCTGCCAGGCCCCACTGAGATCAGCAAAGTAAACAGCAACAGATCGATTGTGTTGATCCATAGTACGAAGTCTCTTCCGCAACTCAAAACACTGAGCATCATTGCCCTGCTGAGAATAAGTTTGTTTGGCAATAGTCCAAATCTGATATGGAGTGTCAAGAAGTAAGAAAGGACTACGAATATCAGCCTTCATAGAGTTGAACAACCAGGTCATGACCAAAGATCGATGAGACTTAAATGTCTTAAGTTCAGTAGCAGTAGTAGGCTCAGTAATAGGACCTTCAATAAACTCAGACATCCCCTTAGCCTCAATAGCTAAAGTAAAAGTTCGAGACCACATTAAATAATTTGTGCCATCTAATTTGATGGGACAAATATCCAATGGAGAGTTATCTAGAGTCATAACCTTACTCACTCCACTCGTTTCCACGGCCTGAGCATCTTTATCCTTCGAATCCTTCGACATAATTATTCAATAAAATAGCAAATAACGCACTGTCTTGATGAAGTAAATAATCAGAAGAAAAGTAGACAACCCAATGCTCTGTTTATGTACTTACGTAGGCAAATGTTTAAAATAAACTTATCTGATCCCAACAACAGTTGTCAACCATCAAAAACAGCAGCTATCAACCATTAAAAAACTTAATTCACCGGTCTCTCAGTCAAAAAACAGACCCAGAGCAAAAGCAAAACCAGATCCAGAGCAAAAAAAATCCGTCGACCATCAACGAACGAGCAGCTGTAGTCGCCGACCTCCGGTGACACTATTCTGACTCTCGCCAGTCTCTCAATCAACCTTTCGAACAAAACCCAGCCTCCGGTGAGTTTTTTTCCGACCTGCGGTGTCGTTTCTTGAAGACCCAGTCGCGTACGACCTCGCCGGACCACCTCCGAGCCTGAGGAGCAACGACGACCAGCAAATGGATCTGGGCGATCGTGACCGACGGCGACGGCAGACTCTGATAGATTGACGGCAGTCCTCAGCGAGTCGACGGTGGATTGGTGGATCGTGGCTAGTATCGGCAGTGGTGAGCTTGTTTGATCGAAAGCTCTGATACCATGTTTGATTTAGAGAGGTAGCGTAATTGAGAGGAAAAATCCCATTAGGGTTAATTTCATTCAACGTAACATATATATACAAACTGTACAATTAATTACTCTATGGTCCTAGATACTTAAACTAATTACATGATAAAGACACATAATTATACTAGATACAAATAAATCCATCATCTAACATATATCATTGCTACTTCTTTTCTTTTTTCTGGGTTGTTTGATGCTTGAAGAATTTGGTTCCTGCCATGCTGGATAATGCTATGTTGGATATGTTGGATAATGCTTTGTTGGAGAATTTGGTATCTATTGTTGAGAATTTGGTTGCTATACACTCTCTCCGTCCCATTTTTTTGTCATTTTTTGATGTCTGCATCAGTTTTCATTCGCCTACATCTTTCAATATGAATCACCAAAAATATGCAATATGGATCTTGTTTTATAGTTCTCATCTCGATTAGGTCTATAATACAAAGTTATCAAAATTATGAAAAACATAATAGATTGGGACATATAAGCGTTTAAAGAATGGTACGAATAACAAAAATGAACATACAAAATGGGACGGAAGGAGTATCATTTACAGCTGTGTTGGAGAACATGGGGAAGATCTGCTATGTTGGATAATGCTTGAAGAATTTGGTTGCTGCTTTGCTGGTTGTTGGTTGCTTGATGGAATGTAATCTGTGGATAAAATCAGGACCAAACCGTGACTCGTGGTTCGGATTGGAATCGGATCGTAGGATTACTGGTCCGGACATGGATTACATTTTCTTTGAACCGTGACTCGTGGCTCGGTCATCAGATTCATAGGAATCCGAACCCATCCGGAGCGTGTGCAGCCCTAGCGATAAGGTGTACTAACGCATACGCTTTTGCACCTTTTTTGCCCAGATGATGGAGTCAAGTGCATCAGAAGAGTCGGGTTCAAGTGAAAAGTCGGTTTTGAGTAGTTGGGTGAAGAGGAAGAGTTTTCGCGTATTTGAGAGATGACATAGGGTTTTTATAGGTTGAAAATATCAATGAACTCTGTTTTTATGCTTTAACATGCTTTTTTGTGAATTCTAACCAAACCAAACCGAGCCTTGAGTCCCAATCAATTGGGGTCGGCTCTTTTTTCTCCATGGAGCTCTGTTAAGGGCCACTTGTTCACTCATACCCATTAGACTCATCTTTGCGCATAACAGTAGCATCTAATGCCATTTTAAGTCTTCCCCTCCCCATAGTGTTGTTACCCAAAGCTATTATATCCGCTCTCTTAACTACTGCATCTATGGGTCTACGGTAAACATGCCCAAACCACCTTAGCCTATTTTCCCTCAACTTCTCCTCTATAGGTGTTACACCTACCATCTCACGAACCGTTTCATTTCTAATCCTTTCTTGTCTAGTCTTACCACACATCCACCTCAACATTCATATTTCCGCTACACTCGTCTTGCTCACCTGTTGTTTCTTAATAGGCCAACATTCTGTCTCATAAAGCATCACGGGTCTTATGGCAGTCCTATAGAATTTTCCCTACAGTTTTGTGGGTACCCGGTACCCTCTTGTCGCATAGTACACCAGTAGCGCTCCTCCACTTGAGCCACCCCGCTTGGATCCTATGGGTACATCATCGGCAATCTCTCCATACCTAAAATGGGCAAACTTTGATATCTCCTAGTCTTGGATCATTACTCTTTCTTCATGTGCACTGCTGGTACCACTAAACTTGCACATCATATACTCAGTTTTACTCCTACTTATCCGGAAACCCTTTGACTCTAATGCTTCCCTCCAAATTTCTAATTTCGTATTAACACCTCTAGCGGTTTCATCTACAAGGACAATATCATCTGCAAAACAACATACACCATGGGATATCCTCCTAGAACTGTCTAGTCAATTCATCCATAACTAAAGCAAAGAGGTACGGGCTCAAGGCTGACCCTTGATGCAATCCTATTGTGATTGGAAATTCACTCGTCTACCCTACTGACGATCTAATGGTAGTGACAGCACCTTCATACATGTCTATAATCACCTCGATATACCCTTTGGTCACTCCATTTCTCTCCAGAACCCACCACATAATGTCTCTAGGCACCCTATCATATCCCCTTTTATGGCACAAACACTGTCCCCTCTTTTTATGGTAGTTCTTACACCTTAACGTTTACGTCTCCCCTCATGAGAGGTGAACCGCCCTGCCTTGAGCTTTCGCCTCCGAAATTTTGCTATATTTCACCTACAAGACACTGCAATTTTATTTACTTATTGAGCTATCACAGCCACTTCGCCAACATTTTGCTAGAATGGCCCTTCGCCTAGAGCACCGACACCCAGTTGGATATGAGTGAAATGCTCGATTAGAGAAGGTAAGCCCCTCTAATTCCTTTTGGAATCACAGGGGCACATGGAAACAGTAGATGGCCCCTTGCACCAAGTTTCCATGTTTGCTGTGATTTGTTTCGATTCTCTGAAATTTTGGAAGTTCGTCAAGGAGCCTGTCAAACCCTAGCTTTCCAATGTCAAGTCGTACCAAGGTAGCTGCAGGAATCTGTGGCTGGATTGAATCCTTACACAAGGAGGGAGAAGAGCCGGTTTGGTCTGGACCTACAGCCTGTCAGTTAAGAGTCAAATGCTCTACACCACTAGGCTACTGAGGGAGGAGCTTAAGGAAGTCTCTTCTACTTTCATATCCAAAAGCAAAAAGAATAGAAAACTTTTTCCACATACTTCCTACAGAATTAACTTTCTTAAACACTTGAGAGCTCTGCAAGTCCTCCAAAAGACAGTTGTCCATAGAATATCATGTGGTCAATGCGTAAAAGAGAAACAATCTGGGGACAGTTAAGAGGTTGCGCAGAGCGCCAGCAAGAATCTATTTCGGGCAATGTCCAAAACCCAGCAAGAGAGTTGCCCCTAGTATCTTGGAGAGCCATGAAAAATTGCTTAGGAGAACGAACCTTGTACGATAAAAGCATTTTTGCTTCCTTGATTCTTTCCTTATCTTCCCATAAATCCACTATGACCCCGCTACTTGTCAGAAAACAAAAGTCACGACACAAACCTAAGATATCGGTAGAACCAACTTTCAAGTAACATAAATGCCTTAGAATCTAGGAAATGAGTAGGACGTAGCAATAGAGACCTGAGTCATTCCGATATCTGTTGCAGAAATGATCAATGAAAGCTGCAGAACTGTAGAATGGCAATAGCAACAATGGAGGGACAAGGATATGTGAGAATACAAAGTGATGGTCACAGAGCTAGACTAAACAAGGAGGCTCACAAAGATGATAAGTGAGGTACAAAAGAATCTGAATGATGAAGTACCAACTTCTTCATAGAACCGGGGAAAATGGAGTCACGCATTGGTTTGCAATCACAACTAATACAAATTCTATAGGCATCAACCGTTGAACTCTGCAATTAGTTTACTATCCAAGACCGAACTAGAATAAGCCTCGTTCTCATTAATTGCATGAAATGTATCCTTTTCCCTATTCTGCTCTATCAAGGGCAATATGACTAGTAAAATTCAATAAATTCTCATCATTTTGTACCACATGATCTACGCCAATGTAAGTCTTAACCTCACCCAAGTACTTTCATAACATTATCCTTACTGCCTTTTCCTTACTATGGCATCTAGTAGTCATCATTCTATGCCAACAAACCACCTTAGTCTAGTTTCTCTCAACTTATGTTTGATCGCCACCACCCCTATCAATTGACGGCATTACATATCTAGTACTCTTTCTCCTACTCTCAATGCACATCCACCTCAAAATCTTCATTCTGGCTACACTAATTTTACTAAGTGTTGTCTCCTAATTACCCACAATTTTATACTGTATAACATCGATGGTATACTTCTCCCGCAACAAAACTCTCTTCAATTTAGTAGGAATCCATCCATCGATATGACAGAAACACACCATGTTTAATAATTGAACCTAGACACCATACAGAAGCACACCTAAGTTGATTAACTAATTTGCACTCTCCATCCATGTTAATAGATGAACCTAGATACAAGAAGGTTCACTTTTTTTGTACGAGACTCCCAACCCTGCTTCTGAACTGAAGCTCTTCTTGTTTGAGAGTTTGATTGTATTGACTGATTAATTCCTGAACATTTTTGAATTCGACTTTCTTCTCTATTAGCACTTATTATGTCACCAAAATTTTCGATTTCATATTATTTCACATAGTACTTCTCTAATATTTTGCATGTCATTAGTCGCACGTGCGGGTAAGCTATCCCGCATTGGTTAATTATAACCTCCAAAACTCGTATATAAGCCTGGGCGACCTCTCCACTCATTGCCAATTGGTTTTGAGTTGGATACTTTAACAAAGGTATTTTGCACGTAAATCCATCTTTATGCCAGCCATCATATAGATTCTCTCTTGAATAAAGGGAAGTCTCACTTAAAAAGGTTATACGTTCCTAACGCAGATCATTGAGTTGAGTATGATTAAAAGAATTGAAATAAGCAATTGCAAAACACGACCAAAAAAGAGGAAGAC
This sequence comes from Rhododendron griersonianum, assembly GCA_018127125.1. Classification (NCBI taxonomy): domain Eukaryota; kingdom Viridiplantae; phylum Streptophyta; class Magnoliopsida; order Ericales; family Ericaceae; genus Rhododendron; species Rhododendron griersonianum. The sequence continues at coordinate 32,418,153 of CM030789.1, forward strand.
GAAAATAATTTTATTATGCTATCAAAATTAATTAATTAAGTTATAGCCCTTGAATGAAACTTGACAGTATGATGCTAGAAGGTTTGTACGGTTTGATTACAGAATAGGAATATTACAAAGAAGAAAGGGAGTAGATGAAGAGCATTTAACAGAAAGAAATCTAAACCAGAGTAGCATCAGCTAGGGTAATGAGAGCAGATTGGACACCATGAATATTCTTATCGAAAAATGCATAAAATAAACTGATACGGATCACATAGACAACAAATGCATTACATGAGATGCACAATTACTAAAAGCTGGAGAGAACACGACATAGAACAATAGATGCTCACCATAACATGCTAATGCTCCTCCTAACAAAAGGATCGCTATGGAAAAAAGATCTACATATACCTGCATGTTTACAGTCAATATGACATTGCTGGAGAAATTATCAATAGCAACAAAACTAAAACACGCATTTCTTGAAAGGTGAAAACATACAATCATATTGAAACCATATAAAGCTAATTTCAACCAATGGTAACAATTGCAAATATCGTGCATAGAAAAATATCATAACCGGACGTCTGGACCCATAAAGAACTTGAGTTGATTATTTCATCAAAATTTACAAATGTAATTACAATAATAAGTAATGAATAATAAAGGATAGAAAATAAATAAACAAGTCATAGTCATAGAAAGTTTATTGCATGCAAGTGTTAAAACTAGTAGGGACCGGGCCTTTTGGGAAGATGGAACACGCAATAGGGATCGGTGATCCCTAGAGAGAGAGAGAGAGAGAGAGAGAGAGAGAGTGTGTGTGTGTGTGTGTGTGTTTTGAGCTCAACCAGGAGGAATTATTTCCGGGGTAAGGGAAATTTTATACAATGGTACCAAGGCGCACCAACTCAATAGGGACACATAAGGTGGCACACTCTTTGGTTCAACACAACACTCTAGGTGCTTACCAGATTTTCGGGGTTGTCTTACGAAGCCGTAGTTGGCATGATAATCCCTAGGGCAGTAACAACCAGCAAATAGCTGCAATAGGCCAAAGGTAAGTACAACTCTCTCTGGTTATTGTGCAAGCCTCCTCAGTTGGATGAGATCTTGAGGCCCCCTAACGACCATATAACTCCATCCAATCCACGAATCCTCCTATTATAACGAGTGGCATCCCTAAGCCATGCATCAATTTCAGCGCTTGGAGGAGGTTGGAGCATTGTTTAAAGGAGCTGGGTGTAGAGCCCAAGTGGTCCGATTGTTTGGACTCCAAGGTTGCGCCTGCTTAACCATGGGGGCAAGTTGGGTTCAACCAGAGGGCTCGGCGGCTCGCCCTTGGAGATTACAAGCCAACATCGTGACAACCCCTCTCAAGGTAGGGAATATAGAGACTACTCGGAGGTAACCACATGTCAACACGAGGGCTGGCTGACAAGTGCTCAAACAAGCATTTTCAATGTTTTCATGATGTCGAAATCCAAGTGTCCTGGATAAGCGGCATATACACAGTAAATCGTATGAATCTTGGACTAAAACGAATTGTAGCTGTAGAAGCAGTGTTTAACAGGTGTGTGGTTCCAGCGCAGTCAAAATGCCTCAAACACCTTGAGGCGAGGCAGAGTTTGCAAAGGGCGACGGAGGCTCCCGAGGCGTGCACCGTTTTTGTTTTCCCAGATTGGCCCAAGATCTTATCTCAACCAATGATTTGTATAGTTGTATACTTGAGTAAACTACTTTATAAGAGTGTCTCTATGAACACCAATGGCAACTTCAAGTAACCTTTTCTGAAGTGGGGGTAGGAGAGGAGTATGCTATATGTGATATTGTCCTTGCTTCACAGACTCTCTAGAATCCATTTCTCATGCGTAGAATCCACAAGTACCACACCAGTGACTTTGTTAATTGACCGTGAGTAGTAAATTAAGAAACTATATCATGGCAATCCTTAACAATATTAACAGGGAAAAAAACAATTAACTAGGAAATAAGTTCATACCCGGGCCACCAGGTCCGAATCAATAGGATTCCTTCCCATACCAATCCAAATAAGGACAGCGAAGGTGATCATTAAAATAAAAATCAATGCAGTGACCTGTTTGGAAGTAACAAGTTATCAAATTAAAGATGTTTGACATGACCATTTTTATCACTGTCACAGAGAATGAAAAAGTCCCCCCATAACATCAAAATTGCTAAATATTAGGAGCATAAATACATGAAACTTTCACCACTTCCATACCAAAATCACAACCCTTTGGCGGCTTCCAACATGGATGGCTCGGAAAGAGCAACATCTTCTGTGACTTTCAGCACTTGAACGTGACTTATTTGATGCTCTCTCCAACAAATTTTCTCGAGGACTAGACTCCTCATCCTCGTCATCTTCATCATTTGCCTGATGGCAGAGGTCAACCCTAAAACCATCCCCAAACTTGAGAAAGATATAGCTAATAAAAGAACACAGATAAGTATGAATATTTACATTGACTTGGTACAAGAATATGAGCTGAAACTTGCATAAGAGATGGCCGGAGTTATGGAAAGATTCTCTTTATCTGGATAGTACACAACGGCCAACTAATTATTAACCATTTAGTTAATTATTAACCATTTAGTACCATTGTGCCCATCATAAGTAAAGAGAAATGAGATAAAGAAGTTATATGTTATGGGCCAGTTCGTTAGACCATATATGAACATCAGATTGTACTATACATCTAAGGTGACCAAATATCCGGTTACAGTGTTTGGATATATAATACCACAAAGTGTGGGGTATACAATACCAAGGGAGGTGGGGTATTATTAATCAGATCACCTATTAATCAGATGGAATTGCATATCTGAACGAACTACATATATCCTTCACTATTAGTCCCATCAAACAAACAGACCTAAAGGTGTGAGTAAACCAGTATATGGACAATTGAGCACGAATGAAGGAGATACCAATTATGATAAGGTCAATAAATTAACTCTTCCCACATCATATACATGCATTACCAGCGCCGAGGTATGAATTACAAAAATAATTTGTGGCATACAACTGCAAAAATTTATGAGAATGGTTTACTAACAATTAAAGACTATGTGAACGCAGAAAAGAAACTTTAGCAGCATCTGAAGGCAGCACACAGGAAAAAGCCACACAAAAAAAGGGGGATTTTAACCAGCACATAAAGACTAAAGTTGGAAAAATGAGAAGAAGAATACGCTTAAGCTTCAGAACCCAGATAGACTTAGCTAGTAAGTACCCTATTGTAGAGTCAGCGACATCAAATTACAAGATAATATTTCAACCCAAAGAACCTTGTTCCATCAAATCTCTTTTTCACCCACCCAGTAAGAATCTCACTTGAAACTACCCACTTCTTTCTCTTTCATTTCTTGTCTTTCTGTTCTTTTCTTTCATGTAAAGGAAGAAACGGGCTATCATATTCAACCCATCAAATATGAAAACTCACACACACCCTAACATTTAAGGAGTTGGAGAAACTTATAAACTCCCCCCCTAAAGGCTAACACCCTTCACTTAAAAAGTTTTTATGTGTTCCACAACTAAAAGCGAATAAAATGAATAATCACTCTTCCTACTTTAACAGTTGCAGTCACACATCCAGCAACTAAATGCTAATGCAATGACGCCTCTCATGCTCTTCTTAGAAACCCATTAAACTCAGAGTCCAATGACCTCTAAAATGCCAGATGTTGCAAATCAAAAAGTAAAAATAGAGAGAGGAAAAAAAGGCAGCTCAAAATACACAGTTTTGTTGGAACGGGTGTAAGTAAAATACATGCACAGAATCAGTCAGTCCCACAATAATCTAGTTATATAGTTGCAGATTATAAATCATAGAAATTTCCAACAATGGAGCACATACCAGAAAGATAGAAGAAGAAGAAATGCTGCAAGAAACAAAATTTTGGGGCAGGCTGCAAAAGGAATATTCCATGATTTAGCTCTGCCAACAACGCACTTAAGTATTGATATCTAGTTGCAACTTGAAGATAACATATACCCATCACAATAAAGCCACAAGATTGCGACCAGCAAACCCAATCCTTACAAGCAGCAATAAGAGTTAACATGAAATAAACAACGTAACCTGCCAGGACACAATGAAATTACACAAGTTAGTTCTAAGTAAAGACAAACAATAGGCCTTTAAGATTACTCTCGCCTATCATGCACACCAAATATCAACATAGATAACGTGATTAAATGCTACAATGAAGAAATAGAGCCAACATCCAAAAGCGCAATCTGCTGACTCAGCAGAATCCCATGGCTATAATGATGCAGGAGAAGAAAATATCGTCCGTAAGAAGAGTTTGTATGGATGGACTAGAACATGCGCCCATGTAGTGGTCAAATGAATTTGATATGACAAAAGATTATCAAGTGGCTTTTGAGGTATCTCATGGGCACTGTTCTAAAACTCGGTATTCGATGGGCATTACTCGCCGAGTGCTCGCCGACTAACGCCGAGTACTCGCTCCAAGGTGCCTGGCCGAGCGAGTACCGAGTAGCGAGTTTTAGAACACTGCTCATGGGTACTAGAGATGAGGTTGAATATCATGTGGGTATGTTGATTCTGATCTAGTGGAACACATTGATAGTAAGCACGTATATGCTTACACTCGGCAATATTGTGATCAGTTGGGTCTCTCAATAACGAAAACACCAACAAAACCGGACTATGTTGCAATTATATGAGCATCGAAAAAGATTGTATGGCTAGAGACTTTGATGAGAAAGGTGGATTTCTTGCTTGACGGGTGTGCTGTGATAGTCAGAGTGTGATACATCTAGCAAGGAATTCAACATTTCACCTAAGAACCAAGCAAATCGATGCCAAACACCATTTCATCTGTATACTCTTAAAGTATGGAAATCAGTCCAAGAAGATCCATATCAGAGAAAATCCTGCACATCTTTGAGAGACTAAAGCTATGCTCCAACTATATTGGACTTGGCCCTGGAGGATGGTCGAATGAGTCGTTGAGGTATGTTGAAGACTTGAAAAGTGCAGAGGCGGCCTGGGCATTAAGAAGTGGCAAAACACTGCTTTTTTGGCCAAGTTAGGTTGGAAAATGCTGAACAATCCTGAAGGGTTTAAGTGATGCAGAGCAAGTATCTAAGGGGTAGTAGCTTGCTTACTCATCAATTTTAGCATATGGATCAGTCTACAAGTGGGACATTCATGTGGGATGTTGAGACCAATTGTGGGGAGGCTGCTCCAATTGGCCATTGCCAGCGTGGTTAGCTCAAATGTGGAGTCTAGCTCAGTATGAGTAGAAAAGGCAGTTTAATTCGCGTATTTGGCAAGCTAAATCATATTCCTTGTAGCCCTATGGCAATTCGGAGGAAGTACTATAGGGACACGTTCGATATTGTTTTGGAGAGCATTGGAAACCACGGATTGTGAATAAGGGACAAAAGGGGTCCACAAGGATAAGGTATACATTGGGTTAGTTGTACTATTTTTGGTTAGAGAGAGAAAAATGGAGGAGTATTCTTAACCGATGGGTGAAGAAGGGACTATCTAACACCACACTCCAGATGGTATTAGCTAATTCAACAAACACCAGACTAGGCTAGGAGGGGGAACATGTGGGTGGACATGTTCCCTCATCTCATGCAAACTCGTCCAGGAAAGGTTATCAAGCATGCCATATATAAAGAAAAAGCTAAAATTTGTTCCCCTAAGCATGAGTCTTGTTCACTTGAATGCAGTTTGATGAGACTAGAAATAATGGTTTATATGCAGTTCTTCATTCTCTAAATGGTTTAGGACTTCAATTCCTATGAATCGCAAATAGTGTGGCCCTGCGATTCATAACCTGTGTGTGTTGGGTTTCAAAATACAGATTTGTATACGTATTATGAGAATAATTCGACAATCTCAAAACTGATATTTGTGTTAGCCAAGTAGCTCGGCATTATTTTGTTCTAATTGTTGCATAAAATCTGGGTTGGGTAGCTCACTTAGTCATGCCAAGATTCATCATATAACAACTTGGAGCAAAATCTTTCTTTCTTTTTCAGAGCCTTTTGTTGGGCCTGCTCTTGATTTAAGGAACTTGTATTTCTATTGATTAAGAGTTGCACCTCTTTACATGTTAAATAATTGCATTTTTTTTATTTTTTTTGCGATTTTGTACAACTAAGTATTGAGATGGAGTTACTTTTTGGCAGTTACCAAGATGGAGTTGAAGACTTTTTGGTAGTTAATTGGAACACTTGTTTTGAGTTCTTTTTTGTCATTCGATACACCATGTATGGATGTTTTGTAATTTCGCAAATGCTATTAAGTTTAAAGTGTTTATTGTTGGAGGATGAATGTTTTGAAGGGTTTTGAAGTTGGAAGATGAATGTTGACTAGTAGGATATTTGATTTGAATGATATTTCGCTTCTTCGCGGTATAAGTTTTGCTAATGGGTGAATCATAAGATACAAATATTTGAAACTTTGTAAGCAGGTGGAAAATGATACTTCGTAAGTTCTATTTTTGTGACAAAAAACGTTTTGTCACCCTTGTGTGCCCACCAAAAAAGATTATCAATGACACATTTGGCTGTCATGATAGATAATTTCAGTGACAACTCTTGTCACAGAATATCTTTTTTCTACGACAGCGCCAGCCTGTGTCATAGAAAATCTCTCTTCGATGACAACATATTTCTGTCACTATCGACATCATCCTGCGGCAACTACACAATTTTGTCAACCTTGACTTTTAGTGTCACGGTCCGTATATAAAGTATCTTTAAATACTTAACCATTGAAGGAAAAATGATTACTTATGAGAATTTTCACGATCTTAAAGGGTACTTATAGGAAGTTAGATATTTTTGTTAAGTTAGGGTTCACTTGGTTATGTATTTGTTACTTAGGGGTATATTTGTACTTTTACTCTTGTCCATATAAATACAAAGTGTGAGAGAGAGAAACCTAATTTGAGTTTGCTCTCACTTTTCCCCAAAGTTTATATGGTATCAGAGCGCACAATCTACCTGAGGTTACCAACAGCGACTGGCTTTCCTCGTTGATCCTCGTCGGCGATTAACGTCTCACGTCTGTTCTCCAACAGACCTTTCCGACAATGTATTTGAAGACCCAGTAGCTGTACGACCTCAGAAGAACTCAGATCTTGAGTCCTGACCACTTTCCGACTTCACCCATACTCACCGGAGCCTCGCCGGCCATTTCCGACGCCGTACAACTCTCGTTTGTCTTCAACAACTCTTGAACAGAGGTGTTTTCAGGGTTTTGTGTTGTCTGAGGTCATCTAGGCTTGGTTTTGGGGCTTTTTCAAGACCAATTGCTTACAAAACTCAATTGGTAACCACAAAATTAAATGGGCTTGATTCACCTCGATCTCGTGGTAGTATTGGTGATTTTTCTGGATTTTTGGCCTCGCCGGACCTTCGCCGGCTTTTCCTGACATTCGCCGGACCTCCAGCAACTTTACCCAGTCTATATTTTGACGTTACAAGGTATTTCAGACATGGGTTCTCCATTTTCAGTATTGTCCGACATCATCTTAGCCATTTCGGAACTCGAAACAGTGATCTTTACCTGCGCAGTGCCCTTTCGGTGTTGGTACTCGAAACAGTGGTAAGGGCCCTTGTTCTACCTTTTTTGGTACTCCAATCATTGGTTCAAGTTAGATTTCAGCTCGCTTTGTCTCCATTGTTGCGATTTGCTACGATTAGTGTTGATTTCTGTGATTGTTTGCTGAGTTACCTGGCTTCAATCAGTTTTTTGGTGGAGTAATTGAGTTTTCTTGACTGAGTTGACTGGGAGAGTTGACCAGATTTGACTGTTTGGACTGAGTTAGAATAGTTGGGCACATTTGAAGTATTTCTGCTTCAGATTTTTTGGTATTTCATACTGTTTGGGGCTGTTTGATACTATTTTGCATCGTTGAGACTGTGTTTGTAGTCTTTTACCGCTTTTCTGTTGCTATGGCGGAGAATCCCAAAAATGTTCCACTCGGTGCTCTTTCTCAAGGGGAGTTACAAACTCTCAGGCGCCTAATGGCTAAGCTTGATGCTTCGTCTTCCACAGCTTCTACTCCCACTACTTCCTTTGCTCACACAGGTATCCAACCTAGTGCATCTACTGTTTCCTCTTCTCTTCCTTGAATAATAGATTCGGGTGCTACAGATCATATGACAGGTTGTTCATCTCTTTTTGACTCCTATTCTACATGTTCTGGTAAGGATAAAGTCAGAGTCAAAGATGGATCCCTATCTGCTATTTCAAGGAAAGGTTCAATTCGCCACTCCCCAACCATTTCACTTTCTTCAGTTCTTCATATTCCAATTTTTTCTACTAACCTTCTCTCTGTTAGTAGTCTGACCCATTCATTAAATTGCTCCATGACATTCTTTCTCACACATTGTGTCTTTCAGGAACTGGATACGGGGAGAGTGATTGGCAGTGGTAAAGCCCATGGTGGTCTATACTTTTTGGAGCTTGCATCTCGTCCATCTTTTTCGATCTTGTCTTGTGGTCAAGCTCTTGAAGCAGATACTGGTTCAGCTCTTCCTTTATTACATCAGTGGCATCGGAGATTGGGTCATCCCTCATTTGGAGTTTTAGAAAAACTTTTTCCTAATTTAACTAAGCACTGTCCTAAGAGTCAGTTTTTTGTGAAGCTTGTGAGCTTGCGAAACATAAACGTTCCTTTTATGCTCCTGTTAATCAAAGAAGTGCTTCTCTGTTTATGGTTATTCACTCTGATTTTTGGGGTCCTTCTCCTGTCACCTCACTTTCTGGTTATCGATGGTTTGTCACCTTTATTAACTGTCATTCTCGTGTCACTTAGGTGAACTTACTTCGATCTTAAAATGAAGTGTTTTCGTGCTTTAAATCCTTTCATAAAATGGTTTGTACTCAATTTGACACCAACATTAAGATTCTCCGTAGTGATAATGGGACTGAGTATCTAGATGGGCTCTTTCGGGCATACCTTGATGATAATGGCATTCTTTTTTAAACAACTTGTGTTGGTACTCCACAACATAAGAGTTGCTGAATGTAAAAATCGTCATCTTGCTGAGGTAGCTCGCTCTCTCTTGCTCACCATGCATGTCCCCAAACACTTTTGGGGGGAAGTTGTTCTCATTGCAGCTTATCTTATCAACGGTATGCCATCCAGTGTTCTTCAATTCAAAACTCCTCTTGAGTTTCTTTCTGTCATTTTTCGGGTCTCTTCTCTTCCGCCAAAGATCTTTGGTTGTGTGTGTTTTGTTCATGCCCCTAAACATCCCCATGGTAAGTTAGATCCTAAAGCCCGTAAATGAGTTTTTCTTGGCTACTCTCCTACCCAGAAAGGCTACAAATGCTACCCGGAAAATGTTTGTTTCTATGGATGTCACCTTTTGGGAACTTAAGTCCTTTTATCCTTTCTCTGGTCCATCTCTTCAGGGGAGAGTGATAGAGAGGAATAGATGTTGATATCTCATAATCACGAGTATCAAGAGTCATGGTCTTACTTCCCAATACCTTGTTATGGTGAGGGGGAGAAGGAAAACTCAAGGGAGGAACCTATATCTAAAGCAAGAGAAGAACATGACATGAGTGGCCGAGATGTTGATGACGATAGGCTTTACCATCATAGGTTGCCTAACTTGCAGAAGTTTTCTCGACGGAAAAAGGGACAGCCGCCATGTGCAATGCCACCTTGCCAATCACTATCACCTACTCCAGCTTCAATTCCAGTTTCTGATTCTTCGGCTGACTCATCTGGTAATGAACCATCCCTTCTTGTTTTTGATGATCTTATGCTCCTGTTGCTCTTATAAAAGGAGTTAGAACATGTACTCAACATCCCATCTCACAGTTTGTTTCATATGATTGTTTATCCCCTTCGTATCGTGCATTTTTTTCCTCTCTCTCTTCCATATCTATTCCACAGAATTGGAAGGAAGCATTCATAATACCTAAGTGGAAAGAAGCTATGGTAGAGGAGATGACAGCTTTGAAAAAGAATGGCACCTGGGAACTAGTTTTTCCTCCGGAGGGAAAAAAATCAGTGGGTTGTAAATGGGTGTTCACAGTAAAACACAAAACAGATAGAACGGTTGAGAGATACAAGGCAAGACTTGTTGCCAAGGGCTTTACTTAGACATACGGTATCGACTATCAGGAAACCTTTGTTCCGGTAGCAAAGATGAACTCTATTCGGACTTTGCTCTCTTGTGCTGCTATTTTGAATTGGCCTCTTCAACAATTTGATGTAAAAAATGCATTTCTTCATGGTGACTTGGAAGAAGTGTACATGGATATACCACCAAGTTTCTCTTCCTCTGTTACTGAAGGGAAGGTTTGTAAATTGAGAAAGGCCGTCTATGGATTAAAGCAGTCACCTAGAGCTTGGTTTGACAAATTTCTCAAAGCTATGTTGAGATTTGGATACAGCCAGAGTCATGCAGATCATACTATCTTCATCAAGGGAGGTAATGATAAGATTGTTATTCTTATTGTCTATGTGGATGCCATAATCATGACAGGCAATGATGTTGATGAAATACTCAGTCTTAAAGCTCATCTTGCTCAAGAGTTCGAGATTAAAGACTTGGGATCTATGCGATACTTTCTTGGGATGGAGGTGGCCAGATCTGATAAAGGCATTTTTATCTCCCAAAGGAAGTATATTCTTGACCTTTTAGAAGAAACAGGTATGTTGGGATACAAACCTGCAGACTCTCCCATTGAGGCTAATCATCATCCTAGTGGAGATGTTGGAGAACATACAGATAAAGAGAGTTATCAAAAACTTGTGGGCCGTCTGATATACTTATCTCATACTAGACCAGATATTACATATGTCGTTCAATTTATGCATGAGCCACGTACAGTGCACCTGAATGCAGTTTACCGTATTTTGAGATATCTCAAATCGGCTCCAAGTAAAGGGATTTTGTTCTCCAATCATGGTCACCTGAGGTTGGAAGCCTTTACTGATACAGACTAGGCCAGTTCAGTGGATCATAGGCACTCTACTTCGGGCTACTGCACCTTTTTTGGTGGAAATTTGGTTACTTGGAGCAGTAAGAAGCAATCAGCGGTAGCTAGATTAAGTGCAGAAGCTGAATATATGGCTATGGCTCATGGCGTGTGTGAGCTTTTGTGGCTCCAAACCTTGTTGAAGGATTTGGGGATCTCTGATGGTGGTCCTATGAAGCTTTACTGTGATAACAAAGCGGCTATAAATATTGCTCATAATCCTGTGCAGCATGATAGAACGAAGCATATAGAAACTGATCGGCATTTCATAAAGGAGAAGCTGAGCAAGGGTTTGATATGTATGCCATTTGTAAGGTCTGAGGACCAGTTAGTTGATATATTTACGAAGGGACTTAGTAGTAAGATCTTTCACCCCATTGTGTTCAAGTTGTACTTGATAGATATCTTTACACCAACTTGAGGGGGAGTGTTAAGTTAGGGTTCACTTTGTTATGTATTTGTTACTTAGGGGTATATTTGTACTTTTACTCTTGTCCATATAAATACAAAGTGTGAGAGAGAGAAACCTAATTTGGGTTGGCTCTCCTTTTTCCCCAAAGTTTACAATTTTCAATTTGCAAAACTTCTTGAGTGATAAGATTTTCATATTTTAATTTCCACAATGGCATAACTCCCTCAAGAGTAAGAGAATAGTTGTCTTAACCACCCAATAAACTCTCATCTTAGTTGGGACTTGGGAGCGAGCTCCCGTCAAGCTCCCATCTTGGGAGCGCCGATTTGAGCTCCCGTCTTGGGAGCGCACCCGTTTTAGAAGGATCCTGCTACTAAGGTCACGGATACAATGACACCCTCTTCCTGTATCACCAACAATAATAGGTGACAAAATATGTCACCAAACATGTTTTTTCTTGTAGTGAGAGTGTCTTAATTTCTTCTCCTACCTGGCATGTTGTTTACCATGGTTTTTAGGTTGTGGCCTCTCCAAAGGTGGATGTTGTGCTCAAGTATAAGGCTTTAACGTGTCTTTGACCATAGAGGCGCACATATAGTTGCGCACGTGTACGTACAAGATTGTATGAACTGCATGATTGGTAGATGTTCCGAAGTGTGAGTAATTGTGTTCCAAGTCAAACACAATACTATTATTCCTACAATCGCTATATTGCCCCTATTTAAAAGTTCTAGGCACTAATAGGATGCCTAAGTTAACAACTTTAGGCTTTTGTTGCGGATATGGGAAGAAGCAATGTACCAAAATATACATAATCAATGCAATGTTTTATTGGGGATACAATACCCGGTCCAAAAAAGAGCAGCTGTTGGGTACATGATGGCCCCATAATGTATGGATCCTCGATCTTTCCCTGTTCTCACCATTTTAATTCCATCTCCACGACAAGCATGACAACAAACAATACCCATCTAATCCCCAACAGATGGGGTAGGAACCAGGGAGGACTGGAGACAAGATCTAATATTTCGCATGCTCCCAATTCAATGCCCGAAGGCATTAGGAAGGGCAGGCATAGCGACCCGAGTACCTCTAAGACAAGTGTCCTAACACGTAACTCTCAAAAATCACTTCATACTTTTTAAAACTATACTAACGTTAACATGACGTTGAATGAGCTAATCTACAAAGTAATAATTCATACTCTTCGATAATATACCTGTGGTACAACGACATTAGCTAATTTACTTTTTGTTCACATGCCATATGGCACTTTGTTACTTGCTTAGCTCTATGTAATTCTCTAAAATGCCTGATGCTATTTGTGACTATTCCCTGTGTGCACCTCACGTTTGAGTTCTTAGAAAGTTTTTTCGTTTGTATCTTCATACAGGCTCCCAAGAAAGAAAGAAAAAATGCTACATTTTAGCATTTCCTATGTGGTTCCTCTCATTCAATTGGAAACCCAAGAAACCCCAACATTTTCACCAACTAGCAATATGGTCCTTCCATTTCAAATCCTCCCAAAGGAAGCAAATACGGACGTGCCACGCCCATGCAAGGGTAGGGGAGGCATTTTCACTTAAACCCGTCAAATGGAAACAAGTAATGCATAAAGCTAAAAACCCAACTTGCTTGTATTCAAGACAAGAAATCTTCAATATGGTAAAGCATGAGAAACGTTCTTATCCGATGATGATTGTCTTAAACCATAGCACTAGGTCTATGACTCGCTGGCGGGGTTTTAAATGAAGGTCATTACGTAACGCATCGGGCAATATGTAATGGGATTTCGGACATCTGATACTGTTATTTACTTGCGTATCAGAAAATACGGACCGACACGGTCCAATATCGCCAATATATGGCCGTATCACCAACACTGTATGTTTCCCGATACCACGACTTAAAACCCAGCAGTCACTCGTCTCCTGCGGATCACCGGCTTAAACCACCACACCAACGTCTAAATAGGCTGAGGCAATTGTAACGCAAACGATATTTAAAAACTTCCTCAAGTATACACAGCATACGTATAACAACTATATCTGCGAGATTGCTGACATGATTGCTTATCTCATCAAGTAATGGTGGGGCAATGGATATGGATGAATAAGGTGGTGGTGGTAGTGCTTACAGTGGGAACAAAAGTGCGGGTGGCTGGTTTTGGTACTACAATGAGAGAAGTAGAATGTGTAGGTCTGAAATGAAATTGCTAGATTTCTCACATGCAAAATTGAAACTATCGCGGCCAGGATCGTAACTCCCCGAGATTTTTCTTCTCGGTTGAAGTTGGTGTGAAAGAAGCACATGGATTTTTATCTGCTGGAATGCTAACAACCCCTGACAGTAAAACCATGTCTAAATGTGATGGGGAGTTGTGAGGTTTAATTAATGGAAATGGAATTGTAGGACCTGAAATAAAATCCGCTGAAACTAATGGGACTACTCGCATAATGAACACTCTCAAATTTAATACAGTAATGAATCAACACTTCCTCTCTCTAAGCTAAATGACACTTAAAATGGAAGAAGCAATCCTACACTTACAAGTGCATCAAAAGATAAAAGAAATATTGAAAAAAAAAAATTGTCATTGAGCAAAAAGCAATTTCTTACCCATGTTAGAAGATCCAATCATTAGATGAAACACCTGCAATGGTAAGTTCAATAGCATCAAGGGTATCCAAAAAATTTAACAGTAAAATAGGCAGCTACTTGTGTAAATTATCACCAACATATTGATGTTCAAGCAACTTGAATTACCATATTGAACTATTAGAGGTTTCTAAACACAAGATCTTACCAATCATGCAAACCTCAAATTGAAACATGTGAATCTAACAGTTTTCTAAAAACAAGATCGTACCACTCATGCAAACCTCCAATGTAAGGCTTTATACTTTGTCTCATGCTACTTAAATGAAATACACTTGAATGTGTGTCGAAAATGACATACATATAGTTTATCTACAAAGATTACATCCAGAGTATGACAAATTCTACTCATTTCCACAACAAATCAAGTACTAAATATCTGGTCGTTGATGCTGGAAATAGAGAATTGGTGCAATGATCAAATATGCTTTAGATATCAGAGACATAAAAATTAGTGATTTAATAGCTTTTATCTCAGTTGTTTAGGAAGCAGAATATTTTTCTCCTGTTGAGGTTAGCTATTGGAATAGGAAAAAAAATTCCCACCTCTCAATTAAGTAGAATACGAACAACAACATTGTGATTCGTCAAAAAGGAAAAAAAGATAGATGTAACTTCTTACCACAGAATTGCATTGCACTGGCGTCTACCCATGCTATGCACATGTTGTGTATGAAATTTGATTTCATGTAGTTGCCATTTTGAGATGTTTTCTCTACAAATCACTTAAAAATTCACCAATCAAGTTTATTAAATAGGGTTTGAAAATTTTATATTACAAGTGAATCAAATGCGTCCCTAAAAATAACATAAACACTTGAAGTTTTTTGTCAGTTTGACAATATGGGACACATTCTATAGATTTAAGCCCTTAAAATTGGATATTTTCTCCATTAACACATGATGCCATATTTTTACCAATAAAGATAATGTTCTGACTATCATAGAGAATCTTGCCTTTTTTGTAATCTGTCGAGTTCTAGGCTTAAAGCCATTCTACTTCTTAATTTTCATAGTAACTAGTAACTTGTAAGCAATTTGTTTAACTTGCTTTACTATAATTTTTGGCACTTTTTTAATCTGTCAAGTTCTTGCATTTACCGCATTTTGAAAGTTTGATTGCTCGTTTCTTTGTTTAATTTTTTTTTTCATGGGCCTAGTTATTAGAATGTAGTATTTATAGTTTTCCTTCGTAAGAAATCAAAGAGTGGATTTTTTTTACACACTCTGCATTAGGTGGAAAATATGGCTCGAGGAAACGTAGACTGTTAAGTATATAGCTCAATAGCTTATAAGAGAGCGTGGAAGCAATATACATCTAATGAAAAGAATGTGGAACAGCAAAGAGACAAAATAGAATTTATGGCTAATGCGAGATAAGTGAGGAATGTGGGTGAGTTCTCTTAAGGAAAGAGAACATTCTTTCAATTAGAAACGAAAACATTCGCAGAAAAGTAGGGATAGCACCGATAGAAGTTAAAATGAGAGAAAATAGATTACGATGGTTTTGAGTAAGTAGAACAAGACATTAATGCTTTGTTTGGATTGCTTTTTGAAAAAAAATTCTCAACTCAAAAAACACTCATTACCCCTTCTTCCAATCATTACTCACCCCTATCTCCAACCATTATTCTCATTTCTCTCTCTATCTCTCTTCAATCATTACCTGTATTTTCAATCATTACTCTCATTTCTCTCTCCACTCATAACCCTACAAAATTTCTCAAAAACTCATCCAAACACAGCATAAATAACATCCAAACAAAGGGACTAGAGCCTACATACATATGATTTCACAACATACAGAGTGTACATGCACATAATTGCACTTTATTTCACAACACAGGTAAAAAAAAAAAAAGTGACTACATACAAACAGGGCCAACAGAGAAACGATACAGAGAGACAAGAGAGAGAGAGGACCGTTGTCCCGTTTGCAGCAACAAGCAGAGAAGACGAGGTTTAGATTTAAATCGTTTATATTGAATAGTGTACAAGTATATATCATATTAAAACTACCCTACAACCCTAATAGTATATTACCACCACATTTAACCCCATAGATTTGCAAAATCACGTAATTAACCACTCTCAATTGATCCCACCTGGCCGCTTGGCCAATTAGTCGCCGACTAATCCCGCCTAGCGGCCGACTAATCATCCTGCCGCCTAATTCAGTACCAAGGCCACAGCCTAGGCCGATTTTTAAAACCCTACACAAGTTTACCCATATTGTTGCTTTTTCAATCATTGGACTTGTCAAAAATACTGAATAAACACATACGTTACCTTTGGGCCACATCATTAACATGTTTCGCATTACAAAAAGCGAAATTATTGACAATTATATCTTGATTACATGCCCTTATGCACGTCCATACATAACATAGAAATCACACTTGGAAAGGTTGTACAAAAAGTTAGAGCAGCGGGTACTCTAGCGAAACAGATTGCGAAAGAGGGGAAATTAGCCGCATTAAAATTTCCATTTTGAAAGAAACCATAAGATCCAAAATGTCATCCACTGCAATAGTATATCTTCAATCATTGCACCATTATGTGCATACTTGGCAAATATTGTTTTCGCTTCAAAGCTGTCATGATTGCAACATCAACAAAAGAGGCTTCAAGCTTGACATTAATGTGCAAGATGTTTAGTTGATATGGCGGACATTTCAAGACATGGTCATACTTCCTTTCTTACAAGTATGTGAACAATTTGTTTAACAAACTAAAAATTCAAAATCTCAATCCAAGGTGCTAACTAATAAATCAATTTCGAACAATCGAATCTCTACTGGTTGCTGCATCTCACTGTTTAGAACCAGAAGTAAAACAAATGAACCTCATAAGAAATAAAGGATTATAAAATAGCTCTTACTTTCTGGCGAGTCCAACCAAGATGTGAATTCCTAGCTTGGATCCTCATCAACTGGTACAATGACGGAGCAATAAACCACATCATACAAGAAGGGCAATTTGTATATACTCAAGAGCAATATAAAAGAAAGAATAACGGAAGAGTGGGAGAAGGAAGAAAATCATCATATTTTAACAATTACAAACTGTAGAAGCTACAATACACAAATCAAGTTGTTTATAAAATCCAAAGAAAAAGATTAAGGATTTGCTAGGGTCCATTTGAAGCAATGGATTTCAAATCAAGAGACTTGATACTCAACCTTAAACAAAAAGGCTTATCAAACTGAATTGGACGATGCATCAGAAGTAGAAGATATGCAATTTATTGGGATATCCTTGTATAACTACAGTCCTTGACATGGAGGATTTCAAATCACACGTGTTACATAGTTATTTCAAATCAATCTTAACAAAGATCTCAAACTCAGTATCGACATCCCTGTAACAAACAATTTCAGCTGTCCTATTGAATAATAATGTCGAATCCTTTGATTTGGAATACATACCAGTCCAACTGGACCCTAAAAACATAAAGCCAGTAAAACAAGGGCATGAATATGAGTTTACAACTTTCGCGAGTCATGTACCCATAGCACACCCCTAAGGCATGACGGGAGGCCTAATATGCTATTCACCAACACACACACACACACTCTCTCTCTCTCTCTCTCTCTCTCTCTCTCTCTCTCTCTCTCTCTCTCTCTCTCTCTCTCTCTGCCTAATATGCTATTCACCAACACACACACACACACACACTCTCTCTCTCTCTCTCTCTCTCTCTCTCTCTCTCTCTCTCTCTCTATATATATATATATATTTATATATATATATATCTATAGAAAATTGGGCACCCAGAAGTTCAAAAGCAGAGGTAATAGACATGATGCCTTGCACCATTCCAGTCAACTGAGCATGGCAAATGAGATAATTTAACACATGGTTGCAGTGTGTAGTTCTTATCTCTCTCTCTCTCTCTCTCGAAAATTGGGCACCGGGAAGTTCAAAAGCAGAGGTAATAGACATGATGCCTTGCACCATTCCAGTCAACTGACCATGGCCAATAAGATAATTTAACACATGGTTGCGGTGTGTAGTTCTTAAATTATCTCTGGCCCTTCTTTACACAGTAATTTTATTCCACATGTGATGGCATAAAATTGGTTACTTGTTATGTGGACACAATTTTAAATACATTACTTGTTTGATTGAACCATCTTCGCACCAGTGATTGAAAAGCGTGAGGCGAAGGTGAGGGGACAAAGCCCGTAAAAGCCTAGGCGACGCCTCATTGAAGCAAGGCGAGCATTGTAAAAATAAGAAAGATATACTACATAAATGAGCAATATTCACTCATAACATCAAAACTAGAATTAACATTACCATATTGCATAATAACAAACAATGCAACATATTCACTCATATAACTTCCAAGCAGGATCGCTTCTTTTCGACATCTATGATATATACAAAAACAAAGGAGATAAAACTTACAGCAAATCTAGCTCGATGCCAGCATGTTAAAAAGCTTAACCCTCATTCGGTCATTCTTATTACCTTTTTAATAAGAAAAAGAAGAATATATATTATGTTGGTTGGTTGTGGGCAGTGATTCTGTTGGGGGCAAGCCGGAAATGGAAGAGAATCAGAGGGAAAGAAGAGGAGAGGACGAACATCTGAGGCGAGGAAAGAAGAGAAGAAAAGGTCGCCTCACGCCTTGCCTAGTCGGTCGCCTCATGCAACCTTGCCTCATCTCAAACCTCTGAGGCGAGACAAGGTCACCTCACGCCTTGCCTCCCCTGGTCGCGATTTTTCAATCACTGCTTCGCACTAAATAGAGATACCTATAAAATATTTTACCTGTTTCTAGAAAACCATCTTTTTATATTTTAATTACAATGAAAAACTAGTATCAAAATATCTTTTTGACACAAATTAAGAATTTGACTTCCCCTTCCTGGTTTAACAATCCACTAGTACCATTGAGACAGTTTTTGTGGGGTTCGTGATCTTCGGTTCAGTCACCTCTCAAGTGTCTGGTTTAGTATGGCCGAGTCCGGCGCCTAAACCTAGCCTGCACAAGGAAGCACGGCTAAAGAACCACACTAGAGGGACTCTGGGATGGTTCTTTGGCGTGTGGATGAGATATTGCAGAGCAAGAAGGTAAGTGTTAGGGTTTTGAGGTAGGCGATAGCGCGTACCTCTTAGGGTTGGCCTCGCTTCCCTTTTATAGAGCATCCTTGCTTGCTCTCCAAGTTCGGTCATGTGCCCAGCACGCGTCGGCTGATGTCACTTATGATGTAGCAAATAAGGCAATTAACAACCCTGCGTGTGAGTTAGCACCCCCATTTGCGTTCATCATTATTCCATTAGGCAATCGCCTCGGCTGACATACGTCATCCCAAATAAGGCAGTTACACACACGTGGGTGAGCTGTCAAAGAGCCCATGGCCGAGCCAAGTGGCCGTACACTCGTCTGTCCAGCAAAGAGCCTGAGCTCGTTCTATAGTGCTCAAGAGGCAATAGTTGTTGGCCTTCATATTAACGGCCTTATTCTATTGTAACTTTGATAGACTGAAAGCTAAACCATGGTGGTGAAGATTGATAGTCTATATCTCTAGAAAAAGAAAATACACAACTTTTCTCTTTATTTCAGAATTGAGGTTATCTACCCGAATAACTAGTTTCCTCATGTAAGAAAAGATCTATACCATCGAGGATCTTCTAATGATCATAAAGGATACTCACAACCGAGCCCGAGCAACACTGCCTGTAAGGGTTCGATTTATCGGGATCTTGACTGTGGTTCTGGCTAGGTGCCTTCTTCCGCAGCTCCGTGCTCCAACCGCCGGACCTGCAACAAGTCACTAGGGCTTGTGTAGCTCAGTGACCCTCCGACGATCAAGTTAGATCTCAGGGGAAGTGTTTAGGTCTAAGGTTAGGGTAGAGTCGCGTACCTTTCCAGGTGAGTATCCCTTTGTATTTATAGACCTAGGTTTACTTGGCCTCCAAGCTAGCGCGTGGAGGGTACGCTCAGGTAACCGCCTCGGGTGACGTCATATATGACGAAAGGAACGAAGCGGTTTCGGAGCACATGGCCAGACTTGATCCCAATGATTACGCCTGCTGCATAGTCCTCATGGGACCCATCTAGCATAACTTTTTCTCCTGAGTGTCTTCGGAAATACCAGAGTAGATATAATGCTGCCAGTAGCACCGAGGTACCCGGAGGCCTATCTCAGAGCATACAACCGAACAATGTACCGAGGAAGACTTGTACCAAGCTACGACCCGGACCATCGCCAGACGTCGGTTCACACATAAGGCCCGGTCACCGAATTGGTAACCGAGGCCACTACAATAGCTCCTCAACTTTCTGGAACGCCTCCCCCAGGCTCTGGGGAGTTGATCCTTCTCATGAACCAGCGTGCTCGGTCTTCCAATAATCGTGACACCGAGGTGAAGAGCGACTTCGGTAGTGACCAAACTGCTAGCCCCAGCCCTAGGAGCCACGTGTCGATCATCGCCGAAGAGTATGATGTCATGAGCTGTCCCGGCACGTGTTGCGTCAGATGATTGGTATGAAACGTCCTTTCAAGGACACGTGTTAGCATGCAAATGGCTCGGTGATCCGGCGCTCTGACCTCGGTGCAGACCCTTCGAAGCCGACCGTCCGATGGGGACACGCGTCAAAGATCCAACGGCTCGGTGCACGACGCTCCGTTTCCTGCGTAACCCTTCCAACGTCCCATTATAAAAAGGAAAGATAGGAGAGAGAAAGCATCACCTTCCTTTCTGTCGACGTCGAACCGCTGCCGTTCGTTCAACCTGGACTTCGATCGCGATTTTGAGCGCTTTGGAGAAAGATCTTTGCACGAAATTCAAGTATGATGATCCTCAAACGCTAATCTTCATATTTTGCTCATTTTCTTCGAGTTTATCATCGTTTTTGACATGCATTGTGGCGGAGACGCCGCTCGCCGATGTCTGGTTTGCAGCGGCGCTGGCGTTTCCTGCCGTTGTTCATGATCTTCCCGAGGCCTGTACTCATCCCGAGGCCTATCTTCAACCCGAGACCATAAGAATAGTTGCGGGCCCCAGGGACCCTTCCCAAGGAGGAGTATCCTGAAATACCAAGGTCTGGAAACGCCGAAGAGCGACGACCATTCTATCCTGAGTACTAGATCATCTTGCTTTCCCCTCGGCGTATAGCTAACGGGTTTTTGCACGTTCCCTTTCTCTGCTAGGTAGTGGTGAATGGTCGTCGAGCTCTCCTCGGGAAGTTCCAGTATTTCATCCACTTCTGTTGAGACTTCCGAGATCATCCTCGAAGCGCTTCGGATCCGAGCCTTTTACCGAACCCCGATCGACCAGATCGAGCCGTTTGACCCCTTTGAAGCTGCTCGTGAGGTCACGTCGTTTGATCCTCGGGGAATGGAGATTCCCAGTATATCAAACCAAGGGTCGGGACCGTTTGCGAACGCTCCCGAGGAGACCAGGGGACGCAGGAGACCGATGAGGCCATGTCCTTACAGAAACCAATACTTCAATGGCACACCAGCTGCCTATGCTGAGTTCAAGAGAGTCTATAGTATTCCGCCGAATGTTGAGGTCCGGCTGCTTCCGAACAGCAACCCCAAGGATCTTCCTCACCGACAGGGGGAATTGGTTTTTCCTCTGATGGCAATCACCGAGGGGGGAATCAGGTTCCCCCTCCACCAGTTTGTTCAGAGGGTGCTCCGAACCCTAACTCTTACCTCCTCCCAGCTCACCGTGAACTCCTACCGAATTATCACCAGCATCATAGAGCTGAGGAGGCAATACAACCTGACCTTCGGGCTCGAGGAGCTCGAGGAGTATATTTGGTGGGAGTTAACCGAGAACACGCTCAGTACTATCTCTCCTGTCGGACGGGCTACGACACATTTCTGATTGATCGCATGCCCGACTCCGAGGAGTGGGCGAGTATATATGTTTCAGTCTCAGGGACTTCATGTTCGGGCCCGGGGAGAGCGCGAACACTGCAACCACGGTCCAGTTCGAGACCGGAACTACTAGACCGGAACTACTGGTCGGTAGAAATATTTGCTTAGCATGCACCTTGCATATTTTATCTTGTCTCGCATACACTGACTTCCCTTCCTTTTTGATGATTCCTTGCAGCCAAAGGGGTCGTGCAAGAGCTCCGGGAGAGAGTAGTCCGAGCACGAATCACTGCTGCTTATGCCCTTCCTATCACGAGTCGGTATGCCCCTGACCTGCTCGGTTATGTCCCCATTTACACCAGCTATTTGAAGAAGAAACCGAGGCAGCAGGGAGTCCCGAGGGCAGGTCGAGGACGAGGGAGAGGCAAGGGGCAGGAAAAGGAGGAGACGGAGAAGGAAGCACGCCCGAAACCGAGGGAAGCAACTCCGGACCTCGGGGCACCTTGCGCGAGGAGATTGACCGAGAAACGCCCGAAAGGACCGGGTTAAGCAGTGAAATGGCTGGGCCGGGAACTTGGGAGGTCCTGAATCTGAGGCGCCAGAGGCCGAGGCTCTGTCTCCGGTACGCCTGGTGCTGGGACCTCGAGAGCGGCCATAAGGCCCGGTCACCGAATTGGTAACCGAGGCCACTACACCGCCGAGCCTTCAAGCTCTGTCAAATGTCTGTGAACCATCTCAGACTCAGGGGTTGGGCTTGGCCGTATGCCGAGCGACCTAGTAGTCCGAGCCATAATATTCAGCGTAATACAGTTTCAATGTTGTAATGCCTCTTTAACATCAACCATTAATAATAAAAACCCATAAACCCTAATTAGAAATCCCAATTCGTCCAAAAACCACAAACGCTCACGTAGGTGGCTAAGTCACATAGCCATTGACGATCAAAAAATATAACGTATCCATTTCAGTGGCACCCTTCGCTTCCACTCTCAATCCTCACTCTGAGTCCCACTCTTAATTCTTGCTCTCACAAATTTTACATAGTACTTCGAGATGTTACCAGAAGTCGCTCTAGAATGTGACTAAGGCGTATATATACATACATTCCCCATCTATATTTGCACTGAATACGAACATATATCCATCAACGAGTGTATTAATCGCCAGAATCGGAACCGACCGTACCTGATAGAATGCGAAAGCGGAAATTGCGGCATCGATACAAGCAAGAGCGACATTAACACCGAGCAAGGCCTTTGGATAACAACTTCCGTATCTCAATTCCATCATCGTTGTCGTCGTCTCCTATTGAACGGCATACGCCCTCCCGATCGCAATCACGAAGTTCTCTGCCTGCTGTATATACGTACGAGAATAGGAATGGGTAGGTATATACCCCCTCTCTCTCTCTCTCTCGGAAATGAGAAAGGAATTGTAGTCACGAGAGGCGTATCGCCTGGGAGTGTTTATGGTTCGAAAACGATACTGTTGGCCTTGCAAATGAATCTCTTTTTAATGGTAAGATCTGCTGGTGGATTCGAGAAAGAAAAGGGAAGATAGACTAAAGAAGACGGGGGAATTATAATAAAGGAAAGAGATAATAATGGGGGGAATTGCATATCAGTGGAGAAAGGGATAAATAATGCTCAAGTGATGAAGTGGTTTTTTCGAAATTGCATAAATATGGAATGGAGGAAAAAAAATTTCCCATACATGAGACAGAGGAAAAAATATTCCCCATACATTGAGTCGGTTGTAGTCGAATCTGGGTTTCCTAAGTTGCCCCTTTTATGAATTTAAGTTGCCCCTTCTATGGATCTAAGTTGCCCATTCTATGAACTTCCTGGATATTCAATTTCTTGAGCATTTCTTCAATCTCTTTACCATTTCTATTATATTCTGAAAAATTTGGGATCTGGGTTACTTGCAGATTTGCATGAAACAGACTAACTAAAATTCTCCATGCATGAAATGGAGAAAAAAAAAATTCCCAAAACATGAAGTCAGTTTGTAGTCAAATCTGAGTTTGAACCTAAGTTGCCTCTTCTATGGACTTAAGTTGCACTTATTTTTTTTAAGAAAAACAGTGAAGCAAATTGGTAGCTAGTAACATAACTTTTTCACGTTTTCAAGTAAAACCAAACAAGAAATTTCAAGTGGCAATTCCTAGAATCTAATAGCAAAAGTATAAAGTGAATGCTAGAAAATATACATCTTATTTTCTCTATCATTTCTCTTTCTAAAAAATTACCCAAAATACACTAATCTCAAAGTACTTTAAAAACTCAAATCTGCAAGTAACTCAAATCCCAAATTTCTTAGAAAATAATAGAAATGATAAGGAGATTGAAGAAATATTCAAGAAATTGAATACCCAGGAAGTTCATAAAAGGGGCAACTTAGATTCATAGAAGGGACAACATAGGTCCATAGAAGGAGCAATTTAAATTCATAGAAGGGGCAACTTAGGAAACCCTAATTCAACTACAACCGACTCCATGTATGGGGAATTTTTTTTCTTCCGTTCCATATTTATGCAATTCCGAAAAAAACTCTCCATCACTTGGGCATTATTTACTCATTTCTCCACTGATATGCAATTTCCCCATAATAATGTGGTTTGGGGGGGGGGGGGGGTGTGTGTGTGTGTGTCTCTCTCTATATATATACTAGTAAGAGTGCACTTGCCTTGCACGTGGAATTCTTCAAATTCATATTGCAAATGAGTCGGCAAGTATGCAACTAACGTTTCTATGATTTAGAGACTCATAATTTGAGGGCTAATCCCTATTCATATCATTCCAAAGCTTAAATAAAATCTAGCTTATGTTTTTACATGGTATTAGAACCTAAAAATTCGCAACAAATGCTGAATGTGGCAATCTATTTTTCGTGCCTATAAATGAATACACAATCTCGCATGATCAATCATTTTTAAGAGAATACTTTGTTAAATGAATTTTTGTGATTGCACCTGTTTGAAGAAAGTACACTCAAAGTGATCCAATGTAGCCTATGTAGCACGGACTCTTCATCGGAGTCCATGACCCAGTGTCAGATGCTTTTCAAAAACCAACACTCTCTAGACACGTATTCGACACTCAAATCCATAGTATCCTTAGTTTTCTCAACGTTTTTTGTTTGGACACTTTGGGGACACTCTAAAAAATGCTCCGAACACTCTCACGACAATCACAAAAATTGTATGTATTTCCTTCCGAGAGAGAGATGTATTATTGGAATGGATTTTACCTTCTTAACTTGAGTGGACATATGCATGAAATCAAATAGCTCGTCTCTATTTTTTGAGTAATTTTCCCGGATTGTGTCGATGTGTCAACGTCGTGTCCGTATTGTTTCACGTGTTCATTCAGCGTTATATAGAAAGGCATGAAGTAAGCAACTATATAAATAAATATAAAATGGGATATCCTTAAACTTCTATATATAGACCCAAATTAATAGTGAACCCACCATTAATGCAAGAGTGAGGTAGTTTTTCTCATCTTCTTTCATTTCATTCCACTATTTTCTAATTCAATATATAACAAACCCTCACTTTGGTAGGGGGTGTCAACAACACCAAATCAAGTACTCATTTGAAGGACAGGCAACGTACGTAAATACATATTGCGTTGAATAAGAAGCATCGTTAGTACAAGATTTACAACAATTTGAAAGCATTGTGGTGTTAAGAAAGTACCGGCACTTCAAGCCATGGAATGCTAAGCATTGGCCCGAGGCGAGTCCGCTTATTTCATAGTAACCACAGGAACACCACCTACATAGTTAGGCACGCTAAAACAACCAATAACTGCCCGCATTTTCCTTTTGCTCCAATACCTGCCTTTCAGCTTCTTCTTACTTAGTCCCCATCAGCTTCTTCTTTTCTAGACATAGATTTTTAATAGTGGCTAGGATTTTTAAATGCTGGGAAAGACACATCTACCTTATCCTCCCTACACCAAAGATGTCTCCAGTATCGAACATTCACAACAATTCCAATGACAAACTACGGATTGAATTCACCAACATATAAGGTTTTTTTTCTCCTCCAGAAATAAAACCGTACAATACACATAAGATTAAATGCCACAACTTCAGATAGGTCAAGATTATTTCTTTCACAGAGGTCATGGAAAAGGAAGATCACATGCCACAACTTCAAACTAATGGAGGAACGTAAATATTTGGAACACTAACTCGCAAACCTTTTGCTATCCTACCAAATTGGGGACAAAAAGACCTGATCTATGACCAACCATTTCATTTTTTACCTGGAAGTAGGAAAATGCCTCGAATCAACATGAAGGTGGGACTGAAAAAGCACCGGTTGAAGAACAAACTCCAACTGCTATTTTTTATACTTCAGCTATGGCCTACGGCTGATGATCACTCTACTTTTTTGATCTAGACTAATAGTTTTTCCGGTAGCCGGTAGAGTCTAATGTAATATAGCCGAAAGGCATTAAGCTAATCACGGAGTTCATTACTTTAAACACAAAAATAGGAAGGAAAGAAAGAAAGAAAGAAAAATGGGTGCAAATTTTTATCGTACATGGAAATGTAAGTACCACTTTATGGTCTTCGAATATTACCTTCAAACACATTTGGGTTTCCCTTCTAAGAATTTCTGCCTTCAGTCTCTTTTTATTCATGGCGTCCAATTTTGATGGACGAATATGTGAAATATCTACGAAAACGGTAGGTCAACATATGACATCCAATGTGACCAAAACTAAATATAAGAATTATGCACAATTTTTATATTTTCTTTGGACAATTGTTAAGTAAAGGAACACCGACTTCAAGAAAGTAACAGAAAGCATGATAATGAACACAATAGGCACTTAACTGGAATTACACAGTCAAGTAGGGATTTGGTTATGGGCCCAAAACAAACTGGAGTTCACCACCCATAGCATCTAATGTTAGGTCCTCTTTTGCCTTTCATCGGTTTCTCATTGCAGTGAGATCGTCAATGTGGATTTACCATCAGAGAGACAGAAAAAGAAAATAAGTGACATGTCAAGCATGCTTGGATCATACACTGCCGATTGAAGCAATTCATCAAACATGTTTAGTGCAAACAATTTTTCGTTATGACCAATTGCGTTATGAACTGAAACCCGACGTCACATTATTACCTTTGGGAATGCTTACCGTGCAAAATCGTAAAGGTCCAGTTGGAGAGTATTCTAGGCGACAACCCGCAATGGCGGCCGTAGAACTTATTTGCTGTCGTGAGGGGATAATGGAGAAGCCGATGAAAAAAAGATCAGGCATTTTTTTGAACACCTTTGGCGCATAGTGTATACTGTATAACAATGGCATTCAACAGGTTTAATAACTTAAAGGAACATCTTAAGAGTACCCCTGGAGTCTCAACTTCTATGGTGGAAGTACGAACAACATATGACGTCAATGCTTCTATTGCCTTTTTCCTTTATAAAACAGCCACGACTTCACCTCAATTTGATTCCTCTGAAAGATTAGAAGAACTTGACGATTAGGGACATACAGAGAGAGAGAGAGAGAGAGAGAGAGAGGGGCCGAAAGTTGCAATTGAAGGGGTGCTTATTGGTAGCCGTTAGTTGCTTGTTACCGTTGTCAGGAGAATGGTGCGTCATGTGTCTTTTGGAAGAGGTGTAGGACAAGGGCGGTATTACTTGCAAGTGCTAGGGGCATTTGTGGAAGGAAAAAAGGAGGAAACATCTTCGTACATTTAAAAGAAGTAGTAGTATAGATATACTAGCGAATGCCCGCAACACATTTTGAAGATAACTAAAGCTATAGGTCGAACAATGAGCAAATGGAGGACATGTTGAAAAAAATGGATAGGAACAAAGTAAAATACGATATATGTGCAGGTCAAATCGAGGTGCAAAAAGTAATCAAGCAAGTCAAAAATATCCCAAATCCTTAAATCATCCCACACACGTAATAAAACCGAATATATATTTGTAAAACTTAACCTAACAAATAAAAATTCCTTACGAAATTCTCAATCTATTAACAAAGCTCTTATCATGATGACCCCATTGTTCCTTTGCCAGTCTTCGACATTCCTACATAAATAAGATTAAGAATTATTAAATTCATCACAAAATATGGACTGGTTTATGTACAATCTAGGTATGACAATGAAGAAAAATGACAACTTATCACCCCTACAATCTTTATAATCGTTTATTACCTTTGGAAAGGTGCCAACACTCTTCTGACCAATCAATTTTTAAAACGAAAGTCACCACAGAGGTACCATGGTCAAGACTCCCAGTTGTTGGAGCAAGAATTTATAATACAAATCGTGATGGTGTGGTGACCCACACATTTTTCCTACATAAATCTCAACACATATTTCTCTGCATAAATCTCCACCCTTCATTCAACCCTTGGCATTTTGGTAAATACTTTGCATTTTCTGGAATAATTGGTTGAGTAATTCTTTCAGTTTTGGTAATTAATTTTCCGGTTTCGGTAATGATTTAAGTCGAATATAAGAATTGGCGTTGAATGCTAGTAAGTTTGACTAGAAATGACTAACTGATGAAGCAGAAAATAGAAATTCGAATGCACGGGCCATGCTTTTAGTAAATTTGTATTGCTGGGTTCAGAATCTGTTGAATGCTAAGAATTTTTAGAGATAATACGGCTCTTCTATTAATAAAGTAAAGTCAATCAAAGTAATAAAAAAGGAAACCAAAAATCATGCTTTCCCAAAAGAATACAAAATTCTTTTACCTTATTCCCCCCGCGTTTGTTTCATGATACAGGGAAGAAAGAGAGAATTGATGGAGGGTGAGACAGATTTCTTTCATCATCATCATCTTCTTCTTCTTCTTTATGGTTTTCTATTTGTTGGATAGGAACAGTGCTTCATTTGCTTGATTTTTTGTTATTTTTATTTTCCTTATGTACGTGTGCCTTTTCATAGAGCGGAATATCTGATTTCTCCTTTTTATTTTGTTAATTTCGCATAGAGAAACTGGTATGAGAAATAGAGAAAGATAGAGGGTACCTATAAAGACCCGATATTTAAAAAATAATAATAATAATCATCATTATCAAAACAAAAATATTATTTATGCTCATTAGTTATTTAATGCGAAAAATTATTTATGTCGTCACACCAAATTTTATTCCGTAATCATCTGTGCGCGCATGTGTCCGGTGAGTAATTGTCCAAGTGTGTGCACGTGTTGCACCAGAGCATTTTTCTTTTTCCCAACCCCTCCCCCATTTTTATATTTCGGCTAAGTACAAATCCCCCATTTTCCTCCTAAATTCCCTCAAATGTAGAAAACACATAATTTTCCATGGTTAATATCCCTCTTTGATATATCCCTCCCCATTTTCTTCTTTTTATTTGGAGCTAACACACACACACGAGAGAGAGAGAGAGAGAGAGAGAGAGAGAGGGGGGGGGGAGAAGAAGAAGAAGAACCGCCATCACCGACACTGCTCCTCACCACCCGAACACCACCGCCTCCCATTGTCACCGAGAACACCAGCCGTGTACCTCCATCACCACCGTAGTCCATCTCTTCACCACCGGAATCCCACCGCCACCGTACATTCCCATCACCACCGTACATCATCATCTCCATCAACCAAGCTCCGCCACCGCTCCGACCCACCATCGAACCTCTCTGTAAATCGTCTTGCCAGACGAGAGGTAATTCGAACTCACCTCCCTAAATATATTTTATGTTCCGTATTGATCGCTTCGTGTTTCAGTATGAAAATAATCGAACCCGACGTCACCGGTCGAGATCTGGCCGAAAACCCCTGTTTAAACGACTGTTGCATGCTAGAGTACTTCTGAGATTTGTTTTGGGATAAATCACAGTTTAGCCCATGAGTTTGAACAGCTTGCAATTCCACCCTAGTGAATAAGATAATAATATTTAAGTCCCAAAGTTAATTAGTTCCGGTTCGATCCTAGTTTTATCGCATGATTAGTTCTATCGCACAATATTATCTGATATGTACTTTTTATCTCACTGAAATGTATTATGTTATAAATTGAGCTGTTATTAATTGTATCATGTTGTATGTGCTAGAATGGACTTAGGTTCACGGGATGGTTACGGGTTGTGAATCATGTAGTAGACGATGATAAGTAAATGGAAAATGGTAAAGTGTTGAAAGTGTGAGTACTGTGTGGATTGTGAATTGAGCCATGGCTATGGCAAGGGTAACCAATGGGGCCCTGTGTTGAAAAGGGTTACCTGCGGGGCCCAGTGATGAGATATGTTGTGACGCTAACGTATAATACGTCATGGGAAGTTTTCCTTCGAGGAAGGGAATGGGTCCTGTAAAGATCCGAAATAAATTTCCTTTACCTTGTAATTTTAGAGTGTGTTTAAGATATTCAATGTGAACATATTTTGGGGTTGAAGTGCAGTGGCTTATTTGGTAAGAGAGTTAGTTTGATGTTCTGGTACTTGAGGGGTGTGGGGTGTAATTTATCCTATATAAGTTAAATATCTGGAGCAGGGAACCATTTTCCCCCTTTCTTACCTATTCTCCTCTACGCCTCTATCTCTCTCTCTCGGCTTGCTCTCTCTCTCCTCCCCCACCCAAAAACTTGCTATTGCTCCAAGAGATTTTGATGACCCACGCGTATTTTGTCATTCTCTACCATTCTTGGCTCTCGGATCACATAGGAGGAACTCGGTGGAGGTGTATTTTGCATTTGGAAGTCTAGGGCTTGCTTGAACTCGAGTTTGTGCTTTCAATCCTTGAGGTAAGGATTTCTTCTCCTTTTCTATGTGTTAATGTGTTGATTTGGTATACCATTTGAGCTTTAGTCTTTCCTCTTTGCATCGTCGAAATCTGTCAAAACTACAAAAAAATGTCGCGTGAACAGCATGGGTATCGATACCCCTCGTGTCTCTGGACCAGCAGCTGCCTTGGTATTGATACCTCCCGTCCTCTCTGGACAGCTTTGACTCGTGTCGCGCTATCTTGATTGTTTGAACCCCGGACACTTCAAATACCTTCTTGGCACCTCTGAACCCTTTCTATGCATGTTTATTCGGATTCACTAGATTAATTTAAGCATCCATGTTCTTTGGCCCCTATTATTGAGAGGTTTCAAGGTTAACTCGATTAGAAAGTATACTGAAATGGCTATTATGCACTTGTAAGTGTGTTTGCAATTTGTGCGTGTGGATAATTGCAATATGTTTATGGTGATTATACGATATTGTGTGACAGTTTGTGAACCAAGGCCTGTATTTCTTTTGAATATCTAGTTGGCTTGTATGGGTGTGAGTACGGGGAGTGGAGTAGAGGAGTCCCGTAACGCAAGGGGTGGAAATACGGCGACTCAAGTGAGTTGAGGACACTGTAACTCAAGGGGTGGAAATACAGGTTGTGTTTGGTTGGGAGTTTAGTTTAGTTTTGGTAGTAGGTGGAGAGAGAAATAGAGTAATGATTGGAGAGCGATAGAGAGATATGAGAAAGTAATAATTGGAGAAAGAAATAGGGTAATGATTAAAAACTAAACTAAAACTAAAACTAAAACTAAAACTAAAACTAAAAGGTTAACCGAACAAAGCCATAATAACTTGAAGTGTGGAAATCACTGTAACGCACGGGGTGGAAATACAGTAACTTAAGGTGTGGGCGTACTGTAACACAAGGGGTGGAAATACAGTCGAATGTGGCGTAAGATAGATTGAAAGGAAACGAATGTTGGTATTACTTGTTGTTCCATTGATCCTATGTTTACTTACCGTCTTGAGAATTGCATGACTACGTTGAATGTATCTTCCGAGCATCTTAAATGAGTTGTGAGTTGATTGCATCACCTTAGATTGGACTGTATTTGCTAAACCTTACGTTCCTCTACACTAGTCTTCACTTTTGCATATAGGATTGGTAGAAGATTTTCCTACTGGGCTAGTGTAGCTCAACTCTTCATTATTTTTCAGGTACGACATTAGGAGTGTAGCTTGCATGCACAGAGTGCCTGGATTTTGATAACCTTTTTGAAAGCTAACATCGCTTACAACATGGTATCAGAGCTTTAGGTTCAAACCCTCGACCTTGGGTAGATTGGGTAGATCACTTCTTGAGAGTGTTATCCTGGGTAGTTAAGCGTGTAACCTATCTATTATCTTAGCTACTATACGATTCTATTTTAAGAAGTGACATAATTATGTTAGTAGCCATTGCCCGAATCAATTCAAGGCATATAATTATGTTAGTAGCCGTCGCCCGAATCAAAGTACAGCCAGCAATCCCAAGAAAGAGATACAAGAACTCGCTTCCGTTGTAGATATAGAGCCAATCAACGAAGTCAAAAAGTTCTAGTTCGAAGACGAGGCGATAGACCTTGACAATCTTGGGAGAAAGAGACTGAGGCCGATGAAGAGGCTTCCTAGGAGATTGGGTACCTGCTGAAAGAGGATTTTCCTTCCCCGTTTAGGCTATGATCAGAATAGGTTGGAAAGGGTAGAGCCATTGTGAGAACATACCGTAAGAAAACTTGAGTGTTGCATTTATGACTAACAGTTAGGGCTAACTGTTGTTTGAATGTGTCTGGCCCATGTGACACTTGTTGCACAGATAGGTGGTACTTTTGCATAGACACTTTCAATCATCTTTTCATCTTTCGGGAAAAAAAAAAGTGGAAAGGAAAAGTTTACAGGTCATTGTATACAAAAATTCAAAATTTATTTTATTTCAAAATCCTGGCTATGAATCCGTAATTAGAAACCTTTTAACCCTAACTTTGCATGAACGCTAATGCCAACATCAAACGCCCATGTTATTAACATGCTTACGTCAATCTCGAGGTCAACGCAACACGAAGCCCAATGTGATAACCGAGTAACATGGAGGTTATGCAACTTCTACAAGCGATTGCCACATGGACTATTTCGACACCCAACCTCAAGCGTCATAGACCCCTCAAAATAGCAGATCAATGAATAAAAGCATGATGCTGTCAGAGACTCACAATCGTCACCCAGCTACATACTATGCTAACTGAATTCAACGACGGCACAATAATAGTTCAAACAGATCGAGAAGAGTTCAAGTCGTGAATATCCGAGAAAGCGGCAACCATTCTCTTGCAAGGAGGTTCTATTTTTTTTAAGGGGGATAGAAGGGCTTTTGCCAGTTATTTATCTAAACTTTACTTCTCATTCAATTGATTTTATCCAAACCGCTCACTATTTTTTTTATCTCTCTTTACTCTTTTTACAATCACCTACATTGTGACTCTTCATTGTTAGAACTATGAATTCAACTCAAACCCAAATCGTTGAACTCCTTGTGAATTCCAAACACCAAATTCCTGTAACATTTTTGTTTGTTTCTGTGAGTTTGTTATTCCTAAATATCATCTTGTTCCAACCTTTCTTAATTTGACTAGATTTGATTGTGACGTCAACAGTTTACTCAATTATGAATCTATCCTTCCCGATCCTTCGCATACTACATGCTTGGAGCAATCCTCCTCTAATTTGGCCAATGTACTATCAGCAATTTTAAGTAATTCTCGTCACTTGTCGTATAGGGATACTTCACAACTTTCAATTCTTTTGATAGCCCATCAAGATATGTCTTTGACCTTTTAAAACTCTAATAATTCGCAAACCTAGTTTGATTTTCAATATTGGAGCTGTCGAGTCCTTGAACACATATTGTTGCTATGCTTCATTTTCTTTGGACTTTGTGTTTTGTCTTGAGCTAGTAAGATCCAATCGTTGCTCTACCAATGACTCTATACTCGTAAAGCTATAATGAGAACTAAGATCGTTGAAATTCTCGTGAATTCTAAACATTTTAATCTCAAGACTCTTTTCGTTTGGGAGTTGTGTGCCCTAAAAAAAAAAAATCATGTTCAACTTTCTTGTACTCATTAGATCATATTCTTATAGTCTCAATAGCATACTAAATTATTGGTACTATCATCAGCTTTGTGTATATTCTCAATTGTTCTTTTAATTGCCTATACAAGGGTCATTCACTGCATATCTTTTACACCTCTCAAAAGTTTTTAACAACATTTTGTTCTCTCCAGATTCTTTAATTTGTGAATCAAATTCAAAATTGAATTGTAAAATTCTTGTGCAATTAAGCTATTAAATTCTTGAGATACTCTTCTTTATCCATTTATTTATTTATTTTTGTACATCAAAAATTTTCTTCTTTCTTTACAGTCCTTCAGATTCGGGAACCATTTCGTGCTAACTTCTATGAGCCACTGAGAATAAAACCATGGAATCTCAATAGTAGGAATAATCTCTTGAGCCATTTGAACGTTTTTGTAAGTTGAAAACCCTCTCATGTTAATACGCTTAGGTGTTTGATTTGAAAAACAAGTGTAGACACCTCCCAAGCGGGGCATCGCGATACAGATTGATCGTTTATTGCTCGATTGGTTGCTTGCTTCATAAACCAAGATCGTGGACATTCCCATGGCTAGGAACATCGCCACACAATAGCGGTTATCATCAAAACAGAGTCGCCACCTAGTTTATTAAAACTAGGAAAACAGATAGAGATTCTGGGTACGGGAGCCAAGAGTACAGAAAGGGAAAGGTGTTAGGCACCCCTCTCTGCCTAGCCGTGAGACTGGCCCATAGTTATTCAACATAAGACATATAGATGCTTTGTTTAATTCTAACACATAGTCTGTTTAATTAAGCCTTTAAGCAGTAAATAAGGTGAGCCAGTACGATAATTAAAGCATGCATTAGAAAGCAGGAAAGCAAAGCTGTCCCAGGGAGATGGATCCCGCGGCCGGTGAATAGATGTCACGGCCGAGGAATCCTCCTGGTTTGATGTACCGACCGAGGGATCAAAGCCCCGGTCGGTGTTCTTCCTCACACCAGACTATACAATTAACAGATAATCAGAAAGCTATGATTAAGCATAAGAGCGATAATAAAACAAACCAAAGGCCGTTGGGCCTCACCACCTTGATCCCTCAGTTGCTTGATTGCTTCGGACTAGTGGTGATTGACTGATTGCTTCTCAAAAAACCCTAGGGTTAGGGTTTGATCTTCAGGGTTTGATCATTGGATTGATGGCTGCCTTCGGGAGGTTAGGGCTTTTGAAGAGGGGATTTGAGAGAGTATTTCTGCAGAGTTTCGTGGCTGATCGTGGTGTGTTAACTTATTAATTTCGGAGCCCAAAGGCTCCTTTATATAGGCATAGGGATGACACACTCCGAAAGGCATGATCAAAATTAGAGTTAGAGTGTGATTCTAACTCTTCATGGCAATCCTCTAACGTAGCCCGAACGCATCAGAATTTGGCTGCTAGGGTTTTGTGATCGGATCAAACGTTTGACTGAACATTCCAGAATCTGGAAAAAGGATGATCTGGCGGCCGAGCAATGGATCTGGCGGCCGAGGAAATGGATGTTGCGGTCGAAGGATAGATCTTGCGGCCAAGGGATTGATCTCTCAGGGAGATTTTCATGCAATAGGTTGCTCGGGTGAAGAAATGATGTTGAGGCCGTGAGATCAATGTCACGGCCGACAGATGGATTCTCCTAGGATACTGTATTTCTGTCTGAAAGGCTATATGGCTCTGGATTGGGTCCTCTAAGTGGCTCAAAGTTCTTACCGAAAGTCCTAAGGTTCGCAAGAAGGCAATCAGCAATCACTGTATCCATTTCATCATCGGGATGGTCCCCAAGGTGGGACTTGAAATAATCGTTAGGCCAAATTGGGGTGTCTACAGATGCCCCTCTTTGACTGAGCTCAGACGGATCGCGAGACATGTTTGAGTAAGAGTCAAAGCTGTAAAAGTAACTCAATTTGGTCCAACCACTATTCCAAGGGGTTTTTGAAAAAGGTTTTTGTTATGGTTGGGCCGGGAGGCTACGTATTCCACAAAGGAAATTCAGACCAATCGTAGTTCGGGCAATAAAGAAAAAGAAAAAGTTTGGAGGGTTAGAAACAGAAGACGTACCTTCGGGCTTGAAAGCCGTAGTGCGACATACCTAGACAGGGTTTTGGCGGAAGATAGTTGGAGGAGCGCTGGGCTGCCGGGGGAATTTTTGCGAAGAGCTTCCTTAGTATTTTGGGTAGATCAGTACACGGCAGGTGCGTTTGCTTTTCTTGATCATCCTTACTTTGACTATAGGGAGCTCGGTAGGGTAGCCTATCCTTGCGAATGAGCTGGAAGGAATTGATGTGATTGGGTGGAATCCAAGCCATCTGCTGGGGATGAATCGGACGCCGTTTCGAGATATGGGGAGCACGAGGCCAGTAACTAAAGCACGGAGCATTGGAGATGAGGGAACCGAGGCACGGAGACGGTTGTAGTCATGAGGCGAAAGCCTGAGGCAATAGAATTGAGGCGTGGAGCCTGTTGCAGTCATGAGGCGAGGGCTTGAGGTGTTTGAGCTTAGAGCTTGACGTGATTTGAACCGAAGCACAGAGCTGGTATTGATAATAAGGCGAGAGCCTGAGGTGTCGGAGCTTAGAGCTTGACGTGATTTGAACCGAAGCGTAGAGCTGGTTGCATTCTGATGGTCTGTGCACGGAGCTTTCTCATCATAAGTTTTGGCGTAGAGCCAAAGGATCAAGGCGCTGGACCGATCAATAAAACCGAGGCGTAGAGCCGATTGATTGCAGGGTTGACCTGCTTCATGAGAGATATGCAGAGTGTATATGTGTGATGATGGCTGTTATATGTGAACAGATATGATGATGCAGACTCGATGTGATAATGGTGATGCAATTGATGCAAATGTGCACGGGCCCGTGCGTGTGTGTTGATTTAAGCTTAGAGCTTCTATCAAGTTCCGGACTTGAGCATTCAGAGCGTAGAGCTCGAGCATTCGGACGGCAGAATCTGAGCATTCAAAGTACAGGCTTTGAGCGTCCAGTACGCAGTGGTTGGGCATCCAAGCGTAGAGCTTGAGCATTCAAGTGTAGAACTTGAGCATCCAGTACACAGTGGTTGGGCATTCGAAGAGCTTCGCGCATTCAAAATGTTGGATTTTGAGCATTCAGGCGTAGAGCCTGAGAATGGATGATGTCTTGATTGTTGGGGCGGCGTAGAGCCTGTTGAGATAGTTACGGCTTCGAACCAGTTGAGATAATGGGCTTAGAGCCGCTGAGTTGGTTGAATATGGGCGTAGAGCTGCTGAGATGGTGAATACGGGCGTAGAGCCGCTGAGTAATGGGCAAGCCGCTGAGATTGCTTAAATATGATTATAGGCGTGGAGCTGCTGAGTCGAGGGCTTGGAGCCGCTGAGTGAGTGAATGCGGTAATGGGCTTCGAGCCACTGAATAATGGGCGTAGAGCCGCTGAGTTTGTGAAGCTAACGAGTAGCAAGTGTAGAGCTGCTTAGTGAGCACGGGCGTAGAGCCGCTGAATGTAATAGGCCTTGGAGCCGCTGAGTTGGTAGATAGTGATAAGTTCGAAGTTGCTGTTGGGGATGAGCTTAGAGCTGCTAGTAGTGCAAGGAGCATGGTGTTGTCTAGCGACTTGTGCACAAGGCTACTGAGCGTAGAGCTGCTGAGTGATTTGACAATAGTGGGCACGGAGTAAGAGCTTGGTTTGGACAATCCTTAGTGGTCAAGTGACCAGTTGTTGTTGGCTTGCTGTTGCAGAGAGAGAGGGATCTTCGTTGCTCGAGCATGCCCCCAAGGCTAGTTCTGATCGCGTTGTATTGGCTTGGGGGTGCCCCCAAGGCTACTTTGTTGGTCGAGGACCCAGAAGTCCATGATTGCTTGAGTTTTGGGTGCACTGAGTATGATCTGATGTTGCTGAAGGAAATTGATTGAAGGGCCAGGAGATCGATCTCTCGGCTGAAGGATTGATGTCTCGGCCGAGGAATCAATGTCTCGGTCATGAGAAAGCCAAAGGTTAGAAAATCGATTTAAGTTTGGCTTAATCGATCTCACGGCCCATTTAATCTTTTCTCCTCCCTCTACTTTTCCTCTCCGTTCTTCTCCTTCAACGTCCACTCCCATTCGCCGCCGTCCTCCTCCTCCCTCACCGTCGGTCACCGTCATCTCCGGCCACCATCGCTGGTTTTTGCAGCCCTCACTGCCGATTTCAGTTGTTTGCGACCGTCGGTTGTCGTTTGTTCTTGCTTCAAACGGGATGGACACTCCACCCTCCGTCGACTTGCCGCCACCCTCTTCTACGGATGTTGCGGCTTCTTCTTCTCACCCTTCGTGTAGGTGTGAGTATCCTTCGTCCGACGAAGAGGCGATTGGGGATCTTAGCCCGTTTGACGCCGATACCTACGTTCTTCCTTCGCGTAGGTTGGGTTTTGGCGGATTCTTATAGTATCGCCCTCCTGTGGGTGGCCCAGAGGCCGAAGTGGTTCGCCGGGAACCTGAGCTGCACCTGAGCGTTCTCAATGTACCGGTAAGTTTCATGAAAAGTAAAAAGTTTACTTTAGTTTGGAGTTTTGATTTCGCACGATTTTAAGAGTGAATTTCTTATTTGTGGGATGAAATCCCTTTTAGCTAGGGGCGTGAATGAGAAGGACCTGTGTTTGGGTTAAGTTTGTTTTTGTTTAAAGAAAATAACCGTGCCCCCTGTTTAGGCAATGCATGCTTTTGAATGTTAATTTAAGGCCCTTAGCTTTTTTTTATTTGTTTATGCAATCGTGAGATTAACTCCCTTTTTGGTCTTTGGTAGAGAAATAGGAGGCTGGAGGCTTGCGGTGGAGGCAAGGAGGTGCATAGGTGGTTTTTAACATTGCCAGAGCAGGCTCGGGAACTGGTACGTGCTGCAGGCTTCGAGGCGTTCGTTCTGGGCCTCAATCTTCCGAAG
Organism: Rhododendron griersonianum; assembly: GCA_018127125.1. Classification (NCBI taxonomy): domain Eukaryota; kingdom Viridiplantae; phylum Streptophyta; class Magnoliopsida; order Ericales; family Ericaceae; genus Rhododendron; species Rhododendron griersonianum. The sequence continues at coordinate 32,456,855 of CM030789.1, forward strand.
ATGGAGTGGTCGTTGATGACCTCGATGGTTGAGAGGTGGTGGGATACTACGAACACATTCCACTTCCCTTCTGTTGGCGAGATGACAATCACGCCTGGCGACTTCTCTCTTTTGACTGGTCTGCGAGTAGGCGGAGCTCCTCTTCGGGTTGACCCTAGGCTTTGGGAGCGAATGGGTGCTTTGGAGTGGTTTTTGGGCAAGGTACCGCCTGTTCACTCTCGAGGTCACATTGATCTTACTTGGCTGAGCAAGTCCTTCATGACGGTTGATGTCCTTACCCAGGTTAGTGTTGAGCAGCTGACATGAGCTTTCCTTCTTTACCTCCTTGGGCAAACGTTGTTTGCCAACAAGGATGGTTCGGTGCATACACAGTTTCTGGCCCCTTTGCAGCACTTAGAGGCTATTAGAGTGTTTGACTGGGGATCGCCCGCTTTGGCCACTTTGTATGGCAATCTAGGAGCTTGCTCACGGGACAAGAGTCCCATCCTTGGCGGTCACTACCGGGTGCTTGAGGTATATACTTTCCTTTCTTGCTTCCTTTCCTGTTTTGACTTCTCCTAGTATTGAACTTGTTTTGCTTAATCTGCTTTTCAGCTCTGGGCTTTCGAACACCTTCTCCAGTTTCCCCTTGAGACTAGGCATGGAGACGCGAACTGTATACCTCGCTACGAGCGATGGTTGGTGGGGCAACGGAGGCCACGGTCACCAGTTTTGAGCCTTCCCGAGTGGATGCGAGTTTTGGACCGATTGACGATCTATCAGGTACCTTTTTCTTTGGATTTCCTGCCTTTAGATTTGCATATCCTTATGTTGTAGCTGATTTGATCTTGTTTTTGCAGGTACGGTTTGACCCTTGGAGTGGTGTACCAGAGGACGCCCTTCTTGCGCGTTCCAGGGTTCTGGATCGTACTCGTAGCTTGCTCGAGGGTCCTTTTTGCCGAGCCTGGTACTTAGGCGATCGGGTAGCTAGTCAGTGGCGCCCGCGTGCTGAGGCGCTTCAGTTTGTTCCTCCTCTTTCCCCAACATGATGAGGTCTACTTCTTCGATGTCTAAGGAAGACTTGAAGAATGCTCGGATCAGAGATTGGGCAGGTTTGCTTCTTCAAGCAGGAGACTACATGGAGTACTGTCGTCTTTACCTAGCTCCATCGGTTGCAGCTCCTCCTGTTGCTCCTGTTTGGCCGCGGGCCCCTTCTTTTGTTTCCTTCCATTCTGACGATGGGGAGGAGGAGTGCCTGTGTAACGCCCCCATTTTCGGGTACGTTAATTAAACATTTTTATTGAATAAAAGGCTAAGAGTCAAGCTCATTATTACAACATGGCTCCTACTAGAGTACTTTTATTACACAAGGATGGGAAAACTCTAAGGTTATCTATTGCTCCACTTCTTCCTCCATCCTAGCAAGCTCTTCGGCTCCAAAAGCCTTCAGTGTGTATTGTTCTCCCTGTTCGTCTATAAGATCTGACCCATTATACCGGTGTCGCCACCAATATAATAAGTCAGGGTCAATAAAGGTAACACCGTGAGCTTATAAAGCTCAATAGAATAAACCATACCCACTAACCCTTAACTTACAACAAGAAGCATATAAACAATTACACATGCTCATTCAACAATATAGCTAGCAATTACACATCCACATTTGCTATCTTTCTAACGTTGGTGTCATGCCTTTTCGTGTTTCTCCTACGCTACTCATCGTAGACCGTGTCATCAATTTTCCATTTTATTAACACTTCCAAAATCATTTTCGAAAATCACATTTTTTAACACACCCAACCTCGGTTCCGCCGCGCCGGGTTCCCGAGTATCCTCACAATGGTTCCGCTGCGCCGGGTTCCCATTGGCACACACCCAACCTGGATTCCGCTGCGCCGGGTTCTTGAGTATCCTCACAATGGTTCCGCCGCGCCGGGTTCCCATTGGCACACAAAACACCCATAATGACACCATTCTTGGTCATTATGTTCTTTCAAAAATATTTTACGCACACACACCACACAATGGACAAGTCCGGCCACATTGCGGTTTTCAAAAAAAACACACCTTGTCTTTAACACACCCTAGGTGTCATGTTTCTAACTTTTCTTGATTTTTGTGTCTCGTCATCATGCATAGACTCTGCGGCAGGACTTTTCACGTAAACATAGTAATCTTGAAATTAAACTAGCAAGATCATCCAACTCTATATTAAATAGCATGCTCACTTTATCACATCATCATGTTTAACATTTAATCATACAAGATAAAGCATAGTGCCACATGGACGAACACCTTTGGAGTGGTAAACCACTTATGCTTTATCAACAACAAGTAGTCAAGTAATCACATAATCATGCTCATATTCATTCTAAGATCAAAATACGAATACTTAAAGCTAATCTACGAACGTTATCTTTCAAAACTCATGCTACCTTTTCCAAATTTCAAAACAACATATGTTTATTGATATTTTTCGTATACTTAGAGTTTAGGAGGTATAGGAAAAATCCTACGTATACTTAGGAATAGCGGGGACGGAGAATTCTACCGTTCTTCTTGGCAGTAGTGACGACTACGGAGGTAAGATGGTACGTCGGTGGTCGGGCGGAGTAACTTCTTAGGGATGGCTTCCGGTAGCTTCGAAAGAGAAAGGTTTCTCTTGAAACTAGATCTTGACTAATACTACTAAAACTTTTGGATCGGTAGAGTGGTGGAGTGGCGGTTTAGTGGCGGCCTTGGATGAGTTTCTTGAAGAACTTGGGAAGAACTTCAAGAACAAGCAAGAACACCAAGAACAAGAGAGAATGCTAAGCTTTCTAGAGAGAGATGTTGTAGAATGAAGGTGTGAGTTGAAATGGGAAGGAATGGGTGCTATTTATAGCCAAAGGGTGATCTATTATCCAAGGGGTAAATTTTCCCCTAACATTTGTTGTTCAATGGATAAAAATTTGTCTAGATTTGGTGGTACTTTGATGAGGTAGGATGATGGCCTAAAGGACATGACTAGGCTCAAGAGTACACATGCACACATCACACAATCTTTCTCTCCCTCTCTCCCTCTCTCCCGGCCTCTCTCTCTCTCTCTCGGCCATCTCTCTCTCTCTCTCTTTGGTACAAAGCGTAAGTACATAGGTGGAAAGTTTACGAGATTTTCCTTCCAATTCTAGGACAAATCTAGGTTATTCTATTGGGGTTTTGGTCTCGTCTAGTACTTTGGAAGATTGGATTGGATATGAAAGAGTAGAAAACCCTAGATTTGGTGGTACAAGATGAGGTATGAAGATTGGCCAAGGATTATGACTAGGTTGAGTGAGCACAAGTGCACACATCACTCCCTCTCTCTCCCTCTCCATCCGGCCTCTCTCTCCTTCTCTCTCTCACTCTCTCGGCCTCTCTCTCCCTCTCTCTCTCTCTCTCCCTCTCTCTTTCTCTCTCTCTCTCCTCTGAGTCCAATGTACACCTAAGCATGAAAGGACAAGGGTTTGGTGTTTGACTTAGAAAGAGTATAAGATTGTGGTGTAAGTTGTAAGAGATTTTGGTACCCTAAAATCTATCTCAAAATCTTCATATCTTTCTTCTTTCACTAGTACAAGTACTTAAGTATATATATACTAGGATTTGAAAGAAGAAAATCCAAGACTAGTGTACCCTAGTCTCCTTCTCTCTCCTATCTCTCTCTCCCTCTCCCTCTCCCATCTCTCTCAGCTCTCTCTCCTCTCCCTCTCTCTCGGATTCTCTCTCTCTCTCTCTCTCTCTCTCTCTCGCCCTCTCTCTCTTTCCCTTGATTAATATATGAATACCTAAGGATGACTAACTAAAAAGGACAAGGGTACTATGTGATCTTATCCTAGATTTTTAGGTCAAAATTCCTAATAGAATAAGCCTAAATGCCACCTATGTACTTATAAACTATATTCTAAGACTTAGAATCTTAGGATGACATATACATATCTAATACTTTAAGTAAATAGGTACATATCATATCTAGTAAGCAATTAACTAAATAAAACCTAGTACTATGGCTTGACTTGGCCTTATTGACCAATGGACCAAAATTCCCCTAACTTTTATTATCCAATGGTTAATGGATGAAAGTACTATGCTTATATAATCTATCTATACTAGTACAATGACTCATGGTGAATCTACTTAAACTAATAGATCTTGTACTAGGTAGAAAGACTAACCTATTGTCCAATGGGCAACAATTCCCCTAACTTTTATTATCCAATGGATAAAGATGGTAAGTACTAGACTTGCATAATGTATGTATATAAGTACAATGACTCATGGTGAGTCTATTAAACTAATAGATCTTGTGCTAGGTGGCAAACTAGGTTATGGACCAATGGGCGATGTTTTTCCTAACTTCTATGGACCAATGGATAAAAGAGTAAAGTATACTATTTATATGTACATCTTCCAAATAGGTTTATATAATACTACATAAGTATACCTTGGTCAAATCTAATGAAATAACTTAGGTGAAAGGTCTATTGTCCAATGGATAAAGATTTCCCTAGCATCTATTGTCCAATGGGTAATAGTCAAAGATGATCTTGGTCCAAAGGGTTCCCTTAGGTTTTGGAAAGGTTCACAAGGTTCAACTAGGGTTGAGATTGGTCGTTAGGTTATCTCAATGAATTGGTTAGAAGCTAACTAGACTTGCTAAGTAGGATTTCTAGTCAAGAAATACGATTCTACGACTTCTTAATATGCTAGACGCTTGTCTTTAGAAAATGACCTTATGGCTGGAGTGAAGAATCTAATCAGGACGGATTATCTAAGAACGATCCAAGGTTTTTAAGAGGAATCGAAAGAAATTTACAAGGGCACTCAAGAAGAATAAAAGGATTATCGAATAAACAACGAGATTTTTATTTACTGAAAATCGGAGTTGTTATAGCCTGGCCCTTACTCCTTGCGCGACCCAGCTTTATACGCTACCAGCTGGGGTTTCACAGGTATTACCCTATTTCTGAACTTTGCTTTCCCTGCTTTATCATTGTATCTGTCGCTCCTGTATTTGAGATGCCTGGTCTGTTTCTGTAGGTGCCTGCTGAGATAGTGCAGGAATGGCTTCATGCCTATCGAAGTGCAGAGGCTTTGGCTCGGAGACAGCGCCGTAGGATCCTCGAGGTATGACTCTCTTCATGTGTTTCATTTGCTTGGTGTCGTTTCCTTGAATTTGAATGTTTGTATCCTCTTTGGCTGCAGCTTGAGGCTGAGCGAGCACCAGCTGCTGGTGGGGAGGATGTGGGAACCAACGAGCAGTCCCCATCTCAGAGACGCCGCCATGACTAGCTTTTAGGATTTTCTCTTTTCCTGTCCATGGTTAGTAAAAGAGACAAGCAGAAATTGTATAGTGAAAGCAACCACAGCGAGAGTTTTGTAACTAATCTTTTATTCATGAAATGAAAAGAGCTTTTCGTACCCCTAAATGCTTTAAGATATGCATGTGATAGTCAGAGCGTGGCTTTTTGAACAAGCGTTTGCTGATAGACAGTAATTTGTGTGAAATGGAGTACTGGCCGAAGAATCGATTGTTCGATATTGTGGCCGATGTATCAGTTCTTCGGCTGTTACTTTGATTTTCCAAGGGTAAATTTTGCTTTGGCCAAGTGGCATCCCCTTTTCTCTTCTTTCTTATGCTTGGTTTTGATTCTTGCCTTTTGCTTTTGCCATATTCCATAGTCTGATTGCCAAATTCGAGAGCTTTCGAGGTATCCTGTTTATTGTGTCAATGACCTTTAGGTTAAAAAGGGATGAACTACAATTCTTGTGTCTATTGCTGTTGTCAATTACTCGAGAAAAGCATACTTATCTTTTGCGAGCTCAATATGCAGGGTTAGCTATGCCTATTGTTGAGTACAAATCTTTTGATGCTTTTTTTTTCTCTCTCCAACTGTTTGGGCCGCATCTCGATGTGAGATTGCCTACGTATCCCAATCAGGGAATCAGGCCTTCTACATAGTTCTAAGATCACCACCTTTGGGGTTGGGTTTTCACTCTTGGTTTTTCTTTTCACATGCTCTAAGTTTTGCCTAGGTTACCTGATGGAGGTTGAGTCCCTAGCGAGCTTTTGAATGCCTTATCTTTTGCCTAGGCTGCGTTTTTGCATTTTCTTGTCCTAACAGGCTTTGCTCTTACTTTTGCTTGGGTTACTTGGGTTACCCAACGAGCGTTTCTTTCAAGAGGGTTTCTGTGTTTTTGGAGAGGAATTTGATGGAGATATTTTTCTGAACCTCCTGTTGTATTTGTACTTTCACAATGGGCGAGTTAACCTTAAGTGTTCTCACGGAGATAGTGTCTTTTTTCTAAGTTTTGACAAAAGCCTAGTTCTTCAAGCGACTAGAGTTCACTCTCTCCTTTCTTTTTGTCGGGGACATAAAGAACTTGATTCCTTGAATTTTCTTTTGTTTGGCAAAGAGATTATAGCGCATGGCAATTGTGATTTAGGAATTTAGATTTAAAACAAGCATAATCCGGAAGATAAAAAAGGAATTCTCTTAGCGGAAATAGAATGCCCAAACAGGGGCCCAAAACACATTCAAGTTTGATTTTAGAAAGCAAAAGCAATGTTTAATGTTCTTTGCCATGCTGTGACTTCTCAGTTATTGCGGCATTTTGGGGTTGTCTCCTTTGTCTTTCACAACTTTATACTCTTTTCCACCATTTTCTTTGCCAAACAGAGCCTTTGAACTGGATCCGTCTTCATAGCTTGCATGATAGCTACCTTTTTGAGACATGAGTAGTCCCCAAATGGAAGCGTCAGCCTGGGTTTTCATCACTTTTTCTTCCTCCTTATTGATTGCGCAGTCGCAAGAGAGACCAGTCATTTCTACTTGGCTGAACAGTGATGTTAAGGAGATTCCATCGAGGGGATCATCGCATTCTTCTTCCATTTCGTCGAAGTCACTTTCCCCTGTTCGATATGGGTCTGTATATGTGAAATCCAGATTCGCTTCTTCTTCTATCCATTGGCTATAGTCACACTCTTCGTATGGATTGACCCATGGTTGCATTTGGAACTCCTCCACCTTCTCTATGAGATTGATTGTCTCCTAGACAATGGGCGGTGTTGGAATTTTGGGACGGTTGATGCGTACCACTATTTGGGCAGGCTCGAAGCGAGCGTGCCTTCTCATCATGATGACCCTTTCCTTTTCCTTCTTCCTATTCTCAAACCAAATACGGAGCCACTCATCGTCTTCTACAAATGGAATGTCTGGATCTTCCAAATTGTGCTTTGCCCGGGAATGTTCTTTCCATTTCCTTAGCTTTTCCTCCTTTGTTTGATCTCTGCTACTTATGTCGGACATGTCAGGATTGATCACTTCCGACTGATCGGACTCATTGTTTTCCTCCTCCTCCATCATAAAACACTCGTCCTCCTTGGGGAAGGTTAAGGTCGGTTTGGTTTGGTTGCTTTGGACAATGTATTGACTAGGATTGTATGCGGGGTTGTGAGATAGATTTATGAGATTGATATTTCGAGGTGGCGGTTTAGTATTATGAGTAAGGAGTGGGTTGGTTTGTCCATCAGGTTTTGGAGGTTTTATAGTTCGGCTATCAATGAGGTCTTGAATGTCATGGCGGAGACGCATGCAGTTGTCTGTTTCATGCCCAGGGTGTTGGTGGTAGGCGCATTGTTTGTTAGGGTCATAGGGTGGCTGAGGAAGCGGTTTGTTTAAAGGTTTGAGATGCCCTTGACGGTTGGGAATGGTCAAAGCTTGGGACAAGGTCATGTAAAGAGGGTCAAAATTGCGGCGGGGGCAATTTGAATTTCGGGATGAGCTAGCTTGGAAAGGATCCTGAGGCAGGGATGTGCCAAGGGTATTTACGGAGACGTGAGATGTACGGCTGGAAAAGGTTTTCTTAGGTGGAAGGGGAGCTTCTTCTTTCCCAATGAGCCCTAGCTTGATTCCATCTTCGATTTGCAACCAAGTGGCATGCATGCGTTTGAAATCGGTGATAGCCTGTGTATAGATATGCCTAAGGTATTTGGTTTGCAGATTTTTGACAACTATCCTTACTTGGTCTTCCTCGGAGGGGCGGTTCTTCATCTTGGCAGCCTTTTCCCTCCATCTTGCCACAAAGGTAGTAAAGTCCTCATTGGATTCTTGTTTGGTCATCTCCAAGTCTCGAGTAGTTAACTCAATTTGGACATTGTATGTATACTATTTGACAAAAGCGTTGGCAATTTCTGGCCAAGTTTGATAGTGCACAAATTCCAAAGTGAGGAACAAGTCGAGAGCGCTTCCGGTGAGAGTTCACTGGAACAGTTGGGCGATGAGCTCATCATCTAGGCCCATTGGCTTCAGGGTGTTGATGACGTGTCGAACATGACTGGTAGGGTTACCAGTTCCATTGAACTTTTCGATGTTTGGCATTTTGAAATTCTCAGGTAGTTTAGATTCTGGGAAGAGACAAAGTCCTTCGAAATCCAGAATTTGATCTCCTTGTGAACGGGCCAAAGCTTGTTTGATCTCCTTGACTTGTTTAGTAAGTTCAGGACTTTCTGCCAACACTACTTTATGAGGGTTCTCGTCTTCCATTGATCTTTCTTCGTCCTCAGCATCTCTGACGGCCTTCTCGGCTAGAAGGGTAGCGATTTGAGCTCGGAGATCGGCAATAGTGGTATCGTTGTCTGCCATGAGGGTAGGAGGATTGCTTGATGAAGCTTGGGATTTGGTGGATAGAGGAGTTTGTTAAGAGGATGACTGTAAAGTCCCTGGGAGTGATTGGGACCGCTGTGGTGAAAGTGTTTTGGCAGACGAGGATGACAGTCGGGATGGCTGCAGAGACCTCTGTTTGGCCCAACTTTGGGTGTTGTAAGAGTATAAAATTGGCTGTGGTTGCTTCTTTGATTTACCTATTGTGCTTGTTTGAGAAAGTAGAGTACCTGAAGGTCAGTATTTGGCTCGTACAGGGTTAAGATTTGGGTTGAAAATCCCAACCCTTCTGCAAAGAAAGAGTTATTTACAACAACAGATGATACATGGTGTGAGGAAGAACTTTTGCAAGCAAATGCAAGTAGGTTCCTAGCCTATAGGTTCCTGTCTTAGTTTGATAAGTTCTATGACTTTCTAATACATGCAAGGTTTAGGTGGTCTCAGGGTGCTCCGTTGTCAAAGGGCACCAATCCTTTCATTAGCCCATCATAGGCGGTGATTGGGTGATTCCCTTTTTGATATACCATTAGGTACGAGTGACTGTGGAGTTTGCTGGAACCCCCAACATAGCCCGTGTCATGCCGGGATATCAGGTGAACTCAACGAGGTTGCCCGCTCGATGCATATGATAAATGAATTAAATAAGGCATATTTTAGTCTTATGTTGAACTTTCTAGTTATGGCTCTCATGTTCCCCAGCAGAGTCGCCAAAAACTGTAGACACCTCCCAAGCGGGGCATCGCCATACAGATTGATCGTTTATTGCTCGATTGGTTGCTTGCTTCATAAACCAAGATCGTGGACATTCCCATGGCTAGGAACATCGCCACACGATAGCAGTTATCATCAAAACAGAGTCGCCACCTAGTTTATTAAAACTAGAAAAACAGATAGAGATTCTGGGTACGGGAGCCAAGAGTACAGTAAGGGGAAGGTGTTAGGCACCCCTCTCTGCTCAGCCGTGAGACTGGCCCATAGTTATTCAACATAAGACATATAGATGCTTTGTTTAATTCTAACACATAGTCTGTTTAATTAAGCCTTTAAGCAGTAAATAAGGTGAGCCAGTGCGATAATTAAAGCATGCATTAGAAAGCAGGAAAGCAAAGCTGTCCCAGGGAGATGGATCCCGCGGCCGGTGAATAGATGTCACGGCCAAGGAATCCTCCTGGTTTGATGTACCGGCCGAGGGATCAAAGCCCCGGTCGGTGTTCTTCCTCACACCAGACTATACGATTAACAGATAATCAGAAAGCTATGATTAAGCATAAGAGCGATAAATAAAACAAACCAAAGTCCGTTGGGCCCTCACCACCTTGATCCCTCAGTTGCTTAATTGCTTCAGACTAGTGGTGATTGACTGATTGCTTCTCGAAAAACCCTAGGGTTAGGGTTTGAACTTCAGGGTTTGATCGTTGGATTGATGGCTGCCTTCAGGAGGTTAGGGCTTTTGAAGAGGGGATTTGAGAGAGTATTTCTGCAAAGTTTCGTGGCTGATCGTGGTGTGTTAACTTATTAATTTCAGAGCCCAAAGGCTCCTTTATATAGGCATAGGGATGACACACTCGTGCCAATCGAAATGCATGATCAAAATTAGAGTTAGAGTGTGATTCTAACTCTTCATGGCAATCCTCTAACGTAGCCCGAACGCATCGGAATTTGGCTGCTAGAGTTTTGTGATCGGATCAAACGTTTGACAGAACATTCCAGAATCTGGAAAAAGGACGATCTGGCGGCCTAGGAAATGGATGTTGCGGCCGAAGGATAGATCTTGCGGCCGAGGGATTGATCTCTCAGGGAGATTTTCATGCAACAGGTTGCTCGGGTGAAGAAATGATGTTGAGGCTGTGAGATCAATGTCACGGCCGACAGATGGATTTTCCTGGGATACTGTATTTCTATTTGAAAGGCTATGTGGCTCTGGATTGGGTACTCTAAGTGGCTCAAAGTTCTTACCGAAAGTCCTAAGGTTCGCAAGAAGGCAATCAGCAATCACTGTATCCATTTCATCATCGGGATGGTCCCCAAGGTGGGACTTGAAGTAATCGTTAGGCCAAATTGGGGTGTCTACAACATGTGACCAATGCAGTATCAAAATGGATATCTCATTCAGTTTCCATCACTTAACCTCGAACTTATTTTCTGTAGATTTGACCATTTCTTGAGAACCCTTAGTCATCTCATTGCAATGTTTTGCAAGTCAGGTTCCAGTTAATCATTTAAACTTAATACATTGTTATCATAACAATGTGACTCTTTGTTCCATCTTACTGAGTTAGTCTTTGATTAACATGATAGTAGCCGTTGTTGATCCTCAAAACTTCTCATACCTCTGACTCTTGGAGGAGGATCTATTGTACTTCTATTTGGTGCTTTAACCTTCAAACTTTTGACTCATGTTTGAAACCGCTTGAAAATTCTTGGACTTTTCTCATTTTTTTTGGGGAGAAGAGTATCATCGACCTTTTAAGAGACAAGGACCAAACTTTTAAGAGTTGACCAAGGAAGATGATCCTTGACGACTTACAATCACTCAAAGTTTATACAAGAGTTACACCAACAAGAGGATGTGACTGTAGACTTTCAACGTACTTTTTGTTCAAGCCACGCTATGGGATCATCCAATTTGGCTAGAAAGGGAAGTATCGCCTCACTACATTGGTCCATTCGAAATCTTGGAGCGAATCGGAGAAATAGCCTATCGCCTAACTTTACCACTGCAGATCGTTAAAGTTCACAACTTCTTCCACGTTTCTATGCTACGGAAATATATGGCCCATTCCACCCACGTGCTCGATTGGGAGAAAGTCACTCTGGACGAGGATACAATCTTTGAAGAGCAATCGGTGAAAATTCAGGATCATGGAGAAAAAGTTACCCAAGGACGAACAATCAAATTTTAGTCGAGGTCTTCTGGAGACACCGAAGATTGGAGGAATTAACTGGGGAACGAGAAGACACGATTCGTGCCAACTATTGATAGTTGCATTCACCAAAGAGTACGCTTTAATTTCGAGGACGAAATTGTTTTAAGGGGGATAGATTGTAAAGACCCGATATTTAAAAAAAAAAATTAATAATAATTATTATCAAAACAAAAATATTATTTATGCTCATTAGTTATTTAATGCGAAAAATTATTTATGTCGTCACACCAAATTTTATTCCGTAATCATCTGTGCGCGTGCGTGTCCGGCGAGTAATTGTCCAAGTGTGTGCACGTGTTGCACCAGAGCATTTTTCTTTTTCCCAACCCCTCCCCGTTTTTATATTTCGGCTAAGTACAAATCCCCCATTTTCTTCCTAAATTCCCTCAAATGTAGAAAACACATAATTTCCCATGGTTAACATCCCTTATGCAAATCCTAACCTCTTTGATATATCCCTCCCCATTTTCTTCTTTTTATTCGGAGCTAACACACACACGGCAAATAGAGAGAGAGAGAGAGGGGGAGAGAAGAAGAAGAACTGCCATCACCGACACTGCTCCTCACCACCCGAACACCACCGCCTCCCGTTGTCACCGAGAACACCAGCCGTGTACCAACATCACCACCATAGTCCATCTCTTCACCACCGGAATCCCACCGCCACCGTACATTCCCATCACCACCGTACATCATCATCTCCATCAACTGAGCTCCGACCCGCCACTGAACCTCTTCGTAAATCGTCTCGCCGGACGAGAGGTAGTCTGAACTCACCTCCCTAAATATATTTTATGTTCCGTATTGATCGCTTTGTGTTTCGGTATGAAAATAATCGAACCGACGTCGCCGGTCGAGATCTGGCCGAAAACCCTGTTTAGCCGACTGTTGCATGCTATTGTACTTCTGAAATTTGTTTTGGGATAAATCACAGTTTAGCCCATGAGTTTGAATAGCTTGCAATTCCACCCTAGTGAATAAGATAATAATATTTAAGTCCCAAAGTTAATTAGTTCCGGTTCGATCCTAGTTTTATTGCATGATTAGTTCTATCGCACAATATTATCTGATATGTACTTTTTATCTCACTGAAATGTATTATGTTATAAATTGAGCTGTTATTAATTGTATCATGTTGTACGTGCTAGAATGGACTTAGGTTCATGGGATGGTTACGAGTTGTGAATCATGTAGACGTTGATAAGTAAATGGAAAATGGTAAAGTGTTGAAAGTGTGAGTACTGTGTGGATTGTGAATTGAGCCATGGCGATGGCAAGGGTAACCAATGGGGCCCTGTGTTGAAAAGGGTTACTTGCGGGGCCCGGTGATGAGATATGTTGTGACGCTAACGTATGATACGTCATGGGAAGTTTTCCTTCGAGGAAGGGAATGGGTCCCATGAGACGGTTATAGTTAGTGAGACGTTAATGTATGATACGTCATGGAAAGTTTCTCTTTGGGAAAGAGAATGGTCCCATGAGATGGTTATAGTTAGCGTGGGGTAGTGGATGTCCGACCCTAATGTACGATACGTCATGAGATGACTCGATCTTCCTGTTATGGTCTTAAGTGAGAACATGCTAGGTACATAACTTAGGTGCGCTCACCTAGGACCCTGGTACAGGATAAGCAAGAGGAAGGGTGGACCCATGAGACAGTTGTAGTTAGTGGATGTGGGAGGAAAGGATCTCGTGGAGAGGATCCTTAGATTTCATGTAAGATGATGGGTAGTAAAGAAAAAGACGATGTGCTATTATTCTGTATCATCTGTATATTATCAATTTTTATATTGTTGAATTGCTAATTGTAGAGTAAGGGTTGGTAGGGTTACGATTATTCTACTGGGTGAATTATCACTCACGGATACATTTGTATCCTGGTAAATCGGTTGCTTTGGCGATCAATTTGCTAGAGGGTGCAGGATATCAGGAGACCGAAGAACAAGATCCTCTGCAAGATGATCAGTACCAGGGTGAGAACCTCCCAGCTGAGGAAGGGGAGTTTGTCGAGTCTTGGATGTCTTATCCTTAGAAGCTCTGTTAATTTGAAATACTATTATTTGAATTTCCAAAAGTGTTATCACATTAGTCAAATTTTGTTTTATTTTTGGAGTTTTAAGACAATTAAGTAATTTTGAATTTAGTATTTAAGATTTCCGCTGCTAAACTCTGTTTAATAAAATTTTATTTCTTAAATCAGTCATATGAATTATTAAATCCATTAAAAAAGATTTAATTAACGTGTCCGAAAATTGGGGCGTTACAGTACCGCTAAAAAATAAGTTAGCCGAAGCAAAAAGAAAAACTAATTAAATCATGCTTACTTGATCTCTTGCGATTCTTTTTCTTGGAAACTCTAACTCATCATCAAGTCATCCTTTATATTTCCAGAGTTCAAAATTACAGTGGAGATCTATCAATATGCATCTTGATCATGAAGTTTGCATTGGTTAGTCACAGCCAGATGCATCCATCGGGAAGGTGACTTTAGATATTGGTGTTCACGAATCTAAAAAAAAGGTAATCATTGTTGAAGCTTCAAACTCTATCCTCAAGATACGTTGGTTCAATAGGAAAACTTGACCATGGATAATTTTGGTGTGATATCTCTTTTGTTTGTTTTCGAAGATAATGTATAAACAGTAAACATTTTTGGTCCATACTTCAACTCATTATAATAGTTTAAGTTATATTGATGTGTATCCTTTTCATCATATTTTTTTTAGTTCGGTGTGACATTGCATTGGCACACTCATCCTTCTGCAAATTAAAGTTGATTTTATTTCTATGATTGTGATTATATTTTTTATATAGTATTTTCTTTGGGTTTTACACATACACATACAATGATCGATTTAGGAAAAATTTTGTGAAAATAAAAATAAAATCTTTGAGCATACAAAATTGCTTGCTTGATGGGATGCGAAAATTTGATTACACTTTGTCTAATTTTATAGATATTTTTGCACCAATTTAAAGAACTAATAATAGAGATTATTATTATTATTTATTTATTTTTACTTTTTTAGTATTAACAATGGGGAAGGGGCTTCTCAAGATTGAGCCCAGTACATAAGAAGGATAACACTTAAGTGCTCAGCTTGCACAAATGCACTATTGTCCATAGCTTAATTGAGCTATTGGATTAGGTAAAAAAATTCAAAAAATATAGGCATCAAAGTAGTTAATTTTTATCCTCTAAGTACATGATTTTTTCTTATTGGACTATTTTGAGATGGGAGTGTTCTTATCCGTGCATAGCACGAGTTCATTGCTAAGTGGGAGGAATGCTGAACAAATTTTTGGTTACGTAACTTATTCTCAGTAATGAATGCTAAATGCATGCTAAGAGTAAGTTCAATTATTTAAACTTCTTTGGTATGGTTTTATAAATTTTCTGGAAATATCACAATTGTTAGGGAATGCATTTTCTAATTTTCAAGAATTGCGTTCACAACAAATTGAAAAGGTTAATGAGAGACCAAAATTTGATGGGTGAAAATCAAAACGAGGAGATGTAAGCTAATGACATTTTGGAGACTAAAATGTGATTTGTGGGCTCTTTAAGTTGGTTATATACACTGTCTTTTGTGGGCTACTTCAAACTCATGTGAAGTTTATCATGCTTGAAACATTTTGGAGACGTAAGTGTAGACACCCCAATTTGGACTCGTCGAATTTCCTTAATACGTGGCCCGGAGGCTTCCCGATGATGAAATTGGATTGAAACAAGCCTCAAACCAATTGAAACTTTGCTTCTTGAAGGATTTGAAAAAGGAAATAAAAGGTCAAAAATCAATCTCAAGTGCTTGGGAGCAGTCCAAAGCGCTCAAAACCATTTTAAAAAACTGTGGGTCTGGCTCACTCTTGAGCGCTCGAGAGTGGTAGTCCCGAGCGCTCGGGACCACTCCCAAGCGCTCGAAACCTCTGTGCTGCCCAATGGGTGAAAAAGGTTCCCCACTTTCCATGCAAACCATGATTACAGCCGTTTCAGCCGGTTGAATCTTCAGATAAGACTCAACCTCAGTCAGAGGGAGTCAGGCCTGAAGATCTTCCCTCCAAGAAAAGATTTCATTTCAATTTCATTTCTCAAATGAAACCATATATATAATCCCCTATATATACCCCTTTCTCAGCAGAAAGCAGGGACACGAAAAATTCTCTCTCTACCCCCCTTCTCCATTGTCAAAAATCCTTTAAACTCTCTAAGCACATTTTGGTCCTTCCAACCCAAAAGACTTTTCAAAATACCTTGAAAAAGACCTAAGCACCAGAAATGCAAGGACTGGAGAGCACCTTCAGCCTCTGACTCCTTGCATTCTTCCTCATTTCCCCCCTTTCAAGACCATTTCAAGAAGCAAGGTTCTCATTGAAGGTAGAAATCTATCTACCTTGATTTCAACCAAGAGGCTGTTCTTCCCTTCTGAGGGAGGTCTCCCAGCCTGTCCCAGTCTTTAATACTGGGTGCATGGTTGGGAGACCTTAGTGTAAAAACAAGAGCAAAGGGATCGTGAAACATTTTTTTCAAAAACCCACTGGAATCACTCTGGAGCCCTCGAGAGTGCTCCTGAGCGCTCGGGACTGTTCCCAGTTCCATTCCTTGCATTTTTGGTAGATAGTGGGTAGGGATGAAGTGTATTCTTACATCAAATGGTCTTATCATGACATGCAGACATAGAAAACCCACTTCCTCCAAGTGAAAATGTTTTTCACCAAAGTTCGAGCTAAAACAAGATTTCCCGAGGTTAAAAAGGAGATTTTATTCTTAGAAGATCAAAGCTGGGATGTCTGCATGCCAAAATAAGATCATTCCCTATTTGAAAGTAAACTGATATGCAGTCCACTTCCAAGCGCTTGGGATCATTCCCGAGCGCTCGGGAGTGTCTGCATGATATTGCAGTTCATTACTCCTCTTGTCTAGCCATGTTTCTGATATTTCATGCAGGAATAGGCCTATTTGCTTTTAAAAACGCAGATCTGACTTTGCGAAGGCAATGAGGCATGGCTTGGTGGATTGGAGTCTGGTCTTAATCAGTCAAGCCATCTGCTGAGCCTGTTTCACATTTAAGTAATATTATCCTCCATTTCCAGTATCATGTTCTACCTATATCTAACAAGTTTTGCAGGATTGACCAGCAGTACTCCCGAGCGCTCGAGAGTGCTCCCGAGTGCTCGGGAGTGAAACCAGTGGCAGTGACCAATTTTCTTCTGTCATGCATTTGTTCATCATTATTTCACCCTTTGCATGTACACTGGCACCAGCATACACTTCTTACTTGATATACCTACGGATACTTGCTATGTGTCTAATGAAACAAGATCTTTTGAAAAATCCCACAAACATTTAGTAGAGACCGATCCCGTATCGGGCGAGGGGGGTGCCGTAAAACCCTTCCCCCCTCGTAACATGGCTTCCGAACCCTCAAACAATCTCTGGTTTTCAATTCAAATCAATCATTTTTCAAATCAAAAATGGTTTCTCGGGTGGCAAACCACAAATCCGGGTGGTGACTCTTCAAAATTTTCAATTCGATTAAAAAACGTGCGTCTTTCGGGCCGCCCCGATCCACCTGGGGCTGTGGTAGCCCACAGTGGCGACTCTGCTGGGGATAAGGTTTAATTAATACTTGAGAAAGAGTTGGCAAGTTGTCAAAACTGTCCGCTTTCCTTGAGTATCAATTAAATTTGTGAGCCAAGCTTGAAAAACATTTGTGGGATTTTCAAAATTATTTTGTTTCATTGTCTATCTCTTGTATATATATCTTGTGCAGCCCCGCTGTTGTATTTCGGCAATCCTACCCGGCCGCCGGTGATAGGGAATCCCGGAATACTCAGCAACCCTCGACCGTGATGAGTCATCCCTACCGTTTGTACCACTATTGGGTGCACGCTTAATAGTGGGAGGTATACTTTGACTCTAGTCCGGGGAACCCTCTTCAAGCCAAAACCGGCCTTTGTACATGTTTAGCGAGCCATAGAACCTTCTAAATTAGGGCAGGAACCTACAGGGTAGGGTTACGTGCTATATCCTGTTTACGTGCTGCATTTCATCTTGCATCGTCATGCTGTCAGCCACGGTTCTCGAGACTCGCTCGCGTTGTCTTTGGGAGGTTGCCAAGACCCGATGAAGAGTCACGCACCCTAATGCGTGTTTGCTTAACCACGTGAGTCCTCGAACTAAAACCTAGGGGAAACTAAAATTTTGCTAAGTCCTTGACTAGTGTTTATCGGGAAATTAACCAAAGGAAGGAATGATAAAGAAGCAAAACGTCGTGATACCAACACCACCTGGGCTAAAAGCAAACACACCGCTTACGCCGCTTCGGTTATCATATCATGTCGTTCGCCCTAGGTCATTCCAAGCCGATGGTCGAGTTGTCGATAGAATATTAGCCAAATACTTAGCTTATTTTAGAATCTTTTGGGAAGCGACGGTTCCTAAATGAGGATACACCCCAAAAATCCGAGGATCAAGGCAACCTCCCATAAAAGATATTCAATCGTTCTTGAAAAATCAGAAGTTGATGACGGTGATGGTGATGCACACATTTTCTAAAAAACTATGCACAAATTTCATAAAAATGTGAACAGGGACCGCGTCTGAGCACAGTTTTTGCTTTGCTGTTAGTTATGAGCAATTGGGCCAAAGAAGAAGAATATCATACCCTCCTGGACCAGACCCCTGGGGCAGAGATTGGAACAGCTTCAACTTCAGGCAGATCCCATCAGTGTATCGGACTCGTGGGTGGAGATGGAACAGCAAGCCGGAAACCCCAACCCCAACCTCAATCCAAACCCCAACCTGAATCTCAACCCTAATCCAAACCCAAATGAGGGCAATCCAAATCCAGAAAACCTGAACCCGGAAAACCCGAACGGAGGAATGGGGCAGATCAGGGAAGCTGTCCAACGACTGGGCAAACGCACCGACAATCAAATCGCCCAACTTATGCTTATGATAACCGAAGTTGCACGACGTCTCCCGAATCCTAACCCAAATCCAAACCCGAATCCTAACCCAAATCCGAACCCTAATCCGAATCCTAACCCGGAACAACCAGCCCCCGAGATGGAAACCCCGTAGAATCCTGAAATGGCAGTTGTCTTGGCAAAGATCACCCAATTAGAGCAATCCGTGGCAAGGAGTGAGAAGATTGCCACAACGGGCTTCGACATCAACAAGCTTTGTCTATTTCCCAATGCAAAGCTCCCAGAGAAGTTTAGGCCCATAGACTTCGCAAAATTCGATGGAACTGGGGACCCGAAGGCGCATTTGACTGGATACATAGGAGCACTTTCCATGTGGGGTGTAGAGAAGGACGCCATGGCTCAGATGTTCTCGCAAACCCTCGTGGGTCATGCTCTTCACTGGTTCACTTCACTGGATGAGAGGAAGAAACGATCTTGGGAAGACATATGTGCGGCTTTCATAGCGCAATATGACTATAATATTCAGCTGGAAGTCACCACCCGTGAACTGGAGTCTACGAAGATGGAAGCCAAGGAATCCTTCGCAGATTTTGTGAAAAGGTGGAGGGCGAAGGCAGCCCAGATGAAGGATAGACCAGCAGATAGAGATCAGATCCGGATGATCGTCCGGAACCTTCAGCCAAACCTCGCGAGACACATGGTCATGGCTCAGGCCTGTTCAGATTTCAAGACATTCTTCGATACAGGCTTGGCCGTCGAAGAAGCAGTCCAGCTGGGAATTCTCGACAAGCCCGAACCCGCACCTAAAGCCAAGAAAGTCTACTCTGGTAACAGCAGCATGCTGTTCGGAAACTCCAACTTCACTCACCTTCCAAACACCTCCTCGAGCACGACCCAAGCCGAACCTATCAACCAGATTGTAACCCAAACCAGTCAACCTCGATCCCAACCCCGTGTTTTTGCCCAATTCTCAGCACCTCTCTCTGCAGTGTTTGAGAAATTGGTCGAAAGTGATCTCCTCAAACCACTTGCTCCCACCCCACTTCCACAAAAACTCCCTGCCTCCCACAATCCCAACGCCTACTGCGCCTATCACCAAAACGTAGGCCACCCGACCAACAACTGTTTCCACCTTCGCCACGCCATCCAGGACCTCATCGATAACAAGACCCTCCCTATGCCTCTACAAAAACCCAATACAGTCTCCAACCCGCTCCCTAAACACTCGAACACCCACACCAATCACATTTCCCTAAGCCACCCCTTTAACCCAAGCCTTTACATCATTCCTGCTACCCAACCCAAATCGACTATCAAATTACCGGCTGAGGATGCTATCTGTGCACTCGAAACTGTAGAATGGGACTTCCAAAGGAGATGGGAAGATCTGGCGAGCGACTTCTTTGCAGTAGAAAATCGGGCTCTTATCACTAGAGTGTGGCCTGTGGCCCTCGACCCTCACCAAGTAGAAGAGTTGGACTAAGGTGATTGGAGACAGGATTGGGAAGAGATGCTGGCTGACCCGTTGGACGGGTATTCTCTTTTTGCTCTGTTCATGGAACCTAAACCGGTCGATGATGAAGATGAGTGGGAGTGGGAGCCCGAGCCCAATGGGTGGCACTGAATAGACGACTCCGACCCCTTGGACGAGACATCTTTGGCATACCTCTTTCAAGAAGAGGAAGTAGAGTAAGATTGGACTTGATGAACCCTCGCATGTTCTCGGCACTCTCTGTCAGAACCATTGTCAATCTTACCAGAAACTCCGACTTCCTTGACCATGTGATGGATCATGCCTTCATTTCGCAGGAGTACATTATTGATGAGTTTTTCACTCAGCCGATAGTTGAGATTCCCGATGAACCTAACATTTGCATGCTAGATCCTGAAGATCTTTGGGGCAAGACTGAATTGGTGAACGTATGGGTGGACGGTGAAGAACTAACCGTCAACAAGGCTATGATAGATGAAGGCTCCCTACAAGTCAACAACAATAACAACGTCAACTTTTGGAATTCGCTAGAAGAGGAGAACATATGGAATGCTCTGGAAATGGAACTTCTCAATGACACTCTTGAGAAAACGAAGCTTGACAAAGGAAAGCGCAAGGCCGATACTGATCTCTCCAACTTCTGGGAAGGTTCTTGGTGGGAGCCTCTCCCCAAGACAATCAGTAATCTTACCAGGAGCGGTAGGGTATACCAGCCCACCAACCTCTAGCAGGGAAGCTCATCCCGAGCACCTCCACCACAACAGAATAACCCCGGCATTCCCGTAAACCCTGTCAACTCTGCAAATCCAAACACCCCTATCCCACCTGCTCCACAAAATAACCCTTCAAACTCCACTAACCCTCCATTCCAACCTAACCCACCCATCAACCTTAACCCGTTCGTCAACTCAAACCCCAGTGCCTCTCAGTAGCAAAACCCATGTGGGGAGTGTTGGCGGCATCCCGCGAGCACCGCCGGAGGCTTGTCAACACTCTCTCCAGATTCGAAGTCCCTTCCGACATAGCCCCGGAAGCGCTAATCGCCCTCATAACCCCAAACCTTACCCAACACACCTTGTCCTTCACCGAGAAAGACCTCCCGCCTGAGGGAGCTGATCACAATAAGCCTCTCCATGTAACCATGAAATGCCTGGGAAAGTGGGTCCCTGCGATACTCATAGACAATGGTTCGACCATCAATGTGTGCCCTCTCCGCACTGCTTACTGTCTGGGCCTCAAAAACAAGGACTTTGTGCCATCGACTCTGGGTGTCTGCGCTTATGATAACACATGTCGTGATGTCCTGGGAACGGTCAACTTAGAGCTGGCAACTGGAAAGTTCAAGACCACTGTGGAATTCTGTGTCCTAGAGATCCCTACTTCATTCAACCTCCTGCTGGGGAGGCCGTGGCTGCACCGCTCTGATGTTATGGGGGTACCATCCACGCTGCACCAAAAGCTCATCCTGGGATTGGATTCTGGGATTCTTATCATTCATGGGGACTCTGGTATCCGTCCTCACTCCGAAGATAACTCCCCATTGCTGGAAATCATGCACGGAGAAGAAGACATAGCCATGGGGGGGTTTGCTGTCTTGACTTCAAAGGTTTGCACCATCCGAGCTAAAGATGGTTTCTCGGTGAGCTCTGCGGCGTTGGAAATCATGAAGTGAATGAATTACCTGCTAGGCATGGGCTTAGGACTCTATGGGCAAGGAGTCTCCGAGTTCCCTCATTTCCCTGGGAGCAATGAACGCTTTGGCCTGGGTTACGAGCTCAAGAAGAGTGATCCCACAAAAAGGTGGCGCAACCGCGCCCGGGCTCAGGCAGCCGAAATGAAGCTGAAGGAGAAGGAAGCACCGTATCAAGAAGGACCCGAGCCTTTCGTGGATGTTGAGACAAAGGTGAAGTATCCTGGGTTTGAAATCTTTGCCAATGATACCTGGGATAATGATGAAGAGGTGATGAAGATGGAGGAATTGTTTGAAGCACTGGATTGGCTCGAAGCCTTTGGTTTGGGTAGTTTCCAATCTCTGTTCGGAGGCGAGGAATCGGAGGGTATGATAGAAGATGCTACTGTGCTCATGCTGGGAGGAGAAGAAGAGATGGAAGACCCTTCTAAGCTCATTGTGGACGCTATAGGCACATATGAAAACTGCACTTTCATTCCACTTGTAATAAGCACTCACAACACTAGCACCGAGTTCGAGTATGAGTCTGATACTGACTCCTCGTCTAGCGCTGAGTCGGAGTTCGTGCCTATTGGCCCTCCCCACCGTAGCTTTTACTTTGAATTTGAGTCCACCACTGTATTCCCTCCCTCTGAGGAGCCTATCAATGAAATGAATGATGCCTTTGCTTACTTGCCAGACTTTGAAATAAATTGTTTGGATCCCGACGATGAAGGAATAGATTTCGATGGGGACATTCCCAAGGAAATCCGTTCCCTCATTGAGCGTGAAAACGAAAGGCATGCTCAACCTCTAAAAGAAGAAATAATCTCGATAAACTTGGGTGATGAGGAGAACCCTCGATTGATTCAGGTTGATTTCGGGCTGTCTCCCAATGAGCTTCAAGAGCTCACCGATTTATTAAAAGAATTCAAAGAAGTTTTTGCTTGGTCCCATGCGGATATGCCCGGAATCGACCCAGAGATCGTCGAGCACAGAATCCCCCTCTATCCCGATGCAAAACCCGTTAAACAGAAACTGAGGAATATGCGGCCCGATTGGGTATTAAAGATAAAAAAGGAACTCACAAAGCAAATCGACGCAGGTTTTCTAATAGTAACTGAATACCCCACTTGGGTTGCAAACATCGTGCCCGTCCCCAAAAAGGACGGAAAGATCAGAGTGTGTGTCGATTTTAGAGATCTGAATAAAGCAAGCCCTAAGGACGACTTTCCTTTACCGCATATAGATATACTTGTCAATAATACTGCATGGCATGCTTTACTATCCTTCATGGACGGTTTCTCTGGGTACAATCAGATTCTCTTGGCTCCAGAAGATAGGGAAAAGACTACATTCATCACCGAGTGGGGAACTTACTGTTATCGGGTTATGCCATTTGGGTTGAAAAATGCCGGTCCTACGTACCAAAGGGGTGCTATGACACTGCTGCATGACATGATTCATAAGGAAGTCGAGGTGTACGTTGATGACATGATTGTAAAGGGAAAGGAGCGGAAGGACCATCTCCCAGCGTTGAGAAAGTTCCTCGAAAGAATTCAGAAATACAGGATGCGTCTTAATCCGCAGAAGTGCACATTCGGAGTCACTGCCGGGAAAATGCTCGGGTTCATGATCACAACCCGGGGGATTGAGGTAGACCCTTCTAAGATCAAAGCCATTCTTGAGATGGAGCCACCCCAATCCGAGAAGGAGGTCCGGTGCTTCTTGGGAAAAATTCAATTCATCAGTCGATTCATCGCCAAGTTAACCTTGACTTGTGAACCATTATTTCGACTACTCAAGAAAGACGTGAAGTTCGAATGGAACGACTAGTGTCAGAAAGCCTTCGAAGCAGTACGAACTTATCTCCAGAATCCTCCAATCTTGATGCCGCCCATCCCAGGAAAACCTTTGATCCTATACTTGTCCGTCACGCCCTCATCAATGGGGTGCATGCTGGCACAAGAGGGAGAAGATGGGGTTGAGAGGGCAATTTACTACTTGAGCAAGAAGATGGTGGGATGCGAAGAGCGGTACACTTCGCTGGAAAAGACATGTTGGGCGCTTGTGTGGGCCACAAAGAAGTTGAGACACTACATGCTCGCTTACTCGGTGATACTGATTTCTCGGATGGATCCCCTCAAATATCTATTCGAGAAGCCAGCACTTACCGGTAAGTTAGCACGTTGGTTGCTCTTATTGACGGAGTTCGAAATCAAGTATGTCACTCGCAAGTCAGTGAAAGGAAGAGCAGTAGCAGAGTTCTTGGCAGATCGTCCGATTGAGGGGCTAGAGCACACAGAATTTCAATTTCCTGATGAAGATGTGATGTCAACAGTCAATGAAAAGTGGACATTGTACTTCGATGGAGCCGCTAATCAGAAGGGCTTTGGGATTGGCATACTGCTAGTCTCACCTGAGAGGTTGCATATCCCTCTCGCTTTCAAGTTAAACTTCGAAGTCACGAACAACGAAGCAGAGTACGAAGCATGCATTGTGGGAATGGAAGCTGCATTGGAGATTGGAATCAAGGTGCTAGAGGTCGTGGGAGATTCCAACTTGGTTATGTCACAAGCAAACGGAGAATGGAGGGTCAGAGACGAAAAGATGAAGCCATATCATCAGCAGCTCGACGAACTTATCCCGAATTTTCAAAAAGTGACCTTCACGCATGTCCCAAGGATGAAGAATCGCTTTGCCGATGCACTCGCTACTTTAGCATCCATGCTGGAACTTCCAATCGGGGTGAAGCTGAGACCTGTCATGATTGAGCAGAGGGGAAAACACGTGTACGACTATGTCATGAACATTGACGAACCGGACGATGGGCTCCCTTGGTTCCATGACATTTGGAATTTGGTGGAAAAAGGAGAGTTCCCTGCAGATTCAACTAAGAAAGATTGGATCGCCTTACAGCGGCTCGCATCTCAATACATTATCTGTGGAGGACAATTGTACCGGCGATCTCCATGCGGGGTCCACAAGTTGTGCATTCACGGCGACGACGCGAGAGCAGTAATGGAAGAAGTTCATGAAGGAGTTTGTGGGCCTCATATGAATGGAATGATGCTAGCTAAGAAAGTTTTAAGACTGGGATACTATTGGTCGACCATGGAGACAGATTGCATCGAGTATGTACGCCGGTGTCATAAGTACCAGACTCATGCCAATCTTATCCACGTCCCGCCCTCGGAATTACACTCAATGGCAACACCATGGCCATTCTCCGCCTGGGGCATTGATGTTATCGGAAAGATCACACCCACGGCTTCTAACGGTCACAAGTTCATCTTGGTAGCAGTCGATTACATCACTAAATGGGTCGAAGCGGCTTCGTACAAGGCTTTGACGACAGTTCAAGTGGCTCACTTTATTAGGTAAAACATCATTTATCGGTATGGGGTCCCTCAAGCCTTCGTATCTGATAACGGTGTTCATTTCAAGGGGAAAGTTTTGGAACTCTTTGACGAATTTAAGATTCAAGTGCATCATTCGACCACTTATCGGCCACAAACAAATGGGGCAGTCGAAGCAGCAAACAAGACCATCAAGACGATTCAAGAAAGGACTACTTAGTCGGCTAGGAATTGGCACGAACAACTACCACTAGCTTTGTAGGGATACCGGACGTCTATCCGCACACCGACAGGGGCAACACCCTGTAGACACCCAAATTTGGCCTAATTAACGATTATTTCAAGTCCCACCTTGGGGACCATCCCGATGATGAAATGGATACAGTGATTGCTGATTGCCTTTTTGAGAACCTTAGGACTTTCGGTAAGAGCTTTGAGCCACTTAGAGAACCCAATCCAGAGCTATACAGCCTTTCAAACAGAAAATACAAAAGCCTAGGAGAATCCATCTGTCGGCCGTAACATCGATCTAACGGCCTTAACATCATTTCCTCACCCGAGCAACCTGTTGCTAGAAAATCTCCCTGAGAGATCAATCCCTCGGCTGCAAGATCTATCCTTCGGCCGCAACATCCATTCCTCGGCCGCCAGATCCTTTCTACGGCCGCCAGATCGTCCTTTTTCCAGACTCTGGAACGTTCTGTCGATTGTTTGATCCAACTACACTACCTCTCCGATGCGTTCGGGCTACGTTCAGAGATTACGACGAAGAGTTTGAATTGCATTGCAATTGCAATTGCAATCGTGCCATTTGATTGGCCGGAGTGAGTCACCAATTGCCTATATAAAGGGCCTTTGGGGTTTCGAAAATACAACAACAAAATACACAAAATTCGTATACTTCCATACTCTCTCAAACCACGAAACTCTGCAAAAATACTCTCTCAAACCCTATCTTCAAAAGCCCTAACCTCCCGAAGGCAGCCATCAATCCGACGATCAAACCCCGGAGTTTAAACCCTAACCCTAGGGTTTTCAAAGAAGTAATCAGTCAATCACAAGCAAATCCAAAGCAATCAAGCAACTGAGGGATCAAGGTGGTGAGGCCCAACGGCCTCTGGTTTGGTCAATTTTCTGTTTATAATCTTAATCGCAGCGTTTTGATCATCTGCAAATATTTATGTCTGGTGTGAGGAAGAACACCGACCGGGGCTTCGATCCCTCGGCCGGTTTATCAAACCAGGAGGATCCCTCGGCCGTGACATCTATTCACCGGCCGCGGGATCCATTCCCCTGGAACAGCTTTGTTCTATTCTGCTTTCTGATGCATGGTTTACTTATCGCTATGGCTCACCTTACTTATTGTTTAAAGGTTTAATTAAACAGACTATGTGTTGAAATTAAATAAAGCATCTGTATGTCTTATGTTGAGCAAATACGGGCCAGTCTCACGGCTGGGCAGAGAGGGGTGCCTAACACCTTCCCCTTATTGTACTTTTGGCTCCCGTACCCAGAATCTCAATCTATTTTCCCAGTTTTAATAAACTGGGTGGCGACTCTGTTTTGATGATAACCGCTCTCGTGTGGTGACGTTCCTAGCCATGGGAATGTCCACGATATTGGTTTACGAAGCAAGCAACCAATCGAGCAAACAAATGTGAACAATCTGTATGGCGATGCCCCGTTTGGGAGGTGTCTACAGTTTTTGACGACTCTGCTGGGGAGATGAGAGCCATAACCAGAAAGTTCAACATAAGACTAATACATGCCTTGTTTAATTCATTTATCATATGCATCGAGCAGGCAACCTCGTTGAGTTCACCTGATATCCCGGCATGACACGGGCTATGTTGGGGGTTCCAGCAAACTCCACAGTCACTTGTACCTAGTGGTATATCAAAAAGGGAATCACCCAATCACCGCCTATGATGGGCTAGTGAAAGGACTGGTGCCCTTTGACAACGGAGCACCCTGAGACTACCAAAACCTTGTATGTATTAGAAAGCCATAGAACTTATCAAACTAAGACAGGAACCTACAGGCTAGGAACCTACTTGCATTTGCTTGCAAAAAGTTCTTCCTCACACCCATTGTATATATGTATGTTGTAGAGTTTTCTTTTGCAGGTTAAACCTTAGGAATCTCTCTAAGTCAAATAAACTGTAAGTAAGATCAATCAATCTAACTACAACAAAAATCTTTCAGGAAAAATTACTGCATCACTATCCACGTTTGATTCGCACTTTCAAGTTGTCACCAATCTGTCTGGCCCGCTCCACTCTGCTGCTGAGGATTTCAACCCCTCCAAATATATCACTCCGGTAAATCAACCAAAGCCTATGGTAACCATCATTGGAGACGACCATGTCATGTTCGCTAGAACAGTCTATGAAGAAGAAGTAGAAGACATGATTGAAGAAGAAGGGCTTCGCAGGGTCCCAATCTATTTTTATGACCCCTATGCACCTACCGACGACTATTGGCCAAAAGACGAGGTCAATAACCTTGAAGCTGAGGAAGCAAAGGAAGAAGAGCCTGCTGACAATGACCCACTAGATATTTACGAAATATCACTAAACCTACTCTTTGATGAGGGAGTCACCAACAATGAAATAAGGGTGATCCACCCCGTCATAGGTAGCTTTGGTAATTGGTGGGGCTTTGTTGGTACACGAAGGGTCGACAACAGCGACGAAGCGGAGGTTGAAGCTCAATTGGAAGAAATAACAGCAATAGCAAATCAAATGGCCCTCCAAGACTTGGAGGGTGACAATGACAAAAGTGCGAATCAAGGTGACAGTGAAGTGCTGATGATCAACCTTGGTGATGAAAAAGACTGCTCTGAACTGATTGTGGATGCTGAGCAAGGGGCTTACCCTAACTGGACCGTGGAACATACTCTAAAATACAAAATGAAAAGCGCTAATTCTGATCTTAGTTTCGATTCCGATTCTGACTCCGAGTTGACTCAGTCCGAGTCAAGCTTTTCATCTTTTAAAACTACTAAGTATAGTGAGGAAAACCTGATCAAAGCACCAAGGCATAACATTTATTTTGAGTTTGACTCTGAAATGTCTTTTGACAATCTTAGCAATGAGAAGGAAGATTTAGAGTATTTCACTTTGCCTATGATCAATTGCATGGATTCCAACACGCCAAATTTTGAGGAAGAAATTCCAAAAGAAATTCTAGAATTCATCGAGAGAGAAGAAGAAAGGCATGTTAAACCTTTTTCTGAGGAAATAATCACAGCAAACATAGGCTCTGAAAACGAGCCCAAAATGGTTAAAATTGGTACCACACTATCCTCTCAAGAAAGTGAAAAACTAATCCTTTTGCTAAAAGAATACAAAGATGTTTTTGCCTGGTCTTACTAGGACATGCCTGGAATAGACCCTGAAATTGTTCAGCATAAAATTCCCCTTCATCCTGATGCAAAACCAGTTAAACAAAAGCTAAGACGTATGTGCCCTGATTGGGTCTTAAAGATAAAAGAAGAAGTCACCAAACAAATCAACGCCGGTTTTCTTATGGTCACCGAATATCCACAATGGGTAGCTAACATCGTTCCCGTACCGAAGAAAACTGGAGGAATCAGGGTCTGTGTAGATTTCCGAGATCTCAACAAAGCCAGTCCAAAGGATGACTTCCCATTACCCCACATAGACGAGCTAGTAGACAACACCGCATGCCATGCATTGCTATCCTTCATGGATGGATTTTCTGGGTATAATCAAATCCTTATGTCTCCTGAGGATAGAGAGAAAACCACCTTCACTACGCCTTGGGGAACCTACTGCTACCGAGTAATGCCATTTGGGTTAAAGAACGCTGGAGCCACTTACCAGAGGATGGCAACAACACTACTGCACGACATGATGCACAAAGAGGTCGAGGTATATGTCGACGATATGATAGTCAAATCAAAGGAAAGGGAAGGACACTATGGAGCACTCCAAAAGTTCTTTGAGAGGATTAGGAATTACAAACTACGTCTTAATCCTCAAAAATGCACTTTTGGGGTAACGGCTGGAAAAATGTTAGGATTTCTCATCACTCAAAGAGGAATCGAGGTAGACCCTTCCAAGATACAGGCTATCATGAAAATATCACCGCCTAGGACAGAAAAGGAAGTAAGGAGTTTCTTGGGGAAAGTACAATTCATCAGCAGGTTCATTTCCAAGCTCACAACTACCTGTGAACCTCTTTTCAAGCTACTGAAGAAAGGTACTCATTTTGAATGGAGCCAAGACTATCAGCAATCGTTTGAGGCAATCAAAGAATATCTTCAGAATCCACCTGTACTGTCGCCACCCATCCCTGGGAAGCCATTGATTCTGTATCTCTCAGTAACAGACACATCCATGGGGTGCATGCTAGCGCAAGAGAACGACGCCAAAGTAGAATGCGCCATATACTACCTCAGCAAAAAAATGATGGACTATGAAACAAGGTACACTCCCCTCGAGAAAACTTGTTGGGGGCTAGTATGGGCCACAAAAGAAACTAAGGCACTACCTATTAGCACATCCGGTGGTGCTGGTTTCTCGCTTAGACCCAATCAAATATCTTTTCGAAAAGCCAGCACTTATCGGAAAGCTAGCTAGGTGGTTGTTGCTGCTAGCAGAATTCGACCTCAAATACATGACAACAAAATCAGTAAAGGGAAGAGCTGTGGCAGAATTCTTGGCAGATCACCCTGTGACAGAAGCCGAGGTAGAAGACTTCATGTTCCCCGACGAGGATATCTTATGTCTCCTAGACGACACCTGGCAGCTTTACTTTGATGGAGCATCAAACCAATGTGGATATGGCATAGGGGTATTGCTAGTTTCCCCAAACGACTCTCATATCCCTTTGTCATATAAACTAAGGTTTGAAGTCACCAACAACCAAGCTGAATACGAGGCCTGCATTGCTGGAATGGAAGCAGCCCTGGAATTAGGGGCAAAAAGGGTAAAAGTCATTGGGGATTCAAACCTGGTGGTATCTCAAGTAAGAGGAGACTGGAAGGTCAAGGAAGACACACTGAAACTATATCACTCTGTGCTGGAAGATCTAATTCCACAATTCGATTCCGTTATCTTCACACACACTCCTCGAGTGAGCAATAGATTTGCAGATGCACTAGCAACATTGGCATCTATGGTCAAAATACCCCTGGGATTCACAATGCGGCCTCTCATGATCGAACAAAAAGTCAAACCAACGTGCGAGTGTACCTCACCGAGGAAGGTGAAGACGATGGCAAGCCATGGTACGAAGACGTGAAGAGATTCTTGGAAGAAGGAGAATACCCATCCGAGGCTACCTCAAAGGACAAAATGGCTTTACGGAAGTTTGCCGCCCGATTTGTAATCTGTGGAGGAGCATTATATCGAAGGGCACACTTGGGTCCAAGTCAACTTTGCATCACAACGGAGGACAGCCGCAAGGTAATGGAGGAAACACACGAAGGAATTTGTGGGCCACACATGAATGGGGCAACAATGGCAAAGAAGATCCTGCATCAGGGATATTACTGGACCACAATGGAGGCCGACTGTGCTGATTATGTCCGCCGATGTTACAAATGCCAAACCCACACTGATTGCATGCGCATCCCCCTTACGGAATTATATAGCATGACATCCCCTTGGCCATTCTCCACCTGGGGGATAGATGTCATTGGAAGTATAAATCCAAAGGGAAAATACAAACATCAATTCAATCTAGTGGCTATCGACTACTTCACCAAGTGGGTAGAAGCAGCTTCTTATGCTACCCTCAAAGCCACTCATGTGGCCAAATTTATTCGCACTAATATTATCTATCGATATGGTGTACCTCACGAGTTCTTCTGTGACAATGGATCGCACTTCAAAGGAGCGACAAGGAAGCTTTTTGCTGAATTTGGGATACAGAATCATCGGTCATCTACTTATCGACCTCAAACTAATGGAGCAGTTGAGGCTGCAAACAAGAATATCAAGAGGATTCTGCAAAAGACTACCGACACCTACACAGACTGGCCAGAAATGCTACCTTTGGCACTATGGGGCTATCGAACAACTGAAAGAACTTCAACTAGGGCCACTCCCTACTCTCTGGTTCATGGAATGGAAGCTGTCTTGCCTATCGAGCTGGAATTACCTTCGTTAAGGGTTCTGGCTGAGACTGGAATGATCGAAGAAGACTGGGTTCAAAACCGCTACGACGAGTTGGCACTACTAGACGAAAGGAGGCTAAGAGCGTTATACCATGTATAAGGGTATCAACGCTGCATTGCAAGAGCATTCAACAAAAAGGTAAAACCAAGAGACATCAAAGTGGGAGACATGGTGCTCAAAGCGATCCGTCGCCACATTTCAGACCCGAGGGGCAAGTTTAGACCAAACTGGGGAGGCCCCTACATTATCAAACGCATACTTTCTGGAGGAGCAGCATACATTGCAGACTTGGATGGAATGGAATTCGCGACGCCAGTCAACATTGACAAGCTGAGGAAGTATTACCCATGAGAGATGCTCGTTGGGCCGAAAACCACAAGGGTGGGCGGACCCAAGCAAAAATTAGAGCAGCCTGCTAGGTCGAAAACCCGCAAGGGCAACTTAGGCAAAAACTAAGGCATAAATAAAACGCTCGCTAGATCGAAAACCCGCAAGGGCGGTTTTAGGCAAAATTAAGAGCACAAAAGGAGAGGAAAATACCCGAGTGAACCCAGACTAAAACAAAACAAATCTTGGAACTATGTTTATGGCCTGATTCCCTCCATGGGATACGTAGGCAATCTCTAAGTTTGAGATCCGGCCACTGCTATCATCATCACTTCCAAAATTTCTAGGTCTATCCTAAAGCATGTTCACTATCAAACCATGGCAATAACATCTTCAAATGAAACGGCCAAATGTTTTATTATTTCCAAAGGAAAAGGAAAAAGCAAACCAAAACAATTCTCAATCTGTGAAAGCTAGAATCAAACAACATCTTTTGAAAAACATAAGCAAAGTGTTGATCTCTAGGTCTTCCTTCTCTTTGCACTATTGTCCTCCAAAAGGTTTTTCTTCAACCAGCGCTTGTAAGAACCTGATAGCTTGTCGGCAAAGTTCTCAGCAACCTTTTGCATCACTCTATTTGGCCAAAGACGCAGCATATTGCGACAAAAGTTGGCATCATGGACCTTGGAAACAGCATACTCAGGGTCACCCAAGATTGTGGTTTGTTCAGCCCCGAACTGCCTTTGAAAACGAGCAGGAAAGTAGAAGACAACTCGAGTAATACCAATCACTGCTACACCGAAGTGGTTCATGGTACTCATAGTCATGCTCTCAACACCATACCAGGGGCAAACCCATTGAATCCAATCACCCCTGCAAGTTTTCATCCATGCTTCCTAAGCAGCCTCAGTTGGAAACTGTCTGATCATGCGACGCTCTGTACAGTGGTCTAGACTATAGGGAAGTCGCTCTGGCACATCCCACACCTTTAGTTTCTCAAATAACCATACCTAGAGAACAAGGGAAAATTGTGAGTTGAGGGAACACGAGAGTCAAAACATAAGAGTGACGAGGGAAAAGATAATTCATAAACAAACAAAGAGCGAACCTGCAATAGCAAAGGACTTCCTGAGAATTGAGCTGTAGGATTACCCTTTATCACATCTAGACCCATCAAGGTCTCTGCCAACACTAAGCCAGCGAAACTCACACGGTTTCCAATTTGTTGAGCAAGGTTAAGCAGCATGGGATCAGCATGGCCAGAGGAAGGGCCAAGCAAGTAATAATGAAGGAGACAAATACACAACGCATGAAAGCATGCTTTATGTTGGGAAACTTGACGATGAGCATCAGCTGTACCGAAACGCTGGACAAACTATAGAATCTCCAGCCTTCCCTTCACCATGAAGAACCTAACTTCATGTTTCTGAACTTGGAGCAAATCCTTCAAGAGATTACCTCGGTTGAACAAAGGATTAGGGACAATGAAACCCTCTCTATCCGAATGACCCATGATGGCCGCAAACTCCTCGATAGTAGGACACAATTCCTCTCTCTTAAATCGAAAGACATGGAAAGCAGGATCCCACAAACTGGTGGCTGCCCTAAGGAAAGCAAAATTCATAGGAATTTGACGAAGGGAGAAGAGAAAGTCCATACCAAACGACTTAAAGTGTAGGTGGTCGAGGCCATTAAAGGAATTCAACCACTGATCAAGGACTGGTTGTGCCATATGCAAGGAATTGTTACTGATAATGCTATCAGATTCGTAGAACGCATACTTATAGGCTAAGTCGAGTTCTAGTTCGAATCGCAATCGGATTCTAAATCCTCAGTAACCTAGTCGGTCTCTCGGCTGACACTTCGATGTGACGGCCGTAGGATCAATCCATCGGCCCGTGAAAATTAGGGTTGACCTAAAAGTCAAACCCAGGCAGACGAAACGATCCTTCGGCCGCCAGATCCAATTCTCGGCCGCATAATCATTAGGTCGGTCGCCAGAACGGCTATTTTACAGTAGACTTCCACGGTCCAGACCATTTCACTCAAAATCCTCACCGAGATTGTCAGTTTTTATACAATACAAACGGTACAAAAGCATACATAATCACATGGCAGAGCAAAAGGTTTTTGTTTCATATAACGAAAGCTTTTTACATCACAAGGCGGATCATCCCACATTTCCTAAACAAACTATACATCGATTTCCTGTCAAACTAACCTATGCAGGAAGAGAAACAGAAAAGAACAAAAAGGAAGGAGAAGAGGATGCCGAATCCTCTGGTGGTCTGAACACCAGGGTAGATAACCAAGCTAGATATGGTCGCCACCCCGTTTTGCTAACCGTTCTTTGTTAACCAAGGTCATTAAATGCTAAAGAAGCCCTTCGTTGATCCTTAGTACGCCTTGATTCCATGTTGATTCAATATGTGATATTTAACATAGTTAGTTTGTGGCATGTTCCCTTTCGTTAATATAGTTTTTAGTTGCTTATTTATTATTTCTGTTTAAAGTGCTCTCCACGTATAAGGCGTAGCATTTTTGTTCACTATCGCCTATTTTTTGAGCACTTTTTGTGGGATATGGCTGCTAGCGGGTGCGTGCGTTTGCAATATTGGAGTATCCTCTCTTTGGATGTAAATACAAGCCTTTTGATGCTTGCTTGAACGTGCTTCATACTTAGTCATTCATTTTGTAACCAGCTGCGAGTTGTGGTATAGATGAACCGTGGTTTTGAACTCTTGCTAGTTGGGATACAGAATGAGCATGTTCTTAAGTTGTGTTATCGGAAGTATTGTTGAAGTTTTTAAAATTGTCAAGTTTTTAAATTTTATATTATGTTTGCTAGGGACTAGCAAAGTTCAAGTTGGGGCGTGTGATTAGCACCCAAGATCATGGCTTAAATCCTCTAATTTGTGGCTTTCATATGTTTAAGTCGTCGTCTTTATTCAATATTGCACGTAAGGTATTTTTTGTGAGTATTTTAGGTCAAACGTGCTAACAAGGCGGTTTTGAATGCTAAGCGACGTTTCGGGATGAAACCAAGTGTCCAAGTATCCGCCGGTACTCATTTCATTGTCACCAAAGCCTAACAATGTTACAAGAGGCCTCGGAGATTGTTCGGAGGTCAAGATTGGTGAGGAACGTGCCAAAGTGTTTCAAGCAAGCCTAATGCATCGAGGATGGCCCTCGAGGGTATCCGAGTGTCCAAGTGCACATGGCACACCTCCATCAAGTCCCGTTGGTCAAGAAAACAAGTTTCGAAGAGCCGTCAGGCCACCACAAAGCTCGGAGCCCAAGCTGAACCAGATTTGCAGAAAACTGGCAGAGGTATCGGTACCTCAATTTTTTGGTACCGGTACCATTTCTCTGTTATGGCAGATAGGTTGCTAGGTACCGATACCTCAAAACTTAGGTACCAGTAGTACCTTTGCTCTTCGGCAAGCACTTTTTGCTAAATATTTCAACCTTCCTTTTATGGAAACTTTCCACTTCTAGCATAATTTTGGGATATTTCAGGGACCTTTTGGTCCACTTTTTGGCTGATTGTTTTGGCCTATAAATAGCTTTGTAAGCCATTATTGGCCAAGGGGTATGCTTTGACACTTTAAGTCTTTTTATGTTCTAAGAGTTCCATAGCTTTGGTTTAAGCTTTTCTTCACTTTTCTCTCAAGAACTCAAGTAAGATCAAGTGGTTTGTTTATTTTCCAAGTATTAAAGTTGTTGGTGTGGTTTGGTTCTCTATATAAATCAAGTTTATTTTATTTTTTATTGGTGAATCATGTTTTCATTTCCTAGCATGTTTTCTAGTCTTTTTGCTATGAGTGAGTAGTATATAGGTTTGGTCATGGAGTGAGGTTCACCCTATGGATTAGTCGTTCAAATGGTTTTTCTTAACTTTAGCTCAATCTCAAGGTTTTGAATGAATTAAACCCATGATGTCTAGCATTGATCATGGGGTCGGTGGCTTCTTTGATCATGAAGTCTATTGTCGTATGCTACGTGCTTGAATAATCCTACGTGTGCGAACGATCCTTTTTCATCTCTCACTTGCGTTAAATGAGTTCAATTTGAATTAGAGCTTTGAGTTAAGTTACTAGTAGTCTTCAGCTTTTAATTCTTTTAGTGGAATCCGGACGGTTTCAGTCCACTCATGAGTTAGATGAAGAAACCGTTTGATGGCTAAGTCACGGGTAAATCAATCCCTTTGACTCGACCATCTTAATTTAGTTCATTTCCAAGTTTAATAGCATCGTTTGAATCAAACACCAAAGTTGGTCGCTTGAATGCCGCAACTCTTATGCTACATCTATTCCGAATTCGCTAAAGAAGATTTCTCTGTAGGAACGATTCCGGTCTTCCGGATTATATGCTTTCAACGACCTAGCCCTATGCTTGGGTGTGAACCTTTCTAAGAGGTTAGGTTCTGGTTTAAGCAGCGGTGGGTCGATCGAAGAGAGAGAGAGAGAGATGGGAGACCGAGGGACGAATAATGGCGCAGCTGGGGTTTCTTACAAAAATGCCGTTTATGATAGCCCTTGGATGGATTAGGTATTTACCAAAATGCCTTTTGTAGGATGAATGGTAGAAATTTATGTAGGCATGAGGATAAATCTAGAGTGTTGGTTATCTTTTGGATTCAAACACTTCCCTGTATACACTAACCTTCTAATGAGGACGTCCTCACTTTACCAAAATGCGGACGTTTGTCTTCAGCCGTTGGATCTCATCCAACGGCTGGGAAAAGAGAAAGGGATTCGCGGGTTTAAATGAGGCATGGGTCGGATAAATTGGTTCGCGGGTCAATCCGGGTTAAAACACACCGGATCCCTCACTTTGCCTTCTCCAGACAGACGTAGAGAGAGAAAGCGGAGAGACATAGGCAAATGACTTTAAAATCGAACAACGACGAAGAAATCGAATAACAACGAAGAAGAAATCGATCAAGGTATCTCCTTCTCTCTCTCTCTCGATTTCGAGCTCTCTCGTTCCAAATATTACGAGAAGCAGAAACCCTAACCCTCTCCATTTTCACCTTCTCTAATCAGGGCTTGAAGAGAGAGATATACCTTGAAATCGAGCTGTAATCGAGCCAAAGACAATTCAAACAAGGTAACTCCTGTCTCTCTCGATCTGTATTTTTTTTATTTCCTGTTAGGGTTTTTTATTTCGTTCTTTAGTTTTTTTTTTTAAATTTCGAGTTAGGGTGATGATGATGAGAGTGACTCACATCAGGAGGAATATGTTTGTACACACCGGAATTTTTTTAGGGTTAGGGTTGGAAATGATTTCTGTACTCCGGAAGAAGCATTGATCTTGAAAGTATAAAATAAGTTTGAAAAGAAGGTTCATTTCTTTCTCTCTTTTTTTTTTACCTAAACATGAACAATTATCAGAAGTAGGGTTAATACCAAAATCAGTTTGAAAAGAAGGTTCATTTCTAATTTTTCTTTTCCAACCAGATATGCCACCACTGACCGTCCACCAGCCAAGGTCTATGTGGCATGAAAAAATGAGCGAATCTGGTGAAGGGAGTCGTATCCAAGTGCCGATTATTCATGACCATAGTTTGAAAGAACCGCTTCAAGTGAAGGCAAAGGGTTATGGTAAAAGACTCAAGGGAGGGAAAGAGAAGGCTGCCAAGAAGGCTAGGCGTTGTAACGGTTGTGGGTTAACAGGGCAATCGCACGACAAAAGGAATTGTCCAAAACTTCTCAGCACGTATGTGTTTCAAATTTGTAATCTAAATTTAATAGTTTCATTGTTTGGATTATAATTGCTCTTTTTTTTTTGTTAGCTCTTCACAAAATAGTAGGATGAATGACGAAGACGACAATGATGACGATGAAACTATGACGATGATTGTAAGTGTTTATTATAAAATGCTTCAAATATTTCTTGCACCGTTGTTTCCCATGGGATTTTGTGGTACATCTAATATTTACCTATTCGGCTTGCAGGATGAATTGGTGTTGCTGTTTGGAACTGCTCTGTGGAACTATTTGTTGGTTTTTTTTTCCAGTTTTGGAGACTTGCTGTCTATTCTTTTGGAGGCTGAATTGGTGGCATGTTTAGAAGACTTGATTTGTGGGGTTGTTCACTGTTTGGAACTGCTGTTCACAGATTTTAATGAGAACTTTAAGCTTGTGTTCTCTTTATTTTGTGGTGTATTGGAAAACAAAAAGTTGCATATGATTATTGTACTGGTATTTGTCAAATGCTCGTGGTTTTTGTTGAGTTGTAGTATAAGTCTTGGTCCCTTTCCCATTCAAGCTTTTGTTTTGTGAATGGTAACTTAGTTAAATTAATTACTTGCATAAGAAAAATATATAGTTGTAAAATTTTATGAAGTGGGAACCATGATTGAGTTCACTTGTCTTGGGAGTGTAAGGCCAACAGCAGTTTACATGTCTATATATGCTTTGATCTCAGGAAGGTTTGTTTTGTCATATATTACACCAAGGAACAGAGGGTTGCCTCTCTCTTCCCTTGTTTTGTTGTGGCATTCAGGCGGTTCTAGAGGCTTGCCTCTCTCTTCCCCTGTTTTGTCATGTCTTGATCATCAAAACAAAGACATGCGACTATTGTGGGTAAAAGCAAAAATTGGTTATGTTGATGTTGGTAATTAGAAATGTGTGGACTCAGCTTGCTTAAGCAGCCATAAAATAATGTAGGCATGCAATGGCGTTATTGTCCGACACACTTGCAATACACATAAGAGTTCCATAAAATTAATGACAAAAGAAAGTTCAAGTGGGAACATTGCCCATCAGCACAAAAGAAAGAGTTCAAAAGCTTGAACTAGCCTAGTTACAGAAATCAAATCTAGATTTTTACTGGTTCCCTAATGGAGTACAATGTTTTTTTTCCCACCAATTATGCATCAACAAAACAAATTCTTTGGGATTTCGTGGCCTTGGTCAGTGAGCTTTCCAACTCCAACACCTACAAATAAGCTACGTTTGTGAGCTTTCCAACACCAAGCATAGATTGGAAGGCATTGGATCCATTCATCTTCAAACTAGAATCCAAAACAATGCCAAAATCAAACTTATTCATAAAAAATCAGCGTTACAAGTGAAAGAGTCATAATGCAAACAATGAAACAATTACATTTAGATTACAAATTTGAAACACGTACGTGCTGAGAAGTTTTGGACAATTCTTTTTGCACAAAAGTAGGATCTTAGAGTATTCTGACTAACACCAGCATATCACAAGTGAAACCCCTCCTCCCGGCAAAGAGTTTGAATTCGGGAGTAACCACTGTAATTTGGTTTAGGAGCAAAATCAATCATGCATAAAAGTAGGATCTTATAGTATTCTGACTTCTAAAACTAATTTGACCCTAATGTACTTAGTTTAATTTCGGATGCAGTTCTTAACTAACACCAGCATATCATGTGTTTAGGTGCAAGTTCTGTGGAGTGAATTGCCGTGTGCTAAGTTAAATCCTACTTTTTGGTGAGTTACGGATACCTTAATTACATGCATTTTTCTAAATTTTTCGAATGAAAAGTCATTGCCTGATTTTGTTGAAAAATGTGAAAGTCGAGCCTCTTACTTCGTTTAATTGATGTTGATAATTGGGAGTACATGTGATGGCTTGTTCATAAACTTTACGTGTTACTATTGAAATTAGACCATGGCAATATATTTTGAAAACTTGAATCTTCTTTGTTACTGGCACATGCTTGTAATAGCACTACAACAAAGATAGACTAAATCCTACCAGATCAAAATCAAAGAACAACCCAGGCAACCATGGCAAGCTAGCTACATAGCTAATTATGCAATTGACACTACAAAAACTACATACTTGGCTAACTAGCACAATCAGTGAGAAATTAGTACTATAAAAAAAAAAAACCCAACAATGCCAATTAAAGAAAGAATCAAAACAAGCATCGATCGCGACCTCTTTGTGCAACTCTCGCTCCACGACAAAATCCACAGATTGATTTACAATCTGATTGCCCTGTTAACCCTAATTTAAAAAAAAACCAGCAAACTGGAAAAAAAATGGGAGACTTAAAAATCCATCCTCATTCCTCATCCAACTTAAGTATTCATCCTTCACTTTTTGAACTGTTATGTTTTCATCCTTGTTTTTTTTAATACCAACAATGCCCCTAAGTAATATATATATATAGCACCAGAAGAGCGGGACCAAAACATATCCCAACAAATCCCACGATTTCCGTTCCGTCCCACAATTTCCGTTTCTAATCCCGAAAATTTTGGATCTCAACAACATCCCCCACCCCATAAATTTCAGAATACTCATTAAACAACATCGCCCACCCCCAAATCCCATTTCCATATTTCCAGGTTTTGGAGACAACGGCCTCTCCGACCGTCGCGCTCCTTGACACCGTCGACCGTCGCCGTTGCATGCTTCTGCTTGAGCACGGAGTTCCAGTGATTCTTCATCACGTCGTTCGACCGGCCGTTGTGGAACCTGGCGATGGTGGCCCACTTGTTGCCAAACCGGGAGTGGATCGGTGCTCCACCTCCTCCGCCATGAATGGGATCAACTCGCCATCCTCCATCCTCGCCATCTTCCATTCTCTGTTGTCCCCATCTTCCGTTTTTCTCGTCATCCGCCTCACCATCCCTGACCGGCTCCGTCAACCCATGGTTGGTTTGATGGGTTGATGCAGAAGATGATGGGTTTGCCAAGATCGAACTCAATGGCGACGTCAAACGTCCGAACTCGATCTCGATGGCCATAGTCCGAACTCGATGGGTTTCCGATTGGTATTAAAAATGTTGAGTTCCTTTTCTTGGAAATTAAATAGGCATAATTTTTCCTTGTAACAAGATGGATTTTTTTGGAAGTTGGGTTCCTGTCGGTATATGAATCGTCATGAAATGTTAAAATCGACATGGTAATTTAACTATGAAGCGCTAATGATAACCTGTTTTGATGGTAATTTAACCATATTTGAACTGTTTACCATGAAATATTTGTTCGAATCATGGGATATTTATCGTGTTCACGTTATAATTGTCATGGTAATTTAACCATTTAACCATGTAACGGTTTGAGTATGTCATGTTATTTCTTTTTTATGGTAATTTAGCCATGTTCCATGTAATAAGATCAATGAAAAATATGGTTTTTTGTTGTCTGGTTGACCAACTCGAAGAATGAAGAAAAAATGTAAAGATGTGGTCAATTTATCATGCAAAGATGGCCATTGCGGAAAAAGGATGGAGAAGGACTAAGACGAATGTAAAAATTTTAAAATGCAAAAAGACGGTTTATCAAGAAGGAAGGTAGAAATCATTGGGATTTGGTGATCTACACATTCAAAAATTTGAAATGATCCTATTGTTTCTCACTTAATTGGAGGATTGTGATATGAAACCGAATCCCTTTAATTTAGGAGTCAAGAAGGTTTATCAAGGACTGTGGTATTCATTTGAATCCCTTTAATTTAGGAATCAAACAAGCAAAAGGGTAACAAGGGTATTTCACACACTAAGAGGATGAAATCATAAGCATAAAAAAAGGGGGGATGAATTCTTACATACCATGCAAAAAAGGGATGGATATTTAAATATTCCAAAAAATTTCCGGCGTGTATTCATGATTCATTGGAGAAAGAAAAAAAAACCAGCAAACTGGGAAAAAAATTCCGATGTGTACAAATATATTCCTCCAGATGTGAGTCACTCTCATCATCATCACCCTAACTCGAAATTTAAAAAAAAAACAAACTAAAGAACGAAATAAAAAACCCTAACAGGAAATAAAAAAAATACAGATCGAGAGAGACAAGAGTTACCTTGTTTGAATCATCTAGGGCTCGATTACGGCTTGATTTCAAGGTATATTCCTCTCTTCAAGCCCTGATTAGAGAAGGTGAAAATGGAGAGGGTTAGGGTTTCTGCTTCTCGTAATATTTGGAACGAGAGAGCTCGAAATCGAGAGAGAGATCGAGAGAGAGAGAAGGAGATACCTTGATCGATTTCTTCTTCGTTGTTATTCGATTTCTTCGTCGTTGTTCGATTTCAAAGTCATTCGCCTGTGTCTCTCCGCTTTCTCTCTCTACGTCTGTCTGGAGAAGGCAAAGTGAGGGATCCAGTGTGTTTTAACCCGGATTGACCCGCGAACCAATTTACCAGACCCATGCCTCATTTAAACCCGCGAATTCCCTTCTCTTTTCCCAGCCGTTGGATGAGATCCAACGGCTGAAGACAAACGTCCGCATTTTGGTAAAGTGAGGACGTTCTCATTAGAAGGTTAGTGTGTGTATATATATATATATATGACTTAGCCATAAATCTAAAACATTTTACATTTACTAAGAGAAGGACACGAGTATTTTCCAACCAACTATAAGAACATGTCGTGTATGAAATACCCTTCTGCACCACAAACACATGTTCACGCGTATACGAAGGCATTTTGAGTTCAACGTTCGAAACTGTTCGAAACGGCAAACACCACCACCAACGCCACTTACCTCCACCCCTAACCACCGCCGACAACCACTCTT
The DNA here is from genome assembly GCA_018127125.1 of Rhododendron griersonianum. Lineage (NCBI taxonomy): Eukaryota > Viridiplantae > Streptophyta > Magnoliopsida > Ericales > Ericaceae > Rhododendron > Rhododendron griersonianum. Next base: position 32,498,873 of record CM030789.1, read on the forward strand.
TCTCTTTCTACTCTCCAATTTCTCTCTCTTTCTCTCTCGCTCGTGATTTCGGTAGAGCACTACAACGAAATCGTACATAGTTGGAGGAGGGTTTCGAATCTACAATCAGCTTCGAAGGAATTCCGTACTGGATTGTACCACCATTCGAAGGAATCGCGCATTGTATCTACAAAAAATCAGGTATGAGTAATTTTGTAGGGTTTCAAAATATTTAGTGATTGCTCACTAGATTTGTTCTGTAGTTCGAAATAGCTTTGTAGCTTTGTTCATTGATCTATCTAGCTTTCATGAAGTTTAGAGTGGGTCACTAACTCTGCACACCATGTGTTTGTCAAAATTCCTAATAGAAGAACTTTGCACACCATGTGTTCGTTGAAATTCCTTCGAAAAAGATACAGGTACCAACCAAACCCGTAGGGAAATTGTACCGACGGCCACACCGGGCCGTCTATATACATATATACACGAAAAATATGATGTTTAGATCAAGCACCCTTCACACATCGGATGCCGTTGATTCCCAGGTGGGCCCCCTCGTTTTTTTTAAAGAATTTTTGAATGGCTCGGATCGGCCGTTCGGCGGCTGTCAGTACGATTTCCCTACGGGTTTGGTCAGTACCTATAGTATCGCTCAAATTCCTTATAGAAGAACCAATATAGCAAAAGAGGACTAGTAGATCCGATTGAGCCAAATAAGTTTCAAAAAACTAGTGACACTTCACTAGAAATAACCTCGTGAGTAAGAGTAATGATTATGAACATCCACTAGATTTGAACGCCAAACACTTTACAAAAAACCGCACTTTGTTATGAAAACTAGTGAACATTCTCTAGATTTGAGCAAAAAAATACTTTTCAAAACAATTAGTGACACTTCACCAGATATTATCTTGTGGGCATTCACCAGGTATTTTGAAAACGACACTTATTATAAAACTAGTAAGCATCCTCTAGATTTGAGTAGAAAACACTTTTCAAAAAACTAGTGAAACTTTACTAATTTTTAATTTTGCAATTTTTGGATATTAAAGGGTGTCATTTGATTGATATTGATAATACATATTTGTATTGGTGTCGTTGTCGAGGAATCCCTTGTTACTTTGACGACTGCAATAGAAGAATGAAAGTTATCACTTGTACATGGACTATTTAAGTGGACTCATTACAACTCCTTGCAGCCAAAGGGCTAGAGTTGATCCATATTTGAAAGATGCAACTTTAGTGGTGAGTCTCTATAGAAATCACTTGTTTTTTTTTTTTTCCAATTGCCCTTTGCTTGTCATCTGTAACATCTTATTTCATAACAGAAAAACTACATAGAACATATTAGGAAGACCATCAACAAGAAAGACGGATCAGGGCACATCTGGTCCAAGTTTTGAGCTGCTTATACCCGACTACAATTGGCCAATATTTCTGGTGAAAACAACCCTTAGCAAGAAGAGGACTCGTAAAAAAAACAGTGCTCATTTTTTTGGGCTATTTGATCCAATTTGTATGATACTTACACTAGTACTTTTATGCAGACTTGACTGCGGCATCGTGAGTTGCCCTGTGATTGACTGCTGTAGACACCTCCCTGAAGCGGGGCATCGCCATACAGATTGATCGTTGCTGTTTGTTTGATTGTTTGCTACATAAACCAAGATCGTGGATATTCCCATGGCTAGGAACTGTTGAACAATTGAGACTTGAACTTCTCTCCGTAAATTCCGAAAGCTGCTGGATCTCCAAGCTTTCCTTCTCAACTAATATCTGTAAATATAAGTGTTTGCACAATAGAAAACAACGTAGAGATTGGGCAAAATTTGTGCGTGGGTTGTGATAGGATTTCCCCTCATCTGGGTTTTCTTTTATAGGCATATACCCATGTAACGTTACAGGGAAAACTGCTCCCTATTATTTAGATAGTGGGGGTTATCTCACTCACCCATATCTCTCTAACCACCCCTTTTATTTAGGGAGCACATCACATGATATAACCATATCACCCCCATCCACATGCACATCTCTTATTAAGTGGGATACATCTAATAGTGGTTTGACCAAATCAAACTCTTAGCCAACTTGGCCAATCACACCCATTGTTTTCTCTTGTGTAAACACACAGAATAATTTCATGCTCAACCAAAAAGAAACGTTAGCCAATTATAAATAAGGCAAACATAATTAACAATGAGGTATGTAAAATATGGAGGGCTATTTGGCCACTCATTCCAACATCTCCCACTTGGCCAATAGACCGAGATATTTTCAATCACTTTTCACTCCCATGAGATGTACATGTTTTCTAAAATCAACAGAGGCAATAGGCTTTGTAAGGGGATCAGCAAGCATCTCTTTAGAAGAGAGATAATCTATAGCAATCTCATTTCTTTGTAGCACATCAGCAACATAGTGATATTGCCGATCTATATGTTTTCCCCTTGATCCAATCTCACCATTTTTAATGGTCTGTATAGCGGCTTGGTTATCGCACATAATAGCTATTGGCTTGTTAGCTATTTCATTTATTTTCAAATCTTCAAGAAACCTTTTAATCCAAACAGCTTCAGAAGCTGCGCCGCTATATGATATATATTCAGCTTCCAGGGTACTTTTAGCCACACATGATTGTTTTTTACTAGACCATGAAATTGCACCTCCACCAAGAAGGAATACATAGGCTGAAGTAGACTTACCATCATCAACATCGCCAGAAAAATCTGCATCTGAATATCCAACAACTTCTAAGTTGTCACCATTACAATGATAGGTCAATTTGTAGTCTTTAGTGCCTTGAATGTATCTAAGTATCCTTTTAACAGCTGCCCAATGAGGCTCACCAGGATTACTTTGATATCTACTTACCACACTTACAGCGTAACTAATATCAGGCCGAGTACACAACATTGCATACATAAGACTACCAACAGCTTGAGCATAAGGCTTGTTTTCCATTTTCATCTTTTCTTCTTCATTAGCTGGGCACATTCTTTTTGATAGAACAGTTTGTTTATGAATAGGTGTATCTAATGGATTAGATCCTTCCATGTTGAATCTTTTGAGAATTTTCTCAAAATATTGTTCATGAGATAACTTTAATATCCTTGTTTTTCTATCTCTAATTATTTGTATGCCCAATACATAAGACGCTTCACCCATATCTTTCATTTCAAATTGGCTTTTGAGATAATTTTTAATCTCTTCTATTGACACAATATCATTGCCAGCAATCAAAATATCATCTACATACAATGATAGAATCATAAAGCTACTCCCACTATTCCACTGATAGACACAAGGATCATATTCATTCGCAATAAATCCATACGAAGTTATAGCCTTATCAAAAGTATAGTACCACTGTCTAGATGATTGCTTAAGCCCATATAAAGACTTCTTTAGCTTGTAAACTTTATCTTCATGACCTTCTACAATATACCCTTCAGGTTGTTGCATATAAATATCTTCTTTTAATTCTCCATTCAAAAACGCAGTTTTTACATCCATTTGAATGAGTTCCAAATCTAACGATGCCACAATAGCCATTAAAATCCTTATCGAATTGAATTTAGCAATAGGAGAATATGTTTCTTCATAATCTATTCCAGGTTTTTACGTAAAGCCTTTGGCAACTAATCTTGCCTTATACTTATCGATAGCTCCATCAGACTTGTATTTCTTTTTGAGAATCCATTTGCACCCAATAGCTTTTCTTTCTTTAGGTAAATGCACTAACTCCCAAACGTCATTTTTAGTAATGGAATCTAATTCATCTTGAATTGCTTCTACCCATTTCTTTGAATCTCGGGACGACAAGGCCTCTTGAATAGTCGATGGGTCATCAATATTTTCTTCTATCATAAAAGTAAGATAGTCTTTTAACCTTGAGGATGGATTTCTTCCTCTTTGAATGTTTCCAACAGTGTCATGTGGTATAACAGAAGGTTCCGAAATTATTTCTGCACTAGGAATTCTAGGCTCATTCAAACTTCCTTTTTCTTTGGAGATCTCAAATAATTCAACTAGGCTACTAGGATTTCTAGTGTCAATTTCTTCTTCCAAAAATCTTGCATCTCTACTTTCCCTGACACTAATACTACCATTACTATGATGAACAACAAACCTGTAACCTTCAGAATTTTCAGGATATCCTACAAATGTTCCCTTGATAGTTTTGCTATCTAATTTTCCTCTTTGTTGAGCAGGAACTAATATGTGAGCAGAAGAACCCCATACCTTTAAGTGGTCTAGGCTAGGTTTCCTACCTGTCCATAATTCGTGAGGAGTTCTATTAATTGTTTTATTAGGAACCAAGTTGAGAAGGTACATAGCAGTTACAATAGCCTCACTCCAAAATTGTGAACCAAGCGAGGAATGACTATGCATAGATCTAACCATGTCTAATAATGTTCTATTACGACGTTCAGCAACGCCATTTTGCTGTGGTGTGTAACTCATTGTAACTTGGTGAATAATACCATTATCTTTGAGGAAATCACCAAACAAATCAGATATATATTCTCCACCCCTATCGGATCTCAATATCTTAATATCTCTTCCTAGTTGTTTTTCAACAACCTTTTTAAACTCTTGAAATTTTTCAAATACTTCAGATTTCTTGCGCATCAAATACAAATAACCATACCTAGAATAATCATCAATAAATGTCACAAAATATTCCATGCCTTTATGAGATTTAATATTTAATGGACCACAAACATCTGAGTGTATTATAGCTAATAATTCATTGCTCGTTGACCTTTAGGAAATGGTAATCTAGACATTTTTCCAGACAAACATGATTCACAAATAGAAAAAATCAATATCAATCTTAGGAATCAGTTCCATATTCATCATTCTTTTCATTTTGTCTTTGTTTATGTGTCCTAATCTCAAATGCCAAATATAAGGATCATCAACATAAAGAGAATCATAACTATGAGTAGAATCAACGATATAAGCAGAACAACCAGCTAATGCATTATTATTAACATCAGAAACAATGTTCAAATGGTACAGACCACAACTTTACTACCCCACATCATAATCCTACCATGTTTCCCAACAGAGACTTTTCCGGAACGGAAGCGCACCTCAAAATCCTTCTCATCCAAACGAGGAACTGAGATAAGGTTGCGCCTCATGGTGGGTGAATACAGAACATCAGTCAAGTAGAGGTTTTTATCGCCAGGTAACATAATCTTCACAGTGCCAATTCCAACAACATCGCAATAACTGTTATTTCCCATGTATATGCGATGATCACCGGCTTTAACCTCTTTCATTTCCACAAAAGATTCTTTATTCTTCGCCACATGGCGAGAGGAAGCAGAATCCACCCACCATGCTCCAACATCAGTATCAGCCAAAAGAGATTCAGATACCACACAGACAATATCTTTGGAGCCTCCAAAATTAGGTTTCCTATTGTTTTTAGGCCCACGACAATCGGCTTGAAAATGTCCAAATTTTCCACAATTAAAGCAAGATCCTTTCTTTTTAAAATTTCCACCATTCTTAAACTGTTTACCCTTTCCTTTGAAATTCTTAGAATAATTTTTCTGTTGTCCGAACTTTGACGATCCGGAAGAAGAATGAAATTTTTTGTTTTCAAACTGTGGTGGCTCAAAAGTGGCAGCAGGAGCAAGGGTCAAAAATGATTTTATAGTTTTCTTTTTAGCTCTTCTTTCAGCCTCTATACCCAATAAAATAGGTAAATTTTTCACAGTTGAAGTGGTAGAGGAAAAGTTAAGAGCAACAACAGCAGAATCCCAAGAACTTGGCAAACTTTGCAAAATGGTAGACACTTGCAATTGGTCAGGAAGAGGGTTATCTAAAGTGGCCAATTCTTTAGCAATGACAGACAACTTGTTGACATGATCAATGACATTTTCATCTTCTTTCATCTCAGTGCCAGTAAACCTTTCCATTAACAATTGAATGTATGTTTCAGATGAAGCACGATAGGCATCACTAATAGCATCAAACATGATCTTAGCATGCGCATGTTCTTCAAATAAAATTTCGATGTCCGGTTCCATGAAAGTGAGCATTATGTGTCTAGCAGTCTTATCATCTTCAAGAAATTTTTCATACATTCTCCTATTGGCAGCACTAGAATTTTCGGGTGGTGGAGTTGGTATATCGTCGATATCGATCACATATTCAACCTTGTCGTGAAAAAGTATGTGACAGATACGGCGCTTCCAGGTTGAAAATTAGCACCATTCAATTTTTCGGTTTTACTAAGCTCCTGACTAACAGCCCTACTAGCCATGATATGAATTACTAGAGGAAATAGAGAATTAAGAAGGCTGACCGTGAAAGCACGCAAAAATATTACTGTGTACCGAATTCTTTTGTGATACTGATTTTTGCCGAAAACCTCCTTCTCGATTCTTCACCAGTAACTCCCCCTTTTATAAGCTTTGTTGAATAGCCTTCAATTGGTGGGTCAAATTGATGCAAGAATCTGGTGAAGCAAATTTTTGAGCAACGCCAAAATTGGAGCAGAGACAGAAACCCTTGAATGTTGATTTCTTGAAAATATGGACAGTGAATTGAGCCAAGGAAAAGCTATGCACGGAACAGAGGAATCTTGTCGCCTCGTCGCTCTGATACTAGTGTTGAACAATTGAGACTTGAACTTCTCTCCGTAAATTCCGAAAGCTGCTGGATCTCCAAGCTTTCCTTCTCAACTAATATCTGTAAATATAAGTGTTTGCACAATAGAAAACAACGTAGAGATTGGGCAAAATTTGTGCGTGGGTTGTGATAGGATTTCCCCTCATCTGGGTTTTCTTTTATAGGTATATACCCATGTAACGTTACAGGGAAAACTGCTCCCTATTATTTAGTTAGTGGGGGTTATCTCACTCACCCATATCTCTCTAACCACCCCTTTTATTTAGGGAGCACATCACATGATATAACCATATCACCCCCATCCACATGCACATCTCTTATTAAGTGGGATACACCTAATAGTGGTTTGACCAAATCAAACTCTTAGCCAACTTGGCCAATCACACCCATTGTTTTCTCTTGTGTAAACACACAGAATAATTTCATGCTCAACCAAAAAGAAACGTTAGCCAATAATAAATAAGGCAAACATAATTAACAATGAGGTATGTAAAATATGGAGGGCTATTTGGCCACTCATTCCAACAGGAACATCGCCACACGATAGCGGTTATCATCGAAACAGAGTCGCCACCTAGTTTAAGAAAACTAAGAAAAACAGATAGAGATTATGGGAATGGGAGCCAAAGGTACAATGAGGGGAAGGTGTTAGGCACCCCTCTCTGCCCAGTCGTGAGACTGGCCCATAATTGCTCGACATAAGATTAACGCATGCTTTATGTAATTCTAGCAAGTAAACTGATTAATTAGCCTTTAAACAATTAATGGTGAGCCAAGACTGTAATTGAAATCATGCGTAAGAAAAGCAGAATAAAACAGGCTGTCCCAGGGGGATGAATCCCGCGGCCGGTGAATAGATGTCACGGCCGAGGGATCCTTCTGGTTTGATGTACCGGCCGATGGATTGAAGACCCAGCCGATGTTCTTCCTCACACTAGACCAGACGATTAACAGATAATCAAAAAGCTATGATTAAGCGTAGAAACAGAAAATAAATCGAACCAGAGGCCCCTGGGCCTCACCACCTTGATCCCTCAGTGGCTTGATTGCTTCAGATTGAATGTGATTGACTGATTGCTTCTCGAAACCCTAGGGTTATGGTTTGAACTTCGGGGTTTGGATCGTCGAATTGTGGCTGCCTTCGGGAGGTTAGGGCTTTTGTAGAGGGGATTTGAGAGTGTATTGACAGAGTTTCGTGGCTTGAAAGGGTGTATCAACTTGTTAATTTCGGAACCCAAAGGCCCCTTTATATAGGCATAGGGATGACACACTCCAACCAATCAAAATCGAACGATTGAATTGGAGTTATAAGGCAACACGAACTCCTCATGTTAATCTCCAAACACGGCCCGAATGCATCAGGATTTGGCTGCTAGGGTTTTGTGTTCGGATCAAACGAGTGACAGAACGTTCCAGAATTTGAAAAATAGACAATCTGGCAGCCGAAGAATTGATGTTGTGGCCGAGGAATGATCCTGGAGGCCGGCTAATTAATCTCTCAGGGAGATTTTCAAGCAACAGGCTTCACGGGTGAAGAAATGATGTTGAGACCGTGGGAACAATTTCACGGCCGACAGATGGATTCTCCTGGGATTTTGTACTTCTGTCTGAAAGGCTATTTGGCTCTGGATTGGGTCTTCTAAGTGGCTAAAAGTTCTTACCGAAAGTCCTAAGGTTCATAAGAAGTCAATCAGCAATCACTGTATCCATTTCATCATCGGGATGGTCCCCAAGGTGGGACTTGAAATAATCGTTAGGCTAAATTGGGGTGTCTACAATTGCATCATCAACAACAAGGACATCCCATCAAAGGTCAACAAAGAAGATGTCCGGAGATATCGGGCGTATATCCTTCAAAGGCTACTCAACGATGGAATAAATTTGTATGACTTGAAGATTGATTATGCCTCATTACGCAAATGACTGAGAATTTTGTTCCAATATTTTTTGTTTGGTTTTGATTTGATGTCATGGAATATTGTGATTAATGGGTATCCCATCACCAGACATATGGAAGAAGGATTGAAGTTGTGATGTCCTAGTATTTTATTTTGTACAGCTTATCGATTTGGTTGGAATCGTATTTATAGACACCCCAATTTGGCCTAACGATTATTTCGAGTCCCACCTCGGGGACCATCCCGATGATGAAATGGATACAGTGATTGCTAATTGCCTTCTTGTGAACCCATGGACTTATGGTAAGAACTTTGAGCCATTTAGAGGACCCAATCCAGAGCCATATAGCCTTTCATACAGAAATACAGAATCCTAGGAGAATCCATCTGTCGGCCGTGACATTGATCTCACGGCCTTAACAACATTTCTTCACCCGAGCAACCTGTTGCTTAAAAATCTCCCTGAGAGATCAATCCCACGGCCGCAAGATCTATCCTTCGGCCGCAACATCATTTCCTTGGCCGCCAGATCTTTTCTACGGCCGCCAGATTGTCTATTTTCCAGACTCTGGAGTGTTCTGTCGATTGTTTGATCCAACTACGATACCTCCCCGATGCGTTCGGGCTACGCTCAGAGATCACCACGAAGAGTTTGTATTGCATTGCAATTGCAATCGTGCATTTTGATTGACCGGAGTGAGTCACCAATTGCCTATATAAAGGGCCTTTGGGTTCCGAAATAGGCACCACGAAATATATCAGATTCATATACTTTCGCACCTCTCAAGCCCCGAAATTCTGCACATACAAACTCTCAAATCCCCTCTTCAAAAGCCCTAACCTCCCGAAGGCAGCCATCAATCCGACGATCAAACCCTGAAGTTCAAACCCTAACCCTAGGGTTTTCAAAGAAGCAATCAGTCAATCACCATCAATCTGAAGCAATCAAGCAACTGAGGGATCAAGGTGGTGAGGCCCAACGGCCTCTGATTTGTTTTATTTACTGTATTTATGCCTAATCGTAGCGTTTTGATTATCTACTAACTTTTATGTCTGGTGTGAGGAAGAACACCGACCGGGGCTTCGATCCCTCGGCCGGTACATAAAACCAGGAGGATCCCTCGGCCGTGACATCCATTCACCGGCCGCAGGATCCATTCCCCTGGGACAGTTTGTTTTGTTCAGCTTTCTGATATATGCTTTAATTATCGCACTGGCTCACCATTAACTGCTTAAAGGCTAAAAACAAACTACGTGTTAGAATTAAATAAAGCAAGTGTATGTCTTATGTTGAACAATTATGGGCCAGCCTTACGGTTGGGCAGAGAGGGGTGCCTAACACCTTCCCCTTACTGTACTTTTGGCTCCCGTACCCAGAATCTCTATCTATTTTTCTAGTTTTAATAAACTGGGTGGCGACTCTGTTTTGATGATGGGCTGGTGAAAGGACTGGTGCCCTTTGACAACGGAGCCCTTGAGACTACCTAAACCTTGCATGTATTAGAAAGCCATAGAATTTATCAAACTAAGACAGGAACCTACAGGCTAGGAACCTACTTGCATTTGCTTGCAAAAGTTCTTCCTCACACCTATTGTACATGTGTATGTTGTAAAATTTTCTTTTGCAGGTTAAACCTTATGGGCCTTTCTAGATCAAATGGAAGTAGGTAAGCTAAACCAATCTAACTAAAGCAAAAACCTTTCAGGAAAAATGACTTCATCATTGTTCACATTTGATTCGCACTTTCAAGTTGTCACTAAGCTGTCTGGCCCACTCCACTCTGCTGCCAAGGATTTCAACCCCTCCAAGTACATCACTCTGGTAGATCAACCAAAGCCTACGGTTACTATCATTGAAGACAACCATGTCATGTTCGCAAGAACAGTCTATGAAGAAGAAGTATAAGACATAATTGAAGAAGAAGGGCTTCGTAGGGTCCCAATCTATTTTTATGACCCCTATGCACCTACCGATGACTATTGGCCAATAGTCGAGGTCAATAACCTCGAAATTGAAGAAGTAAAGGAAGAAGAGTCTGCTGAAAATGATCCACTAGACGAAATATCACTAAACCTACTCTTTGATGAGGGGGTCACCAACAATGAAATAAGGGTGATCCACCCCATCACATATAGCTTTTGGTAATTTGTGGGGCTTTGTTGGCACACGAAGAGTCGACAACAGCGACGAAGCAGAGATTGAAGCTCAATTGGAAGAGATGACAGCAATAGCAAATCAAATGGCCCTCCAAGACTTGCAGGGTGACAATGATGAAAGTGCGAATCAAGGTGACAGTGAAGTGCTGATGATCAACCTTGGTGATGAAAAAGACTGCTCTGAGCTGATTGTGGATGCTGAAAAAGGGGCCTACCCTAACTGGACCGTGGAACATACTCTAAAATACAAAATGAAAAATGCTAATTCTGATCTTAGTTCAGATTCTGATTCCGACTCCGAGTCGACTTAGTCCGAGTCAAGCTTTTCATTTTTTCAAACCACTGGGTCTAGTGAGGAAAGCCTGGTCCAAATACCAAGGCATAACATTTATTTTGAATTCGATTATGAAATATCTTTTGATAATTTTAGCAATGAGAAGGAGGATTTAGAGTATTTCACTTTGCCTATGATCAACTGTGTGGATTCCGACAATCCAAATTTCGAGGAAGAAATTCCAAAAGAAATTCTAGAATTCATCGAGAGAGAAGAAGAAAGGCACGCTAAACCTTTTTCTGAGGAAAAAATCACAGCGAACATAGGCTCTGAAGACGAGCCCAAAATGATTAAAATTGGCACAACACTATCTTCTCAAGAAAGTGAAAAACTAATCCTTTTACTAAAAGAATACAAAGATGTTTTTGCTTGGTCTTACGAGGACAAGCCTGGAATAGACCCTGAAATTGTTCAGCATAAAATTCCCCTCCACCCAGATGCAAAACCTGTTAAACAAAAGTTAAGATGTATGCGCCCCGATTGGGTCTTAAAGATAAAAGAAGAAGTCACTAAGCAAATCAACGCCGGTTTTCTCATAGTCATCGAATATCCACAATGGGTAGCTAACATCGTTCCAGTACCAAAGAAAACTGGGGGAATCAGGGTCTGTGTAGATTTCCGAGATCTCAACAAAGCCAGTCCAAAGGATGACTTTCCATTACCCCACATCGACGAGCTAGTGGACAACACCGCAGGCCATGCATTGCTATCCTTCATGGATGGGTTTTCTGGGTATAATCAAATTCTTATGTCTCCTGAGGATAGAGAGAAGACCATCTTCACTACGCCGTGGGGAACCTACTGCTACCGAGTGATGCCATTCGAGTAAAAGAACGCTGGAGCCACTTACCAGAGGATGGCGACAACACTGCTTCACGACATGATGCACAAAGAAGTCGAGGTATATGTCGATGATATGATAGTCAAATCAAAGGAAAGGGAAGGACACTATGAAGCACTTCAAAAGTTTTTCGAGAGGATTAGGCAATACAAGCTACGTCTTAATCCTCAAAAATGTACTTTTGGGGTAACGGCTGGTAAAATGTTGGGGTTTCTCATCACTCAAAGAGGAATCGAGGTAGATCCACCTAGGACAGAAAAGGAAGTAAGGAGCTTTTTTGGGGAAAGTAGAGTTCATCAACAGGTTCATCTCCAAACTCACAACCACCTGTGAACCTCTTTTCAAGCTCCTGAAGAAAGGTACTGATTTTGAATGGAGCCAAGACTGTCAGCAAGCGTTCGAGGCAATCAAAGAATATCTTTAGAATCCACCTGTTATGTCGCCACCCATCCCTGGGAAGCCATTGATTCTGTATCTCTCAGTAACAGACACATCCATGAGATGCATGCTAGCACAAGAAAATGACGCCAAAGTGAAGTGCGCCATATACTACCTCAGCAAGAAGATGATGGACTATGAAACAAGGTACACTCCCCTCGAGAAAACCTGCTGGGGGCTAGTATGGGCCACAAAGAAACTAAGGCACTACCTATTAGCACACCCGGTAGTGCTGGTTTCCTGTTTAGACCCAATCAAATATCTTTTCAGAAGCCAGCACTTATCGGAAAGCTAGCTAGGTGGTTACTGCTGCTAGCAGAATTCGATCTCAGATACATGACAAGGAAATCAGTAAAATGAAGGGCTGTAGCAGAGTTCTTGGCAGATCACCCTGTGACAGAGGCCGAAGCAGAGGACTTCATGTTCCCCGACGAAGACATCTTGTGTCTCCTGGATGATACCTGGCAGCTTTATTTCGATGGAGCATCAAACCAATGTGGATATGGCATAGGGGTATTGCTAGTTTCCCCAAACAACTCTCATATCCCTTTGTCATATAAACTAAGGTTTGAGGTCACCAACAACCAAGCTGAATACGAGGCCTATATTGCTGGAATGGAGGCAGCCCTGGAACTAGGGGCAAAAAGGGTAGAGGTCATTGGAGATTCAAACCTGGTGGTATCCCAAGCAAGAGGAGATTGGAAGGTCAAGGAAGACACACTGAAACTATATCACTATGTGCTGGAAGATCTAATTCCACAATTCGATTCCGTTATCTTCACGGATACTCCCCAAGTGAGCAATAGATTTGCAGATGCACTGGCAACATTGGCGTCTATGGTCGAAATACCCCTAGGGTTCACGATGCGGCCTCTCATGATCGAACAAAAGGTCAAACCAGCATGCGAGTGTACCTTCACCGAAGAAGGTGAAGACGATGACAAGCCATGGTACGAAGACGTGAAGAAATTCCTAGAAGAAGGAGAATACCCATCCGAGGCCACCTCAAAGGACAAAATGGCTCTGCGGAAGTTTGCCGCCCGATTTGTAAACTGCGGAGGAGCATTATATCGAAGGGCATACTTGGGTCCAAGTCAACTTTGCGTCACAACGGAGGACAGCCGCAAGATAATGGAAGAAACACACGAAGGAATTTGTGGGCCACACATGAATGGGGCAACAATGGCAAAGAAGATCATGCGTCAGGGATATTACTGGACCACAATGGAGGCCGACTATGCTGACTATGTCCGTCGATGTTATAAATGCCAAACTCACGCTGATCGCATGCGTATTCCCCCTACGGAATTATATAGCATGACATCCCCTTGGCCATTCTCCACCTGGGGGATAGACGTCATTGGAAGTATAAATCCAAAGGGAAAATACAAGCATCAATTCATTCTGGTGGCTATCAACTACTTCACCAAGTGGGTAGAGGTAGCCTCTTACGCTACCCTCAAAGCCACACATGTGGCCAAGTTTATCCGCACCAATATCATCTATCGGTATGGTGAACTCCACGAGTTCATCTGTGATAATGGATCGCACTTCAAGGGAGCAACAAAGAAGCTGTTTGCTGAATTTGGGATACAGAATCATCGGTCATCTACTTATCGACCTCAAACTAATGGAGCAGTTGAGGCTGCAAACAAAAACATCAAGAGGATTCTGCGGAAGACTACCGACACCTACACGGACTGGCCAGAAATGCTACCTCTGGCACTATGGGGTTATCAAACGACTGAAAGGACTTCAACTGGGGCCATTCCCTACTCCTTGGTCTATGGGATGGAAGCCGTCTTGCCTATCGAGCTAGAACTACCCTCACTAAGGGTTCTGGCTGAGACTGGAATGATCGAAGAGGATTGGGTTCAAAACCGCTACGACGAGTTAGCATTACTAGACGAAAGGAGATTAAGAGCGTTATACCATGTGCAAGGATATCAACGCCGCATTGTATGAGCATTCAACAAAAAGGTAAAGTCAAGAGACATCAAAGTAGGAGACATGGTGCTCAAAGCAATCCGTCGCCACGTTTAAGACCCGAGGGGCAAGTTTAGACCAAACTGGGGAGGCCCCTACTTATCAAACGCATACTTTCTGGAGGAGCAGCATACATTGCAGACTTAGATGGAATGGAATTCGCAACGCCAGTCAACCTTGACAAGCTGAGGAAGTATTACCCTTGAGAGATGCTCGTTGGGCCGAAAACCACAAGGGTGGGCGGATCCAAGCAAAATTAGAGCAGCATGCTAGGTCAAAAACCCGCAAGGGCGGCTTAGGCAAAAACTAAGGCATAAATAAAACGCTCGCTAGACCGAAAACCCGCAAGGGCGGTTTTAGGCAAAATTAAGAGCACAAAAGGAGAGGAAAATACCCTAGTGGACCCTGACTAAAACAAAACAAATCTCGTTTGTTGGAACTACGTTTATGGCCTGATTCCCTCCATGGGATACGTAGGCAATCTCTAGTTTGAGATTCGGCCGCTGCTATCATCACTTCCAAAATTTCTAGGTCTATCCTAAAGCATGTTCACTATCAAACCATGGCAATGACATCTTCAAATAAAACGGCCAAATGTTTTATTATTTCCAAAGAAAAAGGAAAAGCAAACCTAAACATTTCTCAATCTATGAAAGCTAGAATCAAATGACATCTTTTGAAAAACATAAGCAAAGTGTCAATCTCTAGGTCTTCCTCCTCTTTGCACTTTTATCCTCCAAAAGGTTTTTCTTCAGCCAACGCTTATAAGAACCTGATAGCTTGTCAACAAAGTTCTCAGCAACCTTCTGCATTACCCTCTTTGGCCAAAGACGCAGCATATTGCGACGAAAGCTGGCATCGTGAAACTTGGAAACAACGTACTCAGGGTCACCCAGGATTGCGATTTGTTCAGCCCCGAACTGCCTTTGAAAGCGAGCAGGAAAATAGCAGATGACTCGAGTGATACCGATCACTGCTACACCGAAATGGTTCATGGTACTCACAGTCATACTCTCAACACCATACTAGGGGCAGACCCACCGAATCCGATCGCCCCTGCGAGTCTGTAGACACCTCCCAAACGGGGCATCGCCATACAGATACCACCACGTTGCGTTTAATCGATTGGTTGCTCACTTCATAAACCAAAATCATGGACATTCCCATGGCTAGGAACATCGCCACACGATAACGGTTATCATCAAATAGAGTCGCCACCCAGTTTATTAAAACTGGGAAAATAGATAGAGATTCTGGATACGGGAGCCAAAAGTACAATAAGGGGAAGGTGTTAGGCACCCCTCTTTGCCCAGTCGTGAGACTGGCCCATAATCGTTCAACATAAGACGTATAGATGCTTTGTCTAATTCTAACACATAGTCTGTTTAGTTATTCCTTTAAACAGTAAGCAAAGTGAGCCAGTGCGATAATTGAAGCATGCATTAGAAAGCAGAAAAGCAAACAAAATGTCCCAGGAGATCGATTACTCGGCCGGTGAATGGATTTCACGGCCGAGTAATCACACTGGTTTAATGTACCGGCCGAAGGATCGAAGCCCCGGTCGGTGTTCTTCCTCACACCGCACGAAAAGATTAACGGATAATCAAAACGCTACGGTTAGTAAAAAAAGGACAGTAAATAAGGCAAACCAGAGGCCGTTGGGCCTCACCACCTTGATCCCTCAGTTGCTTGATTGCTTTGGATTGGGCGTGATTGACTGATTGCTTGATCGAGAACCCTAGAGTTAGGGTTTGAACTTCGGGATTTGATTGCCGGATTGACGGCTGCCTTCGGAAGGTTAGGGCTTTTGGAGTATGGGATTGAGGGAGTATTTGTGCAGAGTTTCGAGGTTTGATTGAGTGTGTAGGTATCTCAATTTCTGTGTGTTAAATTCGGAGCCCAAAGGCCCCTTTATATAGGCATAGGGATGACTCACTCCGGCCAATCAAATCACGAGATGGCAATTGCAATTGCAATGCATCTCAAACTCTACGTCGTGATCTCCGAACGTAGCCCGAACGCATCGGAAAGGTAGTGTAGTTGGATCAAAACAGAACGTTCCAGAGTCTGGAAAAAGGTCGATCTGGCGGCCGAGCAAAGGATGTAGCGGCCGTGGAATGGATGTCTCGGCCGAAGGATAGATCTCGCGGCCGAGGGATTGATCTCTCAGGGAGATTTTGCTGGCAACCGGTTGCTCGGGTGAGGGATTGATGTTGTGGCCGTGGGATCGATGTTACGGCCGTCAGATGGATTCTCCTAGGCTTCTGTATTTCTGTCTGAAAGGCTGTATGGCTTTGAATTGGGTCCTCTAAGTGGTCAAAGTTCTCACCAAAAGTCCTAAGGTCCTCAAAGAAGCAATCAGCAATCATTGTATCCATTTCATCATCGGGATTGTCCCAAGGTGGGACTTGAAATAATCGCTAGGCCAAATTGGGGTGTCTACAGATGCCCCTCTTTGACTGAACTCAGACGGATCGCGAGACATGTTTGAGTAAGAGTCAAAGCTGTAAAAAGCAACTCAATTTGGTCCAACCACTATTCCAAGGGGTTTTCGAAAAAGGTTTTGTTATGGTCGGGCCGGGAGGCTGCCTACGTATTCCACAGGGGAAATTCAGACCAATCGTAGTTCGGGCAATAAAGAAAAGTAAAAGTTTGGAGGGTTAGAGACAGAAGACGTACCTTAGGGCTTAAAAAGCCGTAGTGTGACGTACCTAGACTGAGCCAGGGTTTTGGCGAAGAGTAGTTGAAGGAGCGCGGGGCTACCTGGGGAGTTTCTTTGCGGAGAGCTTCCTTAGTATTTTGGGGTAGATCAGTACACTGCAGGTGCGTTTGCTTTTCTTGATCATCCTTACTTTGACTGAAAGTAGCTCGGTAGAGTAGCCTATCCTTGCGAATGAGCTGGAAGGAATTGATGTAATGGGGTGGAATCCAAACCATCTGTTGGGATGAGTTGGACGCCGGTTTGTTTTTGAGATGTAGGGGAGGCGCAGGGCCAGTAGCTGGAGCACGGAGCTTTGGCGATGAGGGGACCGAGGCACGGAGCCGGTTGTAGTCATGAGGCGAGGGCCTGAGGTGATTGATAGGACCGAAGCGCGGAGCTGGTGTTGATCATAAGGCGAGAGCCTGCGGTGATTGGATTGAGGCATGGAGCCTGCTGTGGTTTATGAGGTGGAGGCCTGAGGTGAGCTTAGAGCTTGATGGGACCGAAGCGCGGAGCTGGTATTGATCAGGATGAGAGCCTGTGGTGTTAGAGCTTTGAGCTTGACGTGATGAACCGAAGCGCGGAGCTGGTATAAGGCAAGGGCCTGAGGTGAAGGAACTGAGGCATGGAGCCCGAAGTGATTGAGGCGTGGAGCCTGCATGCAGTCTTGAGGCGAGGGCCTGAGTTTGTCGGAGCTTAGAGCTTGACGTGATATGAACCGAAGCGTAGAGCTGGTTGTATTCTGATGGTCTGTGCACGGAGCTTTCTCATCATAAATGTTGACGTGGAGCCAAAGGATCGAGGCGTTGGGCCGATCAAATAAAACCGAGGCATAGAGCCGGTTGATAGCAGGGTTGACCTGTTTCATGAGAGATATGCAGAGTGTACATGTGTGATGATGGTTATTAGATGTGAACAGATATGATGCAGACTCGATGTGAAAATGTTGATGCAAATGTGCACGGGCCCGTGCGTGTGTGTTTGTTTTAAGCTTAGAGCTTCAATCAAGTTCCGGACTTGAGCATTCAGAGCGTAGAGCTCGAGCATTCGGACGGCAGAATCCGAGCATTCAAAGTACAGGCTTTGAGCGTCCAGTACGCAGTGGTTGGGCATCCAAGCGTAGAGCTTGAGCATTCAAGTGTATAACTTGAGCATCCAGTACACAGTGGTTGGGAATCCAAGCGTAGAGCTTGAGCATTCAAAAATGTTAGATTTTTGAGCATCCAGGCGTAGAGCCTGAGAATAGATGTCTTGATTGTTGGGGTGGCTTAGAGCCTGTTGCTTGTTTATGGCTTCGAGCCAGTTGAGATAGCGGGCTTGGAGCCGCTGAGTTGTGTAGAGATGATGGGCACAGGGCCGCTGAATTGATACGGGCGTAGAGGGCTTCGAGTCGCTGGGATGGTAGGCATAGGCTTTGAGCCTGTGGAAGTAATGGGCTTCGAGCCACTGAGTCGTGATAGCGAGCGTAGAGCTGCTGAGATAGTAATTATAGGCTTCGAGCCTGTTGAGGTAATGAGTGTAGAGCCGTTGAGTTGAAGGCGTAGAGCCGCTGAGTGAGTTGATATGGGCGTAGAGCCTGCCAATAATGGGCTAGGAGCCGCTGAAGTTTTAAGCTCAGGGCCGCTGAGTGTCTTGTTTTGCTAGCCAGTAGTTTGTGGAGAGAGATTTTCGATGCTTGGGCATGCCCCCAAGGCTGGTTTTGATCATGTTGTGTTGGCTCGGGGATGCCCCCAAGGCTACTTGGTTGTTTGAGGACCTAGAATCCATGACGACTTGAATTGATGCACTGAGCATGATCTGATGTTGCTGAGGAAAATTGATTGGAGGGCCAGGAGATCGATCTCTCGGCCGAATGATTGATGTCTCGGCCGAGGAATCGAACGCTCGGCCGTTTAATTGGTTTGTTTCCAGGGGCCTATAAAAGACCACGGCGTCAGCCGTTTCATTTTATCTTCCACTCTTCCTATTCCTCTCCTCGTTCCGAGAGCTCCATATCTGAAGATCCCTTTTACTTCCCCTCATTCCTAACAGCTCCGGGCCATGGGTGATGTACTGACATGGCTAGCGTGCGCGGAGGGAGACCGCGTTTCCTTTTGGTCCCGTCTTGATGCTTGATTTGGGACCCTCGCATGGGTATGTTTGATTAGGGGCCCTCACATGGGTGGCTTGCTTCCGTGACGCGGAGCTCCTGGTGTGGCGGTGGTACGCGGTATGGTGATTTTTCTGGGCCATGTGGTGATTCTTTTGAGCCATGTGGTGTCCCTTCTGCATCGTAGTACTCCTTTGGTATACATCGCCCCAGGGGCGTCCTCTTCTTTTTTGCAGCTGGTCTCTTTTGTTCGGACCACCAGAGGGTTCGACATCCTCTTCTGCTTCCTTTTTGTTTCTTTCTTTGTTTTTCTTCCTGCAAAGGTTAGTTCGACAGGAAATCGATGTATAGTTTGTTTAGGAAATGTGGGATGATCCACCTTGTGATGTAAAAAGCTTTCGATATATGAAACAAAAACCTTTTGCTCTGCTATTGTGATTGTACATGCTGTTTCTACGTTGTTTGCGTGTGATATTCTCGTTAATCCAACGAAACGAACTGAACCGTGGGAACAGTCTGTAATAAAGCCGTTCTGGCGGCCGATATAGTGATTACACGGCCGAAACTTCGATCTGGCGGCCGAAGGATCGTTTTGTTTGCCTGGGTTTGACTTGCAAGTCAACCCTATTATCTACGGGCCGATGGATTGATCCCACGGCCGCCTTATCGAAATGCCGGCCGAGAGTCCGACTAAATTTCCGAGGATTAAGAATCCGATTCCGATTCGAACTAAGACTCGACCTAGCCCTATAAGTACGCGTTCTACGAACCCGATAGCATTGTCAGCAACAATTTCTTTGCACATGGCACAACCAATCCTTGATCAGTGGTTGGATTCATTTAATGGCCTTGACCGTCTGCACTTTAAGTCCTTTGGCATGGACTTCCTCTTTTCCCTTCGTCACGTTCCCGTGAATTTTGCCTTCCTTAGGGCAGCCGCTAGTTTGTGGGACCCTGATTTTCACGTCTTTCGATTTAAGAGGGAGGAGTTGTGTCCTACTATCGAGGAATTTGCAGCCATCATGGGTCATTCGGATAGAGAGGGTTTCATTGTCCCTAATCCTTTGTTCAACCGTGGTGATCTCCTGAAGGATTTACTCCAAGTTCAGAAGCATGAAGTTAAGTTCTTCCTAGTGAAAGGGAGGCTGGAGATTCTGCAACTTATTCAGCGTTTTGGTACAGCTGAGGCTCATCGCCAAGTTTCCCTACAGAAGTCGTGCTTTCATGCATTGTGTATTTGTCTCCTTCATTACCACTTGCTTGGCCCTTCCTCTGGTCATGCTGATCCTATATTGCTTAACCTTGCTCAGCAAATTGGAAACCGTGTGGGTTTCGCTGGTTTAGTATTGGCAGAGACCTTGATAGGTCTAGATGTGATGAAGGGTAGTCCTACAGCTCAGTTCTCAGGCGGTCCCTTGCTATTGTAGGTTCGCTCTTTTATTTGTTTCATTTGTCACTCATCACTCTTTTGTTTTGACTCACGTGTTCTCTTAGCTCACAATTTTCCCTTTTTCTCTAGGTATGGTCGTTTGAGAAGCTAAAAGTGTGGGATGTGCCGGAGCGACTTCCTTACAATCCAGACCAGTGTACGGAGCGTCATATGGTTAAACAGTTCCCTACTGAGGCTGCTTGGGAAGCATGGATGAAGACTTGCAGAGGTGATTGGATTCAATGGGTTTGCCCCTGGTATGGTATCGAGAGTATGACTGTGAGTACTATGAACCACTTTGGTGTGGCAGTGATTGGCATTACTCAAGTCGTTTTCTACTTCCCTGCTCGCTTTCAAAGGCAGTTTGGGGCTGAACAAGCCGCAATCTTGGGTGACCCTGAGTACACCGCCTCTAAGATCCATGATGCCAACTTCCGTCGCAATATGCTGCGTCTTTGGCCAAATAGAGTGATGCAGGAGGTTGCTGAGAACTTTGTTGCCAAGCTATCGGGTTCTTACAAACGCTGGTTGAAGAAAAACCTTTTGGAGGATAGTAGTGCAAAGAGAAGGAAGACCTAGAGATCGGCGCTTTGCTTATGTTTTTCAAAAGATATTTGTTTGATTCTAGCTTTCATGGATTGAAAATTGTTTAGGTTTGCTTTAACCTTTCTCTTTGGAAATAATAAAACATTTGGTCGTTTTATTTGAAGATGTTATTGCCATGATTTGATAGCGAACATGCTTTAGGATAGACCTAGAAATCTTGGAAGTGATGATGATAGCAGTGGCCGAATCTCAAACTTAGAGATTGCCTACGTATCCCATGGAGGGAATCAGGCCATAAACGTAGTTCCAACAAAGGGGATTTGTTTTAGTTAAGGTCCACTCGAGTATTTTCCTCTCCTTTTGTGCTCTAAATTTTGCCTGAGAACCGCCCTTGCGGGTTTTCGGTCTAGCGAGCGTTTTATTTATGCCTTAGTTTTTGCCTAAGCCGCCCTTGCGGGTTTTCGAGCAGGCTGCTCTAATTTTTGCTTGGATCCGCCCACCCTTGTGGTTTTCGGTCCAACGAGCATCTCTCATGGGTAATACTTCCTCAATTTATCGATGTTGACTGGTGTTGCGAATTCCATTACATCCAAGTCTGCAATGTATGCTGCTCCTCCGGAGAGTATGCGTTTGATAAGGTAGGGGCCTCCCCAGTTTGGTCTAAATTTGCCCCTTGGGTCTGAGACGTGGCGACGAATTGCTTTGAGCACCATGTCTCCTACCTTGACGTCCCTAGGTTTCACCTTTTTGTTGAATGCTCGTGCAATGCGGCGTTGATACCCTTGTACATGGTATAAAGCCCTCAGTCTCCTTTCGTCTAGTAGTGCCAACTCGTCGTAGCGGTTTTGAACCCAGTCTTCCTCGATCATCCCAGTCTCAGCTAGAACCCTCAACGAAGGTAATTCCAATTCGATAGGCAAGACAGCTTCCATTCCATAGACTAGAGAGTAGGGAGTGGCCCCAGTTGAAGTCCTTTCAGTTGTTCGATATCCCCATAGTGCCAGAGGTAGCATTTCTGGCCAGTCCGTGTAAGTGTCGGTAGTCTTCCGCAGAATCCTCTTGACATTCTTGTTTGCAGCTTCAACTGCTCCATTAGTTTGAGGTCGGTAAGTAGATGACCGATGATTTTGTATCCCAAATTCGGCGAAAAGCTTCTTTGTCACCCCCTTGAAGTGCGATCCATTATCACAGACAAACTCGTGAGGTACACCATATCGATAGATGATATTAGTGCGGATGAATTTGGCCACATGAGTGGCTTTGAGAGTAGCATAAGAAGCCGCTTCTACCCATTTGGTGAAGTAGTCGATAGCCACTAGGATGAACTGATGTTTGTATTTTCCCTTTGGATTTGTACTTCCAATGACGTCTATCCCCCAAGTGGAGAATGGCTAGGGGGATGTCATGCTGTACAATTCCGTAGGGGGAATACGCATACGATCAGCGTGAGTTTGGCATTTGTAACATTGACGGACATAATCAGCGCAGTCGGCTTCCATTGTAGTCCAGTAATATCCCTGACGTAGGATCTTCTTTGCCATAGTTGCCCCATTCATGTGTGGCCCACAAATTCCTTCATGTATTTCCTCCATTACCTTGCGGCTGTCCTCTGTCGTGACGCAAAGTTGACTTGGACCCAAGTGTGCCCTTCGGTATATTGCTCCTCCACAGATTACAAACCGGGCAGCAAACTTCCGTAGAGCTGTTTTGTCCTTCGAGGTGGCCTCGGATGGGTATTCCCCTTTTTCCAGGAATTCTTTCACGTCTTCGTACCATGGCTTGCCATCGTCTTCACCTTCCTCGGTAAAGGTACACTCACATGCTGGTTTAACCTTTTGTTCGATCATGAGAGGCCGCATTGTGAATCCCAGGGGTATTTCGACCATAGACGCCAATGTCGCCAGTGCATCTGCAAATCTATTGCTCACTCGAGGAGTGTGTGTGAAGATAACAGAATCGAATTGTGGAATTAGATTTTCCAGCACAGAGTGATATAGCTTCAGTGTATCCTCCTTGACCTTCCAGTCTCCTCTTGCTTGAGATACCACCAGGTTTGAATCCCAGTGACTTCTACCCTTTTTGCTCCTAGCTCCAGGGCTGCCTCCATTCCAGCAATACAAGCCTCATATTCAGCTTGGTTGTTAGTGACTTCAAACCTTAGCTTATATGACAAAGGGATGTGAGAGTCGTTTGGGGAAACTAGCAATACCCCTATGCCATATCCACATTGGTTTGATGCTCCATCAAAGCAAAGTTGCCAGGTGTCGTCTAAGAGACATAAGATATCCTCGTCGGGGAACATGAAGTCCTCTGCCTCGGCCTCTGTCACAGGGTGATCCACCAAGAATTCTGCCACAGCTCTTCCTTTTACTGATTTCCTTGTCATGTATTTGAGGTCGAACTCCGCTAGCAGCAATAACCACCTAGCTAGCTTTCCGATAAGTGCTGGCTTTTCGAAAAGATACCTGATTGGGTCTAAACGAGAGACCAGCACCACCGGATGTGCTAACAGGTAGTGCCTCAGTTTCTTTGTGGCCCATACTAGCCCCCAACAGGTTTTCTCGAGGGGAGTGTACCTTGTCTCATAATCCATCATTTTCTTGCTGAGGTAGTATATGGCGCACTCTACTTTGGCGTCGTTTTCTTGTGCTAGCATACATCCCATGGACGTGTCTGTTACTGAGAGATACAGAATCAATGGCTTCCCAGGGATGGGTGGCGATAGTACAGGTGGATTCTGAAGGTATTCTTTGATTGCCTCGAATGCTTGCTGACAGTCTTGGCTCCATTCAAAATCCGTACCTTTCTTCAGTAGTTTGAAAAGAGGTTCACAGGTGGTTGTGAGCTTGGAAATGAACTTGCTGATGAACTGTACCTTCCCTAAGAAGCTCCTTACTTCCTTTTCTGTCCTAGGTGGTGATATCTCCATGATAGCCTGTATCTTGGAAGGATCTACCTCGATTCCTCTTTGAGTGATGAGGAAACCTAACATCTTTCCAGCTGTTACCCCAAAAGTGCATTTTTGAGGGTTAAGACGCAACTCATAATTCCTAATTCTCTCAAAGAACTTTTGGAGTGCTCCATAGTGTCCTTCCCTTTCCTTTGATTTGACTATCATATCGTCGACATACACCTCGACCTCTTTGTGCATCATGTCGTGCAGCAGTGTTGTGGCCATCCTCTGGTAAGTGGCTCCAGCATTCTTCAACCCAAACGGCATTACTCGGTAGCAGTAAGTTCCCCAAGGCGTAGTGAAGGTGGTTTTCTCTCTATCCTCAGGAGACATAAGGATTTGATTATACCCAGAAAATCCGTCCATGAAAGATAGCAATGCATGGCCTGCGGTGTTATCCACTAGCTCGTCTATGTGAGGTAATGGGAAGTCATCTTTCGGACTGGCTTTGTTGAGATCTCGGAAATCTACGCAGACCCTGATTCCTCCAGTTTTCTTTGGTACGGGAACGATGTTTGCTACCCATTGTGGATATTCGGTGACTATGAGAAAACCGGCGTTGATTTGCTTAGTGACTTCTTCTTTTATCTTTAGGACCCAATCAGGGCGCATTCGTCTCAGCTTTTGCTTAACTGGTTTTGCATCAGAATGAAGAGGAATTTTATGTTGAACAATTTCAGGGTCTATTCCAGGCATGTCCTCGTAAGACCAGGCAAAAACATCTTTGTATTCTTTTAGCAAAAAGATTAGTTTTTCACTTTCTTGAGGGGATAGTGCGGCACCAATTTTAACCATTTTGGGCTCGTTTTCAGAGCCTATGTTTGCTGTGATTATCTCCTCAGAAAAAGGTTTAGCGTGCCTTTCCTCTTCTCTCTCGATGAATTCTAGAATTTCTTTTGGAATTTCTTCCTCAAAATTTGGTTTGTCGGAATCCACATAATTGATCATAGGCAAAGTGAAATACTCTAAATCTTCCTTCTCATTGCTAAATTTATCAAAAGACATTTCAGAGTCGAATTCAAAGTAAATGCTATGCCTTGGTACTTTAACCAGATTTTCCTCACTAGACTTAGTAGTTTCAAAGGATGAAAAGCTTGACTCGGACTGAGTCGACTCGGAGTCGGAATCGGAATCAGAACTAAGATCAGAATTGGCGCTTTTCATTTTGTATTTTAGAGTGTGTTCCACGGTCCAGTTAGGGTAAGCCCCTTTTTCAACATCCACAATCAGCTCAGAGCAGTCTTTTTCATCACCAAGGTCGATCATCAATACTTCACTGTCACCTTGATTCGCACTTTCATTATTGTCACCTTGCAAGTCTTGGAGGGCCATTTGATTTGCTATTGCTGTTATTTCCTCCAATTGAGCTTCAATTTCGACTTCGTCACTGTTGTCGACCCGTCGTGTGCCAACAAAGCCCCACCAATTACCAAAGCTGTCTATGATGGGGTGGATCACCCTTATTTCATTGTTGGTGACCCCCTCATCAAAGGGTAGGTTTAGTGATATTTCGTCCAGTGGGTCATTGTCGACAGCCTCTTCTTCCTTTGCCTCTTCAGTCTCGAGGTTGTTGACCTCGTCTATTGGCCAATAATCATCGGTAGGTGCATAAGGGTCATAAAAGTAGATTGGAACCCTGCGAAGCCCTTCTTCTTCAATCAGGTCTTCTACATCTTCCTCATAAACTGTTCCAGCGAACATGACATGGTTGTCTTCAATGATAGCCACCATAGGCTTTGGTTGATTTACTGGAGTGATGTATTCAGAGGGGTTGAAATCTTGAAAGTGCGAATCAGACATGGACAGTGATGCAGTCATTTTTCCTGAAAAAGTTTTTATGCTTTAGTTAGATTGATTAATCTTACCTACTGTTCATTTGACTTAGAGAGATTCCTAAGGTTTAACCTGCAAAAGAGAAACTTTACAACATACACATATACAGTGGGTGTGAGGAAGAACTTGGAAGTAAAAATGCAAGTAGGTTCCTAGCCTGTAGGTTCCTGTCTTAGTTTGATAAGTTCTATGGCTTTCTAAAGCATGCAAGGTTTTGGTAGTCTCAGGGTGCTCTGTTGTCAAAGGGCACCAATCCTCTCACCAGTCCATTATAGGCGGCGATTGGGTGATTTCCTTTTTGATATACCACTAGGTACGAGTGACTGTGGAGTTTGCTGGATTCCCCAACATAGCCCGTGTCATGCCGGGATATCAGGTGAACTCAACGGGTTGCCCGCTCGATGCATATGATAAATGAATTGGACAAGGCATATATTAGTCTTATGTTGAATTTTCTGGTTATGGCTCTCACATCCCCAGCAGAGTCGCCAAAAACTGTAGACACCTCCCAAACGGGGCATCGCCATACAGATACCACCACGTTGCGTTTAATCGATTGGTTGCTCACTTCATAAACCAAAATCATGGACATTCCCATGGCTAGGAACATCGCCACACGATAACGGTTATCATCAAATAGAGTCGCCACCCAGTTTATTAAAACTGGGAAAATAGATAGAGATTCTGGATACGGGAGCCAAAAGTACAATAAGGGGAAGGTGTTAGGCACCCCTCTTTGCCCAGTCGTGAGACTGGCCCATAATCGTTCAACATAAGACGTATAGATGCTT
Source organism: Rhododendron griersonianum (assembly GCA_018127125.1). Taxonomy (NCBI): domain Eukaryota; kingdom Viridiplantae; phylum Streptophyta; class Magnoliopsida; order Ericales; family Ericaceae; genus Rhododendron; species Rhododendron griersonianum. The sequence continues at coordinate 32,525,499 of CM030789.1, forward strand.
TGTCTAATTCTAACACATAGTCTGTTTAGTTATTCCTTTAAACAGTAAGCAAAGTGAGCCAGTGCGATAATTGAAGCATGCATTAGAAAGCAGAAAAGTAAACAAAATGTCCCAGGAGATCGATTACTCGGCTGGTGAATGGATGTCACGGCCGAGTAATCACACTGGTTTAATGTACCGGCCGAGGGATCGAAGCCCCGGTCGGTGTTCTTCCTCACACCAGACAGAAAGATTAACGGATAATCAAAACGCTACGGTTAGTAAAAAAAGGACAGTAAATAAGGCAAACCAGAGGCCGTTGGGCCTCACCACCTTGATCCCTCAGTTGCTTGATTGCTTTGGATTGGGCGTGATTGACTGATTGCTTGATCGAGAACCCTAGAGTTAGGATTTGAACTTCGGGGTTTGATTGCCGGATTGACGGCTGCCTTCGGAAGGTTAGGGCTTTTGGAGTATGGGATTGAGGGAGTATTTGTGCAGAGTTTCGAGGTTTGATTGAGTGTGTAGGTATCTCAATTTCTGTGTGTTAAATTCGAAGCCCAAAGGCCCCTTTATATAGGCATAGGGATGACTCACTCCGGCCAATCAAATCACGAGATGGCAATTGCAATTGCAATGCATTTCAAACTCTACGTCGTGATCTCCGAACGTAGCCCGAACGCATCGGAAAGGTAGTATAGTTGGATCAAACCAAACGTCTAATAGAACGTTCCAGAGTCTGGAAAAAGGTCGATCTGGCGGCCGAGCAAAGGATGTCGCGGCCGTGGAATGGATGTCTCGGCCGAAGGATAGATCTCGCGGCCGAGGGATTGATCTCTCAGGGAGATTTTGCTGGCAACAGGTTGCTCGGGTGAGGGATTGATGTTGTGGCCGTGGGATCGATGTTACGGCCGTCAGATGGATTCTCCTAGGCTTCTGTATTTCTGTCTGAAAGGCTGTATGGCTTTGAATTGGGTCCTCTAAGTGGTCAAAGTTCTCACCGAAAGTCCTAAGGTCCTCAAAGAAGCAATCAGCAATCATTGTATCCATTTCATCATCGGGATTGTCCCAAGGTGGGACTTGAAATAATCGTTAGGCCAAATTGGGGTGTCTACAGAGTCTTCATCCATGCTTCCCAAGCAGCCTCAGTTGGAAACTGTCTAATCATACGACGCTCCGTACACTGGTCTGAACTATTGGGAAGTCGCTCTGGCATATCCCATACCCTTAGCTTCTTAAATAACCATACCTAGAGAACAAGGGAAAATTGTGAGTTGTGAGAACATGTCAGTCAAAACAAAAGAGTGATGAGTGAAAAGATAACTTGACAAATAAACGAACAAAGAGCAAACCTGCAGTAGCAAAGGACTGCCTGAGAACTGGGCTGTAGGATCACCCCTCATCGCATCAAGACCCATCAAAGTCTCTGCCAACACTAAGCCAGCAAAACTTACACGGTTTCCAATTTGTTGAGCGAAATCAAGCAGCATGGAATCAGTATAGCCAGAGGAAGGGCCAAGCAAGTAATATTGGAGAAGACAGATGCACAATGCATGAAAGTACGCCCTCTGTTGAGAAACTTGACGATGAGCTTCAGCTGTACCAAAACGCTGAACAAAATGTAGGATTTCCAGCCTTCCATTCACCATGAAAAACCTAACTTCATGTTTCTGAACTTGGAGCAAATCCTTCAAAAGATTACCTCGGTTGAACAAAGGGTTAGGGACAATGAGACCTTCTCTATTCGAATGACCCATGATGGCCGCAAACTCCTCGATAGTAGGACACAGTTCTTCTCTTCTAAATCGAAAGACATGAAAAGCAGGATCCCACAAGCTAGTGGCTGCCCTAAGGAAAGCAAAATTCACAGGAATTTGACGAAGGGAGAAGAGAAAGTCCATACCAAAGGACTTAAAGTGTAAACGGTCGAGGCCATTAAAGGAGTTCAACTACTGGTCAAGGACTGGTTATGCCATATGCAAGCAATTATTACTGACAATGCTATCGGGTTCATAGAACGCGTACTTATAGACTAAGTCGAGTCCTAGTTCGAATAGGAATCGGATTCTAAGTCCTCTGTAACCTAGTCGGTCTCTCGGCCGGCACTTCGATATAACGGTCGTAGGATCAGTCCATCGGCCCGTGAAAATCAGGGTTGACCTAAAAGTCAAACCTAGGCAGACGAAACGATCCTTCGGCCGCCAGATCTAAGGCTCGGCCGCCAGAACGGCTATTTTACAGTGGACTTCCACGGTCCAGACCATTTCACCCAATCTTCACCTAGATTATCAATACAAACGGTACAGAAGCATACACAATCACATAGCAGAGCAAAAGGTTTTTGTTTCATATAACGAAAGCTTTTTACATCACAAAGTGGATCATCCCACATTTCCTAAACAAGCTATACATCAAGTTTCCTATCGAACTAACCTATGCAAGAAGAGGAAAACAAAAACAAAACGAAAAAGGAAGGAGAAGAGGATGCCAAATCTTCTAGTGGTCCGAACACTAGAGACCAGCTGCAAAAAAGAAAAGGACACCCCCGGGGTAGTGTATACCAGAGGAGTACTCGGTGCAGAAGAGACATCATGTGGCTCAAAAGAATCACCATACCGCGTACCACCGCCACCCCAGGAGTTCCACATCACAGAAGCAAGCCACCCACGCGAGGGTCTCTAATAAAGCATCAAGACAAATCCAAGAACATCGCGGATTCCCTCCGCGATCGCTGGCCGTGCATCATCCATGGCCCGGAGCTGACAGGAATGAGGAGAAGCGGAAGGGGCCTTTGGTAGAAGTCTCGGACGTAGAGGATGGAGAGAGAAGAGAAGAAAATGAAATAAAAGAACGCTGAGGCCACGGCTTTATAAAGCTTTGGAAATGAAGCGATTACTCGGTCGGTTCATCGATAATTCGGCCGACACATCAATTGCTCGGCCGAGAGATCTATCTCCTAGCCCTCCAATCAATTTCCTTCAGCCCCAGTGGATTTTTCTCAGTGCACCAACTCAAGCAGTTATGCAGCTCTAAGCTCCAACCAACAAAGTAATTTGGGGGGGGGGGGTGGGGGGGAGGCGCCCTCGGACAAAAACGACGTGATCAGAACTAGCCTGGGGGGCACGCCCGAGCGTGAAAAACATCAAAGTTCTCTCTCCACAGCAGCAAACTCACAAGATGCTGGTCACTTGACCACTAAGGATTACCAAACCCAAGCTCTTGCTCCACGGCTCCTTGCACCATCAAGTCACTCCGCAGCCCTGTGGCTTCACCATCATTCAACAACTCTAAGCTCGCCTATCAACATCACCCTTGCACTCAGCAGCTTCGTGCTCACAATCCCCCACGGCTCTATGCTTACTCACTCAACAACATCCCGCCTACCATCATAAACTCAGTAGCTCTTGCTCGCTAAATCAGCAGTTCAGTGCCCAAGATTACTCAACAATACACAAACAACACCTGCACTCGTCACCATCAGCGGCTCTACGCCCATGCTCACTATCATTCAACAGTTCTGAACTCACAACTCAGTGGCTCCTTGCCCATATTTACCATTAGCGGCTCTACGCTCGCTATCCCAACATGCAGGCTCTATGCCTATAACCATCTCATAAGCTCACCCAGCGGCTGTATGCCCGCATCTATCATCTCAACGGCTCCACTCAAGCGATCTCAGCAGCTCCAAGCTCACTATCATGGCTCTACGCCCGTGCTCATAATCACTTAGCAGCTCCAAGCTCGCTATCACTCAGCAGCTCCACGCTTGCCAATTCAGCGGCTCTATGCCTGCATTCACCACATCAGCAGCTCTGCGCTCGCCACTTCAGCAGCTCCAAGCCCATTATCTTAGCAGCTCCAAGCCCACCATCTCAACGGCTCTACGCCCACATCTATCAACTCAACGGCTCTACGCCCACTATCTCAACTGGCTCAAAGCCGTAACAATTCTCAACAGGCTTTACGCCACCCCAATCATCAACATATCACCTGTTCTCAAGCTCTACGCTTGAATGCTCAAAATCCAACATTTTGAATGCTCGAAGCTCTTCGAATGCCCAACCACTGTGTACAGCATGCTCAAGTTCTACACTTGAATGCTCAAACTCTACGCTTGAATGCCCAACCACTGCGTACTGGATGCTCAAAGCCTGTACTTTGAATGCTCGAATTCTGCCGTCCGAATGCTCGAGCTCTACGCTCTGAATGCTCAAGTCTGGAACTTGAAGGAAGCTCTACACTTATATCAAACACACACGCACGGGCCCATGCACATTGCATTATCGAGTCTGCATCAATTGCATCACCATTATCATATCTAACAAACATCATCATCGTATACACACTTTGCATATCTATCTCCCATGAAATAGGTCAATCCTGCAAATCAACCGGCTCTAAGCCTCGATTTTATTGATCGGTCCAGCGCCTTGATCCTTTGGCTCTATGCCAAAACTTATGATGAGAAAGCTCCATGCACAGACCATCAGAATGCAACCGGCTCTACGCCTCGGTTCAAATCATGTCAAGCTCTAAGCTTCAAAACCTCAGGCTTTCGCCTTATGATCAATACCAGCTCCGCGCTTCGGTTCTATCAAGCAAAAAGCTCCAATCTCCTCAGGCCCTTGCCTCACGACCACAGCAGACTCTACGCCTCAATTCTGTCAAGCTCCTCAGGCTCTCACCTTGTGACTACAACCGGCTCTGTGCCTCGGTTCCATCACAACCTACCATTCTCCAGGCTCTCGCCTCATAATTACAAACTGGCTCCGCGCCTCGATTCCCTCACTCAACGCTCCGTGCTCTAGTTACTGGCCTAGTGCCCCCCATATTTCAAAATAGCGTCCGATTCATCCCCAGCATATGGCTTGGATTCCACCCCATTGCATCAATTCCTTCCAGCTCATTCGCAAGGATAGGCTACTCTATCGAGCTCCCCTCAGTCAAAGTAAGGATGGTCAAGAAAAGCAAACGCACCCGCCGTGTACTGATCTACCCCAAAATACTAAGGAAGCTCTCCGCAAAAATTTCCCGGCAGCCCCGTGCTCCTTCAAGTATCCTCTGCCAAAACCCTGGCTTAACCCAGGTACGTTGCACTACGGCTTTTTAAGCCCAAAGGTACGTCTTCTATCTCTAACCCTCCAAACTTTTTCTTTTTTTTATTGCTCCCGAACTACGGTTGGTCTGAATTTCCCTTGTGGAATACGTAGGCAGCTTCCCGGCCCGACCATAACAAAAACCTTTTTCGAAAACACCTTGGAATAGTGGTTGGACAAAATTGAGTTGCTTTTACAGCTTTGACTCTTACTCAAACATGTCTCGTGATCCGTCTGAGCTCAGTCAAAGAGGGGCATCTGTAGACACCCCAATTTGGCCTAATGATTATTTCAAGTCCCACCTTGGGGACCTTCCCGATGATAAAATGGATACAGTGATTGTTGATTGCCTTATTGTGAACCCATGGACTTATGGTAAGAACTTTGAGCCACTTAGAGTGTAACAACTCCGATTTTTAATGAATACAAATCTCGTTGTTTATTCAATAATTCTTTTAGTGACTTTATAAATTCCTTTTAAATTCCTATAATCCGTCATAATTAGATTTGAGACTTGTAAATTCAATTTCATCTCGCCTATCGATATAGTCATTTTCTAAAGACAAGCGTGCTAGTATTGTCTCCTTAATTTGTAAGACAAGAGCCTAGATTATATTCTTGACTAGAAATCCTACTTAGCAAGACTAGTTAGATTCTAACCGATCTTTGAAAAACCCTAACTAGCGATTCATCTAGTTACTTCTCCTAACCCTAGAAAGACCTTTTGAACTTCATTAGACCTTTTGAACTTCCTTGAACCATTTGAACCTTTTGAACCCTTGAACCTTAAATGAACCCTTTGACCAAAGTCAACCTTTGATCTTTTATCCATTGGTCCATAAATGTTAGGAGAATTAGTATCCATTGAATAATAGACTAGTACTAGAATATATTAGATAATATCATTGCCTAGAATCCCATGGGATTCCTAATTAAAGAATAGACATATACCATATATTATATTGCCCTAGGATTCTATAAGTACTATAATATAGTATTGTATACAACATGTGCCAATTAGACTTATTCTATTAGGAATTTTGACTTAGAAATCTAGGAGAAGATCATATAGTACATTTGTCCTTTGTAGTTGGTCATATATATATATCTATATCTATATAATACAAGGGAGAGAGAGAGATAGAGGACTGCTGAGAGAGAGAGAGAGGGAGAGAGGCAGAGAGAGAGGGAGAGAGGGAGAGAGAGAGATAGGAGAGAGTACAACTACCCTAGATTTTCTTCTTTCAAATCCTAGTATATATATACTTAAGCACTTGTACTTGTGGAAGAAGATATATGGAGATATATGAGGGAAATTCAAGTACTAGATTTTCTTACAAAATCTCTTACAACCTTACAATCCAATCCTATACTCTTTCTTAAGTCAATCACCAACCCTTTGTCCTTCTATACTTAAATATGTATATGTACATGGTACTAAAAAGAGAGAGAGAGAGAGAGAGAGAGAGAGAGAGAGAGAGAAAGGGAGAGAGGGAGAGAGAGGCCGAGAGAGATGGAGGGAGAGAGAGAGTGATGTGTGTGCTAGTGTACTTCCCCAAATCTAGTCAATCTCTTTGAACCAACTCCTTACATCATCAAGTACCACCAAATCTAGTCTTTCTTGCTCTTTCATATCTAAGGACAACCAAATCTAGAATTCTTACTCTTTCAAGTACTAGACAAGACAAAAACCCCATATAATAGCTTAAAATTTGTCCTAAAATGGAAATAAAGAAAGGGGAAAATCTTTGTAGTCTTTCAAGCCTTGACATGACAAGATATGGAGCAAAATCCATTGGATATATAGAGAGAGAGAGGGGCCGGCCAATGTGGGAGAGGGAGAGCCAAGGTTTTGCCTATAAATAGGACCCCATTCTCACCATTCAACTCACACCTCTTATACTTCAACTTCTCTCTCTAGAAAGCTTAGTGTTCTTGTTGTTCTTGCTTGTTCTTTACTTGTTCTTGCTTGTTCTTGAGGTTCTTCCTAAGTTCTTCAAAGAACTCATCCTAAGCCGCCACTAAACCGCCACTCAACCACCCTATCGATCCAAAAGTTTTAGTAGTGTTAGTCAAGATCTAGTTTCGAGAGAAACCTTTCTCTTTCGAAGCTACCGGAAGCCATTCTTAAGAAGTTACTCCGTCCGACCACCGACGTACCATCTTTCTTCCGTAGTTGTCACTACCGCCAAGAAGAATGGTAGATAGATCTTACCCCCTAAACTCTAAGTATAACGTATTGTATGTGTATTTTGAAGTATACATAGAATGATCTTGTGCGTCGAATTTCAATAAAAATATGTTGTTATGAACTTTTGAAAGAAAGAATGAATTTTGAAAGATAATGTTCGTAGCTTAACTTTAAGTATTCGTTTTTTTGATCTTAGAATGATTATGAGCATGTATACGTGTTTACTTGTCTACTTGTTGCTGATAAAGCATAGGTGGTTTACCACTCCAAAGGTGTTCGTCCATGTGGCACTATGCTTTACTTTGTGTGATTAAATGTTGAGCATGATGATGTGATAAAGTGAGCATGATACTTAATATAGAGTTGGATGATCTTGCTAGTTTAGTTTCAAGATTACTATGTTTACATGAAAAGTCTTACCGCGGAGTCTATGCATGAGAACGAGACACGGAAACCGAGAAAGATAGAAACATGACACCTAGGGTGTGTGAAAAGGCGTTGCCTTGATAAAATATTTTTGAAACTACATAATGACTAGAAATGGGTAGTCACTATGGTAGTATGGTGTGTTTGTGTGCCAATGGGAAACCGGCGCGGCGGAACCATTGTGAGGATACTCGAGAACCCGGTGCGACGGAATCGAGGTTGGGTGTGTGGCTTGGTTATTCGTGGAGAGGAGCCAATGCAAGATGTGTGCCAATGGGAACCCGGCGGGGCGGAACCGAGGTTGGGTGTGTTAAAATGGTTTTGGAAGTGTTAATGAAGTGGAAAATGGTGACACGGTCTACGAAATGTTGCGTAGGAGAAACACAGAAAGGCATGACACCAACGTTAGAAATATAGCGAATGTAGATGTGTAATTGCTAACTATGTTGTTGAATGAGCATGTGTAATTGTCTATGTGCCTTTTTGTTATAAGTTAAGGGTTAGTGGGTATGGTTTACTCTATTGAGCTTCTGTAGCTCACGGTGTTGCCCTTTGGTGACCCTGACATATTATATGGGTGGCGACGCTGGTATAATGTGTCAGATCTCATAGATGAACAGGGTGAGCAGTACACATTGGAGGCTTTTGGGGCCGAAGAGCTTGCTAGGATGGAGGAAGAGGTGGAGCAGTAGATAACCTTAGATTTCCCATCCTTTGTGTAATAAAAGTACTCTCGTAGGAATCATGTTGTAATAATGAGCCTGACTCTTCGTCTTTTATTTCAATAAAATGTTTATTTAATGTACCCGAAAATGGGAGCGTTACATAGAGGACCCAATCCAGAGCCATATAGCCTTTCAGACAGAAATACAGAATCCTAGGAGAATCTATCTGTCGGCCGTGGCATTGATCTCACGGCCTTAACATCATTTCTTCACCCGAGCAACCTGTTGATTAAAAATCTCCCTGAGAGATCAATCGCACGACCGCAAGATCTATCCTTCGGCCGCAACATCATTTCCTTGGCCGCCAGATCTTTTCTACGGCCGCCAAATTGTCTATTTTCCAGACTCTGGAACGTTCTGTCGATTGTTTGATCCAACTATGATACCTCCCCGATGCGTTCGGGCTACGCTCAGAGATCACCACGAATAGTTTGTATTGCATTGCAATCGTGCGTTTTGATTGGCCGGAGTGAGTCACCAATTGCCTATATAAAGGGCCTTTGGGTTCCGAAATAGGCACCACGAAATATATCAGATTCATATACTTTCGTACCCTCTCAAGCCCCGAAATTCTGCACATATACACTCTCAAATCCCCTCTTCAAAAGCCCTAACCTCCCGAAGGCAGCCATTAATCCGACGATCAAACCCCGAAGTTCAAACCCTAACCCTAGGGTTTTCAAAGAAGCAATCAGTCAATCACCATCAATCCGAAGCAATCAAGGAACTGAGGGATCAAGGTGGTGAGGCCCAACGGCCTCTGGTTTGTTTTATTTACTGTATTTATGCCTAATCGTAGCGTTTTGATTATCTACTAACTTTTCTGTCTGGTGTGAGGAAGAACACCGACCGGGGCTTCGATCCCTCGGCCGGTACATAAAACCAGAAGGATCCCTCGGTTGTGACATCCATTCACCGGCCGCGGGATCCATTTCCCTGGGACAGTTTGTTTTGTTCAGCTTTCTGATGTATGCTTTAATTATCGCACTGTCTCACCATTAACTGCTTAAAGGCTGAAAACAAACTTCGTGTTAGAATTAAATAAAGCAAGTGTATGTCTTATGTTGAACAACTATGGGCCAGCCTCACGGCTGGGCAGAGAGGGGTGCCTAACACCTTCCCCTTACTGTACTTTTGGCTCCCGTACCCAGAATCTCTATCTATTTTTCTAGTTTTAATAAACTGGGTGGCGACTCTGTTTTGATGATAACCGCTATCGTGTGGCAATGTTCCTAGCCATGAGAATGTCCACGATCTTGGTTTATGAAGCAAGCAACCATCGAGCAATAAACGATCAATCTGTATGGCGATGCCCCGCTCCTGGGAGGTGTCTACAGTATTGTGGTCTATGTTCAATGACTAATGCAATATGAAACTTTGCTTATTATGTCTTGAAATTTTTGCTAGTGTTTGTGTGTTTTATAAATATGTTAGTTGATTTTTTCCTTTCTAGAATATGCTTAGTATGGGATCTGATGGTGGTGTGATGTTGGTGTTTGGTTCAGTTCAATGGATAAACTATTATTATTCCATAGACTAAAACTAGTGAGGTGTCACTACTTTTGTTTACAGTTCTTTAAACCTACGATACTAATCAATAGAAACTTGGAAATAGCAGTTTTGTCCCACCACACACAATAGGTAATAGCATAAAAATAGATACAACCAAAGTACAAGTATAAAAGGTGTAAGGGCCAAGGAATTCGAAACATGGGCGAGTGTACGAATGTAATATTGTGGGCTACCAGAGCCAGAGAGGCCTTTTTGGAGGACTCCCCACGCGCTTGTTTTTGGACTTATTGGAAATTGAAGAGTCGCCACCCGGGTTTTTGTAAAATGGTTTGCCACTCGAGAAACTTGGAACTTGAAAATGATATTTGAGTTTGAAAATAAACCAGAGATTTTAGATTCGGAAGCCAAGTTACGGGAAGGGAAGGCTTTTGTTTAGCACCCTTCTCGCCCAATATGAGGACCGGTCTCTACTAAATACTTGTGGGATTTTGAAAAATGCTTATATTTTAACTTTTTAAACACATAGCAAGTTGAATGTGTGGTGTAGGCATGTTCTGGAGTGTACAGTATATACAAAAATAAAATAGAACAGAAAGTTGCATGTTATAAGTGAAATGAATGCAAACTGTCGAAAATCTGCAGAAGGTGGGGATAACTCCTTTGCGCTTGGGAGCTAGTGTCCGGCGCAAAGCACCTTCTGGGACAACTCCTTTGTGCTAAGGTCTCAGTGCCCAACTGTTTACACCCGTTTTTGGCACCCAGTCCTGGGCAAGCGTTGGAGGACCATTTGATTATTATTTAATTAGATTGGGCTGCAGAATGAAGTCATATTGAGTTAAAATAAATGGGCCAAAATAATGTTGACTGGGCCTGATTAATTTTAACCTATTTCGGTCTAAAGATTGGAATTATGGGCTGTGGGCCATGTCCTATAAAGATCAAAACGAGGCTCAATTAATTTATTATGGGAATAAGGCTATGTACATATTAATTTGTTTAAGATGCCCATTACCATGATTTTGTTACAACCTGAAGAAGCTTCACGAAGGAAATTGAGACAAGGAAGTGGGAGGTTTGCCACATGGCCATTTGACCTAGTCAAATGGCCCATGTTCCTTTGGTTCTACGGGAGCAAAATGTGGAGGAAGCCTATTATTCTCTGTTGCCCACGAACTGAGGAAATGGAGGAGGCTCATTATCTTTCTAACTGCCCATGATCATGCATGGGCATGTGGGTAATTGTTATTTACCTCCAGTAACTCCTCTCAACCGCCCATGATCCCATGATTTGGAGGTTACATGGATACTTGTCAACACAAGAGAAGGGCGGGAAAATCCATCCCATGCGGAACCGAAGACCCTTGGCCTATAAATACTAGTTCACAAGAAGGAAAAAGGGTTCCCACACCAATCAAGCCTAGCACTTAAACCAAAGTCTTCCCAGCGAAGCAACTATTTTACTTTTCCTACATTCACTCAATTACTTCTTCAAGTAATTCGGGTTTTACTTTCCTTGTACCCAACTTTATTATTCCGACATAATAAAGTTCGTTTTTACTTTGACGTTGCTCTCTTTTCTACACGATTAGGAAATAGCTAAGTCCACGCTCGTTGTGGCAAAATCACAAACCATCACTGCAATCTAGCTCTTAGGTTTGCAGAACATTTGACGCTACAGTTACAAAGTCAGAAAAGGGACGCCCAGTCCTTACGTTAGACACGACAAGTCTTGGCACGCCCGCGCTCAGTCCATGAGCCATTTCATGACCAAACATCTTTTGGCACGCTCGGTGGGACCCTAATCGTCTAAGGGTTTTATCATGGTGAAGAAGCAGCAACAACAGCAGCAGCAACCAGATCTACCCATCCCAGATCCACCACAGAGTCTTAAGGGAGTGGCAGTCAATGTACCAATACTCCAGGAAGTTGGCCCTCTGGTCAGCGCTAAAGATCTTAGCGACGCTACCGACAACGTCAAAAATTATATGTTCATGGCAGGACGTGAGATTTCCCACAACGTGACACAGTCAATTTCACAATCGTTCTCTCAGTCCTTGGAACCTCTGACCATAGCAATCCACAAAATGGTTGCTACGCTTACAAAGAGGCTGCCGCTCGATCCTCAGCAGCAGAGCTTTCCACAGTTTGGTATGTATGGCAATAGTCAAGATCAAGCTGGCTTAAAGGGGGCAATCCCACCTCCTCAAGCATTTTACCACGCTACCTCATCTAACAGCCCTGCACTTGGGAGGCAAAAGGAGAAGGGAGTTGTGATTGGAGGAGCCCAGACGCCTTTAGCAAATAACGAACAAAGGTTTGTGTTGGCAGAGAACCAACCCAAACCTCACAAATCTGATAAGACGGACAAAAGGCCTTTGCAAGGAGGCCAGGGTTCTGGGAAAGATGAAGGAGTCGCTCACACACCTCAGAGTTCTGATGCTCGGGGGGTAAGTTCAATCCAGAGCCAACAGGCATAAGAGGCACGCCCACAACTGCCTCCTATACCAAACATGTTTATGGGACGGGATCAAGTCCTAAACTTGCTCCAGGAGCAGTTAGGACCTGGTTTCAGACCTTTAGGCATGCCAATGTATAGGAAGCCTCATACCAAAGAGGTGGACAATACACCTATTCCAAAGGGTTATAGAGTTTCAGAATTCCAGACCTTCAATGGAGAAAGCATGAAGTCAACAGTGGAGCACATTGCCAAGTAATTTCAAGTTCAATGTGGAAAAGCTGGGACCATTGAAGCTCTCAAGTTGAGGCTTTTTCCCAATTCTCTTACCGGGACAGCCTTTACTTGGTACATCAATTTACCACCTAACTCAGTACAGACCTGGGCACAATTGGAAGAGATGTTCCACCAGCAGTTCTACAGGGTAGAACTAGAAGTGACATTGGCGTACCTGTCATGCTATCGTCAAACCCATCTCGAATCCGTAGAGTCCTACCTCTTGCATTTCAAGACTACTCGATTTAAATGCAAGATTGTCCTTCCAGAGGCCAAATATGTGCGTATAGCATTAAACGGCTTGGGCTTTGAAATGAAGAAGAAGTTCTATGGAACAGAGTTCAGAGACTTGTTTGAGCTATCCTCTAAGGCCTCTCATTATGAAAGGCTCTTGGCGGAGGAACAGGACAGGAAGACAGCATCTAAGGGAACGTATTACCATGACCCTAACTATGAGGTTGCTGCAGTGGAGGCAGAGGCAAACTCAGATGTGGCAGTGGCTGAAATCATCAACAAGAAGCCATATGTTTGCAAGGCCTTTGTCAAGATGGAACCAACAAAGCAGCCAATTCAGAACACTCCTAATAGACCAACCAGGGCCTATACTTTTGATGTTAGCAGGGTTGAAGCTATCTTCAATCAACTCATGGCTGACAAGTTGCTTAAGCTACCCTTTGGTGATCACAAGATTCCAACTTTGGAAGAATTGAAGGGCAAAGAGTATTGTAAGTACCACAAGTCTTGGAGTCGTTCAACTAATAATTGCATAGTATTTAGAAATGATATCCAGGACAAAATTGAGCGGGGAGAGTTCAAATTCCCCGAGAAAGACAAGCAGCCCATGGGGGTCGATGGCAATCCCTTTCCTTCAGGGCTGAGTACAAATATGGTCTATGTCAACATGAGAGGCATGCCTAGGACTTCTCCTAGGCAGAAGATAAGTTTGGGAGCCCCTTCTAGAGAAGTTTACAAGTCCAGCCTAGGCAGGTATTGGGATCCTTATTATGATGAAGGGGATTTTAGGACTGAGCAGGTCAAGAGGTTTGAAAAGTAGAATTCATGGTGGACCAGACCTAAAGGGGTGAAGAAACCAGAGAGGCCAACTTGTTCCATGATATGTACAGAGTGTGGACATCACGTCACTCCTAGCAAGCCAACCCTAAAGAGTATTATCGTGGGAAGCGCTGAACCAAGTCCGGAGGAGCCACACAGGTCTAAGGGGAGAAGGATTGCACGTGAATCTGTTTTCAACAGGATCCAGCCAGGGTTGGTTGAAATTGAAGATGAGCTGCACAACTTAAGAGTATCTGCTCCCTCCAAGGATAAGCCAAGGACCGTGAGACCTCCAGTCACTCCTCCAGATGAGTGGCAGCGGGATTAAGCATCCCAAGTTTCCCTCTGAACCTCCACCTTTGTCCAGATCTCAGAAGAGGCGCCGCCTATAGACATCCTAATTTGGCCTAACGATTATTTCAAGTCCCACCTTGGGGACCATCCCGATGATGAATGGATACAGTGATTGCTGATTGACTTCTTGTAAACCTATGGACTTTTGGTGAGTACTTTTAGCCACTTAGAGGACCTAATCCATAGCCAAATAGCCTTTCAGACAGAAATACAGAACCCTAGGAGAATCTATCCATCGGCCGTAACATTGATCTCACAGCCTCAACATCATTCTTTCACCCGTGAAACATGTTGCTTGAAAATCTCCCTGAGAGATTGATTCCTCGGAAGCCAGATCGATTCTTTGGTCGCCACATCCTTTCCTCGGCCACCAGATCGTCTATTTTCCAGATTCTGGAATGTTCTGTCTTGTGTTTGATCCGATTACTAAAACTGTAATGACCCTGATTTTTGGTAAATAAAAATTTCGTTAAAAATTTGAATTTTTAAAATTTCTTTTTAATAATCCGTCATAATGAGATTTGAGACTTCCAAAATTATATTTTCTTAACTATGAGCAATCTAGTCATTTTCTAAAGACAAGTGTGCTAGAGTATTTTCCTAATAATTGAGATGAAGTCTTAGAACTATGTTTCTTGGCTAGAAATCCTACATAGCAAGTCTAGTTAGATTCCAACCAATCATTGAGAAAACCTAACCTAGTTACTTTCTCCTAACCCTAATGAAACCTTTTGGACTTAGATTATTATTATTAGATACATATACATACAAATATAAATATGCCTAGTCATACTTGTCATCTTTGATCTTTACCCATTGGATGATAAAAGTTAGGAAAATCTTTATCCATTGGACAATAGGAAAACCTAGATTTCTACCAAAGTACTTTATTAGATTTTGTTAAAAGTACATATATATAGTTATATATGGTCATATATACACATGCCTAAAGTACATGAATATAATAATCTAGTATGTATTACTTTACTTCTTTAGCCATTGGTCCATAAAAGTTAGGAGAAATATTACCCATTAGATAATAGAATTAGTCTTCCATCAAGTACTAGGGTTTATTAAATAAATCATTCCTAGATTCACCATGTGGTGATATACTTATATATATATATATACATGTACCTAGTAGATTTAATACCCTAGATTTCCTAAGTACACTAGTACAATATTTTAATAAGAACATGTGCCAATTTGTGTTATTTTAATAAGGAGTTTTGATTTGGAAATCTACCTAGATTGCATGGTACATACTTATATATATATTATTTCAAAAGTACACATGTGCATATTTGTTATTTTAATAGAAAATCTTTATACTTGAAATCTATTAGATTACCTAGTACTTTAAGTACATCCTTATATATATATATATGTACTAGTACTAGTGAGAGAGAGAGAGAGAGAGAGAGAGAGAGAGAGAGAGAGAGAGAGAGAGAGGAAGAGAAGGAGAGATTGGAGTGTACTTGGCTTGATCTTCTTCCATTGTACTTTGACTAGATCACAATCTATGGTGATTTACTTCTTTCAAGCAAAATCCATTCACATTGTCCTTTTTTGTACATTTACCAATTTAAAACCTTGTACAATCCTCCTTTCTTCACCAAAATCCTTCCAAATCAAATCCAAAGTACCAAATCTAGTCAAACAAACCTTTACCCATTGGACAATAATTGTTAGGGGAAAAATTATCCCTTGGACAATAAGCCAAGTTTTTGCTATAAATAGGACCCCATTCTCACCATTCAACTCACACCTTTCATACTTCAACTTCTCTCTCTAGAAAGTCTTGTGTTCTTACTTTGTTCTTCTTGTTCTTGAGTTCTTCCCGAGTTCTTCCCAAGTTCTTCAAGAAACTCATCCAAGACCGCCACTCGACCACCCTTTCGATCCAAAAAGTCTAGTAGTGTTAGTCAAGATCTAGTATCAAGAGAAACCTTTCTCTTTCAAAGCAACCGATAGCCGACGTACCTTCTTTCCTCCGTAGTCGTCACTACCGCCAAGAAGAACGGTAGGATTTTCCTATACCTCCTAAACTCTAAGTATAGCGTATGGTATGCGTATGTTGAAATGAATGTAGAATTTTCCTATACTTGCTAACTCTAAGTATATGAAGATTATTCTTTCAATAAACATGTGTTGTTTTGAACTTTTCAAAAAGGAAGAACGAATTTTGAAAGATAACGTTTGTGGCCCAACTTTAAGTATTTGTATTTTGATCTTTAAGATGTTTATGAGCATGTTTTCATGATTACTTGCCTTACTTACTTGATGTGTGATAAAGCATAAGTGATTTCCACTCCAAAGGTATCCATCCATGTGGCACTATGCTTTACTTTGTGTGTTAAATGTTGAGCATGATAATGTGAGCATGCTATCTAATATAGAGTTGAATGATCTTGCTAGTTTAGTTTCAAGATTACAATGAATGATTTATGATTTTGTCATAAGAAGTCCTGCCGCGGAGTCTATGCATGCTACGAGACACAAAAATGAGAAAGTAGAAACATGACACCTAGGGTGTGTTAAAGACAAGGTGTGTTTTGAAACCACAATGTGACCGGACTTGCCCATTGTGTGGTGTGCGTGTGTAAAAGAAAGATTTGTGAAAAAAACCCAATGAGAACCCTGACCGGCGGAATCATTGTGGGGATACTCGGGAACCCGGAGCGGCGGAACCGAGGGAAGAATTGTGGTTTGGTTATCTGCGGAGAGGAGCCAACGCAATTGTTTTAATGATTTTCGAAAATTCCCATGGGAACCCGGAGCGGCGGAACCATGGTGAGGATACTCGGGAACCCAGAGCGGCGGAACCGAGGGTTTTGAATTGTGGATTGGTTATCCGTGGAGAGGAGCCAATGCCAAATTCAATATTTTTGTGTGCCAATGGGAACCCGGTGCGGCGGAACCATTGTGAGGATACTCGGGAACCCGGAACGGTGGAACCGAGGTTGGGTGTGTTAAAAATGAAAATTTCAAAATGTTGATTTGGAAATGAAAAGTGAAATGGCGACACGGTCTACGAAACGCTGCGTAGGAGAAACTCTGATGACACAGACACTTACGCTAGTCAAGTAACGAATGTGCATGTGTTATTGTACATTTCTAAATGTGAAGTTATTGAATGCACATGTGTTAGTTTGGTTACTATCATGTATCATGGCTTATTGACTTGCTACTTGTAAGATAACGGTTAATGGGTATAGGTTTACTCTGCTGAGCTCTTGTAGCTCATGGTGTTACCTTTGGTGACCCTGACGTATTACACTGGTGGCGACGCTGGTATAATGTGTCAGACTTTGTAGATGATCAAGATGAACAATACGCCTTGGAGGCTTTTGGAGCTGGCTAGGATGGAGGAGCAGGCGGAGCTGTAGTTAGGAACCCTAGAACCCCTTCATTTGTGTAAACATTGAACTCTTGTGGGAGTTTTGTTGTTATAACGAGCCAGACTCCATTTGGTTTTATCAATAAAATGTTTATTTAACGTTCCCAAAAATCAGGGGCGTTACAAAAACCCTAGCAGCCAAATTCCGATGCGTTCGGGCTACGAAAGGAGATTATTAAAAGAGATCTTCTGAGTATATACTTCCCATTTGAATCGTGCATTACGATTGGTTGGAGTGAGTCATCCCCATGCGTATATAAAGGGGCCTTCGGCTCCAAAATTATCATCACAATTCACCCTCTCTAGCCACGAATCCCTGCAAAAATACTCTCTCTACAAAAGCCCTAATATCCCGAAGGCAGCCGCACCCCGAGCAATCAAACCCCAAAGTACAAACCCTAACCCTAGGGTTTCGAGAAGGAATTCAATCAATCACCCTCAATTCGAAGCAATTGTGCACTGAGGGATCAAGGTGGTGAGGCCCAGGGACCTATGGTTTGATTTACTTTTCAGTTATTGTATCTTAATTGTAGTATTTTAATTTTTTGATTAACTATTCGTTTTGGTGTGAGGAAGAACATCGGCTAGGACATCGTTCCCTCGGCTGGTATATCAATCCAGAAGGATCCCTCGGCCGTGAAATCTATTCACCGGCCGCGGGATCCATTTCTCTGGGACAGCATATATTGTTTTCTATTTATTTTCTATGCATGCTTTCATTACTATCTGGCTCACCTTATCTACTGTTAAAGGCTAATAATTAGACTATGTGTTTAGAATTAAATAAGGCAAGTATATATCATATGTCGAATGATTAAGGGCCGGTCTCACGACCGGGTAAAGAGGGATGCCTAACACCTTCCCCTTATTGTACCTTTGGCTCCCGTACTCGGAATCTCTATTTGTTTTTCCTAGTTTTTATAAACTAGGTGGCGACTCTATTTTGATGATAACCACTATCATGTGGAGATATTCCTAGCCATGGGAATATCCACAATCTTGGTTTATGAAGTGGAAACCAATCGAAGATGATCATCTGTATGGCGATGCCACGTTTAGGGAGATGTCTACAGTTTTTGCCGACTCCGCTAGGGACTTGAGAGCCATAACCAGAAAATTCGACATAAGATTAATACTTGCTTCATTTAATTCTTGTTTCATATGCATCGAGCGGGCAACTTCGTTGAGTTCACTGTAGACACCCCAATTTGGCCTAACGATTATTTCAAGTCCTACCTTGGGGACCAACCCGATGATGATATGGATACGGTGATTGCTGATTGACTTCCTGTGAACCTTAGGACTTTTGGAAAGAACTTTTAGCCACTTAGAGGACCCAATCCAGAGCCAAATAAGCCTTTCAGACAGAAGTACAGTATCCTATGAGAATTCATCTGTCGACCGTGACATTGATCTCACGGTCTCAACATCATTTCTTCACCCGTGAAACTTGTTGCTTGAAAATCTCCCTGAGAGATCGATCACTCGGCCGCCAGGTCTATTCCTCGGCCGCAACATCAATTCCTCGGCCGTCAGATCCTTTGCTCGGCTGCCAGATTGTCTATTTTCCAGATTCTGGAATGTTCTATCATACGTTTGATCTGTTCACAAAACCATAGCAGCCAAATCCCGATGCATTCGGGCCACATTTGGAGATTACCATGACGAGTTTGTGTTGCCCTATAATTCCAATTCAATCGTGCATTGTGATTGGATGGAGTGTGTCTATATAAAGGGGCCTTCGGCTCCAAAATTAGATACACAATTCATTCTCTACAGCCACAAAACTATGTCAATATACACTCTCATATCCCCTCTACAAAAACCCTAACCTTCATAAGGCAGCCGCTAATCCGACGATCAAACCCCGAAGTTCAAACCCTAAACCCTAACCCTAGGGTTTCAAGAAGCAATTAGTCAATCACCCTCAATCCGAAGCAATCAAGCTACTGAGGGATCAAGGTGGTGAGGCCCAGGGGCCTTTGGTTCAATTTATTTCCCGTTTTTATGTTTAATCATAGTTTTCTGATTATCTGTTAATCGTATAGTCTAGTGTGAGGAAGAACATCGGCTGGGTCTTCGATCCATCAACCGGTACATTGAACCAGGAGGATCTCTCAGTCGTGACATCAATTCACCGACCGCAAGATCCATCTCCCTGGGATAGTCTGTTTTATTCTACTTTTCTGATGCATGCTTTCAATTACAGTCTCGGCTCACCATTAACTGCTTAAAGGCTAAATAAACAGACTATGTGTTGGAATAAATAAAGCATGAATTAATCATATGTCGAACAACTATGGGCCAGTCTCACGACTGGGCAAAGAGGGGTGCCTAACACCTTCCCCTTATTATACTTTTGGCTCCCATACCCAGAATCTCTATCTGTTTTCCTAGTTTTTTTATAAACTAGGTGGCGACTCTGTTTTATGATAACTGCTAAGTGTGGCGATGTTCCTAGCTATGAGAATATCCACGATCTTGGTTTACGAAGCAAACAACCAAACAAACAGCAATGATCAATCTGTATGGCGACGCCCCGCTTCAAGGAGGTATTTTTGGCGACTCCGCTTGGGAATTGAGAGCCATAACCAGAAAGTTCGACATAGGACTAATACATGCTTTATTTGATTCATTTATCATATGCATTGAGCAGGCAACCTCGTTGAGTTCACCTAATACCCCGGCATGTCATGGGCTATGTTAGGGGTTCCAGCAAACACCACAGTCACTGGTACTGTAGACACCCCAATTTGGCCTAATGATTATTTCAAGTCCCACCTTGGGGACCATCCCGATGATGAAATAGATACAGTGATTGCTGATTGCCTTCTTGTGAACCCATGGACTTATGGTAAGAACTTTGAGCCACTGAGGACCAAATCCAGAGGCATATAGCCTTTCAGACAGAAAAACAGAATCCTAGGAGAATCCATCTGTTGGCCGTGACATTGATCTCACGGCCTTAACATCATTTCTTCACCCGAGCAACCTATTGCTTAAAAATCTCCCTGAGAGATCAATCCCACGGCCGCAAGATCTATCCTTCGGCCACAACATCATTTCCTCGGCCGCCAGATCTTTTCTACGGCCGCCAGATTGTCTATTTTCCAGACTCTGGAACGTTCTGTCGATTGTTTGATCCAACTACACTACCTCCTCGATGCGTTCGGGCTACGCCCAGAGATTACCACGAAGAGTTTGCATTGCATTGCAATTGCAATCGTGCATTTTGATTGGCCAGAGTGAGTCACCAATTGCCTATAAAAAGGGCCTTTGGGTTCCGAAAATAAACACAACGAAATCATCAAATTCATATACTTTCACACCCTCTCAAGCCACGAAACTCTGCAGAAATACTCTCTTAAACCCTCTCTTTAAAAGCCCCAACCTCCCGAAGGCAGCCATCAATCCAACGATCAAACCCCGAAGCTCAAACCCTAACCCTTGGGTTTTCAAAGAAGCAATCAGTCAAATCACCATCAATCCGAAGCAATCAAGCAACTGAGGGGTCAAGGTGGTGAGGCCCAACGGCCTCTGGTTTGTTTTATTTACTGTATTTATGCCTAATCATAGTGTTTTGATTATCTGCTAACTTTTCTATCTGGTGTGAGGAAGAACATCGACCGGGGCTTCGATCCCTCGGCCGGTACATCAAACCAGGAGGATCCCTCGGCCGTGACATCCATTCACCGGCCACGGGATCCATCTCCCTAGGACAGTCTGTTTATTTTCTATTTTCTGATGCATGTTTTACTTATCGTCTCGGCTCACCTTATTCACTGTTAAAGGCTTAATTAAACTGACTATGTGTTAGAGTTGAATAAAGCAAGTTCATGTCTTACGTTGAGCAACTATGGGCCAGCCTCAAGGCTGGGCAGAACGGGGTGCCTAACACCTTCCCCTTACTGTACCTTTGGTTTCCGTACCCAGAATCTCTATCTCTTTTCCTAGTTCTAATAAACTGGGTGGCGACTCTGTTTTGATGATAACCACTTTCGTGTGGCGATGTTCCTAGCCATGGGAATGTCCACGATCTTGGTTTATGAAGCAAGCAACCAAACGAGCAAACAACGATCAATCTGTATGGCGATGCCCCGCTACAGGGAGGTGTCTACAGTTTTTGGCGACTCTGCTGGGGAACTTGAGAGCCATAACCAGAAAATTCAACATAAGACTAACACATGCCTTATTTAATTCATTTATCATATGCATCGAACGGGCAACCTCATTGAGTTCACCTGATACCTCGGCATGACACGGGCCATGTTAGGGGTTCCAACAAACTCCACAGTGACTCTTACCTAGTGGTATATCAAAAAGAAAATCACCCAATCACCGCCTATGATGGGCTGGTGAAAGGACTGATGCCATTTGACAACGGAGCACCCTTGAGACTACCCAAACCTTACATGTTTTAGAAAGCCATAGAACTTATCAAACTAAGATAGGAGCCTACAGGCTAGGAACCTACTTGCATCTGCTTGCAAAAGTTCTTCCTCACACCTTGTATCATCTGTTGTTGTAAATGACTCTTTCTGTGCAGAAGGGTTAGGATTTTCAACCCAAATCCTAACCCTGTACGAGCCAAGTACTAACTTGCAGGCATTTCTACTTTTACAAAGTAGGCACAATAGGTAAATCAAAGTAGCAACCACAACCAATTTTATACTCTTACAACACCCGAAGCTGAGCCAAACAAAGGTCTCTGCAGCCATCCCTTCTGTCATCCTCGTCTGCCAAAACACCTTCACCACAACGGTCCCAATCACTCCCAGGGACTTCGCGGTCATCCTCTCAACAAACTCCTTTATCTACCAGATCCCAAGCTTCATCAAGCAATCCTCCTACCCTCTTGGCAGACAACGACGCCGCTATTGCCGATCTCCGAGCTCAAATCGCTACCTTGCTAGCCGAGAAGGCAGCCAGAGATGCTGAGGACGAAGAAAGATCAGTGGAAGACGAGAATCCTCATAAAGTGGTGCTGGCTGAAAGCCCCGAACTGACCAAACAAGTCAAGGAGATCAAACAAGCTCTGGCCCGTTCACAAGGGGACCAGATTCTGGACTTTGAAGGACTTTGCCTCTTCCCATAATCTAAACTGCCTGAAAATTTCAAAATGCCAAACATCGAGAAGTTCAATGGAACTGGCAACCCTACCAGTCATGTTCGCCACGTTATCAACACCCTAAAGCCAATGGGCTTAAATGACGAGCTCATCGCCCAACTGTTCCAGTGAACTCTCACCGGAAGCGCTCTCGACTGGTTCCTCACTTTGGAATTTGTGCATTATCAGACTTGGCCAAAAATCGCTAAAGCTTTTGTCAAGCAATATGCATACAATGTCCAAATTGAGTTAACTACTCGAGATTTGGAAATGACCAAGCAAGAATCAAATGAAGACTTTGTTACCTTTGTGGCAAGATGGAGGAAAAGGCTGCCAAGATGAAGAGCCGCCCCTCTGAAGAAGATCAAGTAAGGATAGTTGTCAAAAATTTGCAACCCAAATACCTCAGGCACATCTATACACAGGCCATCACCGATTTCAAACGCCTGCATGCCACTGGGTTGCAAATCGAAGATGGAATCAAGCTAGGGCTCATTGGGAAAGAAGAAGCTCCTCCTCCACCTAAGAAGACCTTCTCCAGCCGTACATCTCACGCCTCTATAAATACCCTTGGCACATCCTCGCCTCAAGACCCTTTCTAGGCTAGCTCGTCCCGAAACTCAAATCGCCCCCGCCACAATTTTGACCCCCTTTACATGACCTTATCCTAAGCCTTGACCATTCTCAGCCGCCAAGGGCACCTCAAACCTTTAAACAAACAACTTTCTCAGCCACCCTATGGCCCAAACCATGATCCTAACAAACAGTGCGCCTACCACCAACACCCTAGGCATGAAACAGATAACTGCATGCGCCTCCGCCACGACATTCAAGACTTCATTGATAGTCGAGCTATAAAACCTCCAAAACCTGATGTGCAAACCAATCCACTCCCTATTCACAATACTGAACCACCACCCCGAAATGTCAATCTCATAAATCTATCTCACAATCCCGCGTACAACCCTGGTCAATACATTGTCCAAAACAACCAAACCAAACCAACCTTAACCTTCCCCGAGGAGGATGAGTGTTTTATGATGGAGGAGAAAGAGGATAGCGAGTCCGATCAATCGGAAGTGATCGATCTCGACATGTCCGACATAAATAGTAGAGATCAAACAAAGGAGGAAAAACTAAGGAAATGGAGAGAACATTCTTGGGCAAAGCACAATTTGGAAGATCCAGACATTCCATTTGTAGAAGACGATGAGTGGCTCCGCATCTGGTTTGAGAAAAGGAAAAAGGAAAAGGAAAGGGTCATCATGATGAGACGGCACGCCCGCTTCGAGCCTGCCCAAATAGTGGTACCCATCAATCGCCCCAAAATTCCAATGCCTCCCATCGTCTGGGAAACGATCAATCTCATAGAGAAAGTGGAGGAGTTTCAAATGCAACCATGGGTCAATCCTTACGAAGAATGTGACTATAGTCAGTGGATAGAGGAAGAATAGGATCTGGATTTCACATATGCCGACCCGTACCGAACAGGGGAGGGTGACTTTGACGAAATGGAAGGAGAATGCAATGATTCGCTCGATGGAATCTCCTTAGCATCACTATTCAACCGGGTAGAGATGACTGATCTCTTTTATGAAAGCACAGTCAACGAAGAAGAAGAAGGGGTAACAAAAATCCAAGTTCATACTTCCATTTGGGGACTGCTTATGTCCCAAAGAGGAAACCACCATGCAAGCTTCAAAGAAGAATCTAGTTCAAAGACTCTGTTTGGCAAGGGAGAGGGTGAAAAAGAGTATAAAGTTGCGAAAGGCAAAGGGAAAGAGGACAACCCCGAAATGCTACAGTAGCTGAAAAGTCACAACATGGCAAAGAACATTAAAGATTGCTTTTGTTTTCTAAATCAAACTAGAATATGTTTTGGGCCCCTGTTTGGGCACTTTATTTCTGCTAAATGAATTCTTATTTTCATCTTCCAGCTTATGCTTATTTAACAATCTAAATTCCTAAAGATGCAATTGTCAATACACTACAGTCTCTTTGCCAAATGAAGGAAAATTCGAGGAATCAAGTTCTTTACGTCCCTGACAAAAAGGAAGGAGAGGATGAACTTTAGTTGCTTAAGAAACTAGGTTTTTGTCAAAACTTGGAAATAAGACACTATCTCCGTGAGAACACTTAGGGTTAGCTTACCCATTGTGAAAGTACAAACGCAACAGGAGATTCATCAAATTCCTCTCTAAAAACACAGAAAGCCTCTTAAGAGAAATGCTCGTTGGGTAACCTAAGTACCCAAGCAAAAGTAAGAGCAAAGCCTGCTAGGGCAAGAAAATGCAAAATTGCAGCCTAGGCAAAAGATAAGGCATTCAAAAGCTCGCTAGGGACTCAACCTCCATCAGGTAACCTAGGCAAAATCTAGAGCTTGTGAGAAGAAAAACCAAGAGTGGAAACCCAACCTTAAATGTGGTAATTTTGGAACTACGTAAAAGGCCTGATTCCCTGATTGAGATACGTAGGCAATTTCACATTGGGATGCGGCCCAAACGTTTGGAGAAAAAGACAAGACATCAACAGTTTTGTACCCAATGATAGGCATAGTTAACCCTGCGTATTGAGCTCGCAAAAGATGAGTATGCTTTTCTCAAGGAATTGGCAACAGCAATAGACACGAGAATTATAGTTCATCCCTTCTAACCTAAAGGACAGTGACACAATGAACAGGATACCTTGAAAGCTCTCGAATTTGGCAATCAGACTATGGAACATGGCAAAAGCAAAAGGTGGAAAATCAAAACCAAGCATAAGAAGGAAGAAGAAAGGGGATGCCACTTGGCCAAAACAAAATCTACCTTTGGAAAATCAAAGTAACGGCTAAAGAATTGGTACATTGGCCACAATATCAAACAATCGATTCTTTGGCCAGTACTCCATTTCACACAGATTACTGTCTATCAGCAAATACTTGTTCAAAAGGCCATGTTCTAACTTTCACATGCATTTAGGGGCACAAAAAGCTCTTCTCATTTTACGAACAAAAGCTTAATTACAAAATTCTCGCTGTGGTTACTTTCACTATACAATTTATACTTGCCTCTTTTACTAACTATGAACAGGAAAAGAGAAAATCCTAAAAGCTAATCGTGACAACGTCTCTGAGACGATCTCTGAGACGGGGACTGCTCATTGATTCCCACGTCTTCCCTGCCAGCAGTTGGTACTCGCTCAGCCTCAAGCTGCAGCCGAAAGAGGATACTCAGGTTCAAGGAATGATACCAAGCAAATAGAATACATGGGAAAAGTCATACCTCGAGGATCCGACGGCGCTGCCTCCGAACCAAAGCCTCCGCACTCTGATAAGCGTGCAGCCATTCCCGTACCACCTTAGCAGGCACCTGTAGAAGCAAATCAAACATTTCAAACACTGGAACACCAGGTACAAACAGGGAAACAAGTTCAGAAATAGGGTGATACCTGTGAAACCCCAGCAGGTAGCGTGTAAAGCTGGGTCATGCAAGGAGTAAGGGCTAGACGCTCTTCCTCCCCATCATCAGAATGGAAGGAGACAAAAGAGGGGGCCCGCAGCCAAACAGGAGCAACAGGGAAAGCAGCAACCGCTGGAGCTAAGTAAAGACGGCAGTACTCCGTATAGTCTCCTGCCTGAAGAAGCAAACCTGCCCAATCCCTGATCCGAGCATTCCTCAAGTCCTCCTTAGACATCAAAGAAGTGGACCTCATCGATGTTGGAGGAGGACGAGGAACAAACTGAAGTGCCTCAGCGCGCGGGCGCCACTGACTAGCCACCCGATCACCTAAGTACCAAGCTTGGCAAAATGGACCCTCGAGCAAGCTACGGGTACGATCCAGAACCCTGGAACGTGCAAGAGGGGCATCCTCTGGTACACCACCCCAAGGGTCAAACTGTACCTGCAAAACGAGATCAAATCAGCCACAACGTAAGGATATGCAAATTTAAGGACAAGAAATCCAAAGAAAAAGGTACCTGATCGACCGTCAGTCGGTCCAAAACTCGCCGCCACTCGGGAAGGCTCAAAACTGGTGACTGTGGCCTCCATTGCCCCACCAACCATCGCTCGTAGCGAGGTATATAGTTCGCATCTCCATGCCTAGTCTCAGGGGGAAACTGGAGAAGATGCTTGAAAGCCCAGAGCTGAAAAGCAGATTAACCAAAACAAGTTCAATACTAGGAGAAGTCAAAACAGGAAAGGAAGTAAGAGAGAAGGATATATACCTCAAGCGCCCAGTAGTGACCACCAAGGATGGGACTCTTGTCCCGTGAGCAAGCTCCTAGATTACCATACAAGGTGGCCAAAGCAGACGATCCCCAATCAAACTCCCTAATAGCCTCCAAACGCTGCAAAGGAGCTAGGAGCTGTGTGTGCACTGAGCCATCCTTGTTGGCAAACAACGTTTGCCCAAGGAGATAAAGAAGGAAGGCCCGTGTCAGCTGCTCGACACTAACCTGGGTAAGGATATCAGCCGTCATGAAGGACTTGCTCAGCCAAGTAAGATCAATGTGACCTCAAGAGTGAACAGGGGGCACCTTGCCCAAAAACCACTCCAAAGCATCTGTCCGCTCCCAAAGCCGGGGGTCAACCCGAAGAGGAGCTCCGCCTACCCGCAGGCCAGTCAGCAAGGAGAAGTCGCTAGGCGTAACTGTCATCTCACCAGCAGAGGGGAAGTGGAATGTGTTGGTGGTATCCCACCACCTCTCAACCCGCGAAGTCATTAGTGACCAATCCATCTTCGGAAGATTGAGGCCCAGAACAAACTCCTCGAAGCCTGCAACACGTACCAGTTCCCGAGCCTGCTCTGGCAGTACCAGAAACCACTTATGCACCTCTTTGCCTCCACCACGAGCCTCCAGTCTCCTATTTCTCTACCAAAGACAAAAAGGGAGTTAATCTCATGATTACATAAACAATGGAAACGCTAGGGGGCATCCAATTAACATTTAAAAGCATGCATTGCCTAAACAGGGGGCACAGTTATTTTAGTTTCTTTAAACAAGAACAAATTCAACCCAAACACGGGTCCCTCTCATTCATGCCCCTAGCTAAAAGGGATTTCATCCCGCAAATGAGAAATTCACTCTTAAAAACCAAGCAAAATTAAACTCCAAACTAAAGTAAAAAACTTTTACTTTTCAGGAAACTTACCAGAACATTGAGGACGCTCAAATGCTGCTCGGGCTCTCTACGAACCACCCTGGCCTCTGAGCCACCAATGGGAGGGCGGTACTGCAAGAAACCGCCAAAGCCCAACCTACGTGAAGGGAGGACGTAGGTAGCAGCGTCAAACAACCCAGGCTCCTCGATCACCTCCTCATCCGACAAAGGATACTCACACCTACACGGAGGGTGCGAAGAGGAACCCGCAACGCCTGTAGAAGAGGATGGCGGCAAGTCCACGGAGGGTGGCGTGTCCATCCCGTCGGAAGCAAGAACAACAACAACCAACGGTTGCAACAGCCGAAACCGGCAATGAGGACGGTGGAAGCCGCAACATCCTTTCCTCGGCCGCCAGATCCTTTCTACGGCCGCCAGATTGTCTATTTTCCAGACTCTGGAACGTTCTGTCTATTGTTTGATCCAACTACGCTACCTCCCCGATGCGTTCGGGCTACGCCCAGAGATTACCACGAAGAGTTTGCATTGCATTGCAATTGCAATCGTGCGTTTTGATTGGCCGGAGTGAGTCACCAATTGCCTATATAAAGGGCCTTTGGGTTTCGAAAATAAACACAACAAAATCATCAAATTCATATACTTTCACACCCTCTCAACCCACGAAACTCTGCAGAAATACTCCTTTCAAACCCTCTCTTCAAAAGCCCCAACCTCCCGAAGGCAACCATCAATCCAACGATCAAACCCCGAAGTTCAAACCCTAACCCTAGGGTTTTCAAAGAAGCAATCAGTCAAATCACCATCAATCTGAAGCAATCAAGCAACTGAGGGATCAAGGTGGTGAGGCCCAACGGCCTCTGGTTTGTTTTATTTACTGTATTTATGCCTAATCATAGCGTTTTGATTATCTGCTAACTTTTCTGTCTGGTGCGAGGAAGAACATCGACCGGAGCTTCGATCCCTCGGCCGGTACATCAAACTAGGAGGATCCCTCGGCCGTGACATCCATTCACCGGCCGCGGGATCCATCTCCCTGGGACAGTCTATTTATTTTCTATTTTCTGATGCATGTTTTACTTATCGTGTCGGCTCACCTTATTCATTGTTAAAGGCTTAATTAAACAGACTATGTGTTAGAGTTGAATAAAGCAAGTACATGTCTTATGTTGAGCAACTATGGGCCAGCCTCACGGCTGGGCAGAGAGGGGTGCCTAACACCTTCCCCTTACTGTACCTTTGGTTCCCGTACCCAGAATCTCTATCTCTTTTCCTAGTTCTAATAAACTGGGTGGCGACTCTGTTTTGATGATAACCACTTTCGTGTGGTGATGTTCCAAGCCATGGGAATGTCCACGATCTTGGTTTATGAAGCAAGCAACCAAACGAGCAAACAACAATCAATCTGTATGGCTATGCCCCGCTACAGGGAGGTGTCTATAGGTACCTAGTGGTATATTAAAAAGGACACCACCCAATTACCGCCTATGACGAGCTGGTAAATGGACTGGTGCCCTTTGACAACAGAGCACCCTTGAGACCACCCAAACCGTACATGTGTTAGAGAGCCATAGAACTTATCAAACTAAGACAGGAACCTACTTGCATTTGTTTGTAAAAGTTCTTCCTCACACCCATTGTATATATGTATGTTGTAAAGTTTTCTTTTGCAGGTTAAACCTTAGGGGCCTCTTAAGATCGAATGAAAATGGGTAAGCTAAACCAATCAAACTAAAGCAAAATTTTTCTGGAAAAATGGTTGCGTCA
The DNA here is from genome assembly GCA_018127125.1 of Rhododendron griersonianum. NCBI lineage: Eukaryota > Viridiplantae > Streptophyta > Magnoliopsida > Ericales > Ericaceae > Rhododendron > Rhododendron griersonianum. Next base: position 32,554,942 of record CM030789.1, read on the forward strand.
CTGTCCATGTTTGATTCGCACTTTCAAGCTGTCACCAAGTTGTCTAGGCCATTCCATCCTGCTGCCAAGATCTTCGACCCATCCAAATACATCACTCCAGTGGATCAGCCAAAGCCTATGGTAATTATCACTGAAGACGATCATGTAATGTTCGCAAAAACAGTTGATGATGAAGAGGTAGAAGACATAATCGAAGAAGAAGGACTTCGGAGGGTCCTAATCTATTTCTACGATCCTTATGCACCTACCGACAACTACTGGCCAATAGACGAGGTGGACAACCTTGAAGTTGAAGGAGCAAAGGAAGAGGAGTCTGTTGACAATGATCCACTAGACGAAGTATCGCTAAACCTACTCTTTGATGAGGGGGTTGCCAATGATGAAATAAGGGTAATCCACCCCATCACGGATAAGTTAGGTAACTAGTGGGGATTTGTTGGCACACAAAAAGCCGACAACAGCGATGAAGCAGAAATTGAAGCTCAACTAGAAGAAGCAACAGTAGTGGTAAACCAAATGGCCCTCCAAGACTTGCAGGGTGACAATAACGAAAGTGCGAATCAAGATGACAGTGAAGTGCTGATGATCAACCTTGGTGAGGAAAAAGATTGCTCTGAGATGATTGTGGATGCTGCAAAAGGGGCTTACCCGAACTAGACCTTAGGAATACACTCTAAAATACAAAATAAAAATTGCTGACTCCTATCTTAGTTCCGATTCTGATTCCGACTCCGAGTCAACTCAATCCGAGTCTAGTTTTTCATCTTTTCAAACTACTGAGTCTAGTAAGAAAAGCCCTGTTAAGGCACCAAGACATGATATTTACTTTGAATTTGACTCTGAAATGTCTTTTGACAATTTTAGCAATGAGAAGGAAGATTTAGAGTATTTCACTTTGCCTATGATCAACTGTGTGGATTCCGACAATCCAAATTTTGAGGAAGAAATTCCAAAAGAAATTCTAGAATTCATCGAGAGAGAAGAAGAGAGGCACGCCAAACCTTTTTTTGAGGAAATAATCACGGCAAACATAGGCTCTGAAAACGAGCCCAAACTAGTTAAAATTGGTGCAACACTGTCTTCTCAAGAAAGTAAAAAACTAATCCTTTTGCTAAAAGAATACAAAGATGTTTTTGCCTGGTCTTACGAGGACATGCCTGGAATAGACCCCGAAATTGTTCAGCACAAAATTCCCCTCCATCCTGATGCAAAACCTGTTTAACAAAAGCTAAGACGTATGCGCCCTGATTGGGTCCTAAAAATAAAAGAAGAAGTCACTAAACAAATCAACTCCGACTATCTCATAGTTACCGAGTATCCACAGTGGGTAGCCAACATTGTTCCAGTGCCAAAGAAAACTGGGGGAATCAGGGTCTGTGTAGATTTCCGAGATCTCAACAAGGCCAGTCCAAAGGATGACTTTCCATTACCACACATAGACGAGCTAGTGGACAACACCGCAGGACATGCATTGCTATCTTTCATGGATGGGTTTTCTGGGTATAATCAGATTCTGTTGTATCCTGAAAACAAAGAGAAAATCACCTTCACTACACCATGGGGAACCTACTGCTACCGAGTGATGCCATTCGGGTTGAAGAATACTGGAGCCACCTATCAAAGGATGGCAACAACACTGCTACATGACATGATACACAAAGAAGTAAAGGTATACGTCAACGATATGATAGTCAAATTAAAGGATAGGGAAGGACATCATGGAGCACTCCAAAAGTTCTTTGAGAGGATTAGTCAATACAAGCTACGTTTTAATCCTCAAAAATGCACTTTTGGGGTAACAACTGGAAAGATGCTAGGATTTCTCATCACCCAAAGAGGAATCGAAGTGGACCCTTCTAAGATACGGGCTATCATAGAGATATCACCACCGAAGACAGAAAAGGAAGTAAGAAGCTTCCTAGGAAAAGTACAATTCATTAGCAGGTTCATTTCCAAACTCACAGCCATTTGTGAACCTCTCTTCAAGCTTTTGAAGAAGGATACAGATTTTGAGTGGAACCAAGACTGCCAACAAGCATTTGAGGCGATTAAGGAGTATCTTCAGCATCCATCTGTATTGTCACCACCCATCCCTGGGAAACCCTTGATTTTGTACCTTTCGGTAACAGACACATCCATGGGATGTATGCTAGCACAAGAAAACGATGCCAAAGAAGAGTGCGCCATGTACTACCTCAGCAAGAAAATGATGGACTATGAAACAAGGTACACTCCCCTCGAGAAAACCTGCTGAGGGCTAGTATGGGCCACAAAGAAACTAAGGCAGTACCTATTAGCACATCCGGTAGTGTTGGTTTCTCGTTTAGACCCAATCAAATATCTTTTTGAGAAGCCAGCACTTATCGGAAAGCTAGCTAGGTGGTTATTGCTGCTGGCAGAATTCGACCTCAAATACATGACAAGGAAATCAATGAAAGGAAGGGGGCTGTGGTAGAGTTCTTGGCAGATCACCCTGTGACAGAGGCTGAGGCAGAAGACTTCATGTTCCCCGATGAAGACATCCTATGTCTTTTAGATGACACCTGGCAGCTTTACTTCGATGGAGCATCAAACCAATGTGGATATGGCATTAGGGTACTGCTAGTTTCCCCAAACGGCTATCTTATCGCTCTGTCATATAAACTAAGGTTTGAAGTCACCAACAACCAAGCTGAGTACAAAGCCTGCATTGTTGGAATGGAGGCGGCCCTGGAACTAGGAGCAAAAAGGGTGGAAGTCATTGGAGATTCAAACCTGGTGGTGTCCCAAGCAAGAGGAGACTGGAAGGTCAAAGAAGACACGCTGAAGCTATACCACTCTGTGCTGGAAGACTTGATTCCACAATTTGACTCGGTCATCTTCACACACACTCCACGAGTGAGCAATAGGTTTGCGGACGCGCTGGCAACACTAGCCTCTTGTAGACACCTCCCAAACGGGGCATCGCCATACAGATCGATCGCTATTTGTTGGTTTGGTTTCTTGCTTCATAAACCAAGATCGTGGACATTCCCATGGCTAGGAATATCGCCACACGATAACGGTTATCATCAAAATAGAGTCGCCACCCAATTTATTAAAACTAGGAAAATAGATAGATATTTTGGGCACGAGAGCCAATAGTACAGTAAGGGGAAGGTGTTAGGCACCCCTCTTTGACTAGCCGTGAGATTGGCCCACAGTTATTCAACATAAGACATATAGATGCTTTGTTTAATTCTAACACATAGTCTGTTTAATTAAGCCTTTAAATAGTAAATAAGGTGAGCCAATGCGATAAGTAAAGCATGCATTAGAAAGCAGAAAAGCAAAACAAGCTGTCCCAGGGAGATGGATCCCGCGGCCGGTGAATGGATGTCATGGCCGAGGGATCCTTCTGGTTTTATGTACCGGCCAAGGGGTTGAAGCCCCGGTCGGTGTTCTTCCTCACACCATACAGAAAAGTTAGCAGATGATCAAAACGCTACGATTAGTTATGAATACAGTAAGTAAATCAAACCAGAGGCCGTTGGGCCTCACCACCTTGATCCCTCAGTTGCTTGATTGCTTCGGATTGATTGTGATTGACTGATTGCTTCTTTGAAAACCCTAGGGTTAGGGTTTGAACTTCGGGATTTGATCGTCGGATTGATGGCTGCCTTCGGGAGGTTAGGGCTTTTGAAGAGAAGGTTTGGGAGAGTATTTTTGCAGAGTTTCGTGGCTTGAGAGAGTGTGGAAGTATACGAATTTGGTGTATTTCGTTGTTTTATTTTCAGAACCCAAAGGCCCTTTATATAGGCAATTGGTGACTCACTCCGTCCAATCAAAACGCACGATTGCAATTGCAATGCAATGCAAACTCTTCGTGGTAATCTCTGAGCGTAGCCTGAACGCATCAGGAAGGTAGTGTAGTTGGATCAAACATCTGACAGAACGTTCCAGAGTCTGGAAAATAGACAATCTGGCGGCTGAGCAAAGGATCTGGCGGCCGAGGAATGGATGTTGCGGCCGAACGATAGATCTTGCGACCGAGGGATTGATCTCTCAGGGAGATTTTCAAGCAACAGGTTGCTCGAGTGAAGAAATGATGTTAAGGCCGTGAGATCAATGTCACGGTCGACAGATGGATTCTCCTAGGATTCTGTATTTCTGTCTGAAAGGCTGTATGGCTCTGGATTGGGTCCTCTAAGTGGCTCAAAGTTCTTACCATAAGTCCATGGGTTAACGAGAAGGCAATCAGCAATCACTGTATCCATTTCATCGTCGGGATGGTCCCCAAGGTGGGACTTGAAATAATCGTTAGGCCAAATTGGGGTGTCTACAGATGCCCCTCTTTGACTGAGCTCAGACCGATCGCAAGACATGTTTGAGTAAAAGTCAAAGCTGTAAAAGCAACTCAATTTGGTCCAACCACTATTCCAAGGGTTTTTTGAAAAAGGTTTTTGTTATGGTCGGGCCAGGAGGCTGCCTACGTATTCCACAAGGGAAATTCAGACCAACCGTAGTTCTGGCGGGCAGTAAAGAGAAAGAAAAAGTTTGGAGGGTTAGAAACAGAAGACGTACCTTCGGGCTTAAAAAGCCGTAGTGACGTACCTAGACTGAGCCAGGGTTTTGGTGGAAGATAGTTGAAGGAGCGCGAGGCTGCCGGGTGAATTTTTGCGGAGAGCTTCCTTAATATTTTGGGGTAGATCAGTACACGGCAGGTGCGTTTGCTTTTCTTGACCATCCTTACTTTGACTGAAGAGAGCTCGGTAGGGTAGCCTATCCTTGCGAATGAGCTGGAAGGAATTGTTGTAATTGGGGTGGAATCCAAGCCATCTCCTGGGGATGAATCGGACACCTTTTTTGAGATATGGAGGGCGCAAGGTCAGTAACTAGAGAACGGAGCTTTTGGGGATGAGGGAACCGAGGCACGGAGCCGGTTGTAGTCATGAGGAGAGAGCCTGGAGAGCGATGGTTTCTAACGTGATGGAACCGAGACGCGGAGCTGGTTGTAGTCACAAGGCGAGAGCCTAAGGTGATAGAATTAAGGTGTAGAGCCTGCTGTGGTCATGAGGCGAGGGCCTGAGGAGATTGGAGCTTTTAGTTTTGATAGAACCGAAGCGCGGAGCTGGTATTGATCATAAGGCGAAAGCCTGAGGTGTCAGAGCTTAGAGCTTGACTGAAGCGTAGAGCTGGTTGCATTCTGATGGTCAGTGCATGGAGCTTTCTCATCATAAGTTTTTGGCGTAGATCGAGGCGCTGGACCGATCAATAAAATCGAGGTGTAGAGCCGGTTGATTGCAGGGTTAACCTGTTTCATGAGAGATATACAGAGTGTATATATGTGATGATGCTTGTTAGATGTAAACAGATATGATGATGCAGACTCAATGTGATAATGGGGATGCAATTGATGCAAATGTGCACAGGCCCGTGCGTGTGTGTTTGACATAAGCGTAGAGCTTCTTTCAAGTTTCGGACTTGAGCATTCAGAGCGTAGAGCTCGAGCATTCGGACAGCAGAATCCGAGCATTCAAAGTACAGGCTTTGAGCATCCAGTACGCAGTGGTTGGGCATTCAAACGTAGAGCTTGAGCATTCAAGGTATAAACCTTAAGCATTCGAACATAGAGTTCGAGCATCTAGTACGCAGTGGTTGGGCATTCAAACGTAGAGCTTGTGCATTCAAGTGTAGAATTTGAGCATCCAGTACACAGTGGTTGGGCATTCGAAGGTCTTCGAGCATTCAAAGTGTAGAACTTTGAGCATTCAAGCATGGAGCTTGAGAATAGATGATATTTTGTTGATTGGAGCTGCTGAGTAGTGAGTTTGTAGAACTGCTATGCTGTTGAGTATTCCATCTTCCACGGGATTTGATTTGTTCCTCATGCTTGGGATTCTTCCAAGGCTAGTTTCCACATGCTCATGATGTTTCCAAGGCTAGTTTTGAGTATGCTCGGGATTGTCCCCAAGGCTAGTTCTAAGTATGCTCGGGATTGCCCCCAAGGCTAGATTTCCACATGCTCGGGATTGTCCCTGAGGCTAGTTCTGAGTATGCTCGGGATTGCCCCCAAGGCTAGATTTCCACATGCTCGGGATTGTCCCCAAGACTAGTTCTGAGTATGCTCAGGATTACCCCCAAGGCTAGATTTCCACATGCTCGAGATTGTCCCCAAGGCTAGTTTTTGACCCTATTCCACTTTGTTAAGGAGATTTTCATTACCTCCACTGCTGGGAGTGCCTTCTGAAGGCCAAACGCCTTCTAGTGGCTAAATGCTTTCTGGCAACATAAACGCTTTCCGGAAGCTAGCAACATAAACGCCTTCTGGAGGGCTGTGCACTAGGTTATTGTAAGCTTCATGCAGGTGCTTTTTCTAGTTGGCTGTTGACTCAGAACTGTATAAATGTTCACTCACTACATTGAGTGGAAGCCGCAGGATTGTTTTGCTGGCCTGCTGAGCGCGAGGCTGTGCACATGGCGTGGCATAGAGCTGCTGAGGTGTGGGCGTAGAGCTACTGAGCAGCACTTGAGCGTCTTCAATGTTTTGGTAAGTTTCGAGGCGTTCATTTTGGGCCTCAACCTTCCGAAGATGGACTGGTCGTTGATGACCTCGGTGGTTGAAAGGTGATGGTATCAACACATTCCACTTTCCATCTGCTGGTGAGATGACGATCACACCAGGTGACTTTTCTTAGCTGATCGGCCTGTGAGTAGGTGGAGCTCCTCTTTAGATTAACCCCAGGCTTTGGGAGCAGGTAGGGGCTTTGGAGTGGTTCTAGGGCAAGGTGCCCTCTCTTCACTCGCGTGGTCATGTTGACGTCTCTTGGCTAATCAAGACTTTTATGAAGGCTGATATCTTGACTCAGGTGAGTGTTGAGATGGCTCGAGTATGGGCGTGGAGCCGCTGAGAAGGTGAACATGGGCATATCGCCGATGAGTTTGTCAGCGTGGAGCCGCCGTGATAGTGAATATGGAGCTTGAAGCACGGTGCTGCTGATAGTAAGCACAGGGCTGCTGAGATAATGGGCGCGGGGAGCTGCTGAATAGAGCTACTGGGAGGAGTGGAACTGCTGAGAGGGAGCTGTGGAGACTGGACCTGCTGAGCGCAAGGCGACATGGAGATGAAAGCGCGAAGTAAGGAGCTATGGAGATGTGTAAGTGCGAAGCCACTTTAATACTGTTGACATGGTGCCAATTGTAGAGTTTGCTGAGGCTATCTTTCAGCTTCTTTGACTAGGCTCTGTCGGTCAAAGATACCAAGCTTGGTATGGTCGGTTCAAGGAACGAAATCTAGGAGAATCCTGCAATCCACATTTGAATAGTTTAGAAAACAACAATGGATAGGAAAACAACATGCAACAGGCTTGGGATCGACCACGGACCGAAGTCCTTTTTATGCTGACTGCTAGGGGCAAACCACCAAGTTCAGGAACCCTCGTTCAAATGTTGAACCACTGCAGTTGACATAGTTTGCAACATGACATATATGCATATTGAACTGAACATTCAGGAAGAAATCGACGCCCCCTGTTTAGGCAATGGATGCTTGATTCTAGCTTATCTATGCGTGACAATGACAACCTAATTGCCCCTAGTACAGAGATATGTGATGTATGCGACAATGAACATGAATGCAATATTTCTCTTTCTGTTTGGCAGAGATCTTGGCATGCCCCTGACAATGCTGTGTGACAACATTCCAAAAGAGTTGAGGTGTTCCCCAAGGATATGACGCTTCTTAGGCTGAGCTTTTTTCAAGTGTGCTGGCAGGGAGGTAGACTTTATAGTGCATCCCTTTGTTGCCCGTTATTCTTTGATGGCCATGATGCCTTGATGAACCTGCCTTGCTTGGACATAAGAACACCTCATACTTGGACATAAGTAGTTGTCTTGATCGTGCAACCAAGACAACTACTTCCATTAAGCAGCCATAATGACATACACATGAAATGCTAGGGTCAAAAGATCAATGCAAAGGACAGGGTGATAATGATATGCGTGTGAATCCGTAATGCATTCTGGACATCTCAACTTTCGCGTATTTGATCAAATGCTTCCTCTTGCCCTAGGGAAACTGATAGTGACTTATTGCTTATACTAGCCAGGTGTTTTGAAAGACCGCAATGCCTTAGCGGCACTACTGAAAACATTGTTTGGTCAAGGGACCATATTGTTACACTCTTCATGAAATGAGAGACCCATGTTATTTCCTCAGAAATTTGCAAAAAGTGGCTGCGCTTGTATTAGCTGTGTTAAGAATGCTTAGGATAAAACCATTTTTGAAAGCTTTTTCTCGAGGATTTCAAGATCACATCATTCCATCCATGTTCCACACTCACGTCATTCAATCATCAAAGGACATAGAACTATTTTGCAAACCTATGCCCCTAGTCAATTAGGTGAGTTTGTTGTTTTGAGCTTGATTTGGTTGACTTGAGTTGGATTGATAAGCGCCTACTAAGACCCACATAAGAGGTTGGATACTTTTGAGAGAAGTGCATAAAGGGGAACATAGCCATGCCCCTTGTCTCACGTAACTCTCCATGTTATGTGATTTGCCAAGATGATGCAAATTCCAGGATTCTTGCCCTTCGTGTTAAGTCCCACATTGGTGATGCCCCTAGTGTCTAGGACCTTGCTACTAAGTCGTGTTCCCCAATCTGAGAGGACTTTGTTATGGAACATAATGTAGGCTTGGGATTTTGGCTTGAGAAAGAAGCGGATGTAAAAGGCTCAAACCTAATTTCTACTCACGCTTGGGTTTTAAAAGCTAGCAGCCATCTTTAACATTTTTATCAACTCTTGTTGTCTCTTGCCTCACTTTGTGTGAAAGAGTTGGTTTCTTCAAAAATGTCCTTTGCATGTATTGGGAGAAATGTTTCCTTCAAAATGCCCCTTGTATAATGGGGTGCTCATTCTTTCTTTCATCTCTTCTTGTGTTTTTTGTATGCCCTAGTGTAGGGGATGGCTGTCTAGCAGGCTTTTCAAAAGAATTATCCAGAGGCTCAACGTGGCTAGCAAAGGATAAGTGTTTGGGATAGAGAAATGAATGCCTTTCTTCATCTTGAAACACACGACAAAGTGGCATGGATCCTAACCAAGAAATTAGGGGCTTCGAGGTTTAACCAAGTGGATTTTCTAAGATTGAGGACAATCTTTTGAGACATAGTAGATGCATGGAGACACGGCTAATTTCTCACTTTGTTCGTGCTCTAATTTTTGCCTAGACCGCCCTTACGGGTTTTCAATCTAGCGAGCTCATCATTTTTTTTCCTTTCTCTGTATTTGTCCTCTCTTTTCTTCTTTCTCCTTCTTTGTCTTCAACAACATGTTTTGCTTACAAGTGATCTCGGTGAGGGTGTAGAGATGTGTCAACTCTTTCTTAGCTCAACAGAAATGACGCGAGTCATAGCTTTGAAAAACTCATTTTGCGCTTTTGACAATTCAAGTGATTATGATGTGTTCCAAAAGATGCCATAAGATTACTTTGAAATCCTTAAGGATTGTTTTCAACGTTTGATGTTATTATGAGCATTCTATGGCAGCAAACTAGCACATGAGGGAATATTTTCAAATTTGTGGCCGACCAAAAGGTGCCTACGTATCCCAACAGAGAATCAGGCCATTCGTAGTTCATATTTGAGGAGACTTGAATTTAAGACCCACATTTCATGTTGAGTGTGTCAATTGGCCAGAAACCATGATGAGCAAAATGATATCAATTTTTCAAGAGAAGGAAAACATGGGCCAAAATGGCGGCGAAAGTTAGCTAGGTACGAAAAGATTGTTTTAAAATCTAAGCCAAGACGTGATGGACATGGCTGCCATTGCTCAAAACTTGGTTGGATTAAAACTTCAATTTTTTCGTCAGCCATTACCATCACGTCTAAGATCAAACTCCAAATCTAAGAGAAGGAGAAACCTAATCATGCTCAAGTTGAGATATCCAAAACTAATTGTCCATGCGGCGCATTTTCTAATATGCAAACTGCCCTTAGTGGTGGTGCAACCAAATGACATGCGATGAACAAAGAAAGGAAATGAGGGGGATGGACTCCTCTTTTGGTTTGGCCCCTGCATAGTTAGAAAGAGGCAAGCAAAACGATATGTATACATATTGCACCACAGCTACTTACACAGATTATGGATGAGTCATGCATTGCAATCCGTTTGTATGCATGAGTTTATCGGATACTATAGATAGCCAGCCATTTTTGATATGGATGATTCTTAAGACTCGTTGCTGCCACTTAAGATCCCACTTCCAAGCCAATCCATATTATGAGACAAACCGAAAAGGTTGAGCATATGACTACAACATAAAGTAGACTCGGAGTCCATCGCTGTGCTAGCAGCTATTTGACATTGACAAACTCCTAAATCTTACTGGCTCGTTCCGGTAAGCATGCACAAAATTTTGAATTTTGAAAGATGGGTTGCTATGCTGATTTGGAAATAGGAATCAAAGTCCTAAGTTGAATCATTCATCGAGAAATGAGTATTGCAAGTTCTATTCATAATATCCTCAACTTTGCATACAATCATCCATAATCTGCTCTACTACCTCACACTCCCACTTTCCTTTAGCCTTGCAAGGCAGAGATTGCTAGAGTAACCTCAGTTCAATTGCCGACGGGGCGGCTTCTTTTTTTTTTTTTTTTTGATGTTTGATTTTGTTCTAGAAATCCATGCTTCGCGGTGCTTCAAGCAAAATGGGAGTGAGAAATAAGCAGTGGTGCTTTCAACTTACCAAAAACATACCTTGCAGGCAATGCTATGCCTCAGTGTTTTAGCTATAAAGACTAAGAGTTAGGGCTCTTAGTTCATGCCCCGACCCTTCTGCACAGAAAATGACATTACAACAACATATGATACAAGGTGTGAGGAAGAACTTTTACAGTTAAATGCAAGTAGGTTCCTAGCCTGTAGGTTCCTGTCTTAGTTTGATAAGTTCTATGGCTTTCTAATACATGTAAGGTTTTGGTAGTCTCAGGGTGCTCCGTTGTCAAAGGGCACCAGTCCTTTCACCAGCCCATCATAGGCAGTGATTGGGTGATTCCTTTTTTGATATACCACTAGGTACAAGTGACAGTGGAATTTACTGGAACCCCTAACATAGCCCGTGTCATGCCGGGGTATCAGGTGAACTCAACGAGGTTGCCCGCTCGATGCATATGATAAATGAATTAAACAAGGCATGTATTAGTCTTATGTTGAACTTTCTGGTTATGGCGCTCATTTCCCCAGCGGAGTCGCCAAAAACTGTAGACACCTCCCAAATGGGGCATCGCCATACAGATTGATCGATGTTTGTTCATTTGGTTGCTTGCTTCATAAACCAAGATCGTGGACATTCCCATGGCTAGGAACATCGCCACACGATAGCGATTATCATCAAAACAGAGTCGCCAACCAATTTATTAAAACTAGGAAAATAGATAGAGATTCTGGGTACGAGAGCCAATAGTATAGTAAGGGGAGGTGTTAGGCACCACTCTCTGCCCAGCCGTGAGACTGGCCCATAGTTATTCAACATAAGACATATAGATACTTTGTTTAATTCTAACACATAGTTTGTTTAATTAAGCCTTTAAATAGTAAATAAGGTGAGCCAATGCGATAAGTAAAGCATGCATCAGAAAGCAAAAAAGCAAAACAAGCTGTCCCAGGGAGATGGATACCGCGGCCGGTGAATGGATGTCACGACCGAGGGATCCTCCTAGTTTTATGTACCGGCCGAGGGATCGAAGCCACGGTCGGTGTTCTTCCTCACACCATACAAAAAAGTTAGCAGATGATCAAAACACTGCGATTAGTTATGAATACAGTAAGTAAATCAAACCAGAGGTCGTTGGGCCTCACCACCTTGATCCCTCAGTTGCTTGATTGCTTCGGATTGATTGTGATTGATTGATTGCTTCTTTGAAAACCCTAGGGTTAGGGTTTGAACTTCGGGGTTTGATCGTCGGATTGATGGCTGCCTTCGGGAGGTTAGGGCTTTTGAAGAGAAGATTTGGGAGAGTATTTTTGCAGAGTTTCGTGGCTTGAGAGAGTATGGAAGTATACGAATTTGGTGTATTTCGTTGTTTTATTTTCTGAACCCAAAGGCCTTTTATATAGGCAATTGGTGACTCACTCCGTCCAATCAAAATGCACGATTGCAATTGCAATGCAATGCAAACTCTTTGTGGTAATTTCTAAGCGTAGCCCGAACGCATCTGGAAGGTAGTGTAGTTGGATCAAACGTCTGACAGAACGTTCCAGAGTCTGGAAAATAGACGATCTGGCAGCCGAGCAAAGGATCTGGCGGTCGAGGAAAGGATGTTGCGGCCGAATGATAGATCTTGCGACCGAGGGAATGATCTCTCAGGGAGATTTTCAAGCAACAGGTTGCTCGGGTGAAGAAATGATGTTAAGGTCGTGAGATCAATGTCACGGCCGACAGATGGATTCTCCTAGGTTTCTGTATTTCTATCTGAAAGGCTATTTGGCTCTGGATTGGGTCCTCTAAGTGGCTCAAAGTTCTTACCATAAGTCCATGGGTTCACAAGAAGTCCATCAGCAATCATTGTATCCGTTTCATCATCGGGATGGTCCCCAAGGTGGGACTTGAAATAATCGTTAGGCCAAATTGGGGTGTCTACACCTCTATGGTCGAGATACCCCTGGGATTCACGATGCGGCCTCTCCTGATCGAGCAGAAGGTCAAACCAACATGCGAGTGTACCTTCACTGAAGAAGGTGAGGACGATGGAAAGCCATGGTACGAAGACATGAAGAAATTCCTAGAAGAAAGAGAATATCCCTCCGAGGCCACCTCAAAGTACAAAATGGCTCTACGGAAGTTTGTCGCCCGATTCGTAGTCTGCAGAAGGGCACTGTATCGAAGAGCGCATCTGGGCCCCAATCAACTTTGTGTCACCATGGAAGAAAGCCGTAAGATAATGGAGGAAATACACGAAGGAATCTGTGGGCCGCATATGAATGGGGCAACAATGGCAAAGAAAATCCTGCTGTAGACACCTCCCAAACGGGGCATCGCCATACAGATTGATCGTTTGTTGCTCGATTGGTTGCTTGCTTCATAAACCAAGATTGTGGACATTCCCATGGCTAGGAACATCGCCACACGATAATGGTTATCATCAAAACAGAGTCGCCACCCAGTTTGTTAAAACTAGGAAAATAGATAGAGATTCTGGGTCTGGGAGCCAAGAGTACAGTAAAGGGGAAGGTGTTAGGCACCCCTCTCTGCCCAGTCGTGAGACTGGCCCATAGTTATTCAACATAAGACATGTAGATGCTTTGTTTAATTCCAACACATAGTCTGTCTAATTATGCCTTTAAACAGTAAATAAGGTGAGCCGAGACGATAAGTAAATCATGCATCAGAAAGCAGAACAAAACAAAGTTGTTCCAGGGTAATGGATCCCGCGGCCGGTGAATGGATGTCACGGCCGAGGGATCCTCCTGGTTTGATATATCGGCCGAGGGATCAAAGCCCCAGTCGATGTTCTTCCTCACACCAGATAGAAAAAGTTAGCAGATAATCATAACGCTACGATTAAGATTATAGACATAAAATAAATCAAACCAGAGGCCGTTGGGCCTCACCACCTTGATCCCTCAGTTGCTTGATTGCTTCGGATTGATTGTAATTGACTGATTGCTTCTTTGAGAACCCTAGGGTTAGGGTTTGAACTTCGGGGTTTGATCGTCGAATTGATGGCTGCCTTCGGGAGGTTAGGGCTTTTGAAGAGGGGGTTTGAGAGAGTATTTTTGCAGAGTTTCGTGGCTTGAGAGAGTATGGAAGTATACGAATTTTGTGATTTTTCGTTGTTGTATTTTCAGAACCCAAAAGCCCTTTATATAGGCAATTGGTGACTCACTCCGGCCAATCAAAATGCACGATTGCAATTGCAATGCAATACAAACTCTTCGTGGTAATCTCTGAGCGTAGCCCGAACGCATCGGGAAGGTAGTGTAGTTGGATCAAACGTCTGATAGAACGTTCCAGAGTCTGGAAAATGGACAATCTGGCGGCCGAGCAAAGGATCTGGCGGTCGAGGAATGGATGTTGCGGCCGAAGAATAGATCTTGCGGCCGAGGGATTGATCTCTCAGGGAGATTTTCAAGCAACAGGTTGCTCGGGTGAAGAAAGGATTTTAAGGCCGTGATATCAATGTTACGGCCGACAGATGGATTCTCCTAGGATTCTGTATTTCTGTCTGAAGGCTATATGGCTCTGGATTGGGTCCTCTAAATGGCTCAAAGTTCTTACCGAAAGTCCTAAGGTTCTCGAGAAGTCAATCAGCAATCCCTATATCCATTTCATCATCGGGATGGTCCCCAAGGTGGGACTTGAAATAATCGTTAGGCCAAATTGGGGTGTCTACAGATGCCCCTCTTTGACTGAGCTCAGACGGATCGCGAGACATGTTTGAGTAAGTGTCAAAGCTATAAAAGCAACTCAATTTGGTCCAACAACTATTCCAAGGCATTTTTGAAAAAGGTTTTTTTGTTATGGTTGGGCCGGGAGGCTGCCTACGTATTCCACAAGGGAAATTTAGACCAATAGTAGTTCGGGAGGGTAGTATAAAAGAAAAAGTTTGGAGGGTTAGAGACAGAAGACGTACCTTCGGGCTTTAAAAGCCGTAGTGCAATGTACCTGGGTTAAGCCAGGGTTTCGGGGGAGAATAGTTGAAGGAGCGCGGGGCTGCCGGGGAAGTTTTTGCGATGAGCATCCTTAGTATTTTGGGGTAGATCAGTACATGGCAGGTGCGTTTGCTTTTCTTGATCATCCTTCCTTTGACTCAAGGGAGCTCGGTAGGGTAGCCTATCCTTGCGAATGAGCTGGAAGGAATTGATGTAATGGGGTGGAATCCAAGCCATCTGCTGAGGATGAGTTGGACGCCATTTTGAGATATAGGGTGGAACCCAAGCCATCTTCTGGAGACGAGTTGGACGTCGTTTTTGAGATATATTGGGCGCAAGGCCGGTAGCTGGAGCACGGAGCTTTGGGGATGAGGGAACCGTGGCGCGGAGCCGGTTGTAGTCACAAGGCAAGTGCCTAAGGTGATAGAATTGAGGCGTAGAGCCTGCTATGGTCATGAGGCGAGAGCCTGAGGAGATTGGAGCTTTGAGCTTGATAGAACCGAAGCGCGGGGCTGGTATTGATCATAAGGCGAGAGCCTAAGGTGTCGGAGCTTAGAACTTGACGTGATTTGAACCGAAGCGTAGAGCTGGTTGCATTCTGATGGTCTGTGCACGGAGATTTCTCATCATAAGTTTTTGGCGTAGAGCTAAAGGATCGAGGCGCTGGACTGATCAATGAAAACCAAGGCATAGAGCCGATTAATTGCAGGGTTGACCTGTTTCATGAGAGATATGCAGAGTGTATATATGTGATGATAGTTGTTAGATGTAAACAGATATGATGATGCAGACTCGATGTGATAATGGTGATGCAATTGATGCAAATGTCCGCGGGCCCGTGCGTGTGTGTTTGATATAAGCATAGAGCTTCTTTCAAGTTCCGGACTTGAGCATTCAGAACGTAGAGCTCGTGCATTCGGACAACAGAATCCAAGCATTCAAAGTACAGACTATGAGCATCCAGTACGCGGTGGTTGGGCATCCAAGCGTAGAGCTTGAGCATTCAAGTATAGAACTTGAGCATCCAGTACACAGTGGTTGGGCATTCGAAGAGCTTCGAGCATTCAAAATGTTAGATTTTGAGCATTCAAGCGTAGAGCTTGAGGGTTGATGATGTCTTGATTGTTGGGGTGGTGTAGAGCCTGTTGAGATAGTTGTTACGGCTTCGAGCTAGTTGAGATAGTGGGCTTGGAGCCGCTGAGTTGATAGGTGAGGGCATAGAGCCGCCGAGATAGCGAGCATGGAGCCGCTAACGGTGATTGGGCTTAGAGCCTGTTAAGTGATAACGAGCGCGGGCGTAGAGCCGTTGAGTGATAGTGAGCATAGGCATAGAGCCGCTGAGTGAGTTAATGGTTGTATGGTTGCTGGAATGGCAAGCGTAGAGCTGCTGAGTGAGTTTGATGTGGGTGAACATGGGCACGGAGCTGCTGAGTTGTTTGATAGTGATGAGCTTGGAGCTAGTTGGGATAATGGGCGTGGAGCCGCTGAGTAGTAGGCGTGGAGCCTGTTAAGTTGTGGTGAAGCTGTTGAGAAGGTGGAGCCTTTGAGTTTCTTGAAGGCTATGAGCATGAACATAGCGATCGTAGCGGTTAGCTCGAGGCTTTGCTGAACGGCTGAGATAGTGAGCATGAGGTGCTACTGAGTGCGAAGCTATTGAATAATAAGCTTGGGGCTGCGAGGAGCGTGGAGTTATCAAGATGACGAGCACATGGTGCTATTTGAGCTTGTTGAGCTTAGAGATGCTGAATGGGCCTAGAGCTGTTGAATGTACTTCAGGAGCACTGTTATTCGAGCATAGAGCCTGAGTTGGATGTATCAAGGGTCTTTTGATCTTGTGAGCGAGAGCTCGAGTTTGATAATCCTCAGTGGTCAAGCGACCAGTTGTTGTGAGCTTGCTGTTACGGAGAGAGAGTTTCCTTATGCTGGGATATGTCCCCCAAGGCTAGTTTTGATCACGTTGTATTGGTTCGGGGGTGCCCCCAAGGCTGACTTGATCTTGTTTCTGTTGGTCATGGACCCAGAACCTCATTTTTGCTTGATCTGGTGTTGCTGAGGGAAATAGATTGGAGGGCCAGGAGATCGATCTCTCGGCCGAGCAATTGATGTGTCGGCCGAATCATCGATGAACCGACCAAGTTATCGCTTCATTTCCAGAGCTCTATAATGCCGAGGCCTCGGCGTTCTTTTGTTTCATCTTTTCCTCTTCTCTCTCCATCCTCTTCTGTTGAGAAGTCTCCCGAAGACCTTTCACCTCTTCCTCCTTGATTCCCGTCGGGTCCGGGCCGTGCATGATATGTTGGCGTGGCTGGCGCGGGCGGAGGGAGACCGGGTTGTTTTCGGTCCTGCCTTGATGCTTGATTAGGGACCCTCGCATGGGTGGCTTGCTTCCATGACGCGGAACTCCTGGGGTGGCGGTGGTACGCAGTATGGTGATTTTTCTGAGCCCTGTGGTGATTCTTTTGAGCCGCGTGGTGTCTCTTCTGCACCGTAGTACTCCTCTGGTATACACCGCCCCAAGGGTGTCCTCCTCTTTGTTTCTTTGCAGCTGGCCTCTGGTGTTTGGACCACCAGAGGATTTCGGCATCCTCTTCTCATTCTTTTTCTGCTTTTTCTTCCTGCATAGGTTAGTCTAACAGGAAATCGATGTATAGTTTGTTTAGGAAATGTGGGGATGATCCACCTTGTAATGTAAAAAGCTTTCGTTATATGAAACAAAAACCTTTTGCTCTGCTATGTGATTGTGTATGCTTTCGTTTATGTCGTTTATATTGCATAAAAGTTGATAGTTAGGTGAAAATTGGGTGAAATGGTCTGAACCGTGGAGGTTCTCTGTAAAATGGCCGTTCTGGCGGCCGAACTACTGATTATGCGGCCGAGGCTTTGATCAGGCGGCCGAATAATCGTTTTGTCTGCCTGAGTTTGACTTTAGGTCAACCCTGATTTTCACGGGCCGATGGACTGATCCCACGGCCGTCATATCGAAATGCCGGCCGAGAGACCGATTAGGTTACTGAGGATTTAGAATCCGATTCCGATTCGAACTAGAATTCGACTCAGCCTATAAGTATGCGTTCTACGAACCTGATAGCATCGTCAGTAACAATTCTTTGCATATGGCACAACCAGTGCTTGATCAGTGGTTGAATTCCTTTAATGGCCTTGACCGTTTACACTTTAAGTCCTTCGGTATGGACTTTCTCTTCTCCCTTCGTCAAATTCCTGTGAATTTTGCTTTCCTTAGGGCAGCCACTAGCTTGTGGGATCCTGCTTTTCATGTCTTTCGATTTAGAAGAGAAGAACTGTGTCCTACTATCGAGGAGTTTGCGGCCATCATGGGTCATTCGGATAGAGAGGGTCTCATTGTCCCCAATCCTTTGTTCAACCGTGGTAATCTTTTGAAGGATTTGCTCCAAGTTCAAAAACATGAAGTTAGGTTTTTCATGGTGAATGGAAGGCTGGAAATCCTACAGCTTATCCAGCATTTTGGTACAGCTGAGGCTCATCGTCAAGTTTCTCAACAGAAAGCATGCTTTCATGCGCTGTGTATCTGTCTCCTTCATTACTACTTGCTTGGCCCTTCCTCTAGCCATGCTGATTCCATGCTGCTTAACCTTGCTCAACAAATTGGAAACCGTGTGAGTTTTGCTGGCTTAGTGTTGGCAGAGACCTTGATGGGTCTTGATATGATGAAGGGTGATCCTACAGCCCAGTTCTCAGGCTGTCCTTTGTTACTGCAGGTTCGCTCTTTGTCTGTCTTATTTGTCAAGTTATCTTTTCACTCATCACTCTTTTGTTTTGACTCACATGTTCTCTCAACTCACAATTTTCCCTGGTTCTCTAGGTATGGTTATTTGAGAAACTAAAGGTGTGGGATGTGCCAGAGCGACTTCCCTATAATTCAGACCATTGTACGGAGCGTCGTACGATTAGACAGTTTCCAACTGAGGCTGCTTGGGAAGCATGGATGAAGACTTGCAGGGGTGATTGGATTCAATGGGTTTGCCCCTGGTATGGTGTTGAGAGTATGACTGTAAGTACCATGAACCATTTCGGTGTAGCGGTGATCGGTATTACTCGAGTCGTCTTCTACTTTCCTGCTCGCTTTCAAAGGTAGTTCGGGACTGAACAAACCGCAATCCTGGGTGACCCTGAGTACGCTGTTTCCAAGGTTCATGATGCTAACTTTTGTCGCAATATGCTGCGTCTTTGGCCGAATAGAGTGATGCAGAAGGTTACTGAGAACTTTGCTGACAAGCTATCAGGTTCTTACAAGTGTTGGTTGAAGAAAAACCTTTTGGAGGACAATAGTGCAAAGAGAAGGAAGACCTAGAGATTGATACTTTGCTTATGTTTTTCAAAATATGTTGTTTGATTCTAGCTTTCATAGATTGAGAATTGTTTAGGTTTGCTTTTTCCTTTTCCTTTGGAAATAATAAAACATTTGGTCATTTTATTTAAAGATGTTATTGCCATGGCTTGATAGTGAACATGCTTTAGGATAGACCTAGAAATTTTGGAAGTGATGATGATAGCAGTGGCCGAATCTCAAACTAGAGATTGCCTACGTATCCCATGGAGGGAATCAGGCCATAAACGTAATTCCAACAAACGGGATTTGTTTTGTTTTTAGTTAGGGTCCACTCGGGTATTTTCCTCTCCTTTTGTGCTCTTAATTTTGCCTAAAACCGCCCTTGCGGGTTTTTGGTCTAGCGAGCGTTTTACTTATACCTTAGTTTTTGCCTAAGCCGCCCTTGCGGGTTTTCGACCTAGCAGGCTGCTCTAATTTTTGCTTGGGTTCGCCCACCCTTGTGGTTTTTGGCCCAACGAGCTTCTCTCATGGGTAGTACTTCCTCAGCTTGTCAATGTTGACTCGCGTTACGAATTCCATTCCATCTAAATCTGCAATGTATGCTGCTCCTCCGGAAAGTATGCGTTTGATAAGGTAGGGGCCTCCCCAGTTTGGTCTAAACTTGCCCCTTGGGTCTGAAATGTGGTGACGGATTACCATGTCTCCTATTTTGATGTTTCTAGGTTTTACCTTTTTGTTGAATGCTCGTGCAATGCGGCGTTGATACCCTCGCACATGGTATAACGCTCTCAGCCTCCTTTCGTCTAGCAGTGCCAACTCGTCGTAGCGGTTTTGAACCCAGTCTTCTTCGATCATTCCAGTCTCAGCCAGAACCCTTAATGAAGGTAGTTCCAGCTCGATAGGCAAGACAGCTTCCATTCCATAAACCAAAGAGTAGGGAGTGGCCCCAGTTGAAGTCCTTTCAGTCGTTCGATAACCCCATAGTGCCAAAGGTAGCATTTCTGGCCAGTCTGTGTAGGTGTCGGTAGTCTTCCGCAGAATCCTCTTGATATTCTTGTTTGCAGCCTCAACTGCTCCATTAGTTTGAGGTCGATAAGTAGATGACCGATGATTCTGTATCCCAAATTCGGCAAAAAGCTTCTTTGTCGCTCCCTTGAAGTGCGATCCATTGTCATAGATGAACTCGTGAGGTACACCGTACCGATAGATGATATTGGTGCGGATAAACTTGGCCACATGTGTGGCTTTGAGAGTAGCGTAAGAGGTTGCCTCTACCCACTTGGTGAAGTAGTCGATAGCCACTAGAATGAATTGATGCTTGTATTTCCCCTTTGGATTTATACTTCCAATGACGTCTATCCCCCAGGTGGAGAATGGCCAAGGGGATGTCATACTATACAATTCCGTAGGGGGAATACGTATTCGATCAGCGTGAGTTTGACATTTGTAGCATCGGCGGACATAGTCAGCACAGTCGGCCTCCATTGTGGTCCAGTATTATCCCTGACGCAGGATCTTCTTTGCCATTGTTGCCCCATTCATATGTGGCCCACAAATTCCTTGGTGTATTTCCTCCATTACCTTGCGGCTGTCCTCTATTGTGACGCAAAGTTGACTTGGACCCAGGTGTGCCCTTCGGTATAATGCTCCTCCACAAATTACAAACCGGGCGGCAAACTTCCGCAGAGCCATTTTATCCTTTGAGGTGGCATCGGATGGGTATTCTCCTTCTTCCAGGAATTTCTTCACGTCTTCGTACCATGGCTTGCCATCGTCTTCACCTTCCTCGGTGAAGGTACACTCACATGCTGGTTTGACCTTTTGTTCGATCATGAGGGGCCGCATTGTGAATCCCAGGGGTATTTCGACCATAGACGCCAATGTTGCTAGTGCATCTGCAAATCTATTACTCACTCGAGGAGTGTGCGTGAAGATAACGGAATCGAATTGTGGAATTAGATCTTCCAGCACAGAGTGATATAGTTTCAGTGTGTCTTCCTTGACCTTCCAATCTCCTCTTGCTTGAGATACCACCAGGTTTGAATCCCCAATGACTTCTACCCTTTTTGCCCCTAGTTCCAGGGCTGCCTCCATTCCAGCAATGCAGGCCTCGTATTCAGCTTGGTTGTTGGTGACTTCAAACCTTAGTTTATATGACAAAGGGATATGAGAGTCGTTTGGGAAAACTAGCAATACCCTTATGCCATATCCACATTGGTTTGATGCTCCATCAAAGTAAAGCTGCCAGGTGTCGTCCAAGAGACATAAGATATCCTCGTCGGGGAACATGAAGTCTTCTGCCTCGGCTTCTGTCATAGGGTGATCTGCCAAGAATTCTGCCACAGCTCTTCCCTTTACTGATTTCCTTGTCATGTATTTGAGGTCGAACTCTGCTAGCAGCAATAACCACCTAGCTAGCTTCCCGATAAGTGCTGGCTTTTCGAAAAGATATTTAATTGGGTCTAAACGAGAAACCTGCACCACCGGATGTGCTAACAGGTAGTGCCTTAGTTTCTTTGTGGCCCATACTAGCCCCCAACAGGTTTTCTCGAGAGGAGTGTATCTTGTTTCATAGTCCATCATTTTTTTGTTGAGGTAGTATATGGCGCACTCTACTTTGGCGTCGTTCTCTTGCGCTAGCATGCATCCCATGGATGTGTCTGTTACTGAGAGATACAGGATTAATGGCTTTCCAGGGATGGGTGGCGACAATACAGGTGGATTCTAAAGATATTCTTTGATTGCCTCAAACGCTTGCTGACAGTCTTGGCTCCATTCAAAATCAGTTCATTTCTTAAGTAGCTTGAAAAGGGGTTCACAGGTAGTTGTGAGCTTGGAAATGAACCTGCTGATGAACTGTACTTTCCCCAAGAAGCTCCTTACTTCCTTTTCTGTCCTAGGTGGTGATATTTCCATGATAGCCTGTATCTTGGAAGGGTCTACCTCGATTCCTCTTTGAGTGATGAGAAATCCCAACATTTTTCCAGCCGTTACCCCAAAAGTGCATTTTTGAGGATTAAGACGTAGTTTGTATTGCCTAATCCTCTCAAAGAACTTTTGGAGTGCTTCGTAGTGTCCTTCCCTTTCCTTTGATTTGACTATCATATCGTCAACATATACCTCGACCTCTTTGTGCATCATGTCGTGCAGTAATGTTGTCGCCATCCTCTGGTAAGTGGCTCCAGCATTCTTTAACCCGAATGGCATCACTCGGTAGCAGTAAGTTCCCCACGGCGTAGTGAAGGTGGTGTTCTCTCTATCCTCAGGAGACATAAGAATTTGATTATACCGAGAAAACCCATCCATGAATGATAGCAATGCATGGCCTGCAGTGTTGTCTACTAGCTCGTCTATGTGGGGTAATGGGAAGTCATCTTTTGGACTGGCTTTGTTGAGATCTCAGAAATCTACACAGACCCTGATTCCTCCAGTTTTCTTCGGTACGGGAACGATGTTAGCTACCCATTGTGGATATTCGGTGACTATGAGAAAATCGGCGTTGATTTGTTTGGTGACTTCTTCTTTTATCTTTAAGACCTAATCAGGGCGCATACGTCTTAGCTTTTTTTTAACTGGTTTTGCATCAGGATGAAGGGGAATTTTATGCTGAACAATTTCAGGGTCTATTCCAGGCATGTCCTCGTAAGACCAAGCAAAAACATATTTGTATTCTTTTAGCAAAAGGATTAGTTTTTCACTTTCTTGAGAAGATAGTGTTGCACCAATTTTAACCATTTTGGGCTTGTTTTCAGAGCCTATGTTTGCTGTGATTATTTCCTCAGAAAAGGTTTGGTGTGCCTCTCTTCTTCTCTCTCGATGAATTTTAGAATTTCTTTTAGAATTTCTTCCTCAAAATTTGGTGTGTCGGAATCCATACAATTGATCATAGGCAAAGTGAAATGCTCTAAATCTTCCTTCTCATTGCTAAGATTGTCAAAAGACATTTCAGAGTCAAACTCAAAATAAATGTTATGCCTTGGTGCTTTGACCAGGTTTTCCTCACTAGACTCAGTAGTTTCAAAAGATGAAAAGCTTGACTCGAACTGAGCCGACTCGGAGTCGGAATCAGAATCGGAACTAAGATCAGAATTAGCGCTTTTCATTTTGTATTTTAGAGTATGCTCCACGGTCCAGTTAGGGTAAGCCCCTTTTTCAGCATCCACAATCAGTTCAGAGCAGTCTTTTTCATCACCAAGGTTGATCATCAGCACTTCATTGTCACCTTGATTCGCACTTTCATCACTGTCACCCTGCAAGTCTTTGAGGGGCATTTGATTTGCTATTGTTGTTATCTCTTCCAATTGAGCCTCAATCTCTACTTCGTCGCTGTTGTCGACTCTTCGCGTGCCAACAAAGCCCCACCAATTACCAAAGCTATCTGTAATGGGGTGGATCACCCTTATTTCATTGTTGGTGACCCCCTCATCAAAGAGTAGGTTTAGTGATATTTCGTCTAGTGGATCATTGTCAGCAGACTCTTCTTCTTTTGCTTCTTCAATTTCGAGGTTATTGACCTCGTCTATTGGCCAATAGTCGTCGGTAGGTGCATAGGGGTCATAAAAATAGATTGGGACCCTGCGAAGGCCTTCTTCTTCAATCATATCTTCTACTTCTTCTTCATGGACTGTTCTAGCGAACATGACATGGTTGTCTCCAATGATAGTTACCATATGCTTTGGTTGATTTACCGGAGTGATATATTTGGAGGGGTTGAAATCCTCAGCAGCAGAGTGGAGCGGGCCAGACAGCTTGGTGACAACTTGAAAGTGCAAATCAAATGTGGATAGTGATGCAATCATTTTTCCTGAAAGATTTTTGCTATAGTTAGATTGATTGATCTTACGTACTGTTCATTTGACTTAGAGAGACTCCTAAGGTTTGACCTGCAAAAGAAAATTTTACAACATACATATATACAATAGATGTGAGGGAGAACTTTTGCAAGCAAATGCAAGTAGGTTCCTAGCCTGTAGGTATCTGCCTTAATCTGATAAGTTCTATGGCTTTCTAATACATGCAAGGTTTTGGTAGTCTCAGGGTGCTCCGTCGTGAAAGGGCACCAGTCCTTTCACCAGCCCATCATAAGCGGTGATTGGGTGATTCCCTTTTTGATATACCACTAGGTACGAGTGACTGTGGAGTTTGCTGGAACCCCTAACATAGCCCGTGTCATGCCGGGGTATCAGGTGAACTCAACGAGGTTGCTCGCTCGATGCATATGATAAATGAATTAAACAAGGTATGTATTAGTCTTATGTTGAACTTTCTGGTTATGGCTCTCATGTCCCCAGCGGAGTCTCCAAAAACTGTAGACACCTCCCAAACGGAGCATCGCCATACAGATTGATCGTTTGTTACTCGATTGGCTGCTTGCTTCATAAACCAAGATCGTGGACATTCCCATGGCTAGGAACATCGCCACACAATAATGGTTATCATCAAAATAGAGTCGCCAACCAGTTTGTTAAAACTAGGAAAATAGATAGAGATTCTGGGTCCGGGAGCCAAGAGTACAGTAAAGGGGAAGGTGTTAGGCACCCCTCTCTGCCCAGTCGTGATACTGGCCCATAGTTATTCAACATAAGACATGTAGATGCTTTGTTTAATTCCAACACATAGTCTGTTTAATTATGCCTTTAAACAGTAAATAAGGTGAGCCGAGACGATAAGTAAATCATGCATCAGAAAGCAGAACAAAACAAAGTTGTTCCAGGGTAATGGATCCCTCGGCCGGTGAATGGATGTCACGGCCGATGGATCCTCCTGGTTTGATATATCGACCGAAGGATCGAAGCCCCAGTCAATGTTCTTCCTCATACCAGATAGAAAAAGTTAGCAGATAATTAAAACGCTACGATTAAGATTATAGACAGAAAATAAATCAAACCAGAGGCCGTTGGGCCTCACCACCTTGATCCCTCAGTTACTTGATTGCTTCGAATTGATTGTGATTGACTGATTGCTTCTTTGAGAACCCTAGGGTTAGGGTTTGAACTTCGGGGTTTGATCGTCGGATTGATGGCTGCCTTCGGGAGGTTAGGGCTTTTGAAGAGGGGGTATAAAAGAGTATTTTTGCAGAGTTTCGTGGCTTGAGAGAGTATGGAAGTATACGAATTTTGTGATTTTTCGTTGTATTTTCGGAACCCAAAAGCCCTTTATATAGGCAATTGGTGACTCACTCCGGCCAATCAAAATGCACGATTGCAATTGCAATTGCAATGCAATACAAACTCTTCGTGGTAATCTCTGAGCGTAGCCCGAACGCATCGGGAAGGTAGTGTAGTTGGATCAAACGTCTGACAGAACGTTCCAGAGTCTGGAAAATGGACAATCTGGCGGCCGAGCAAAGGATCTAGCGGCCGAGGAATGGATGTTGCGGCCGAAGGATAGATCTTGCGGCCGAGGGATTGATCTCTCAGGGAGATTTTCAAGCAACAGGTTGCTCGGGTGAAGAAAGGATTTTAAGGCCGTGAGATCAATGTTACGGCCGACAGATGGATTCTCCTAGGATTCTGTATTTCTGTCTGAAAGGCTATATGGCTCTGGATTGGGTCCTTTAAATGGCTCAAAGTTCTTACCGAAAGTCCTAAGGTTCTCGAGAAGTCAATCAGCAATCATTGTATCCATTTCATCATCGGGATGGTCCCCAAGGTGGGACTTGAAATAATCGTTAGGCTAAATTGGGGTGTCTACACCTGCGTCAGGGATACTACTGGACTACAATGGAGGCCGAGTGCGCTGACTATGTCTGCCGATGTTTCAAATGCCAAACTCACGCTGATCGCATGTGTATTCCCCCTACGGAATTATATAGCATGACATCCCATTGGCCATTCTCCACCTGGGGGATAGACGTCATTGGAACTATAAGTCCAAAGGGAAAATACAAGCATCAATTTATTCTAGTGGCTATCGACTACTTCACCAAGTGGGTAGAAGCAGCTTCTTATGCTACCCTCAAAGCCACTCATGTGGCCAAGTTTATCCGCACCAATATCATCTATCGGTATGGCGTAGCTCATGAGTTCATCTGCGATAATGGATCACACTTCAAGGGAGCAACAAAGAAGCTTTTTGCTGAATTTGGAATATAGAATCATTGGTCATCCACTTATCGACCTCAAACCAATGGAGCGGTTGAGGCTGTGTAGACACCCCAATTTGGCCTAACGATTATTTCAAGTCCCACCTTGGGGACCATCCTGATGATAAAATGGATACAGTGATTGCTGATTGCCTTCTTGCGAACCTTAGGACTTTCGGTAAGAACTTTGAGCCACTTAAAGGACCCAATCCAGAGCCATACAGCCTTTCAGACAGAAAATATAGAAGCCTAGGAGAATCCATCTGTCGGCCGTAACATCGATCTAACGGCCTTAACATCATTTCCTCACCCGAGCAACCTGTTGCTAGAAAATCTCCCTGAGAGATCAATCCCTCGGCCGCAAGATCTATCCTTCGGCCGCAACATCCATTCCTCGGCCGCCAGATCCTTTCTACGGCCGCCAAATCGTCCTTTTTCCAGACTCTGGAACGTTCTGTCGATTGTTTGATCCAACTACACTACCTCTCCGATGCGTTCGGGCTACGTTCAGAGATTACGACGAAGAGTTTGAATTGCATTGCAATTGCAATTGCAATCGTGCCATTTGATTGGCCGGAGTGAGTCACCAGTTGCCTATATAAAGGGCCTTTGGGGTTCCGAAAATAGAACAACGAAATACACAAAATTCGTATACTTCCACACTCTCTCAAGCCACGAAACTCTGCACAAATACTCTCTCAAACCCCCTCTTCAAAAGCCCCAACCTCCCGAAGGCAGCCACTAATTCGATAATCAAACCTCGAAGTTCAAACCTTAACGCTAGGGTTTTCATAGAAGCAATCTGTCAATCACAATCAATCCAAAGCAATCAAGCAACTGAGGGATCAAGGTGGTGAGGCCCAACGGCCTCTGGTTTGGTCTATTTACTATCTTTATGCTTAATCGTAGCCTTTTGATTATCTGCTAACTAATCTGTCTGGTGTGAGGAAGAACACTGACCGGGGCTTCAATCCCTCGGCCGGTACATAAATCCAGGAGGATTCCTTGGCCGTGACATCTATTCACCGGCCGCGGGATCCATTTCCCTGGGACAGCTATGTTTTATTCAGCTTTCTAATGCATGTTTCAATTACAATCTTGGCTCACCATTAACTCCTTAAAGGCTAAAAACAGACTACATGCTATAATTAAATAAAGCATCTACATGTCTTATGTTGAATAACTATGGGCCAGTCTCACGACTGGGCAGAGAGGGGTGCCTAACACCTTCCCCTTACTGTACTTTTGACTCCCGTACCCAGAATCTCTATCTATTTTCCTAGTTTTAATAAACTAGGAGGCAACTCTGTTTTGATGATAACCGCTATCGTGTGGCGATGTTCCTAGCCATGGGAATGTCCATGATCTTGGTTTATGAAGCAAGCAACCAATCGAGCAAACAACGATCAATCTATATGGCGATGCCCCGCTCTAGGGAGGTGTCTACAGTTTTTGGCGATGTAGACACCCTATTCTGGACTGTCCAGATTAGTTTACTTACGGTCTTTGATTCCCCGATGATGATTAAAGGTCAAGAACGTCCTGAGTTTGTGAATGAGTTTGAGCTTTGAGCGTCCTGAGCCTCATCCGAACCCTTTTCAAACCCTTGTCGAACCCTCAAGCCAGAACCAAATGGCCTCAGCAAAACCTTACTGGAGTACGCTGGTTCTTGACTAGCGTGCGCAGGAAGCCCTGCCACGTGTCAGTCATCGCCAATTACTGGCACACGCCACTCAACAAGGGGCGCACGCCAGTCAATTCCAATCAAATCAACCCTTTTCGGCCAGACGCGCGGGAGATTTTGTAACCGCCCGACGTCAGCCACAGTTCCCCCTGATGATTGCTTCGGCCAGAGGTGTCCCCTTCCCACCTACAACTTCCCTCAAGCCAAGTCCCATGCATTAAATGCATGGGAGGCTCCTCCTTGACACCTTCCCAAACAAGCCTTAAGGGGCCAACTGATTTCAGTCAGCCCCTTTCTCCATAAATATCCCCCTTGCATTCATTTGCAAGGGGTTAAGTTCATTAAGAGCCTATTTCCTCTTTTCCTCTCTTGCTCCCTTGTTTTCCTTCCTTCTCCCATAGAAAGAGTAAGCAAGGAACACCTCTCCACAGTCCACAACCTTCATCACACTCCCATCTATCATCATCTTCAAGCTCAAAGATCAAGCCTTTCCATCAAAACTCATAAGCAAAAGGTATACCACCTTTGCTTTCTGTTTTTCTGTTCTGACCCCTGAGGGGGGCTAGCAGGGTCAAGGCTGGTAATCTATACCAGTCCTGGCCCTAATGCTGGCAAGGTTTCAAAACCGTATGCAGTGATCAGTGGCGCACACCAGTCGTTGGAGCCGTATGCCAGTCATGGCAGCATGTGCAAAACTGGCGTGGGGATCATGGATCATTGTTTTCTTGCTTCATTTATGTTCTGATCACCCTGATGCATGCTAAAACCAATCTTTCGCTTACTGTATTTTAGAACTGCTTTCTCTTCCATCCGTATCTTAGTGTAGTTTGGCCTCTGGGAGCCTTCTGGTCATGTTCTAGAGCCCAGATGGTGCAAAGCCAAAGCATTGGAGCAAAGTGACAACTGGTGTACGGCCATACACTACTGGCGTACGGTAGTAGTCTAGCTTCCAGTGGCTTGGCCCTTGCATGGATCTTCCATCCAGGCCTTTGATCATTCTCCCCTCACTGTTTAAGGGGTTTTCTATTCATTTGGTGGCTTCTTAGCCCTTTAATCTGTCTGTAATAGCTTACTAATCTATATCAACTGTGTGGTTTGTCCTGGGTGTGCACTGGTCCCTTCCAGAGCCCAGAGGGTTGATAACAGAAGCTGTGGGTTTGAGCTTACCGGCGCACGCCAGTTGTGGTGTGGCGCACGCAGGTCAGGGCTGCATGCAGTGGCTTGGCCAGTGCATGCAGGCTTGCTTCTGTGTGCATCACTGCACAGTTAGTGTGCTCTAGTCTATTCAAAACACTCACAATAGCTTGTTCTCAATCTATTATCCTTGCTTAGATCAAACATAAAACATCCATAAATATTTTGTCACATACTTGTACATAAACTGCAAATGTGTTACAGTTTTAATCTCCATTAACTGTTCCCCCGCCCTAACTGGCTAAGAAAATGATCAAATAAAGAGAGAAATGCAAATGTTTTATAAAATGCCTGAGTAGAGACCGATCTTAGGATTGGGCGAGAGGGGGCGCCATAAAACCCTTCCCTTCTCGTAACCTGGCTCTCGAACCTCAGATTTCAAAGGTGACGACGGTTCAGTCTACAAAAGCCTTTTTCAAACTCAAACAAACGCAATCCAAACGTTTTCAAAAGCACGGTTTCTTGGGTACTCTCCACAAAACCCGAGTGGCGACTCTGAACTGCGAAGCGTTTCGCCGCGCTCCCCGCAAAAAGGGCGCACCCGGAATTTTCATGCTTAAAACGCGGGAGTTTTTGGGGCGTGTGCCCACAGTGGCGACTCCGCTGGGGACATTACATTAATCAAACATTTGGAAATTAATACATAAATGAACAGTTTTCAAAAGTCTGTCAAAACAGTACGCTCCGCGCTGCTGAAGAACAGAATGGTAACGTAACAGGATTCTACATCCGACCACTCCAAACTGGGGCTTTTACTATTGTTGGCTTATGTAGTTTTCTCCGAGTGTCGATTAATGAAGTGAGCCAAGCTTCAAAAGGCATTTTTCAAAAAGCATTTGCGATTTTCTCTCTCTCGATCATTCTTTCGGCACGCGTACATTTGCATCGGTGTTCTATCAGCCCCGTTGAGGCGTTTTAGGTAACCGGCACAGTTTACTGGAGCCCGGGGTCCTCGAATGCCCAACAACCTTGGACGACGATGAGACGTATTACCGTTTGACCATTGCTCTGCTGCACGCATTGCGATGGGAGGTATAAAACATCTCTAGCCTGAGGAACCCTCTTAAGCCAAAACCAGCCTCGCCACGCGTACAAAGCAATAGAACCTTTCAAAACTAGGACAGGAACCCACAGGGTAGGAATACTTGCATCTAACCCCCATAAACTGTCTACGTGTTATTGCTTTCCCTATCGCATGCCTGTACATACATTTCATACCGTTCTGCGTAGGAGCATGCTAGGGCGGCTTTTAGAGTTTTCTCTCTTTCAAACCTGTTTTATGCCTGCTGAGGCGCTGCTTGGACCGATGACGAGTCGTGCATCGTGATGGTGCACGTTATCAACTTTCCAAATTCCTTGGGTCAACGAGACTTTGGGAAATCGAGACTTTCTAAGTCCTTGTCTAAAACCCGATCGAGATTTCAAACAGAAAACTAGGAACAACGGGAGACATGACATGATGCTCATACCACCCAGGTTAAAAGTGCTAAACACTTACACCGCTCAAGGCTCCGGCACAGTGCTGCTTATGCCATCCTGGTTACAGTTGTCGTCGACACCAAGTTGTTCCGTTCCAACATTGAAACTTCGAGAACGGGATAGTCAAAGACTTAGACTGTTTCGACATCTCTTAATGTTAGTCGATCCCGTCAAGGTACACTGGTCGAAAAGAAATCCGAGGACCTGGGCAGCGTCCGGCCGTCATAAAACGGTTTTGTCTGCTAGTTCTAGAGTCTAGGAGGACACCGACGACGTTGAGCATTTTCTCTCCTTTCAAATAAAATTGCTGCAGGCTGTCACTGAGCCCTTCTACTTTACTGTCTAGCCATCGCACCGTACAGATTCAGAATCAAGAGCCAAAACTACTTGGGAACGTCTGCCGGATCTGCCTGTGAGAAGATTTGGGTGGGTCTGTTTCTGAGTCTGCCACGACGGAAGCTCCGGGTTGTTTTCTGTTGGGAGAGGCCTCGCCACCAACACCTTTCACTCCGTTCCCTGCACCTCAGAAGCTCGTCCAAGTCAAAACCGAACCTCTCGATATGGCTGAAATTCCGACTCTTGCCCAGACTCTCGCCGACATTCAACGCAACTTGGCTATCATGCAACAAAGGGCTGATCAAGCTGATGCCTCTACGGCTAATCTCCGCGCCTTAATCGAGGAGCACCTTCCTTTGGTAGCTGCAGCCGGAGGGGGAGAGCCTTGAGCCCATAGTCGAAGAGAACCTCCAAGGAGAAAACCCTGCTCCGAATCCGGAAATGGCCGCTCTAATCGCCAAGATGGCTAAACTCGAGGAAACAGTTTCCAAGGCTGAGAAGATAGGCGCTGGTGGTTTAGACATGGACCGCCTTTGCCCCTTTCCAAATGCTAGGCTGCCCAAGAGGTTTAAAATGCCTGACTTTGTAAAGTTTGACGGTTCTGGGGATCCTAAGACCCACTTGTTGGCATATCACAGTGCAATGAAACTACATGGAATTGAGGAGGAAACCATGGCACAACTCTTTCCTCAAACTCTCACTGGTCCCGCATTCCAATGGTTTCTGTCGCTGGACCTTTCCAAAAGGAGGACTTGGGTCGATATTGGGGCTGCTTTCAACTCCCAATATAGTTACAACGTCCAACTCAAGATGACCACCCGAGAGTTGGAATCAACCAAGATGGGCGCGAAGGAGCCCTTTGCAGACTTCATTCAGCGGTGGAGGGCAAAGGCAGCCAAAATGACGGATCGTCCCAGTGAAAAGGATCAGATTCGTATCATCTCTCGCAACCTATAGTCGGACTTTGCTAAGAACCTTGTGCTGGTCCAAGGGGCAAACTGGGAAACCTTCTTCGACTCCGGTCTCGCCATAGAGGAAGCTCTCCAAAACGGGGTCATCCCGAGAACCGAGTCTGCTCCTGCCTCCTCTACATCAAAATCCAAGCCCCGTGCTTACACCGGAAGCAGCACGGCCCTCTTCGGCGGTAGCAACTATGCCAGCGCTGCCACTGCTAGCAACACCGCCACAACCCACAGCTCTAACCATACAGCCGATGTCAACCAAGTGCAAGCACCGCAGAAACCCCGAAATCGCAACCAAACCCGTGTCTTCGCCAATTTCGAAGCACCCCTCTCCGCTGTCCTCAAGAAGTTGGCCAAGTCTGGTCATCTCAGGCCTCTCACTCCAACTCCACTTCCTCAGAATCCACCTCCTAGCCACAACCCCAATGCCTTCTGTGCGTACCATCAGATGCCCGGCCATTACACCGACTCTTGTTATCGCCTCCGTCATGCGATACAGGATTTGGTAGACAATGGAACCCTTCCTAACCCACCGTCTATACCCAACGTCATCTCCAACTCCCTCCCGAAGCACCATAACCAAGTTGGCCAGATATCCCTTAGCTCCACCATAACTTCCCCTAGCTCCACCATATTCAACCCCATTGACCAAATAACCCCTGCGGATCAACCGAAACCAGTCGTGGCCATGCCCCTCGAGCCTGAAGTGTTGACCATAAACCTGGAGAAGGGACAATCGTCTGGAACAAGAACGCCCCTGGAACGTCTACGCGACGGCATGACCACCTTCAACGATGTGTTCCGTGACCTTCAACGCGATACTGCCTTTTCTGCACAGCTCCTCCCTGGGACCACTGTAAGAAATTCCTTTTTTACCTTCGCTGGGACTGCTCTCGATGGATCACCCATAGAGCGCGCAAGACTAGCTAGGGCAGCAGGCCCACCAGAACCGGAACTTGATATGCAGGCAGTAGGCTGGGCAATTGCCGACCACAACAACTTTGACGTCCCCAGGATCAATCGATGGGATGATCTGGCCTTCGAGGGATTTCCGGCCGTGCCAGAAGAAATACCGTTTGACCATGCTGCGAATGATTCGTGGCTAGCAGCACAAGAGGAGGACATGATGGATCCTCTGGATGGGATTGCTCTGCCTCTGCTTTTCGATCCACCTGAGCCTGTCGTCGAAGAAGAGCCATACTTCTGGGATCCTGAGCCTGCTTGGCAGTTCCCGGCCGACTATGTTCTAGAGGAGGTCGTGCCTGACTTTGAAGCTTTCTACACAGAGGAGGACCTCCGACAGGAAGAACCCCGTATACTGGGGGAGTGTTTCCGCGCATCAACGATCGACTCGCTGTTGGCCTCGGCGGCTGACGTCGAA
This sequence comes from Rhododendron griersonianum, assembly GCA_018127125.1. NCBI lineage: Eukaryota > Viridiplantae > Streptophyta > Magnoliopsida > Ericales > Ericaceae > Rhododendron > Rhododendron griersonianum. Next base: position 32,587,987 of record CM030789.1, read on the forward strand.
TACGACCCAACCTTCTACATAATTGATGAGAACCTCCCACGCCGCTGTGCCTCTCCCCGGCGAGGACTGCCGCATTATGGTTTTAGACGCAGTACCCGATGACCTTTGGGAGCTGGACAAGATTGTCGACCTTAACACCAACCCGCTGCCCGCTGACTTTTGGGATGAAGACAAGGTAGTGGACATCAACATGGGAAGCGAGGTTTGGACGGTCAACTCCGCTTTGATAGATGCTGGTTTCTGGGATACACCGTTCGTCACCAACCCGGGAGCACCGTTCGAAGAAGCTGCAGCACAGGATCCGTTCTTTTGGGAAGAAGTGGTAGTGAAGGGTCTGGAACACGAGTTGGCTACGGGGGAAGATCCGTCTGCGACTGTGGCAGCAACCGATAAAGGAAAGCGCAAGATGGATGACATACCTGTGGATTTCTGGGATTTCAACAATGCAACCTCTTGGTGGGATGTTGCCAATGTTACGAGGAGCGGCTGAGTCTTTCAGCCCTCTAACTTACAGGCTGGGAGCTCATCCAATCCTCCCATTGTGCAACCCGCTAATCCGACTGCTCAAAGAGGCGCTCCGAACATCCTTGCTGGAATCCCGGAAAGGGATATGATTCAGAGGCAACTTGAAAGGATCCCTGCTGCAGTATCAGTTTGGGGTTTAATCGCATCATGAAAGGAGCATCGCGACGGGCTGTCTGGGGCTCTCGCCCGACTTAAAGTACCAACCGACATCACCCCCGAGGCATTGGTCGCTCTTATTCTGCCGTTGCTTGCCAAGCACTCTGTTACTTTCACTGAGCGGGACCTGCCTGTTGAAGGAATTGACCACAACCGACCGTTGCACATTACCGTCAAGTGTAATGGACTCTGGGTGCCAACCGTGCTCATTGATAATGGCTCCGCCATTAATGTCTGCCCGCTGAGGGTTGCTTACCGCTTGGGGTTCGCAAAGAAGGATCTCGCACCGTCCAACCTGGCTGTCAAAGCCTACGATAGCACTTGCCGTGTTGTCGAAGGAACCATTGTGCTCAAGCTCGATGCTGAAGGCTTTGAGATGGAGGTGGAGTTTCACGTCGTCGACATCCCCGCCACTTTCAATCTATTACTAGGCAGGCCATGGCTGCACAGGTCGGACATCATGGCAGTACCCTCGACTCTGCACCAAAAAGTCATGCTGGGGCTTCCAACTGGGACTCTCACCATTTGCGGGGACGCTGGGATCCGCCCACTTAAAGAGGATGAACCTGTTCTAGGAATTACACATGGGGAAGAGGACTCGGACTTTGGAGGGTTCTCGTTCGACACCGCAGGCTCGGTCCTTACCGTCACTGTGGACGATGACTTCCTTGTTAGATCAGCCGCTATTGACATCATGAGGAAAATGGGCCACATGCCCAGCTTTGGACTCGGAATAAACCAGCAGGGGGTCGCTGAGTTCCCTGTCTTTCCCTTTACCGAGAGCCGATTTGGCTTTGGGTACGCACCTCCGGCCAAAAAGGCTAAAAAGGGGAAAGGTACGGGAAAACCTCGTACCCTCTATGGTAACCCCAACAGCTACTTCATCCGCGAAGGAGGGAGCATTGTTTACGAAGGTCAACCTGAACCGTTTTGGGATCCGGAGACTGGCACCTGGCTACCGGGATTCGAGATCTTCGCTGCGGACACCTGGTCCGACGATGAGGAGGAGATAGCCAAAGATAAGCTGGCAGAGGAAGAATTCAAGAAGCAGCTGACCCGGGCTAAGGAAGAAACTGACTGGATGATGGCAGTTGATCAAGAGAGCTTGGAGATGCTGTTCTCTCAAGTAGGTTTGGTTGGCGAGGAAGAAGAGGCCGAAGTGCAGATGCTTGGGCCCGACTCTCCGGACGTCATCGAAGATCCAACCTCCCTCATCGTGGAAGCAAAGGGTAGTTTAAATAATTGCTTTTTCACTCCACGTCTGACATGCATTGACAATGTACCTGAGTCTGACACAGAGTCTGTCCAGTCTAGGTCTAGCTCAGAGTCGGAGTTTGTGCCTCTTGGCCCTCCACGTCATAGCTTCTACTTCGAGTTTGAGTCTACTGTACTTGGCAACCCGCTGGGGTTTTATGAAATGCATGATCCTGCTTCTGACTACTTTGCTAATTTCTATATAAACTGTGTCGACCCCGACGATGAAGGAACAGACTTCGATGGGGACATCCCCGCTAGTTGCATTCCCTCATCGAAAGGGAAGACGAAAGGCATGCTCAGCCTCTAAAAGAAGAAGTAATTTCCATAAATTTGAAAGATGAGGGTGACCCCCGAATGGTGCAAATTGGTTCAACTCTGTCCCCCGAGGATCGTGCTACGCTGATTGATCTGCTCAAAGAAACCTTTGAGGTTTTCGCGTGGTCTGACAAGGACATGACCGGTATCGATCCTGAAAATCGTGCAGCACCGAATTCTGTTGGCTCCAGGGGCCGTTCCAGTCAAATAGAAGCTCCGCCGGATGAGACCAGATTGGGTGGAGAAGATCAAAGAGGAAGTCACCAAGCAGATCGACGCCGGGTTCCTAAGGGTTGCTGAGTATCCGAAATGGGTGGCCAACATCGTGCCAGTTCCTAAGAAAGATGGAAGAATCCGAGTCTGCGTCGATTTGAGGGACTTGAACAAAGCAAGCCCCAAAGATAGTTTTCCCTTGCCCCACATTGATGTGCTCGTGGACAACACGGCGGGGCATGCTTTGCTCTCTTTTGTCGACGGATTCTCAGGATACAACCAGATCTTTGTGGCGCCAGAAGATCAAGAGAAGACAACCTTTGTCACCGAGTGGGGTACTTACTGCTATGTGATGATGCCGTTTGGGTTGAAGAACGCCGGTTGCACCTTCCAGCGGGCCCAGACCACTTTGTTACACGATCTAATCCACAAGACGGTTGAGGTCTACGTCGACGACATGATTGTCAAAGCAAAGGAAAAGGAGGATTTCATCCCAGCACTCAGGCAGTTTCTTGAAAGGCTCCGCAAATACAACGTGCGTCTTAATCCATAGAAGTGCACATTTGGGGTCACAGCAGGTAAAATGTTGGGGTTCCTGATCACCGCAAGAGGAATTGAGGTCGATCCCTCTAAGATTACAGCAATTCTCGAGATGGAACTGCCGCAATCGGAAAAGGGAGTGCGAAGCTTTTTGGGTAAGGTTCAGTTCATCAGTCGATTCATAGCCAAGCTAACTCTGACCTGCGAACCGCTGTTCCGTTTGCTCAAGAAGGACGTTCGTTTCGAATGGACGGAGAAGTGCCAAGCCGCTTTCGAATCTATCAAGGCGTATCTAAGGAATCCGCCTGTCTTAATGCCGCCTACACCTGGTCGACCCCTGATCCTGTACTTATCCGTTACTCCAACGTCCATGGGATGCTTGTTGGCGCAAGAAGGAGATAAAGGAGTCGAGAAAGCCATCTACTATCTGAGCAAGAAGATGGTGGGGAGTGAGGAACGTTACACCCCCTGGAAAAGACGTGTTGGGCACTAGTTTGGGCTACCAAAAAGCTTAGACACTACATGCTAGCCTATTCGGTGAAGCTGATTTCTCAGATGGATCCTATCAAGTATCTGTTCGAGAAGCCGGCGCTCACCCATAAGCTAGCACGTTGGTTGCTTCTGCTGGCTGAGTTCGATCTCCAATATGTTACGAGGAAATCAGTGAAGGGCCGTGCCGTGGCAGAATTCCTGGCCGACCACCCGATCGATGGACTTGAGGACGTGGACTTCAATTTCCCGGACGAGGATGTGTTAACAATTGTCGAAGAAGTGTGGACGCTCTATTTTGATGGGATTGCTAATCAAAGAGGTTTCGGAGTTGGGATATTGCTCATTACGCCTGCAGGGGCTCATATCCCGCTTGCTTTCAAGTTGAACTTCGACGTCACCAACAATCAAGCTGAGTACGAGGCCTGCATCGTTGGAATGGAAGCTGCTATCGCACTGGGAGTCGAGAAGCTTGAGATAATTGGGGATTCAAACTTGGTAATTTCTCAAGCTAATGGAGACTGGAAGGTCCTTGAGGAAAAGCTGAAGCCTTATCACCAAGATTTGGAAGAACTGATTCCTCGCTTCAATAAGGTGACCTTCACCCATATTCCACGCTTGAAGAATCAGTTCACCGATGCTTTGGCGACTTTGGCTTCAATGATCGAACTTCCAGTAGGAGTCAGGATGCGACCGATTGTGATTGAGCAGAGGGACTTGCCCGCTTATGAATATGTCAACGCCATTGATGATGTCGATGATGGCCTACCCTGGTACCATGATATCTGGAACTTTATCGAACGAGGAGAGTTCCCTGCTGAAGCTTCAAGGAAAGATCGGGTTGCTCTGCAAAGGCTGCCTACTCAGTACATCATTTGTGGAGGGAAACTGTATCGAAGGTCTCACTGCGGAATGCACAAGCTGTATGTCAACGGGGCCGAAGCAACAAGGATAATGGAGGAAATTCACGAAGGGGTCTGCGGTCCCCACATGAGCGGTGTTATGCTTGCTAGGAAGATCCTTAGGCAGGGTTACTACTGGTCAACAATGGAGTCTCAGTGCATCGACTACGTACGGCGCTGTTTCAAGTGTCAAATCCATGCCAACCTGCAGCATGTCCCACCCTCTAAGTTATATGGCATGACCTCTCTGTGGCCGTTCTCCGTGTGGGGAATTGACGTTATTGGGATGATCACGCCTCCTGCTTCAAATGGTCACAGGTTCATACTGGTGGCGATAGATTACTTCACCAAATGGGTCGAGGCCGAATCTTACAAGACTCTGACAACAGTTCAAGTGGCTCAGTTCATCCGAAAGAACATCATTTACCGGTATGGCGTTCCTCAGGCATTCGTCTCAGACAATGGGAGTCATTTCAAGGGAAGGGTCCTGGACCTTTTCGAAGAATTCGGCATTGATATCCACCGGTCGACAACCTACCGTCCACAAACAAATGGAGCAGTCGAGGCCGCTAACAAGAACATCGAGGTGATCATCAAGAAGACTATTGAGTCCGCAAGGAATTGGCACGAGCAGCTGCCTCTGGCGCTATGGGGGTACAGGACGTCGATTCGAACTTCAACCGGTGCAACTCCTTTCTCCTTGGTCTATGGAATGGAAGCAGTACTTCCTATCGAGCTTGAGGTTCCCTCTCTGAGGATCATGATTGAAAGCGGCCTGGAAGAATCTGATTGGCTCAGCGGGAGGTTTGTCGAATTGATGCTATTTGATGAAAGGAGACTCCGGGCTCTGTATCATGTTCAAGGTTACCAGCGTCGAATCGCCCGGGCATTTGATAAGAAGGTGAAGTCCAGGGGCTTAGTCGAAGGGGACATGGTCACGAAAGAAATACGGGCTCCAGTGTTTGATGCTCGCGGGAAGTTTCGGCCAAAGCGATCTGGACAGTTCATTATCAAGACCATCCTATCTGGGGGTGCTGCTCAACTCATCGATCTCGACGGCAACGAATTCAGCACTTTGGTTAACCTGGATCAACTCAAACGTTTCTATCCCTGAGAGATGCTCGTTGGGCCGAAAACCACAAGGGTGGGCGGTTCCAAGCAAAAGTTAGAGCAGCCTGCTAGGCCGAAAACCTGTGAAGGCGGTCTAGGCAAAAATAAATAGGCAAAAAGTCGAAAGCTCGCTAGGCCGAAAACCTGTGAAGGCGGCACTAGGCAAAAGTTAGAGCGTAAAAGGAGAGGTAAAATACACGAGCGAACCTTGGCCTGAACTACGTTCTGACCTGATTCCTTGAAAAGGGATACGTAGGCAGTCTCACCTTGAGACCCGGTCATATTCTATCAAAGTCGATCCATGGTTTAACGTTCCGGTGCCGTAGCATGGTCCGAGTGAAGTCAAGGGGCAAGTCAAAGTGTCATCGAGAAATCTGAAGGACGAAACCCTTCATCTTTCGACTTTATTATACAATCATAACTTCTAATACAAGGGCTGAGCATGAAAACCTTAAAAACAGTGAAGCATGAAAAACAGAACGAAATGCTTGAGAAGCCTAACGGCTCACAGTTTATTCTAACTACAGCAAAATGGTCCGGAGTCAGTCGACGTTTTCTCTTGCTGCAACATCTGCTCTTAACCATTGTCGATAAACGTTCCTTAGTCTTGGAGTGAAATCCGGAGACTCCGCTTGAAGGGCTCTGTGACCCCAGCGCCTGTTATACCCATGGAGCGTCTGAGCATTGAAATTGGGGACTTGGAAATCCCCAGCAGTGATACGAACATTCCCTTGAGGGATACCCAGTTGACGAAGGACGCGGCCCGGGATGTAGAAGGTGAACCGTGTCAGCCCCGCGATCACCACCCTGTCGAAACCATCTGAGTAAACCACCATTTCCTCCAGCTCCAGCCATGGGCACCTCCAGACGATCTCATCGGGCTGTAGCTCCCGCATGAAAGCGAACCATTCCTCCTCATTCATCTCAGGGTACCTCATCCCCCTTTGATGAATTCTCTTCGGAAAAAGATGCCAGCCATCCTCCGGAGGGTGCAACAGGTTTAGCTTGTCAGATAACCACAACTGCATGAGTGAAAAAGACAAGTAAGAAACCAGATAAAAGCCTGAGCGAAAAGACAAGTAAGGAGCCAGCAAATAGCCTAAGCCGAGTGTCGAGGTAAAACGATAAAGTGCGAAAAACCGGAAAAAGGTGAGCTGAGTGAGATTACCTGTAGAAGAAGCGGACAACTGCTGAAGGTGCGTGTCATCCCAATATTTACCAAATCCAAACCTTGAAGCGTTTCGGCCAGTACCAGAGGGATCACGTTTTGCCGGTCCGCGCCTCCCATCTGGAGAGCAACGCTCACGAGCAGGGGACTGACCCGCCCGTCAGCAGGGATAAACAAGTAGCCCGCCAGGAGGCAGATCACCAGGGCCACGCGGCGCCGTGCCTGCCAGGCAGTGTCACTCAAATCGCCCTCCGGGCTGTACCGCTCGATCAACTGCAAAATGTGGATTGCGCCACCCTCCAACATAGAACGGGCCAGGCCCCCGGGAATATCGAGCGCAGTGGCCAGCAGTCTAGGCATGCTCACCTGGTAAGGAGGGACGACAAGTGTGGGAGACGAGTACGTTCGGAGGTACGCTTGAAACTCCTCGACCGTTGGACAAATTTCATCGTCCCCAAAACGGAAGACATGGACGTCCGGATCCCAAAACCGGAGCGCGGCTCTCAAAAGTGCCGGGCGGAGCGGCACATGCCGGAGGTATCGGAACGAAGACAGGCCGTGATATTGGAAGTTGAGCCAATCAACACCTATCATTTCCACTAACCAGGGCCTCATCAAAGTTGGAATGGGGTTCTCCATTTTGAGACAGTGTTATAAATGGCTGAATTTGTGAGGGGGATGTATCAGTGGACTTTGCTAGGCTTGCAACTCCCAGTTAAATACCAACCTACGAACCTAACTTCCTGTTCCATGTTCAAAACCAAGGACTACATGCCAAAGGCCTTACACTGAGGTACTCTGCCCTCCCTGAAGTCCAGAAACCGTGTGCAAACCGTGTAGGGGTAGAGACAAGAAGCCCCAGGAAAAAGGACAGGCGGTCAGACAAGTGGCTCTGTGTCACACTTTTGTGGCGTGCGCCACAACTGAACCAGCGTGCGCAGGTAATCCACATTACTGGCGTACGAAGCACAACTATTGGCGCACGCCAGTCAGGCCTGCACCAGATTCCAGTTCACAGCAGCAACTGTCATCAAACCTCCAATTTTGATTCCGGGGCTTGTTTGGCAGATTTGTCGGTACATACAAGTCTTAAATGATGTTTGGGACTGTAAGGAAGCATCGGCTCGGAAACGTCGCGCTTAACGAAGAATTCGGACCTCCGGCGGCCCGTATCCTCCAAAATTTAGGATATGGAGACTCAAAATTCATGCCAAGGGTTTCGTGCCAAGTTTTCTTATACCGTGCGCGTCATGTAGGCCTTATGTGACTGTACGGGGGTGTCGGTTACAATCCGGGACCATATCGAGTCCTCTTTGGCGTCTTATGTCCTTTTTTGTGACATTTTTGGGCATTTTACGGCTTATTTCTCATTTCAATTCATTTTTCCTGAATCTTTCCACTCGTACAGGTCTTTGTACATATCTATGGTCTCACAAGAGTGTCAGTTTCCTTTCAGAGGAGGATTGGGCGTTTCAGCCCGCCAATGCCAAAACATCCGTATCCTCCGCGTGTCTTAAGGATACGCGACGTATCATGGGACTTTCCTCCCATTTTATTCGAGCTAGATCAGTTCTACACGTGTCCTAGCATTTATCGGTCGATTCAAAACGTTTGTCAATGCATGTCAGATGTCAGTGGTTGTTTCGTTTACTTCTATCATCAAAACCATCAATATGGAAGTCGAATGAACAGAAAATGCAATTATTATACTATCCAAAGCCTGTATCTCTAGAAACAAAAGCAGAAATGTATGAAACGGCACAACGGCCCGAGCAAAACAAGCAAAATCATGTACTGGGCAACATTCGCCCATGAATCAGAAGGCACGCATGCCTTATATCAAGAATCAAGTCAAAGTCAAGTACCAACGGTCAAAAAGGCAAGAGACAGTAAAGTGTCTGAGGCTCAGTGGTAGCCCTCACTCCCCGAAAAGCTCGTTGGTGTCGTCGCTGTCGTCCTCACTCTCTACAGCCAAGTCTCTCTGAGTAGCTCGAAACCTGGGATCGCTGGCAGAGTCAGAGCCACTGCTGAGGGACACGGACTCCTCGTCCTCGCCCTCGCCCTCGTCCTCCTCCTCCTCTCTCCTCTTCTTCTTCGCGGGCCCCTCCGCTGGCTTCTTCGGAGCAACCCTCTTCCGCAGCTCTCTCTGAGGCGGTGGTGACCCTCTGTCAGGAACAATCACCACCCCTCTGGTCTCAGGCCGCGTGGTCCTCGCCGGTCGCTGGACCACGGCAGGAGCCTTCCCCTTGCCTTTCTGAGGGGCTGGCCTCGCTGTCTGCAGCCTAAAAGCCGTCCTAGCATGTCCCTGCATTGTCATTCAATTCAAATCATTATTGCGCATAGTCTATATAAATGCTGAAACAGGAATCAAGAGCAGGTACTTCTAAACAGGCATTGTAACAGACATGCACAATTGCCAAGTATCGAATTCGAAATTCTGGGTTCATACCTGAGGCTGTGTAGTAGGCGCTGGAGCTGCCGGCGGGTAGTGCAACTGCAAGGGAGTACCACTGGCTATCTGGTGGAACTTTTTCTCCATGGCAAGTATCAAGCGCATGGACTCCCTCGCCCACTCTAGCGGCACCTGAATTACAAATATCAGAAATCAAAGGCAGTTCAAGTACAGTGTAAATATGATACAAGAAGTGAATGAAGCTGAAAGTACATCATACCGGTCCAGTGACCTCTGCTGGCTCAGTCCTGGCAGGCTCGAAGCGAACCTCTGCGGCCTCCCCCTGAGGGTCCCGCACCGTCAGCGTCCAAGAAAGCTGAGTGAGCCTGGCCGACTCCGCAAACTCACTCCTCTCCCTGGAACGGCCCGACCTGCTCCGCCATCCCGACCTCTCCTCACCGGCAACCAAGACCTCTGCCCACACTGCCCTGTGCTCCATCACACCAAGCGCCCCGGCCAAGTATCGCCTCTGGTAGACGGCATAGTCTCGCCCCCACCTCAGAAAGGTGGACGCAGCAACAGGGACAGTGAACCTCCTCAACTCTCTCAGCGTGTACCTCCCAGTGTGCGAGGCACGAGGCGGAAGTGGCCCCGGAACAACGAACTCGGGCAAGCCAAGCGACTGTCGTGTCACTCGGTCGCCCAAGTACCACTGCCACCCGAAAGCCGACTCCAGCAGCACCCGGCTCGTTGTCACCACCCTGCTCCTCGCCAGGTACTCAGGCTCAGGCCCTGTAAACCTCCACGGGTCCCACGCCACCTGTAAAGCAATCAAGGGCATCAGCGACAGCATTAAAGCAATTCAAAGGCACAAACTACCGAAAGGGAAAGCTAGCCTCACCTGAGAGTCTGTCAAGTGGTCAAGGTACAGCCGGAAGTCTGCAAGCGTCTTCTGTGACCTCTTCTTCCCGACACGGAGCGGTCCCCAGACCATCGCTCGAGGAAGCACCCTCGGGTCCGGACTCCTGTTCTCCGGAGGGTACATCCTCAGCACCTCGTAAGCCCACAACTGCAGGGATTTCAAACAATCAAACAGTCAAGGCGTCAGAAATACTGCATATGCAAGATAAAGTGCAAGTATGGAATGAAATTGAAAGACGATATTAATTCCTTACCTCCCACACTCTCCAGTACCCAGCAGCTGCCTTCCTCCCTCTGGAAAACTCGCCCAAGAAGCTGTAGCACGTACCTAAGACCGCTCCTCCCCAGTCAAACCGAGAAGCCGACCTCAAGTCGAAAAGGGCCGGCAGGTAGGACAAGTGCACCGTGGACCGCTTGTTCGGGTACAGAGTAGCCCCGAACAAGTACAACAGGTACACCCTCGCTAGCTGCGCCAACTCTAGCTCAGAGACCCCCTCCGCTAACTCCAGCACCGGAACCCTCTGCTCCACATGCTTCGCAAACTGGTCGTGTGAAACCGTCTCTGAGCTCCCCGCAGGCACCATGCCTAAGAACCACCTCAGCGCCTCTGTGTCCCTGTGGATCCCCGAGTCGAACGGGATCGGGTCACCTCCTACTCTCAGGCCAGTGATGGCCGCAAAGTCCGTCGGTGTCACCGTCATCTCCCCGATCGGGAAGTGGAAGGAGTTCGACGTATCCCACCACCTCTCAGCCAGGGCAGACAGTACGCCGTGGTCGCTCCGCACCGCTGTCAGTGTGGGGATGAACATGCCAAACCCCGCCGCATCCACCAGCTCTCGTGCCCCCGCAGGCAAACTCAAGTACAGCCCAAGCGAGTGTGCTGGACCACCATGCCCCCGCGAGCTAACCACTCATCTCTACAATCAAAGCAACAAGAAATAGCATCAGTACAGCAGCTCAAATCCAGTGGATAGTCTAATCAAGGACTGTTAACAGTATCTAAAGCTTCGAACATGCATTCAGTCAATTATCAAACTACCAGGCATCCTATTCAGTCGATTCAAGTCATTTTTAGGTCGATTCAAGCTTCGAACATTCAGGCAGTCGATTATCAAGCTACCAGGAGACTTTTCTGTCGGTTATCGTTTTCAAGCATCCTATTTAGTCAATTCAAGTTGTCAGAGCATCGAAGTCACTTATTTGGTCGATTATCAAATTTCAATGGCATTCTACAAAGTCAAGTCAAATTTCAAGGCAAGCTATTAGTCGAGTTACGTTACATGGCATACTACAAGTCGACGTCAGTTATTCACAGGCATTCTATGGTCGAATTGTGAAGTCGAAGCATTCTACAGTCAACCTAGTCTATTTCAGGTCAAGGTATCACTAACTCTACTCAGTCGATCAAAAGCAAGGGTTCGAGTATCATGCATCACAAGTACGAAATAAAAGCTAAAGCAAAGTTCAAAGGTATACCTGAGTCCAGCCCTTGGACAAGTGCTGCTCAGGGTCTCTTAGCACCAACTCCTCGTCGTAGTCCCTCTGGCAAGGGACGTAACTCTTAGTGCCCGACCTCACAAACACGTGCGGCTCTGGAGGAACGTACGTCTCGGCCACAAACGGGGTACGAGCGGTCTGCCGTCTGGCCTCCGCTAAGTCAACCGCCACCTCGTACAACCCGGGACCCTCCTCCTGCTCCCTCTTAGCCTCCTCGGTCTCACGCTCAAGCTCTCTCTGGTCTCTCTCCGCTGCCTCAGCCTCTCGCCTCAGTCTCTCCTCCTCGTCAGACCGGGCTATCTCCCTCAGCCTCTCCTCTCGGGTCGCCAAGACCGCCTCGACAACTGCAGGGCTCTCCCTCATAAGCCGAGCAAGCACAGACTCACCCACAAACTCCGCCAAGTCTCGACTCAGGATCGGCTCGTGGCTAGACGAGCTCGCGGGCACCACGAACTCGACCCGCTCAACGTGATCCACCCTCGGCACATCCCCCGCCCCCTCTATAGCCGGAGCCTTACCGCTCGCCGGATCCCTCGGAGGTGACCCCGGTCGGACCTCACCAACGCCACCACTGCCGCTGGCTCCGACCAAACCACCACCAATCACGATCAAAGCCTCCACCCCACTCCGGAAGTCCAACCGCTCAACCCGTGGGCCCCCTGTGACAGAGTCCACCCGCGTACGCCCCTCCTCCACCGGCGCACGCCGCTCGTCGCCACCAGCGACCTCCTCTGCATGGCCATCTCCGCCGCCCTCCACCTGAAGTCGTTGCACCAGTGTCCGACGAAGCCCCCACGGTGGGTTGATCGTCGATTTGGGGTCTCTCGACCTCGCCTCCACCAGCCCTCGACTGATCCTCACCGCCGCCGCCATTGCCGCCGCTAACGTCGCCTGTTTCTGCCATGGATGTATGTGGGTTGTGAGATTGAAGACGGAGCAAGAAAAGGGTGAGAGTTAGGAGGAGTTTGAGAGGTTTGGAAGGTTTTTAAACCGAAGTATGGCGGTTTCGTGCATTCTGGTAGTTTTAAAACGACGAAGAAAAGCACCGGGCCGGGACTGGGCCGGATCTGGGCTCGGATATCTTAGCCTATGTGGCGTACGGCACAAATCAATTGGCGCACGCCAGTAGTTCTTGGGCCTGAGGCCCAATTCGCATTCCGCGGACAAAATCAAGGCCCATGGTCAGCCAAATCAATGTTACCAAATTAGATGGTCACTCCCCAAGCAGAGTCCGTCCAACTTCAAATCAACGACGATCTATCCGTCCAACTTCAAATCAACGACGATCTATCCGTCCAATTTCAAATCAACGACGATCCGTTCGTCCAATTTCAAAATCAACGACGATCCGTTCGTCCAACTTCAAATCAACGACGATCTATCCGTCCAACTTCAAATCAACGACGATCTATCCGTCCAACTTCAAATCAACGACGATCCGTTCGTCCAATTTCAAAATCAACGACGATCTATCCGTCCAAATTCAAATCAACGACGATCCGTTCGTCCAGCTTCAATCAACGACGGTCTGTCCGTATGCTATGTATCTTTCCCCGGCAGAGTCAGCCCATCCACAATGGATTGTTACCCCAGGAGAGTGCTTTATCTACAGAGATCCATCTCATCCCCTCAAATCAATCGGGCAGCGGTTCGTATCGTTGTCATCCCCAGCAAGTGACAGCCTGTTCTGTCCATTCCAAATCAACGACGATCTATTCGTCCAACTTCAATCAACGACGGTCCGTCCGTATGTCTGTATCTCTCTCAACGGAGCCGATTCACGGCTTATCTTCCCCGGCTGAGTATCACCTAGGCCGGGTTGTCAAAAGGTCAAGGTCCACATCAACCTATCTTCGCATATCAATATCCTCGGCAGCAGCAATCTATCCGCTCCGCCAACCCGATCAATCAGGTTCTTTAAATTTTTCGTCTATCATTGAACTCGTATGTTCTGCTCTGGATGGCCTAGATGGGTGTCTAGAAACCTTTGACGTTACTTACGCCAAGTCAATGGTGCTCCAAGTGCCGTCAAAGGGGGGCTACTGTAGACACCATATTCTGGACTGTCCAGATTAGTTTACTTATGGTCTTTGATTCCCCGATGATGATTAAAGGTCAAGAACGTCCTGAGTTTGTGAATGAGTTTGAGCTTTGAGCGTCCTGAGCCTCATCCGAACCCTTTTCAAACCCTTGTCGAACCCTCAAGCCAGAACCAAATGGCCTCAGCAAAACCTTACTGGAGTACGCTGGTTCTTGACTAGCGTGCGCAGGAAGCCCTGCCAAGTGTCAGTCATCGCCAATTACTGGCGCACGCCACTCAACAAGGGGCGTACGCCAGTCAATTCCAGTCAAATCAACCTTTTTCGGCCAGACGCGCGGGAGATTTTGTAACCGCCCGACGTCAGCCACAGTTCCCCCTGATGATTGCTTCGGCCAGAGGTGTCCCCTTCCCACCTACAACATCCCTCAAGCCAAGTCCCATGCATTAAATGCATGGGAGGCTCCTCCTTGCCACCTTCCCAAACAAGCCTTAAGGGGCCAACTGATTTCAGTCAGCCCCTTTCTCCATAAATACCCCCCATTGCATTCATTTGCAAGGGGTTAAGTTCATTAAGAGCCTATTTCCTCTTTTCCTCTCTTGCTCCCTTGTTTTCCTTTCTTCTCCCATAGAAAGAGTAAGCAAGGAACACCTCTCCACAGTCCACAACCTTCATCACACTCCCATTTATCATCATCTTCAAGCTCAAAGATCAAGCCTTTCCATCAAAACTCACAAGCAAAAGGTATACCACCTTTGCTTTCTATTTTTCTGTTCTGACCCCTGAGGGGGGCTAGCAGGGTCAAGGCTGGTAATCTATACCAGTCCTGGCCCTAATGCTGGCAAGGTTTCAAAACCGTATGCAGTGATCAGTGGCGCACGCCAGTCGTTGGAGCCGTACGCCAGTCATGGCAGCACCTGCAAAACTGGCGTGGGGATCATGGATCATTGTTTTCTTGCTTCATTTATGTTCTGATCACCCTGATGCATGCTAAAACCAATCTTTCGCTTACTGTATTTTAGAACTGCTTTCTCTTCCATCCATATCTTAGTGTAGTTTGGCCTCTGGGAGCCTTCTGGTCATGTTCTAGAGCCCAGATGGTGCAAAGCCAAAGCATTGGAGCAAAGTGACAACTGGCGTACGGCCATACACTACTGGCGTACGGTAGTAGTCTAGCTTCCAGTGGCTTGGCCCTTGCATGGATCTTCCATCCAGGCCTTTGATCATTCTCCCCTCACTGTTTAAGGGATTTTCTGTTCATTTGGTGGCTTCTTAGCCCTTTAATCTGTCTGTAATAGCTTAGTAATCTATATCAACTGTGTGGTTTGTCCTGGGTGTGCACTGGTCCCTTCCAGAGCCCAGAGGGTTGATAACAGAAGCTATGGGTTTGAGCTTACCGGCGCACGCCAGTTGTGGTGTGGCGCACGCAGGTCAGGGCTGCATGCAGTGGCTTGGCCAGTGCATGCAGGCTTGCTTCTGTGTGCATCACTGCACAGTTAGTGTGCTCTAGTCTGTTCAAAACACTCACAGTAGCTTGTTCTCAATCTATTATCCTTGCTTAGATCAAACATAAAACATCCATAAACATTTTGTCACATACTTGTACATAAACTGCAAATGTGTTACAGTTTTAATCCCCATTAACTGTTCCCCCGCCCTAATTGGCTAAGAAAATGATCAAATAAAGAGAGAAATGCAAATGTTTTATAAAATGCCTGAGTAGAGACCGATCTTCGGATTGGGCGAGAGGGGGCGCCATAAAACTCTTCCCTTCTCGTAACCTGGCTCCCTAACCTCATATTTCAAAGGTGACGACGGTCCAGTCTACAAAAGCCTTTTTCAAACTCAAACAAACGCAATCCAAACGTTTTCAAAAGCACGGTTTCTTGGGTACTCTTCACAAAACCCGAGTGGCGACTCTGAACTGCGAAGCGTTTCGCCGCGCTCCCCGCAAAAAGGGCGCACCCGGAATTTTCATGCTTAAAACGCGGGAGTTTTTGGGGCGTGTGCCCACAGGCGACTCCGCTGGGGACATGAGAGCCATAACCAGAATGTTCAACATAAGACTAATAAATGTTTTGTTTAATTCATTTATCATATGCATCGAGCGGGCAACCTCGTTGAGTTCACCTGATACCCCGGCATGACACGAGCTATGTTAGGGGTTCCAGCAAACTACACAGTCACTTGTACCTAGTGGTATATCAAAAAGGAAATCACCCAATCACCGCCTATGATGGGTTGGTGAGAGGACTGGTGCCATTTGACAACGGAGCACCCTGAAACTACCTAAAACCTTGCATGTATTATAAAGACATAGAACTTATCAAACTAAGACAGGAACCTACAGGCTAGGAACCTACTTGCATTTGACTGTAAAAGTTCTTCCTCACACCTTGTATCATCTGTTGTTGTAAATAACTTTTTCTGTGCAGAAGGGTTGGGATTTTCAGCCCAAATCCTAACCCTACACAAGCCAAGTACTGACTTACAGGTACTCTACTTTTCAAAGCAGACACGATAAGTAAAACAAGGAAGCAACCACATCCAATTTTATACTCTTACAACACCCGAAGTCACGCCAAACAGAGGTCTTTGCAGCCGTCCCGTCTGTCACCCTCACCGGCCAAAACACCTGCACTGCAACGGTCCCAACCACTTTCAGGGACTTCGCGGTCATCTCCTCAAAAAACTCAATCATCTACCAAATCCTAAGCTTCATCAAGTAATCCTCCCACTCTCATGGCAGATAACAACGCCATCATTGCTGATCACCAAGCTCAAAGTCTCTACCTTACTAACAGAGAAAGCAGCAAGAGATGTTGAGGATGAAGAGAAATCGGTGGAAGATGAGAACCCTCATAAAATGGTGTTGGCCGAAAGTCCTGAATCGGCAAGGCAAGTCAAAGAAATCAAACACGTTCTGGCTCGTTCACAAGGGGACCAAATTCTGGACTTCAAAGGACTTTGCCTCTTCCCAAGAATCTCAACTGCCTGAGTGGTTCAAAATGCCAAACATCGAGAAGTTTAGTGGGACCGATAACCCCACCAGTCATGTACGATGGAGAGAAAAGGGTGCCAAGGTGAAGAACTACCCCTCCGAGGAAGATCAAGTGAGGATAGTTGTCAAGAATCTGCAAGCCCGAGTACCTCAGGCATATCTACACTCTGGCCATCACCAATTTTAAACGCCCGCATGCTACTGGGTTGCAAATTAAAGATAAAATCAAGCTTGGACTCATTGGGAAAGAAGAAACTCCTCCTCCTTCCAAGAAAACCTTTCCGACTCGTACATCTCATGCCTCTGTCAATGCCCTCAGTTAGGCGTTACTACAAGATCCCTTCCAAGCTAGCTCTCCCCGAAACTCAAGTCGTCCCCGCCGCAACTTTAACCCTCTTTATATGACCTAGTCCCAAGCCTTAACTATCTTTAGCCGTCAAGGGCATCTAAAAAACAAACCACTTCCTTAGCCTACTTATGGCCCAAACTATGATCCCAACAAACAGTGCGCTTACCACCAACACCCTGGGCATGAAAACTGCATGCGCCTCCGCCATGACATCTAAGATCTCATTGATAGCTGAACTATAAAACCTCCAAAACCTGATGTACAAGTCAATCCACTCCATACTCACAATGCTGAACCACCACCCCGAAACATCAATCTCATAAGCCTATCTCATAGCCCCACATACAATCCTAGCCAATACTTTGGTCAAATCACCCAAGCCAAACCAACCTCGACCTTCCCAGAGGAGGATGGATGTTTCATGATGGAGGAAGAAGAAAACAATGAGTCCGATCAATCAGAAGTGATCAATCCCGACATGTCTGACAAGAGTGACGAAGAAGAACAAGCAAAAGAGGAAAGGCTAAGGAAGTGGAAAGAGCAGTCCTGGGCGAAACACAATTTGGAGGATTTCAACATTTCGTTTGTGGAGAATAATGAATGGCTGCACATCTGATTTGAGAATAGGAAGAAGGAAAAGGAAAGGGTCATCATGATGAGAAGGCACGCCTATTTCAAGCCTGCCCAAATAGTGGTACCCATCAACCGTCCCAAAACTTCGACATCACCCCTCGTATGGGAAACAATCAATAGAAAAGGTGGAGGAATTTCAAATGCAACCATGGGTCAATCCCTACGAAGAATGCGACCACAACTGGTGGATAGAGTAAGATTCCACATATATGGACCCGTATCAAATAGGGGAAAGTGACTTTAACAAAATGAAGAGAGAATACAATGATGGAATCTCCTCAACATCACTATTCAGCCAAGTGGAAGTAACTAATCTCTCTTATGACTGCACAATCAACAAGGAGGAAGAAAAGGTGATGAAAACCTAAACTGACATTTCCATTTGGGGACTGCTCATGTCTCAAAGAGGTAGCCACCGTGCAAGCCGTGAAGATGGATCCAGTTCAAAGGCTCTGTTTGGCAAATAAGAAGGTGGAAAAGAGTATAAAGTTGCGAAAGGCAAAGGTTTTGAAGACGACCCCGAAATGCTACAGTAGCTAAGAAGTCACAACATGGCAAAGAACATTAAACATTGCTTTTATCAAACTAAAACATGTTTTGAGCCCCTGCTTGGGCATTTAATTTCTACCAAGTGAATTCCTGTTTCATCCTCTAGACTATGCTTATTCAATGATTTATTTCCTAAATTGCAATTACCAATACACTATAGTCTCTTTACCAAACAAGGGAAACTTCAAGGAATCAAGTTCTTTGTGTCTCTGACCAAAGGGAAGGAAGGGATGAACTTTAGTTGCTTAAGAAACTAGGTTTTTGTCAAAACTTAGAAATAAGACACTATCTCCGCAAGAACACTTAGGGTTAGCTCGCCCATTATGAAGGTACAAATACAAGGGAGATTTAGAAAAATATCTCCATCAAAATTCCTCTCCGAAACGCAAAAACCTTCTTGAGAAAAGTGCTCGTTGGGTAACCTGAAAACCCAAGCAAAACTAAGAGCAAAGCGTGCTAGGGCAAGAAAATGCAAAAACGCAGCCTAGGCAAAAGTTAAGGCATTCAAAGAAAAGCTTGCTAGGGACTCAACCTCCATTAGGTAACCTAGGCAAAATCAAGAGCATGTGAGAAGAAAAAAACCAAGAGTGGAAACCCAACCTCAAAGGTGGTGATTTCGGAACTACGTAAAAGGCCTGATTCCCTGATTGGGATACGTAGGCAATCTCACATTGAGATGCGGCTCAAACATTTGGAGAGAAGGAAAAACATCAACAGATTTGTACTCAATAATAGGTATAGCTAACCCTGCGTATTGAGCTCGCAAAAGATGAGTATGCTTTTCTCGAAGAATTGGCAACAGCAATAGACACGAGAGCTATAGGTCATCCCCACTAACCTAAAGGTAATTGACACAATGAGCTAGATACCTTGAAAACTCCCGAGTTTGGCAACCAGACTATGGAACATAGCAAAAGCAAAAGGCAGAAAAAACCAAAACCAAGCATAAGAAGGGAGAGAAAAGAGGATGCCACTTGGCCGAAACAAAAATCTACCTTTGGAAAATCAAAGTAACAGCCGAAGAATTGATACATCGGCCGCAACATCAATTCTTTAGCCGAGTAATCAATTCTTTGGCCAATATTTCATTTTCACACAAATTACTGTCTATCAGCAAATACTTGTTCAAAAAGCCATGTTCTGACTATCGCATGCAAACTCAAGACATCTAGGGGCATAAAAAGCATTTCTCATTTCATGAACCAAAGCTTGCCTACAAAATCATCACTGTGGTTGCTTTCACTATACAAATACAGTTTCTGCTTCTCTCTTTGCTAACCATGAACAGGAAGGAAAAAGAAAATCCTAAAGCTGGTCATGACGGCATCTTCGAGACGATCTCTGAGATGAAGAAGGGGATTGCTAGCTATCCTCTCCACTAACAGCTGGTGCTCACTCAGCCTCAAGCTACAAGGAAAAGAATACAAAACAAGGGGCAAGCACCAAGCGCTCCTCTTCTCCGTCATCAGAGTGGAAGGAGACAAAGGAAAGGGCCCGTGGCCAAACAGGAGCAACTGAAGGAATAACAGACAGAACCAAGGAAAAATGGCAGTACTCCATACAGTCACCTGCCTAAAGAAGCAAACCCGCACAGTCTCTGATCTGAGCATTCTCTAAGTCTACTTTAGACACCGAAGAAGTAGATCTCATCAACGCCGGAGGAAGAGGTGGGACAAACTGAAGATCCTCAGCACGCAGGCGCCACTGGCTGGCCACCAGATCACATAAGTATCAAGCTTAACAAAAGGGACCCTCGAACAGGCTACGAGTACAATCTAGAACCCTGGAACGCGCAAGAGGGGTGTCCTCTGATACACCACTCCAAGGGTCGAACCTCGCCTGCAAACAAAGTCTAAATCAGCCACAGCACAGAGGAATGGAGATCTAAAAACAAGGAATGCAAGGGGTACCTGGTCAACCGTCAATCGATCCAAAACTTGTCGCCAAGGCTCAAAACTGGCGACCGTTGCTTCCGTTGCCCCACTAACCATCGCTCTCAACAAGGAAAAAATCACAACGAGAAAAGAAGAAGGATATACCTCAAGTACCCGGTAGTGACCGCCAAGAGTCCTGTCCCGTGAACAAGCCCTAAGGAGGCCATACAAGATGGCAAAGGCATATGCTCCCCAATCAAGCTCCCAAACAGCCTCCAAATACTGCAAAGGGGCTAGAGACTGCCTATGCACTGAACTATCCTTGTTGACAAACAGCGTTTGCCCAAGGAGGTGGAGAAGAAAGGCTCGTGTCAACTACTCAACACTCACCTGAGTCAAGATATCAACCTTCATAAAAGTCTTGATCAGCCAAGAGACGTCAACATGACCACGCGAGTGAAGAGGGGGCACCTTGCCCAAGAACCACTCCAAAGCCCCTACTCGCTCCCAAAGACTAGGGTTAACCCAAAGAGGAGCTTCACCTACTCATAGGCCAGTAAGCAAAGAAAAATCACCTGGCGTGATCGTCATCTCACCAACAGAAGGAAAGTGGAACGTGTTGGTAGTATCCCACCACCTTTCAACCAGCAAGGTCATCAACGACCAATCCATCTTCGGAAGACTGAGGCCCAAAACAAACGACTCAAGACCAGTAGCGCGTACTAACTCCTGAGCCTGCTCCGGCAACGTCACAAACCACTTGTGCACCTCTTTGCCTCCACCGCGAGCCTCCAGTCTCCTATTTCTCTGCCAAGGACAAAAGGGGAGTTAATCTCACGATTTCATAAACAAATAAAAAGCTAAGGGCATCAAGTCGACATTTAAAAAGCATGCATTGCCTAAACAGGAGGCACGGTTATTTTAGCTTCTTTAAACAGAACAACTTCGACCCAACCACGGGTCCTTCTCATTCACGCCCCTGGCTAAAAGGGATCTCATCCCGCAAATAACAAAACAAAAAAAAAACTCATTTTTGATCATACAAATTGAAACTCTGAACTAAAGTAAACCTTTTACTTTTCAGGATGCTCACCATTGAGGACGCTCAAGTGCTGCTCAACGGCTCTACGCCCACACCTCAGCAGCTCTATACCACGCCATGTGCACTCTCCATGCCACGCCATGTGCAGCTCTATGCCACGCCATGAGTTGATAGTTGAATGGTTGCTGGAGTAGCAAGCATAGAGCTGCCGAATGCTTTGAGATGAGCTTTGAGCCGTTGAGATGATGGAGATGGCAGGCGTAGAGCCGCTGATAGAGGATTGTTGAGAATTGTTACGGCTTCGAGCCGCTGAGTTGATGAGATAGCGGGCTTGTAGAACTGCTGAGCTGTTGAGTATTCCATCTTCCATCTTCCACGGGGTTTGATTGGTTCCTTATGCTTGGGATGTTTCCAAGGCTAGTTTTGAGTATGCTCAGGATTGCCCCCAAGGCTAGATTCCACATGCTCGGGATTGTCCCCAAGGCTAGATTCCACGCCTTCTGGAGAGTGCACATGGCGTGGCATAGAGCTGCTGAGGTGTGGGCGTAGAGCCGTTGAGCAGCACTTGAGCGTCCTCAATGGTGAGCTTCCTGAAAAGTAAAAGGTTTACTTTAGTTCAGAGTTTCAATTTGTATGATCAAAAATGAGTTTTTTTTTTGTTATTTGCGGGATGAGATCCCTTTTAGCCAGGGGCGTGAATGAGAAGGACCCGTTGTTGGGTCGAAGTTGTTCTGTTTAAAGAAGCTAAAATAACCGTGCCTCCTGTTTAGGCAATGCATGCTTTTTAAACGTCGATTTGATGCCCCTAGCTTTTTATTTGTTTATGCAATCGTGAGATTAACTCCCTTTTTGTCCTTGGCAGAGAAATAGGAGACTGGAGGCTCGCGGTGGAGGCAAAGAGGTGCACAAGTGGTTTGTGACGTTGCCGGAGCAGGCTCAGGAGTTAGTACGTGCTACTGGTCTTGAGTCGTTTGTTTTGGGCCTTAATCTTTCGAAGATGGATTGGTCGTTGATGACCTTGCTGGTTGAAAGGTGGTGGGATACTACCAACACGTTCCACTTTCCTTCTGTTGGTGAGATGACGATCACGCCAAGTGATTTTTCTTTGCTTACTGGCCTATGAGTAGGTGAAGCTCCCCTTTGGGTTAACCCTAGTCTTTGGGAGCGAGTAGGGGCTTTGGAGTGGTTCTTGGGCAAGGTGCCCCCTCTTCACTCGCGTGGTCATGTTGACGTCTCTTGGCTGATCAAGACTTTTATGAAGGTTGATATCTTGACTCAGGTGAGTGTTGAGTAGTTGACACGGGCCTTTCTTCTCCACCTCCTTGGGCAAACGTTGTTTGTCAACAAGGATAGTTCAGCGCATAGGCAGTCTCTAGCCCCTTTGCAGTATTTGGAGGCTATTTGGGAGCTTGATTGGGGAGCATCTGCCTTTGCCACCTTGTATGGCCTCCTTAGGGCTTGTTCACGGGACAGGACTCTTGGTGGTCACTACCGGGTACTTAAGATATATCCTTCTTCTTTTCTCGTTGTGATTTTTTCCTTGCTAAGAGCGATGGTTGGTGGGGCAACGGAAGCCACGGTCGCCAGTTTTGAGCCTTGGCGACGAGTTTTGGATCGATTGACTGTTGACCAGGTACCCCTTGCATTCCTAGTTTTTAGATCTCCATTCCTCTGTGCTGTGGCTGATTTAGACTTTGTTTGCAGGTGAGGTTCGACCCTTGGAGTGGTGTATCAGAGGACACCCCTCTTGCACGTTCCAGGGTTCTAGATTGTACTCGTAGCTTGTTCGAGGGTCCCTTTTGTTAAGCTTGATACTTATGTGATCAGGTGGCTAGCCAGTGGCGCCTGCGTGCTGAGGATCTTCAGTTTGTCCCTCCTCTTCCTCCAGCGTTGTTGAGATCTACTTCTTCGATGTCTAAAGTAGACTTGGAGAATGCTCAGATCAGAGACTGGGCGGGTTTGCTTCTTCAGGCAGGTGACTGTATGGAGTACTGCCATTTTTCCTTGGTTCTGTCTGTTATTCCTTCAGTTGCTCCTGTTTGGCCACGGGCCCTTTCCTTTGTCTCCTTCCACTCTGATGACGGAGAAGAGGAGCGCTTGGTGTTTGCCCCTTGTTTTGTATTCTTTTCCTTGTAGCTTGAGACTGAGTGAGCACCAGCTATTAGTGGGGAGGATAGCCAGCAATCCCCTTCTTCATCTTAGAGATCGTCTCGAAGATGCCATCATGACCAGCTTTAGGATTTTCTTTTTCCTTCCTGTTCATGGTTAGCAAAGAGAGAAGCAGAAACTGTATTTGTATAGTGAAAGCAACCACAGTGATGATTTTGTAGGCAAGCTTTGGTTCATGAAATGAGAAATGCTTTTTATGCCCCTAGATGTCTTGAGTTTGCATGCGATAGTCAGAACATGGCTTTTTGAACAAGTATTTGCTGATAAACAGTAATTTGTGTGAAAATGAAATATTGGCCGAAGAATTGATTACTCGGCTAAAGAATTGATGTTGCGGCCGATGTATCAATTCTTCGGCTGTTACTTTGATTTTCCAAAGGTAGATTTTTGTTTCGGCCAAGTGGCATCCTCTTTTCTCTCCCTTCTTATGCTTGGTTTTGGTTTTTTCTGTCTTTTGCTTTTGCTATGTTCCATAGTCTGGTTGCCAAACTTGGGAGTTTTTAAGGTATCTTGCTCATTGTGTCAATTACCTTTAGGTTAGAGGGGATGACCTATAGCTCTCGTGTCTATTGCTATTGCCAATTCTTCGAGAAAAGCGTACTCATCTTTTGCGAGCTCAATACGCAGGGTTAGCTATACCTATTATTGAGTACAAATCTGTTGATGTTTTTCCTTCTCTCCAAATGTTTGGGCCGCATCTCAATGTGAGATTGCCTACGTATCCCAATCAGGGAATCAGGCCTTTTACGTAGTTCCGAAATCACCACCTTTGAGGTTGGGTTACCTAATGGAGGTTGAGTCCCTAGCAAGCTTTTCTTTGAATCCCTTAACTTTTGCCTAGGCTGCGTTTTTGCATTTTCTTGCCCTAGCAGGCTTTGCTCTTAGTTTTGCTTGGGTTTTCAGGTTACCCAACGAGTACTTTTCTCAAGAGGGTTTTTGCGTTTCGGAGAGGAATTTTGATGGAGATATTTTTCTAAATCTCCCTTGTATTTGTACCTTCATAATGGGCGAGCTAACCCTAAGTGTTCTCGCGGAGATAGTGTCTTATTTCTAAGTTTTGACAAAAACCCAGTTTCTTAAGCAACTAAAGTTCATCCCTTCCTTCCCTTTTGTCAGAGACACAAAGAACTTGATTCCTTGAAGTTTCCCTTGTTTGGTAAAGAGACTATAGTGTATTGGTAATTGCAATTTAGGAAATAAATCATTGAATAAGCATAGTCTAGAGGATGGAACAGGAATTCACTTGGTAGAAATTACATGCCCAAGCAGGTGCTCAAACCATGTTTTAGTTTGATAAAAGCAATGTTTAATGTTCTTTGCCATGTTGTGACTTCTTAGCTACTATAGCATTTCGGGGTCGTCTTCAAAACATTTGCCTTTCGCAACTTTATACTCTTTTCCACCCTCTTCTTTGCCAAACAGAGCCTTTGAACTGGATCCATCTTCACGGCTTGCACGGTGGCTACCTCTTTGGGACATGAGCAGTCCCCAAATGGAAATGTCAGTCTAGGTTTTCATCACCTCTTCTTCCTCCTTGTTGATTGTGCAGTCATAAGAGAGATTAGTTACTTCCACTTGGTTGAATAGTGATGTTGAGGAGATTCCATCATTGTATTCTCTCTTCATTTCGTTAAAGTCACTTTCCCCTATTTGATACGGGTCCATACATGTGGAATCTTACTCTATCCACCAGTTGTGGTCGCATTCTTCATAGGGATTGACCCACGGCTGCATTTGAAATTCCTCCACCTTTTCTATTGATTGTTTCCCATACGAGGGGTGATGTCGAAATTTTGGGACGGTTGATGGGTACCACTATTTGGGCAGGCTTGAAATAGGCGTGCCTTCTCATCATGATGACCCTTTCATTTTCCTTCTTCCTATTCTCAAATCAGATGTGCAGCCATTCATTATTCTCCACAAACGAAATGTTGAAATCCTCCAAATTGTGTTTCGCCCAGGAATGCTCTTTCCACTTCCTTAGCCTTTCCTCTTTTGCTTGTTCTTCTTCGTCACTCTTGTCAGACATGTCGGGATTGATCACTTCTGATTGATCGGACTCATTGTTTTCTTCTTCCTCCATCATGAAACATCCATCCTCCTCTGGGAAGGTCGAGGTTGGTTTGGCTTGGGTGATTTGACCAAAGTATTGGCTAGGATTGTATGTGGGGCTATGAGATAGGCTTATGAGATTGATGTTTCGGGGTGGTGGTTCAGCATTGTGAGTATGGAGTGGATTGACTTGTACACCAGGTTTTGGAGGTTTTATAGTTCAGCTATCAATGACATCTTAGATGTCATGGCGGAGGCACATGCAGTTTTCATGCCCAGGGTGTTGGTGGTAAGCGCACTGTTTGTTGGGATCAAAGTTTGGGCCATAAGGTGGCTGAGGAAGTGGTTTGTTTTTTAGATGCCCTTGACGGCTAAAGATGGTTAAGGCTTGGGACTAGGTCATATAAAGAGGGTTAAAGTTGCGGCGGGGACGATTTGAGTTTCGGGGAGAGCTAGCTTGGAAGGGATCTTGTAGTAATGCCTAACTGAGGGCATTGACAGAGGCATGAGATGTACGAGTCGGAAAGGTTTTCTTGGAAGGGGGAGGAGTTTCTTCTTTCCCAATGAGTCCTAGCTTGATTTTATCTTCAATTTGCAACCCAGTAGCATGCAGGCGTTTAAAATTGGTGATGGCCTGAGTGTAGATATGCCTGAGGTACTCGGGCTTGTAGATTCTTGACAACTATCCTCACTTGATCTTCCTCGGAGGGGCGGTTCTTCACCTTGGCACCCTTTTCTCTCCATCGTACATGACTGGTGGGGTTACCGGTCCCACTGAACTTCTCGATGTTTGGCATTTTGAACCGCTCAGGCAGTTGAGATTCTTGGGAAGAGGCAAAGTCCTTTGAAGTCCAGAATTTGGTCCCCTTGTGAACGAGCCAGAACGTGTTTGATTTCTTTGACTTGCCTAGCCAATTCAGGACTTTCGGCCAACACCATTTTAGGAGGATTCTCATCTTCCACCGATTTCTCTTCGTCCTCAGCATCTCTTGCTGCTTTCTCTGTTAGTAAGGTAGCAACTTTGAGCTTGGTGATCAGCAATGATGGCGTTGTTATCTGCCATGAGAGTGGGAGGATTACTTGATGAAGCTTAGGATTTGGTAAATGATTGAGTTTTTTGAGGAGATGACCGCAAAGTCCCTGAAAGTGGTTGGGACCGTTGCAGTGCAGGTGTTTTGGCCGGTGAGGGTGACAGATGGGACGGCTGCAAAGACCTCTGTTTGGCGTGACTTCGGGTGTTGTAAGAGTATAAAATTGGATGTGGTTGCTTCTTTGTTTTACTTATCGTGTCTGTTTTGAAAAGTAGAATACCTGTAAGTCAGTACTTGGCTAGTGTAGGGTTAGGATTTGGGCCGAAAATCCCAACCCTTCTGCACAGAAAAAGTTATTTACAACAACAGATGATACAAGGTGTGAGGAAGAACTTTTACAGTCAAATGCAGGTAGGTTCCTAGCCTGTAGGTTCCTGTCTTAGTTTGATAAGTTCTATGGCTTTCTAATACATGCAAGGTTTTAGGTAGTTTCAGGGTGCTCCATTGTCAAAGGGCACCAGTCCTCTCACCAACCCATCATAGGCGGTGATTGGGTGATTTCCTTTTTGATATATTACTAGGTACAAGTGACTGTGGAGTTTGCTAGAACCCCTAACATAGCTCGTGTCATGCCGGGGTATCAGGTGAACTCAACGAGGTTGCCCGCTCGATGCATATGTTAAATGAATTAAACAAAACATGTATTAGTCTTATGTTGAACTTTCTGGATATGGCTCTCATGTCCCCAGCAGAGTCGCCAAAAACTGTAGACACCTCCCTAGAGCGGGGCATCGCCATACAGATTGATCGTTGTTTGCTCGATTGGTTGCTTGCTTCATAAACCAAGATCGTGGACATTCCCATGGCTAGGAACATCGCCACACGATAGCGGTTATCATCAAAACAGAGTCGCTACCTAGTTTATTAAAACTAGGAAAATAGATAGAGATTCTGGGTACGGGAGTCAAAAGTACAGTAAGGTGAAGGTGTTAGGCACCCTTCTCTGCCCAGTCGTGAGACTGGCCCATAGTTATTCAACATAAGACATGTAGATGCTTTATTTAATTCTAGCACGTAGTCTGTTTTTAGCCTTTAAGCAGTTAATGGTGAGCCAAGACTGTAATTGAAACATGCATTAGAAAGCTGAATAAAACATAGCTGTCCCAGGGAAATGGATCCCGCGGCCGGTGAATAGATGTCACGGCCGAGGAATCCTCCTGGATTTATGTACCGGCCGAGGGATCGAAGCCCCGGTCGGTGTTCTTCCTCACACCAGACAGAAAAGTTAGCAGATAATCAAAAAGCTACGATTAAGCATAAAGACAGTAAATAGACCAAACCAGAGGCCGTTGGGCCTCACCACCTTGATCCCTCAGTTGCTTGATTGCTTTGGATTGATTGTGATTGACAGATTGCTTCTATGAAAGCCCTAGGGTTAGGGTTTGAACTTTGGGGTTTGATTATCGGATTAGTGGCTGCCTTCGGGAGGTTGGGGCTTTTGAAGAGGGGGTTTGAGCGAGTATTTGTGCAGAGTTTTGTGGCTTGAGAGAGTGTGGAAGTATACGAATTTTGTGTATTTCGTTGTTCTATTTTCGGAACCCCAAAGGCCCTTTACATAGGCAATTAGTGACTCACTCTCGCCAATCAAATGGCACGATTGCAATTGCAATGCAATTCAAACTCTTCGTCGTAATCTCTGAACGTAGCCCGAACGCATCGGAGAAATAGTGTAGTTGGATCAAACAATCGACATAACGTTCCAGAGTCTGGAAAAAGAACGATCTGGCGGCCGTAGAAAGGATTTGGCGGCCGAGGAATGGATGTTACGGCTGAAGGATAGATCTTTGCGGCCAAGGGATTAATCTCTCAGGGAGATTTTCTAGCAACAGGTTGCCCGGGTGAGGAAATGATGTTAAGGCCGTTAGATCGATGTTACGGCCGACAGATGGATTCTCCTAGGCTTCTGTATTTTCTGTCTGAAAGGCTGTATGGCTCTGGATTGGGTCCTCTAAGTGGCTCAAAGCTCTTACCGAAAGTCCTAAGGTTCTCAAAAAGGCAATCAGCAATCACTGTATCCATTTCATCATCGGGATGGTCCCCAAGGTGGGACTTGAAATAATCGTTAGGCCAAATTGGGGTCTCTACAGCTTCGAATCAAACACGTCAAACTCTGAACTCCGACACCTCAGGCTCTCGCCTTATGATCAATACCAGTTCTGCGCTTCGGTTCCATCAAGCTCTAAGCTCACCTCAAGCCCTCGCCTCAAGACTGCAACAGGCTCCACGCCTCAATCCAATCTCCTCAGGCCTCATAAACCACAGCAGGCTCTACGCCTTAGTTCTATCACCCCGGGCTCTCACCTCATGACTACAATTGGCTCCGTGCCTCGGTTCCCTCATCCCAAAGCTCCGTGCTCCAGTTACTGGCCTTGCGCCTCCCATATCCCAAAACAAACCGGCATCCGATTCATCCCAAGCAGATGGCTTGGATTCCACCCCAATTACATCAATTCCTTCCAGCTCATTTGCAAGGATAGGCTACTCTACCGAGCTCCTCTACACCCGTTTTCACCATCTCAACGGCTCTTGTAGACACCCCAATTTGGCCTAACGATTATTTCAAGTCCCACCTTGGGACCATCCCGATGATGAAATGGATACAGTGATTGCTGATTGCCTCCTTGAGAACCTTAGGACTTTCGGTAAGAACATTGAGCCACTTAGAGGACCCAATTCAGAGCCATACAGCCTTTCAAACAGAAATAAAGAAGCCTAGGAGAATCCATCTGTCGGCCGTGACATCGATCTCACGGCCCTAACATCATTTCCTCACTCGAGCAACCTGTTGCTAGCAAAATCTCCCTGAGAGATCAATCCCTCGGCCGCAAGATCTATCCTTCGGCCGAGACATCCATTCCTCGGCCGTGATATCCTTTACTCGGCCGCCAGATCAACCTTTTTCCAGAATCTGGAACGTGTTCTGTCAGACGTTTGATCCAACTACACTACCTTCCCGATGCGTTCGGGCTACGCTCAGAGATTGCGACGTAGAGTTAGAGGTGCATTGCAATTGCAATTGCAATCGTGCCATTTGATTGGCCGGAGTGAGTCACCAATTGCCTATATAAAGGGCCTTTGGACTCCGAAAATATACACACAAAATTCATTAGAGATTACACTCTCTCAATCCCTCTCTTCAAAAGCCCTAAGCTCCCGAAGGTAGCCGTCAATCCAGTGATCAAACTCCGAAGTTCAAACCCTAACCCTAGGGTTTTCAATCAAGCAAATCAGTCAATCACAATCAAATCCGAAGCAATCAAGCAACTGATGGATCAAGGTGGTGAGGCCCAACGGCCTCTGGTTTGTTTTATTTATAGTATTTATGACTAACTGTAGTGTTTTGATCATCTGTTAATCTTTCGGTCCGGTGTGAGGAAGAACATCGACCGGGGCTTCGATCCCTCGGTCGATATATCAAACCAGGAGGATCCCTCGGCCGTGACATCTATTCACCGGCCGCAGGATCCATCTCCCTGGGACAGTTTTGCTTTGTTTTCTGCTTTCTAATGCATGTATTACTATTCGCACTGGCTCACTTTACTTACTGTTTAAAGGCTAAATTAAACAGACTATGTGTTGGAACTAAACAAAGCATCTACATGTCTTATGTTGAATAACTATGGGCCAGTCTCACGGCTGGGCAGAGAGGGGTGCCTAACACCTTCCCCTTACTGTACTTTTGACTCCCGTACCCAGAATCTCTATCTGTTTTCCTAGTTTTAATAAACTAGTTTTAATAAACTAGGTGGCGACTCTATTTTGATGATAACCGTTATTATGTGGTGATGTTCCTAGCCATGGGAATGTCCATGATTTCAGTTTACAAAGCAAGCAACCAATCGAGCAAACAAATGTGATCAATCTGTATGGCGATGCCCCGTTTGGGAGGTGTCTACAGTTTTTGGCGACTCTGCTGGGGACATGAGAGCCATAACCAAAAAGTTCAACATAAGACTAATACATGCCTTGTTTAATTCATTTATCATACGCATCGAGCGGGCAACCCGTTGAGTTCACCAGATATCCCGGCATGACACGGGCTATGTTGGAGGTTCCAACAAACTCCACAGTCACTCGTACCTAGTGGTATATCAAAAAGGGAATCACCCAATTACCGCCTATGATGGGCTGGTGAGAGGATTGGTGCCATTTGACAATGGAGCACCTTGAGACTACCAATACCTTGCATGCTTTAGAAAGCCATAGAACTTATCAAACTAAGACAGGAACCTACAGGCTAGGAACCTACTTGCATTTTACTTCCAAGTTCTTCCTCACACCCGTTGTATATGTGTATGTTGTAAAGCTTTTCTTTTGCAGGTTTTACCTTAGGAATCTCTCTAAGTCGAATGAACAGTAGGTAAGATTAATCAATCTAATTAAAACAAAAACCTTTTCAGGAAAAATGACTGCATCACTGTTCACGTCTGATTCACACTTTCAAGTTGTCACCAAGCTGTCTGGCCCGCTCCACTTTGCTGTTGAAGATTTCAACCCCTCTGAATACATCAGTCCAGTAAATCAACCGAAGCCTGTGGTGACTATCATTGAAGACAACCATGTCATGTTCGCTAGAATGGTTTATGAGGAAGAAGTAGAAGACCTGATCGAAGAAGAAGGGCTTCGCAGGGTTTCAATCTATTTTTATGACCCCTATGCACCCACCGACGACTATTGGCCAATAGACGAGGTCAACAACCTCGAAACTGAAGAGGCAAAGGAAGAAGAGTCTGTCGACAATGACCCACTAGACGAAATATCACTGAACCTACTCTTTGATGAGGAGGTCACCAACGATGAAATAAGGGTGATCCATCCCATCACAGATAGCTTTGGTAATTGGTGGGGCTTTGTTGGCACACGAATAGTCGACAACAGCGACGAAGCAGAGATTGAATCTCAATTGGAGGAGATAACAGCAATAGCAAATCAAATGGCCCTCCAAGACTTGTAGGGTGACAATGATGAAAGTGCGAATCAAGGTGACAGTGAAGTGCTGATGATCAACCTTGGTGATGAAAAATAGTGCTCTGAACTGATTATGGATGCTGAAAAAGGGGCTTACCCTAACTGGACCGTGGAACATACTCTGAAATACAAAACGAAAAGCGCTAATTCTGATCTTAGTTCTGATTCCGATTCCGATTCCGATTCCGACTCCGAGTCGACTCAGTCCGAGTCAAGCTTTTCATCTTTTGAAACTACTAAGTCTAGTGAGGAAAACCTAGTCAAAATACCAAGGCATAACATTTACTTTGAGTTCGACTCTGAAATATCTTTTGATAATCTTAGCAATGAGAAGGAAGATTTAGAGTATTTTCACTTTGCCTATGATCAATTGTGTGGATTCCGACAAACCAAATTTTGAAGAAGAAATTCCAAAAGAAATTCTAGAATTCATCGAGAGAGAAGAAGAAATGCACGCTAAACCTTTTTCTGAGGAAATAATCACAGCAAACATAGGCTCTGAAAACGAGCCCAAAATGGTTAAAATTGGTGCCGCACTATCCCCTCAAGAAAGTGAAAAACTAATCCTTTTGCTAAAAGAATACAAAGATATTTTTGCCTGGTCTTACGAGGACATGCTTGGAATAGACTCTGAAATTGTTCAGCATAAAATTCCCCTTCAT
Organism: Rhododendron griersonianum; assembly: GCA_018127125.1. Taxonomy (NCBI): domain Eukaryota; kingdom Viridiplantae; phylum Streptophyta; class Magnoliopsida; order Ericales; family Ericaceae; genus Rhododendron; species Rhododendron griersonianum. The sequence goes on from CM030789.1 coordinate 32,619,901, forward strand.
CCTGATGCAAAACCAGTTAAACAAAAACTGAGACGTATGCACCCTGATTGGGTCCTAAAGATAAAAGAAAAAGTCACTAAACAAATCAACGCCGGTTTTCTCATAGTCACAGAATATCCATAATGGGTAGCTAACATCGTTCCCGTACCAAAGAAAACTGGAGGAATCAGGGTCTGCGTAGATTTCTGAGATCTCAACAAGGCCAGTCCAAAGGATGACTTCCCATTACCTCACATAGATGAGCTAGTAGATAACACCGCAGGCCATGCATTGCTATCCTTCATGGATGGATTTTCTGGGTACAATCAAATCCTTATGTCTCCTGAGGATAGAGAGAAAACCACCTTCACTACGCCTTGGGGAACCTACTGCTACCGAGTGATGCCATTTGGGTTGAAGAATGCTGGAGCCACTTACCAGAGGATGGCAACAACACTACTGCACGACATGATGCACAAAGAGGTCGAGGTGTATGTCGACGATATGATAGTCAAATCAAAGGAAAGGGAAGGACACCATGGAGCACTCCAAAGGTTCTTTGAGAGGATTATGAATTACAAACTACGTCTTAACCCTCAAAAATGCACTTTTGGGGTAACAGCTGGAAAGATGTTGTGATTCCTCATCACTCAAAGAGGAATCGAGGTAGACCCTTCCAAGATACATGCTATCATGGAAATATCACCGCCTAGGACGGAAAAGGAGGTAAGGAGTTTCTTGGGGAAGGTACAGTTCATCAGCAGGTTTATTTCCAAGCTCACAACTGCCTGTGAACCTCTTTCAAGCTACTGAAGAAAGATACTGATTTTGAATGGAGCCAAGACTGTCAGCAGGCGTTCGAGGAAATCAAAGAATATCTTCAGAATCCACCTGTACTGCCGCCGCCCATCCCTGGGAAGCCATTGATTCTGTATCTCTCAGTAACAGACACATCCATGGGATGCATGCTAGCACAAGAAAACGACGCCAAAGTAGAGTGCGCCATATACTACCTCAGCAAAAAAATGATGGACTATGAGACAAGGTACACTCCCCTCGAGAAAACCTGTTGGGGGCTAGTATGGGCCACAAAGAAACTGAGGCACTACCTGTTAGCACATCCGGTGGTGCTGGTCTCTCGTTTAGACCCAATCAAGTATCTTTTCGAAAAACCAGCACTTATCGGAAAGCTAGCTAGGTGGTTATTGATGCTAGCAGAATTCGACCTCAAATACATGACAAGAAAATCAGTAAAGGGAAGAGCTGTGGCAGAATTCTTGACAGATCACCCTGTGACAGAGGTCGAGGCAGAAGACTTCATCTTCCCCGACGAGGACATCTTATGTCTCTTAGACGACACCTGGCGACTTTACTTTGATGGGGCATCAAACCGATGTGGATATGGCATAAGGGTATTGCTAGTTTCCCCAAACGACTCTCACATCCCTTTGTCATATAAACTGAGGTTTGAAGTCACCAACAACCAAGCTGAATACGAGGCCTGTATTGCTGGAATGGAGGCAGCCCTGGAGCTAGGGGCAAAAAAGGTAGAAGTCATTGGGGATTCAAACCTGGTGGTATCCCAAGCAAGAGGAGACTGGAAGGTCAAAGAAGATACACTGAAGCTATATCACTATGTGCTGGAAGATCTAATTTCGCAATTTGATTCTGTTATCTTCACACACACTCCTCGAGTGAGCAATAGATTTGCAGATGCACTGGCAACATTAGCATCTATGGTCGAAATACCCCTGGGATTCACAATGCGGCCTCTCATGATCGAACAAAAGGTCAAACCAGCATGTGAATGCACCTTTACCGAGGAAGGTGAAGACGATGGCAAGCCATGGTACGAAGACGTGAAGGAATTCATGGAAAAAGGAGAATACCCATCCGAGGCCACCTCGAAAGACAAAACAGCTCTGCGGAAGTTTGCTGCCCGATTTGTAATCTGTGGAGGAGCATTGTATCGAAGGGCACACTTGGGTCCAAGTCAACTTTGCGTCACAACGGAGGACAGCCGCAAGGTAATGGAGGAAATACACGAAGGAATTTGTGGGCCACACATGAATGGGGCAACGATGGCAAAGAAGATCCTGCGTCAGGGATATTACTGGACTACAATAGAGGCCGACTGCGCTGATTATGTCCGCCGATGTTACAAATGCCAAACTCACGCTGATCGTATGCGTATTCCCCCTACGGAATTGTATAGCATGACATCCCCTTGGCCATTCTCCACCTGGGGGATAGACGTCATCGGAAGTATAAATCCAAAGGGAAAATACAAACATCAGTTCATTCTGGTAGCCATTGACTACTTTACTAAGTGGGTAGAAGCAGCTTCTTATGCTACCCTCAAAGCCACTCATGTGGCCAAATTTATTCGCACTAATATCATCTATCGATATGGTGTACCTCACGAGTTTGTCTGTGACAATGGATCGCACTTCAAGGGGGCGACAAAGAAGCTTTTCGCCGAATTTGGGATACAGAATCATCGGTCATCTACTTACCGACCTCAGACTAATGGTGCAGTTGAGGCTGCAAACAAGAATTTCAAGAGGATTCTGCGGAAGACTACCAACACTTATACAGATTGGCCAGAAATGCTACCTTTGGCACTATGGGGTTATCGAACAACTGAAAGGACTTCAACTGGGGCCACTCCCTACTCTCTGGTTTACGGAATGGAAGTTGTCTTGCCTATCGAGTTGGATTACCTTCGTTAAGGGTTCTGGCTGAGACTGGAATAATCGAAGAAGACTGGGTTCAAAACCGCTACGACGAGTTGGCACTACTAGACGAAAGGAGGCTGATGGCGTTATACCATGTACAAGGGTATCAACGCCGCATCGCACGAGCATTTAACAAAAAGGTAAAACCTAGAGACATCAAGGTAGGAGACATGGTGCTCAAAGCAATCCGTCGCCACGTCTCAGACCCAAGGGGCAAGTTTAGACCAAACTGGGGAGGCCCCTACCTTGTCAAACGCATACTTTCTGGAGGAGCAGCATACATTGCAGACTTGGATGGAATGGAATTCGCGACGCCAGTCAATATTGACAAGCTGAGAAAGTATTACCCATGAGAGATGCTCGTTGGACCGAAAACCACAAGGGTGGGCGGATCCAAGCAAAAATTAGAGCAGCCTGCTAGGTCGAAAATCCACAAGGGCGGCTTAGGCAAAACCTAAGGCATAAATAAAACGCTCGCTAGACCGAAAACCCGCAAGTGTGGTTTTAGGCAAAATTTAGAGCACAAAAGGAGAGGAAAATACCCAAGTGGACCCTAACTAAAAACAAAACAAATCCCCTTTGTTGGAACTACGTTTATGGCCTGATTCCCTCTATGGGATACGTAGGCAATCTCTAAGTTTGAGATCCGGCCACTGCTATCATCATCACTTCCGAAGTTTCTAGGTCTATCCTAAAGCATGTTCATTATCAAATCATGGCAATAACATCTTCAAATAAAACAACCAAATGTTTTATTATTTCCAAAAGAAAAAGGAAAAAGCAAATCTAAACAATTCTTAATCCATGAAAGCTAGAATCAAACAAACATCTTTTGAAAAACATAAGCAAAGCGTCAATCTCTAGGTCTTCCTTCTCTTTGCACTACTATCCTCCAAAAGGTTTTTCTTCAACCAGCGTTTGTAAGAACCCGATAGCTTGACAACAAATTTCTCAGCAACCTCCTGCATCACTCTATTTGGTAAAAGACGCAGCATATTGCGACGAAAGTTGGCATCATGAATCTTAGAGACGGTGTACTCAGGGCCACCTAGGATTGCGGTTTGTTCAGCCCCGAAATGCCTTTGAAAGCGAGCAGGAAAGTAGAAAACGACTCGAGTAATACCAATCACTGCTACACCAAAATGGTTCATGGTACTCGCAGTCATGCTCTCAATACCATACTAGGGGCAAACCCATTGAATCCAATCACCTCTGCAAGTCTTCATCCATGCTTCCCAAGCAGCCTCAGTTGGGAACTGTTTAATCATGTGACGCTCCGTGCATTGGTCTGGATTATAAGGAAGTCGCTCTGGCGCGTCCCACACCTTCAGCTTCTCAAACAACCACACCTAGAGAACAAGGAAAAATTGTGAGTTGAGAGAACACGTGAGTCAAAACAAAAGAGTGATGAGTGAAAAGATAAACTTGACAAATAAACAAATAAAGAGCGAACCTGTAATAGCAAAGGACTGCCTGAGAACTAAGCTGTAGGACTACCCTTCATCACATCTAGACCCATCAAGGTCTCTGCCAATACGAAGCCAGCGAAACCCACACGGTTTCCAATCTGTTGAGCAAGGTTAAGCAACACGGGATCAGCATGGCCAGAGAAAGGGCCAAGCAAATAATAATGAAGGAGATAAATGCACAACGCATGAAAGCCCGCCTTCTGTAGGGAAACTTGACGATGAGCCTCAGCTGTACCAAAACGCTGAATAAGTTGTAGAATCTCCAACCTTCCCTTCACTAGGAAGAATTTAACTTCATGTTTCTGAACTTGGAGTAAATCCTTCAGGAGATCACCTCGGTTGAACAAAGGATTAGGGACAACAAAACCCTCTCTATCCGAATGACCCATGATGGCCGCAAACTCCTCGATAGTAGGACACAATTCCTCTTTCCTAAATCGAAAGACGTGAAAAGCAGGGTCCCACAAACTAGTGGCTGCCCTAAGGAAGGCAAAATTCACAGGAATTTGACGAAGGGAGAAGAGAAAGTCCATGCCAAAGGACTTAAAGTGTAAACGGTCGAGGCCATTAAAGGAATCCAACCACTGATCAAGGACTGGTTGTGCCATGTGCAAAGAATTGCTACTGACAATGCTATCGGGTTCGTAGAACGCGTATTTATAGAACTAAGTCGAGTTTTAGTTCGAATCGGAATCGGATTCTTAATCCTCAGAATTTCAGTCGGTCTCTCGGCCGATACTTTGATATGACGGCCGTAGGATCGGCCCGCGAAAATTAGGGTTGACCTACAAGTCAAACCCAGGCAGACAAAACGATCCTTCGGCCGCCAGATCGAAGCCTGGGCCGCGTAATCATTAGATTGGCCGCCAGAACGGCTGTTTTACAGATTGTTTCCACGATTCAGTTTGTTCCATCAGATTAACAAAACTATCGTACACAAACAGGTGCAGACATAACATACACGATCAATATAGCAGAGCAAAAGGTTTTTGTTTCGTATAACGAAAGCTTTTTACATCACAAGGTGGATCATCCCACATTTCATAAACAAACTATACATCGATTTCCTGTCAAACTAACCTATGTAGGAAGAGAAACAGAAAAACAAAAAGAAGAAGCAGAAGGGGATGCCAAACCCTCTGGTGGTCCGAACACCAGAGACCAGCTGCAGAAAAAAGAGGACACCCCTGGGGCGGTGTATACCAGAGGAGTGCTACGGTGCAAAAGGGACACCACATGGCCCAGAAAAATCACCACACCGCGTACCACCGCCACGCCAGGAGCTCCGCGTCACGAAAGCAAGTCACCCATTTAAGGGTCCCTAATCAAAGCCACCCATGCAAGGGTCCCTAATCAAGCACCAAGACGGGACCAAGAACAGCGCGGCCTCCCTCCGCGATCTCTGGCCGCGCACCCTTCATGGCCCGAAGTCGACAGGAATGAGAAGAAATGGAGAGGAGTCTTCGGTTACGGATCTCCCGAAACGAGGAGAGGAAAAGAAAGAGAGAAAAATGAGATGAAACGGTCGACGCCATGGCCTTTTATAGGCCTCTGGAAATAAAGGGATTAAGCGGCCGAGCATTCGATACCTCGGCCGAGACATCAATCCTTCGACCGAGAGATCGATCTCCTGGCCCCCAAATCAATTTCCTTCAGCCTCAGTAGATCTTGCTCAGGGCACCCATTCAAGCCATTACAGACTTCTAAGTCTTCAACCAACCAAGTAGCCTTGGGGGCATTCCTGAGCTAATATAATCAAAACTAGTCTTGGGGGCATGCCCGAGCATCGAAGATCTCTCTCCCCACAAACTGCTGGCCGAAGCTCCTACTCTAGCAAAACAAGACACTCAGCAGCCCTGAGCTCAATACTTCAGCAGCTCCGCGCTCAATAACCTTGCGCACAGGTCGCTCAAGTCACCCAAGCTCTGCGCCCATATCAAACCACTCAGCAGCTCTATGCCGATGCCCATCACTCAGTGGCTCGAGGCCCGTCACCGTGTTCACCCACTCGCCATCTCAACAGCAGGCTCTACGCCTACAAATCACACTCGAGCAATCTCAGTTGGCTCTAAGCCGTAACAACCATCCCATCAGCTCTATGCTCGCTATCACAGTAATAGGCTCTACGCCTTCACCCCTCAACTCAGTGGCTCCAAGCCCACTATCCTGACAGGCTCGAAGCCTATATCTACCGTCTTAACTGGCTCAAAGCCATAGCAACTATCTCAGCGGCTCCAAGCCCAGATCACCGTCAGCAGCTCTACGCTTGTTATCTCAGCGGCTCGAAGCCCATTACCTCAACAGGCTCAAAGCCTATGTCTACCATCATTCAGCGGCTCGAAGCTCATTACCGAATTCGCCAAATCACTCAACTGGCTCAAAGTCGTAACAACCAATCTCAGCGGCTCGAAGCCCATTATCGACAGGCTCTATGCCCATATTCACTCAGCGGCTCTAAGCCCTCAACTCAGCAGCTCTACTCATCAAAGCGGCTCTAAGCCCACTGTCTCAACTGGCTCAAAGCCGTAAACAAGCAAATCTCAACAGGCTCTACGCCGCCCCAACAATCAAGACATCTATTCTCAGGCTCTACGCCTGAATGCTCAAAATCTAACATTTTGAATGCTCAAGCTCTACACTTGGATGCCCAACCACTGTGTACTGGATGCTCAAGTTATACACTTGAATGCTCAAGCTCTACGCTTGGATGCCCAACCACTGCGTACTGGACGCTCAAAGCCTGTATTTTGAATGCTCGGATTCTGCCGTCCGAATGCTCGAGCTCTACGCTCTGAATGCTCAAGTCCGGAACTTGATAGAAGCTCTAAGCTTTAAATCAAACACACACGCACGGGCCCGTGCACATATTGCATTATCACATCGAGTCTGCATCATCATATCTGTTCACATCTAACAACCATCATCACACATATACACTCTGCATATCTCCCATGAAACAGGTCAACCCTGCCATCAACCGGCTCTACGCCTCGGTTTTATTGATCGGTTCAGCGCCTCGATCCTTTGGCTCTACGCCAACACTTATAATGAGAAAGCTCCGTGCATAGACCATCAGAATGCAACCAGCTCTACGCTTCGGTTCAAATCACGTCAAACTCTAAGCACCGACAACCCAGGCCCTCACCTCAAAACTGCAGCAGGCTCCACGCCTTGATCTAATCACCTCAGGCTCTCGCCTTACGATCAATACCAGCTCCGCGCTTTGGTTCCATCAAGCTTTAAGCTTACCTCAGGCCTTCGCCTCACGACCACAGCAGGCTCTACACCTTAGTTTTAATCCCCCCAGGCTCTCGCCTTGTGACTACAACCGGCTCCGCGCCTCGGCTCCACTACGCCAGAAATCATCACCTTAGGCCCTCGCCTCATGACTACAACTGGCTCCGTGCCTCGGTTTCCTCATCTCCAAAGCTCCGTGCTCTAGTTATCGGCCTCGCGCCCCCCATATCTCAAAAACAAACCGGCATCCAACTCATCCCAGCAGATGGTTTGGATTCCACCCCATTACATCAATTCCTTCCAGCTCATTCGCAAGGATAGGCTACTCTACCGAGCTCCTTTCAGTCAAAGTAAGGATGAACAAGAAAAGTAAACGCACCTGCCGTGTACTGATCTACCCCAAAATACTAAGGAAGCTCTACGCAAAAACTCCCCTGGCAGCCCCGCGCTCCTTCAACTATCTTCCGCCAAAACCCTGGCTCAGTCTAGGTACGTCACACTACGGCTTTTTAAGCCCAAAGGTACGTCTTCTGTCTCTAACCCTTCAAACTTTTATTTTTCTTTATTGCCCGAACTACGGTTGGTCTGAATTTCCTTTGTGGAATACGTAGGCAGCCTCCCGGCCCGACCATAACAAAACCTTTTTTGAAAACCCCTTGGAATAGTGGTTGGACCAAATTGAGTTGCTTTTTACAGCTTTGACTCTTACTCAAACATGTCTCGCGATCCGTCTGAGTTCAGTCAAAGAGGGGCATCTGTAGACACCCCAATTTGCCTTAACGATTATTTCAAGTCCCACCTTGGGACCATCTCGATGATGAAATGGATACAGTGATTGCTGATTGCCTCCTTGAGAACCTTAGGACTTTCGGTAAGAACTTTGAGCCACTTAGAGGACCCAATTCAGAGCCATACAGCCTTTCAGACAGAAATACAGAAGCCTAGGAGAATCCATCTGTCGGCCGTGACATCGATCTCACGGCCCTAACATCATTTCCTCACCCGAGCAACCTGTTGCTAGCAAAATCTCCCTGAGAGATCAATCCCTCGGCCGCAAGATCTATCCTTCGGCCGAGACATCCATTCCTCGGCCGTGATATCCTTTACTCGGCCGCCAGATCGACCTTTTTCCAGACTCTGGAACGTGTTCTGTCAGACATTTGATCCAACTACACTACCTTCCCGATGCGTTCGGGCTACGCTTAGAGATTGCGACGTAGAGTTAGAGGTGCATTGCAATTGCAATTGCAATCGTGCCATTTGATTGGCCGGAGTGAGTCACCAATTGCCTATATAAAGGGCCTTTGGACTCCGAAAATATACACACGAAATTCATTAGAGATTACACTCTCTCAAGCCACGAAACTCTGCCAAAATACTCTCTCATTCCCTCTCTTCAAAAGCCCTAACCTCCCGAAGGTAGCCGTCAATCCAGTGATCAAACTCCGAAGTTCAAACCCTAACCCTAGGGTTTTCAATCAAGCAAATCAGTCAATCACAATCAAATCCGAAGCAATCAAGCAACTGAGGGATCAAGGTGGTGAGGCCCAACGGCCTCTGGTTTGTTTTATTTACTGTATTTATGACTAACCGTAGTGTTTTGATCATCTGTTAATCTTTCGGTCTGGTGTGAGGAAGAACATCGACCGGGGCTTCGATCCCTCGGTCGATATATCAAACCAGGAGGATCCCTCGGCCATGACATCTATTCACTGGCCGAGGGATCCATCTCCCTGGGACAGTTTTGCTTTGTTTTCTGCTTTCTAATGCATGTATTACTATTCGCACTGGCTCACTTTACTTACTGTTTAATGGCTAAATTAAACAGACTATGTGTTGGAACTAAACAAAGCATCTACATGTCTTATGTTGAATAACTATGGGCCAGTCTCACGGCTAGGCAGAGAGAGGTGCCTAACACCTTCCCCTTACTGTACTTTTGGCTCCCGTACCCAGAATCTCTATCTGTTTTCCTAGTTTTAATAAACTAGGTGATGACTCTGTTTTGATGATAACCGTTATCATGTGGTGATGTTCCTAGCCATGGGAATGTCCATGATTTCAGTTTACAAAGCAAGCAACCAATCGAGCAAACAAATGTGATCAATCTGTATGGCGATGCCCCATTTGGGAAGTGTCTACACCTGCCGTGTATTGATCTACCCCAAAATAATAAGGAAGCTCTCCGCAAAAGATTCCCCGACAGCCCTGTGCTCCCTCAACTATCTTCCGCCAAAACCCTGGCTCAGTCTAGGTACGTCACTACGGCTTTTTAAGCCCAAAGGTACGTCTTCTTTCTCTAACCCTCCAAACTTTTTCTTTTTCTTTATTGCCCGCCCGAACTACGGTTGGTCTGAATTTCCCCTGTGGAATACGTAGGCAGCCTCCCGGCCCGACCATAACGAAAACCATTTTCAAAAACCCCTTGGAATAGTGGTTGGACCAAATTGAGTTGCTTTTTACAGCTATGACTTTTACTCAAACATGTCTCGCGATCTGTCTGAGCTCAGTCAAAGAGGGGCATCTGTAGACACCCCAATTTGGCCTAACGAATATTTCAAGTCCCACCTTGGGGACCATCCCGATGACGAAATGGATACAGTGATTGCTGATTGCCTTCTTGCGAACCTTAGGACTTTCGGTAAGAACTTTGAGCCACTTAGAGGACCCAATCCAGAGCCATACAGCCTTTCAGACAGAAAATACAGAAGCCTAGGAGAATCCATCTGTCGGCCGTAACATCGATCTAACGGCCTTAACATCATTTCCTCACCCGAGCAACCTGTTGCTAGAAAATCTCCCTGAGAGATCAATCCCTCGGCCGCAAGATCTATTATTCGGCCGCAACATCCATTCCTCGGCCGCCAGATCCTTTCTACGGCCGCCAGATCGTCCTTTTTCCAGACTCTGGAACGTTCTGTCGATTGTTTGATCCAACTACACTACCTCTCCGATGCGTTCGGGCTACGTTCAGAGATTACGACGAAGAGTTTGAATTGCATTGCAATTGCAATTGCAATCGTGCCATTTGATTGGCCGGAGTGAGTCACCAATTGCCTATATAAAGGGCCTTTGGGGTTCCGAAAATACAACAACAAAATACACCAAATTCGTATACTTCCACACTCTCTCAAGCCACAAAACTCTGCACAAATACTCTCTCAAACCCCCTCTTCAAAAGCCCCAACCTCCCGAAAGCATCCACTAATCCGATAATCAAACCCCGAAGTTCAAACCCTAACCCTAGGGTTTTCATAGAAGCAATCAGTCAATCACAATCAATCCAAAGCAATCAAGCAACTGAGGGATCAAGGTGGTGAGGCCCAACGGCCTCTGGTTTGGTCTATTTACTGTCTTTATGCTTAATCGTAGCCTTTTGATTATCTGCTAACTTTTCTGTCTGGTGTGAGGAAGAACACCGACCGGGGCTTCGATCCCTCGGCCGGTACATAAATCCAGGAGGATTCCTCGGACGTGACATCTATTCACCGGCCGCGGGATCCATTTCCCTAGGACAGCTATGTTTTATTCAGCTTTCTAATGCATGTTTCAATTACAGTCTTGGCTCACCATTAACTGCTTAAAGGCTAAAAATAGACTACGTGCTAGAATTAAATAAAGCATCTACATGTCTTATGTTGAATAACTATGGACCAGTCTCACGACTGGGCAAAGAGGGGTGCCTAACACCTTCCCCTTACTGTACTTTTGACTCCCGTACCCAGAATCTCTATCTATTTTCCTAGTTTTAATAAACTAGGTGGCGACTCTGTTTTGATGATAACCGCTATCGTGTGGCGATGTTCCTAGCCATGGGAATGTCCACGATCTTGGTTTATGAAGCAAGCAACCAATCGAGCAAACAACGATCACCCGCTCTAGGGAGGTGTCTACAGGCTGCAAACAAGAACATCAAGAGGATTCTGCGAAAGACTACTGACACCTACACAGACTGGCCATAAATGCTACCTCTGGCAATATGGGGTTATCGAACAACTGAAAGGACTTCAATTGGGGCTACTCCATATTCCCTTGTCTATAGGATGGAAGTCGTCTTGCCTATCGAACTAGAGCTACCCTCATTAAGGGTTCTGGCTGAGACTGGAATGATCGAAGAAGACTGGGTTGAAAACTATTACGACGAGTTGGCATTACTAGATGAAAGATGACTAAGAGCGTTATACCATGTGCAAAGGTATCAACGCCGCATCGCACGAGCCTTCAACAAAAAAGTAAAACCATGAGACATCAAGGATGGGGATATGGTGCTCAAAGCAATCCGTCGCCACGTTTCCGACCCGAGAGGCAAGTTTAGACCAAACTGGGGAGGCCCCTACCTTATCAAACGCATACTGTCTGGAGGAGCAGCCCACATTGCAGACCTGGATGGAATGGAATTTGCAACACCAGTCAATATTGACAAGCTGAGGAAGTACTACCCCTGAGAGATGTTTGTTGGGTTGAAAACCACAAGGGTGGGCGGTCCAAGGAAAAATTAGAGCAGCCTGCTAGGTCGAAAACCCGCAAGGGCAGCTTAGGCAAAAACTAAGGCATAAATAAAAGCGCTCGCTAGACTGAAAACCCGCAAGGGCGGTTTAGGCAAAATCAAGAGCACAAAAGGAGAGAAAAATACCCGAGTGAACCCTAGCTAAAACAAAACAAGTCTCGAACTACGTGAATGGCCTGATTCCCTCTATGGGATACGTAGGCAATCTCTAGAGTGAGATTCGGCCACTGTTATCACCATCACTTCCAGATTTCTAGGTCTATCCTAAGCATACTGTCAAAACCATGGCAAAGACATTTTAATAAATCAACCAAATGTTTTATTACTTCCAAAGAAAAAGGAAAAGCAAGCTCAAACAATTCTCAAATCTATGAAAGCTAGAATCAAACAAAGAGCATCTTTTGACAAGCATAAGCAATTTGTCAATCTCTAGGTCTTCCTTCTCTTCGCACTTTTGTCCTTCAAAAGGTTTTTCTCCAACCAGCGCTTATACGAACCCGATAGCTTGTCAGCAGAGTTCCCAGCAACCTCTTGCATCGCTCGGTTCGGCCAAAAATGAAGCATATTGCGACGAAAGCTGGCATCGTGAACCTTGGAAACAGCATACTGTAGACACCTCCCAAACGGGGCATCGCCATACAGACTGATCACGTTTGTTTGCTCGATTGGTTGTTCGCTTCATAAACCAAAATCATGGACATTCCCATGGCTAGGAACATCGCCACATGATAACGGTTATCATCAAATAGAGCCGTCACCTAGTTTATTAAAACTAGGAAAACAAATAGAGATTCTGGATACGGGAGCCAAAAGTACAATGAGGGGAAGGTGTTAGGCACCCCTCTTTGCCCAGTCGTGAGACTGGCCCATAATCATTCAACATAAGACGTGTAGATGCTTTGTTTAATTCCAACACATAGTCTGTTTATTTATTCCTTTAAACAGTAAGTAAGGTGAGCCAGTGCGATAAATAAGCATGCATTAGAAAGCAGAGAAAGCAAATAAACTGTCCCAGGAGATCGATTACTCGGCCGGTGAATGGATGTCACGGCCGAGTAATCATACTGGTTTGATGTACCGGCCGAGGGATCGAGGCCCCGGTCGGTGTTCTTCCTCACACCAGACAGAAAGATTAACGGATAATCAAAATGCTACGGTTAGTCAAAAATACAGTAAATTGAGACAAACCAGAGGCCGTTGGGCCTCACCACCTTGATCCCTCAGTTGCTTGATTGCCTTGGATTGGGCGTGATTGATTGATTGCTTGATCGAGAACCCTAGAGTTAGGGTTTGAACTTCGGGGTTTGATCGCCGGATTGACGGCTACCTTCGAAAGGTTAGGGCTTTTGGAGTATGGGATTGAGAGAGTATTTTGACAGAGTTTCGTGGCTTGATCGAGTGTGTAGGTCTATCAATTTTTGTGTTTATTTCGGAGCCCAAAGGCTCCTTTATATAGGCATACGGATGACTCACTCCGGCCAATCAAATCATGAGATGGCAATTGCAATTGCAATGCATCTCTAACTCTACGTCGTAATCTCTGAGCGTAGCCCGAACGCATCGGGAAGGTAGTGTAGTTGGATCGAACGTCAACGTTCCAGAGTCTGGAAAAAGGTCGATCTGGCGGCCGAGCAAAGGATGTCGCGGCTGTGGAATGGATATCTCGACCGAAGGATAGATCTTGCGGCCGAGGAATTGATCTCTCAAGGAGATTTTGCTGGCAACAGGTTGCTCGGGTGAGGAATTGATGTTATGGCCGTTAGATCGATGTTACGGCCGCCAGATGGATTCTCCTAGGCTTCTGTATTTCTGTCTGAAAGGCTGTATGGCTCTGAATTGGGTCCTCTAAGTGGTTCAAAGTTCTCACCGAAAGTCCTAAGGTCCTCAAGGAAGCAATCAGCAATCACTGTATCCGTTTCATCATCGGGATTGTCCCAAGGTGGGACTTGAAATAATCGTTAGGCCAAATTGGGGTGTCTACATGCACTAGAATGGACCAAACTCAGACGGAGCGCGAGACATGTTTGAGTAAGAGTCAAAGTTGTAAAAAGCAACTCAATTTGGTCCAACCACTATTCCAAGGGGTTTTCGAAAAAGGTTTTGTTATGGTCGGGCCGGGAGGCTGCCTACGTATTCCACAAGGGAAATTCAGACCAATCGTAGTTCGGGAGGGCAATAAAGAAAAATAAAAAAGTTTTGGAGGGTTAGAGACAGAAGACGTACCTTAGGGCTTAAAAAGTCGTAGTGTGACGTACCTAGACTGAGCCAGGGTTTTGGCAAAGAGTAGTTGAAGGAGCGCAGGGCTACCGGGGGAGTTTTTGCGGAAAGCTTCCTTAGTTATTTTTGGGTAGATCAGTACACTGCAGGTGCGTTTGCTTTTCTTGATCATCCTTACTTTGACTGAAAGGAGCTCGGTAGAGTAGCCTATCCTTGCGAATGAGCTGGAAGGGATTGATGTAGTGGGGTGGAATCCAGACCATCTACTGGGGATGAGTTGGATGCCGGCTTGCTTTTGAGACGTGAGGGGCACAGGGCCAGTAACTGGAGCACGGAGCTTTGGTGATGAGGAAACCGAGACACGGAGCTGGTTGTAGTCATGAGGCGAAAGCTTGGAGAGTGATAGAATCGAGGCGTGGAGCTTGTTGCAATCTTGAGGCGAAGGCCTGAGGGGATTGGGTAAGACCGAAGCGCGGAGCTGGTGTTGATCATAAGGCGAGAGCCTGAGGTGATTGATAGGACCGAAGCGCGGAGCTGGTGTTGATCATAAGGCGAGAGCCTGAGGTGACTTGATTGAGGCGTGGAGCCTGCTGTGGTTATGAGGCGAAGGCCTGAGGTGAGCTTAGAGCTTGATGGGACCGAAGCGCGGAGCTGGTATTGATCAGGAGGTGAGATCATGAGGTGTCAGAGCTTGATGTGATGAACCGAAGCGCGGAGCTGGTATAAGGCAAGAGCCTGAGGTGAGCTTAGAGCTTGATGGGACCGAAGCGCGGAGCTGGTATTGATCAGGATGAGAGCCTGTGGTGTCAGAGCTTTGAGCTTGACGTGATGAACCGAAGCGCGGAGCTGGTGTAAGGCAAGGGCCTGAGATGAAGGAACTGAGGCGTGGAGCCTGAAGTGATCGAGGCGTGGAGCCTGCATGTAGTCTTGAGGCAAGGGCCTAAGTTGTCGGAGCTTAGAGCTTGACGTGATTTGAACCGAAGCGTAGAGCTGGTTGCATTCTGATGGTCTGCGCACGGAGCTTTTCCATCATAAGTGTTGGCGTGGAGCCAAAAGATCGAGGCGTTGGGCCGATCAATAAAACCGAGGCATAGAGCCGGTTGATTGCAGGATTGACCTGTTTCATAAAAAATATGCAGAGTGTATATGTGTGATGATGGTTGTTAGATGTGAACAGATGTGATGATGCAGACTAGATGTGAAAATGCAATATGTGCACGGGCCCATGCGTGTGTGTTTGTTTTAAGCTTAGAGCTTCTATCAAGTTCCGGACTTGAGCATTCAGAGCGTAGAGCTCGAGCATTCGGACGGCAGAATCCAAGCATTCAAAGTACAGGCTTTGAGCGTCCAGTACACAGTGGTTAGGCATCCAAGCGTAGAGCTTGAGCATTCAAGTGTATGACTTGAGCATCCAGTACACAGTGGTTGGGCATCCAAACGTAGAGCTTGAGCATTCAAAAATGTTAGATTTTTGAGCATTCAGGCGTAGAGCCTAAGAATAGATGTCTTGATTGTTGGGATGGCGTAGAGCCTGTTGCTTGTTTACGGCTTCGAGCCAGTTGAGATGATGAACACAGGCTTCGAGCCTGTTAAGAACTTGATTGTGTACGGCTTCGAGCCAGTTGAGACAATGGGCTTAGAGCCGCTGGGTTGGTTGTTACGGCTTCGAGCCAGTTGAGATAAGGGGCTTTGAGCCGCCAAGTTGAGTGATTACAGGCATAGAGCCTGTTGCCGTGATAGCGAGCATAGAGCTGCTGAGATAAGGGGCTTTGAGCCGCTGGGTGATAGTAGACGTAGGCTTCGAGCCTGTTGAGGTAATGGGCTTTGAGCCGCTTTGGTGAGATAACGGGCGTAGAGCCGGCTGTGTTGAGGGCTTAGAGCCGCTGAGATGATAGGTACAGGCTTTAAGCCTGTTGGAGTAATGGGCTTCGAGCCGCTGAGTTGATTGTTATGGGCATCGAGCCAGTTTAGATGGTAGATATAGGCTTCGAGCCTGTCGATTATGGCTTTGAGCCTGTGGAGGCGGTGGACCTGGAGCCACGGTGTTCGATAGTGAATATGGGCATAGAGCCGCTGAGAAGGTTGATACGGGCACGGAGCTGTTTATTTCTTTGGTAGTGGATATGGGCATAGAGCCGTTGGATGTTTTGACTTGTTTTGGTCAGCAGCTTATGGAGAGAGATTTTTCTCATGCTTGGTTATGCCCCCAAGGCTGGTTTTGATCATGTTGTATTGGCTTGGGGATGCCCCCAAGGCTACTCGGTTGGTTGAGGATTTAGAAGTCTCTGATGGCTCGAATTAGTGCACTGAGCAAAATCTACTTCTCGTTGAAGGAAATTGATTTGGAGGGCCAGGAGATCGATCTCCCGGCCGAGATATTGATGTATCGGCCGAGGAATCGATGTCTCGGCCGCTTAATCGATTCATTTCCAGGGGCCTATAAAAGGCCACGGCCTCAGCCGTTTGTTTCACTTTCCTTTCTTCCTTCTCCGTTCCTTCCGTCCGAGGCTTCCACCGAAGACTCCCCCCCCTCCACTTCTCCTTGTTTCCGACAGCTCCGGGCCGTGGGTGATATGCTGATGCAGCTAGCGTGCGCGGAGGGAGACCGCGTTTGCTTTTGGTCCTGTCTTGACGCTTGATTATGGATCCTCGCATGAGTATGCTTGATTAGGGGCCCTCGCATGGGTGACTTGCTTCCGCGACACGGAGCTCCTGGCGTGGCGGTGGTACGCGGTGTGGTGGTTTTTCTGGACCATGTGGTGTCCCTTCTGCACCGTAGTACTCCTTTGGTATACATCGCCCTAGGGGCGTCCTCTTCTTTTTTGCAGCTGGTCTCTTTTGTTCGGACCACCAGAGGGTTCGACATCCTCTCCTGCTTCCTCTTTTTTCGTTTTTTCTTTGTTTCCCTTCCTGCATAGGTTAGCTCGACAGGAAATCGATGTATAGTTTGTTTAGGAAATGTGGGATGATTCACCTTGTGATGTAAAAAGCTTTCGATATATGAAAAAAAACCTTTTGCTCTGCGATTGTGATTGTACATGCTGTTTCTACGTTGTTTGCGTGTGATATTCTCGTTAATCCAATGAAACGAACTGAACCGTGGGAACAGTCTGTAAAATAGCCGTTCTGGCGGCCGATCTAGTGATTACACGGCCGAAACTTTGATCTGGCGGCCGACGGATCGTTTTGTTTGCTTGGGTTTGACTTGCAGGTCAACCCTATTATCTACGGGCCGATGGATTGATCCCACGGCCGTCTTATCGAAGTGCCGGCCGAGAGACCGACTAAATTTCCGAGGATTACGAATCCGATTCCGATTCAAACTAAGACTCGACCTAGTCCTATAAGTACGCGTTCTACGAACCCGATAGCATTGTCAGCAGCAATTCTTTGCACATGGCACAACCAGTCCTTGATCAGTGGTTGGATTCCTTTAATGGCCTTGACCGTCTGCACTTTAAGTCCTTTGGCATGGACTTCCTCTTTTCCCTTCGTCACATTCCCGTGAATTTTGCCTTCCTTAGGGCAGCCGCTAGTTTGTGGGACCCTGATTTTCACATCTTTCGCTTTAAGAGAGAGGAGTTGTGTCCTACTATCGAGGAATTTGCGGCCATTATGGGCCATTCAGACAGGGAAGGTTTTGTTGTCCCAAATCCTTTGTTCAACCGAAGTGATCTCCTGAAGGATTTACTCCGAGTCCAGAAACATGAAGTTAAATTCTTCCTAGTGAAAGGAAGGCTGGAGATTCTGCAACTTATTCAGCGTTTTGGTACAGCTGAGGCCCATCGCCAAGTTTCCCTACAGAAGTCGTGCTTTCATGCATGGTGCATTTGTCTCCTTCATTACTACTTGCTTGGCCCTTCCTCTGGTCATGCTGATCCTGTATTGCTTAACCTTGCTCAACAAATTGGAAACCGTGTGGGTTTCGCTGGCTTAGTGTTGGCGGAGACCTTGATGGGTGTAGATGTGATGAAGGGTAGTCCTACAGCCCAGTTCTCAGGCGGTCCCTTGCTATTGCAGGTTCGCTCCTTTATTTGTTTATTTTGTCAAGTTTATCTTTTCACTCATCACTCTTTTGTTTTGACTCACGTGTTCTCTCAACTCACAATTTTCCCTTTTTCTCTAGGTGTGGTTGTTTGAGAAGCTAAAGGTGTGGGATGCGCCGGAGCGACTTCCTTATAATCCAAACCAATGCACGGAGCGTCACATGATTAAGCAATTCCCAACTGAGGCTACTTGGGAAGCATGGATGAGGACCTGCAGGGGTGATTGGATTCAATGGGTTTGCCCCTTGTATGGTATCGAGAGCATGACCGTGAGTACCATGAACCACTTTGGTGTAGCAGTGATTGGCATTACTCGAGTCGTTTTCTACTTCCCTGCTCGCTTTCAAAGGCAGTTTGGGGCTGAACAAGCCGCACTCTTGGGTGACCCCGAGTACACCGTCTCTAAGATCCATGATGCCAACTTCCGTCGCAATATGCTGCGTCTTTGGCCAAACAGAGTGATGCAGGAGGTTGCTGAGAACTTCGTTGCCAAGCTATCGGGTTCTTACAAACGCTGGTTGAAGAAAAACCTTTTGGAGGATAGTAGTGCAAAGAGAAGGAAGACCTAGAGATCGACGCTTTGCTTATGTTTTTCAAAAGATGTTTGTTTGATTCTAGCTTTCATGGATTAAGAATTGTTTAGGTTTGCTTTGCCCTTTCTCTTTGGAAATAATAAAACATTTGGTCGTTTTATTTGAAGATGTTATTGCCATGTTGTGATAGCGAACATGCTTTAGGATAGACCTAGAAATTTCGGAAGTGATGATGATAGCAGTGGCCGAATCTCAAACTTTAGAGATTGCCTACGTATCCCGTGGAGGGAATCAGGCCATAAACGTAGTTCCAACAAAGGGGATTTGTTTTGTTTAGGGTCCACTCGGGTATTTTCCTCTCCTTTTGTGCTCTAAATTTTGCCTAACAACCGCCCTTGCGGGTTTTCGGTCTAGCGAGCGTTTTATTTATGCCTTAGTTTTTGCCTAAGTCGCCCTAGCGGGTTTTCGACCTAGCAGGCTGCTCTAATTTTTGCTTGGATCTGCCCACCCTTGTGGTTTTCGGTCCAACGAGCATCTCTCATGGGTAATACTTCCTCAACTTGTCAATGTTGACTGGCGTTGCGAATTCCATTCCATCCAAGTCTGCAATGTATGCTGCTCCTCCAGAAAGTATGCGTTTGATAAGGTAGGGGCTCCCCAGTTTGGTCTAAACTTGCCTCTTGGGTCTGAGACGTGGCGACGAATTGCTTTGAGCACCATGTCTCCTACCTTGATGTCCCTAGGTTTCACCTTTTTGTTGAATGCTCGTGCAATGCGGCGTTGATACCCTTGTACATGGTATAAAGCCCCCAGTCTCCTTTTGTCTAGTAGTGCCAACTCGTCGTAGCGGTTTTGAACCCAGTCTTCTTCGATCATTCCAGTCTCAGCTAGAACCCTCAACGAAGGTAATTCCAATTCGATAGGCAAGACAGCTTCCATTCCATAGACCAGAGAGTAGGGAGTGGCCCCAGTTGAAGTCCTTTCAGTTGTTCGATATCCCCATAGCGCCAGAGGTAGCATTTCTGGCCAGTCTGTGTATGTGTCGGTAGTTTTCCGCAGAATCCTCTTGACATTCTTGTTTGCAGCCTCAACTGCTCCATTAGTTTGAGGTCGGTAAGTAGACGACCGATGATTCTGTATCCCAAATTCGGCGAAAAGCCTCTTTGTCGCCCCCTTGAAGTGCGATCCATTATCACAGACAAACTCGTGAGGTACACCATGATATTAGTGCGAATGAATTTGGCCACATGAGTGGCTTTGAGGGTAGCATAGGAAGCTGCTTCTACCCATTTGGTGAAGTAGTCGATGGCCACCAGAATGAACTGATGTTTGTATTTCCCCTTTGGATTTATGCTTCCAATGACGTCTATCCCCCAAGTGGAGAATGGCCAGGGGGATGTCATGCTATACAATTCTGTAGGGGGAATACGCATACGATCAGCGTGAGTTTGGCATTTGTAACATCGGCGAACATAATCAGCGCAGTCGGCCTCCATTGTAGTCCAGTAATATCCCTGACGTAGGATCTTCTTTGCCATCGTTGCCCCATTCATGTGTGGCCCACAAATTCCTTCATGTATTTCCTCCATTACCTTGTGGCTGTCCTCCGTTGTGATGCAAAGTTGACTTGGACCCAAGTGTGTCCTTCGGTATAGTGCTCCTCCACAGATTATAAATCGGGCAGCAAACTTCCGCAGAGCCGTTTTGTCCTTCGAGGTGGCCTCGGATGGGTATTCTCCTTTTTCCAGGAATTCCTTCACGTCTTCGTACCATGGCTTGCCATCGTCTTCACCTTCCTCGATAAAGGTACACTCACATGCTGGTTTAACCTTTTGCTCGATCATGAGAGGCCGCATTGTGAATCCCAGGGGTATCTCGACTATAGATGCTAACGTCGCCAGTGCATCTGCAAATCTATTGCTCACTCAAGGAGTGTGCGTGAAGATAACAGAATCGAATTGTGGAATTAGATCCTCCAGCACAGAGTGATATAGCTTCAGTGTATCCTCCTTGACCTTCCAGTCTCCTCTTGCTTGAGATACCACCAGGTTTGAATCCCCAGTGACTTCTACCCTTTTTGCCCCTAGCTCTAGGGCTGCCTCCATTCCGACAATACAAGCCTCGTACTCAGCTTGATTGTTAGTGACCTCAAACCTTAGTTTATATGACAAAGGGATGTGGGAGTCGTTTGGGGAAACTAGCAATACCCCTATGCCATATCCACATTGGTTTGATGCTCCATCAAAGTAAAGTTGCCAGGTGTCGTCTAAGAGACATAAGATGTCCTCGTCGGGGAACATGAAGTCTTCTGCCTCGGGCTCTGTTACAGGGTGATCCGCCAAGAATTCTGCCATAGCTCTTCCTTTTACTGATTTCCTTGTCATGTATTTGAGGTCGAACTCTGCTAGCAGCAATAACCACCTAGCTAGCTTTCCGATAAGTGCTGGCTTTTCGAAAAGATACTTGATTGGGTCTAAACGAGAGACCAGCACCACCGGATGTGCTAACAGGTAGTGCCTCAGTTTCTTTGTGGCCCATACTAGCCCCCAACAGGTTTTCTCGAGGGGAGTGTACCTTGTCTCATAATCCATCATTTTCTTGCTGAGGTAGTATATGGCGCACTCTACCTTGGCGTCGTTTTCTTGCGCTAGCATACATCCCATGGACGTGTCTGTTACTGAGAGATACAGAATCAATGGCTTCCCAGGGATGGGTGGCGATAGTACAGGTGGATTCTGAAGGTATTCTTTGATTGCCTCAAATGCTTGCTGACAGTCTTGGCTCCATTCAAAATCCGTACCTTTCTTCAGTAGCTTGAAAAGAGGTTCACAGGTGGTTGTGAGCTTGGAAATGAACCTGCTGATGAACTGTACCTTCCCTAAGAAGCTCCTTACTTCCTTCTCTGTCCTAGGTGGTGATATCTCCATGATAGCCTGTATCTTGGAAGGATCTACTTCGATTCCTCTTTGAGTGATGAGGAAACCCAACATCTTTCCAGCTGTTACCCCAAAAGTGCATTTTTGAGGGTTAAGACGTAACTTATAATTCCTAATCCTCTCAAAGAACTTTTGGAGTGCTCCATAGTGTCCTTCCCTCTCCTTCGATTTGACTATCATATCGTCGACATACACCTCGACCTCTTTGTGCATCATGTCGTGCAGTAGTGTTGTGGCCATCCTCTGGTAAGTGGCTCCAGCATTCTTCAACCCAAACGGCATTACTCGGTAGCAGTAAGTTCCCCAAGGCGTAGTGAAGGTGGTTTTCTCTCTATCCTCAGGAGACATAAGGATTTGGTTATACCCAGAAAATCTATCCATGAAAGATAGCAATGCATGCCCTGCGGTGTTATCCACTAGCTCGTCTATGTGAGGTAATGGGAAGTCATCTTTCGGACTGGCTTTGTTGAGATCTCGGAAATCTACACAGACCCTGATTCCTCCAGTTTTCTTTGGTACGGGAACGATGTTTGCTACCCATTGTGGAAATTCGGTGACTATGAGAAAACCAGCGTTGATTTGTTTAGTGACTTCTTCTTTTATTTTTAGGACCCAATCAGGGCGCATACGTCTCAGTTTTTGTTTAACTGGTTTTGCATCAGGATGAAGAGGAATTTTATGTTGAACAATTTCAGGGTCTATTCCAGGCATGTTCTCGTAAGACCAGGCAAAAACATCTTTGTATTCTTTTAGCAAAAGGATTAGTTTTTCACTTTCTTGAGGAGATAGTGCGGCACCAATTTTAACCATTTTGGGCTCATTTGCAGAGCCTATGTTTGCTGTGATTATTTTCTCAGAAAAAGGTTTAGCGTGCCTTTCCTCTTCTCTCTCGATGAATTCTAGAATTTCTTTTGGAATTTCTTCCTCAAAATTTGGTTTGTCGGAGTCCACACAATTGATCATAGGCAAAGTGAAATACTCTAAATCTTCCTTCTCATTGCTAAGTTTATCAAAAGACATTTCAGAGTCAAACTCAAAGTAAATGCTATACCTTGGTACTTTGACCAGGTTTTCCTCACTAGACTTAGTAGTTTCAAAGGATGAAAAGCTTGACTCGGAGTCGGAATCGGAATCAGAACTAAGATCAGAATTAGCGCTTTTCATTTTGTATTTTAGAGTATGTTCCACGGTCCAGTTAGGGTAAGCCCCTTTTTCAGCATCCACAATCAGCTCAGAGCAGTCTTTTTTATCACCAAGGTCAATCATCAGTACTTCACTGTCACCTTGATTCGCACTTTCATCATTGTCACCCTGCAAGTCTTGGAGGGCCATTTGATTTGCTATTGCTGTTATCTCCTCCAATTGTGCTTCAACCTCAGCTTCGTCGCTGTTGTCGACTCGTCGTGTGCCAACAAAGCCCCACCAATTACCAAAGCTATCTATGATGGGGTGGATCACCCTTATTTCATTGTTGGTGACCCCCTCATCAAAGAGTAGGTTTAGTGATATTTCATCAAGTGGGTCATTGTCGACAGCCTCTTCTTCCTTTGCCTCTTCAGTCTCGAGGCTGTTGACCTCGTCTATTGGCCAATAATCATCGGTAGGTGCATAGGGGTCATAAAAGTAGATTGGAACCATGCGAAGCCCTTCTTCTTCAATCAGGTCTTCTACCTCTTCCTCATAAACCGTTCCAGCGAACATGACATGGTTGTCTTCAACGATAGCCATCATAGGCTTTGGTTGATTTACTGGAGTGATGTATTCAGAGGGGTTGAAATCTTCAACAGCAAAGTGGAGCGGGCCAGACAGCTTGGTGACAACTTGAAAGTGCGAATCAGACATGAACAGTGATGCAGTCATTTTTCCTGAAAAAGGTTTTTGCTTTAGTTAGATTGATTAATCTTACCTACTGTTTATTTGACTTAGAGAGATTCCTAAGGTGTAACCTGCAAAAGAGAAATTTTACAATATACATATACAACAGGTGTGAGGAAGAACTTGGAAGCAAAATGCAAGTAGGTTCCTAGCCTGTAGGTTCCTGTCTTAGTTTGATAAGTTCTATGGCTTTCTAAAATATGCAAGTTTTTGGTAGTCTCAGGGTGCTCCGTTGTCAAAGGGCATCAATCCTCTTGCCAGCCCATCATAGGCGGCGATTGGGTGATTTCCTTTTTGATATACCACTAGGTATGAGTGACTGTGGAGTTTGCTGGAACCCCCAACATAGCCCGTGTCATGCCGGGATATCAGGTGAACTCAACGGGTTGCCCGCTCGATGCATATGATAGATGAATTAAACAAGGCATGTATTAGTCTTATGTTGAACTTTTTGGTTATGGCTCTCATATTCCCAAGCGGAGTCGCCGAGCTGTAGACACCTCCCAAACGGGGCATCGCCATACAGATTGATCACGTTTGTTTGCTCGATTGGTTGTTCGCTTCATAAACCAAAATCATGGACATTCCCATGGCTAGGAACATCGCCACATGATAACGGTTATCATCAAATAGAGCCGCCACCTAGTTTATTAAAACTAGGAAAACAGATAGAGATTCTGGATACGGGAGCCAAAAGTACAATGAGGGGAAGGTGTTAGGCACCCCTCTTTGCCCAGTCGTGAGACTGGCCCATAATCATTCAACATAAGACGTGTAGATGCTTTGTTTAATTCCAACACATAGTCTGTTTATTTATTCCTTTAAACAGTAAGTAAGGTGAGCCAGTGCGATAAATAAGCATGCATTAGAAAGCAGAGAAAGCAAATAAACTGTCCCAGGAGATCGATTACTCGGCCGGTGAATGGATGTCACGGCCGAGTAATCATACTGGTTTGATGTACCGGCCGAGGGATCGAGGCCCCGGTCGGTGTTCTTCCTCACACCAGACAGAAAGATTAACGGATAATCAAAATGCTACGGTTAGTCGAAAATACAGTAAATTGAGACAAACCAGAGGCCGTTGGGCCTCAACCTTGATCCTTCAGTTGCTTGATTGCCTTGGATTGGGCGTGATTGATTGATTGCTTGATCGAGAACCCTAGAGTTAGGGTTTGAACTTCGGGGTTTGATCGCCGGATTGACGGCTACCTTCGAAAGGTTAGGGCTTTTGGAGTATGGGATTGAGAGAGTATTTTGACAGAGTTTCGTGGCTTGATCGAGTGTGTAGGTCTATCAATTTCTGTGTTTATTTCGGAGCCCAAAGGCTCCTTTATATAGGCATAGGGATGACTCACTCCGGCCAATCAAATCATGACATGGCAATTGCAATTGCAATGCATCTCTAACTCTACGTCGTAATCTCTGAGCGTAGCCCGAACGCATCGGGAAGGTAGTGTAGTTGGATCAAACCACACGTCTGACAGAACGTTCCAGAGTCTGGAAAAAGGTCGATCTGGCGGTCGAGCAAAGGATGTCGCGGCCGTGGAATGGATATCTCGGCCGAAGGATAGATCTTGCGGCCGAGGAATTGATCTCTCAGGGAGATTTTGCTGGCAACAGGTTGCTCGGGTGAGGAATTGATGTTATGGCCGTTAGATCGATGTTACGGCCGCCAGATGGATTCTCCTAGGCTTCTGTATTTCTGTCTGAAAGGCTGTATGGCTCTGAATTGGGTCCTCTAAGTGGTTCAAAGTTCTCACCGAAAGTCCTAAGGTCCTCAAGGAAGCAATCAGCAATCACTGTATCCGTTTCATCATCGGGATTGTCCCAAGGTGGGACTTGAAATAATCGTTAGGCCAAATTGGGATGTCTACACATACTCAGGGTCACCCAAGACTTTGCCTTGTTCGGCCCCAAATTGTCTTTGAAAGCGGGAAGGAAAGTAGAAGGTAACTTGAGTAATACCGATCACCGCAACGCCAAAATGGTTCATGGTACTTGCAGTCATGCTCTCAACACCATACCAAGGGCAAACCCATTGAACCTGATCGCCCTTGCGAGTCTCCATCCATGCCTTCCAAGCAGCCTCAGTTGGAAACTGTCTGGTCACACAATGCTCCGTGAAGTGGTCTGAATTATAGGGAAGCCACTCTGGCGCATTCCATACCCTAAGCTTTTCATAAAGCCATACCTATGGAAAACCAGGGAAAATTGCGAGTTGTGAGAACACGTAAGTCAAAACAAAAGAGTGATGAGTGGAAAGATAACTTGACAATAAACAAGTAAATAGTGAACCTGTAGTAACAAAGGACTGCCTAAGAACTGGGCTATGGGATTACCCTTCACTGCATCGAGACTCATCAAAGTCTCTGCCAACACTAAACCAGCAAAGCCTACACGGTTTCCAATCTGTTGAGCGAAATCAAGCAGCATAGAATCAGCATGGCCAGAGGAAGGGCCAAGCAAGTAATAGTGGAGAAGGCAGACACATAGCGCATGAAAGCATGCTTTCTGTCGAGAAACTTGAAAAACCTAACTTCGTGTTTCTAGCCTCAGCTACACCGAAATGCTGAACAAACTGTAAGGTTTCTAGCCTTCCATTCACCATGAAAAACCTAACTTCGTGTTTCTGAACTTGGAGCAAAGCCTCCAGTAGGTTGCCACGGTTGAACAAAGGGTTAGGGACAATGAGGCCTTCTCTATCCGAATGACCCATAATAGCAGCAAACTCCTCGATGGTAGGACATAGTTCTTCTCTTCTGAATCGAAAGACATGAAGAATAGGGTCCCACAAGCTGGTGGCTGCCCGAAGGAAAGCAAAATTCTCAGGAATTTGGCAAAGAGAGAAAATGAAGTCCATACCAAAGGACTTAAAGTGTAGACGGTCGAGGCCGTTGAAGGAATCCAACCACTGATCAAGCACTGGTTGTGCCATATGCAAGCAACTGTTACTGACAATGCTATCAAATTCGTAGAACGCGTAGTTATAGGCTAGGTTGAGTCCAAGTTTGAATCGAAATCGGATTCTAAATCCTCATTAATTAGGTCGTTCTACCGGCCGAAACTTTGAAACAACGGCCGCATGATCGATTCCCCGGCCCTTGAAAACCAAGGCTGACTCAAAGTCAACCCTCAGGAAGAGGAATCGATCCCTCGACCGCCAAAGCAATGGCTCGGCCGCCATAACGGCTAAAAAATAGGGCACTTCCACGGTTCTGTTCAATTCACCGGATTTTCACCGAATTATCAATTTTATGCAGTACAAACGGTGTAAATAAAAGCATACACAATCACATATCAGGACAAAAGACTTTGTTTCATATAAAAAAAGTTTTTACATCACAATGTGGATCATCCCACATTCCCTAAACAAGCTATACATCAGTTTCCTGTCGGACTAACCTATGCAGGAAGAGAAACAAAAGAAAAGAAGGAGAAGAGGATGCCGAATCTTCTGGTGGTTCGAACACCAGAGACCAGCTGCAAAAAAGAAAAGGACACCCCCAGGGCGACGTATACCAAAGGAGTACTGCGATGCAGAAGAGACATCGCGTGGCTCAAAAGAAACACCACATGGCCCAGAAAAATCATCATACCGCGTACAGATGCCACCCCAGGAATTCTGCATCACGGAAGCAAGCCCCCCATGCGAGGGTGGGTCCCTAATCAAGCATCAAGACAAGTCCAAGAACAGCGCGGACTCCCTCCGTGCATGCTGGCCATACAGACATGTCGCCCGAACCGATGAAGAAGTCGAAGGGATGCAGAGGAGCCCTCGGCGGAACCTGCAGTAGAGAACGAAGGAAGAAGAGAGAGAAAGATGAAATAAAACGACTGAGGCTGTGGCCTTTTATAGAGCTCTGGAAACGAAGCGACTACACGGCCGAGACTTCGATCCTTCAGCCGAGAAATCAATTATTCGGCCGCTAGATCGATTTCCTGGCCTACCAATCTATTTCCTACAACAGCAGCAAATCTTGCTCGGTGCACTGAATTAAAGCAAAAATGAGGTTTTGGGTCCTCGACAGAGAAAACCATTTTTGAATCAGCCTTGGGGGCACACCCAAGCATAAAGAGGTTCCCTCTTCATGGCAGCAAGCTCACCAGATGCTAGTCACTTGATCTAACTCTACACTCCCCAAACAGCCGTCTTATGCTCAACAGCTCTGCATTCACCATTTCAGCGGCTCTATGCCCGTGTTTGCCACCCCAGCAACTCCACATCCATCAAGCCACTCAACAGGTTCCATTTCCAACACCTCCAAACCCAGGCTCACTACTTAAGCCACTTTAAGCTCACCAAGCTATCCAGGGCTCTACGCCCAGTCCACCCTATCAATAGCTCTACACTCGCTATCTCAACGGCTCTATGCCCGTACTCACCATCAGCAGCTCTAAGCTCACTCAGCGGCCATGTGCTCACCATCATGATCCCCCAATAACTCTGTGTTCATCCAGCAGCACCACATGCTCACTTCTCAAGCCGTTCGACAAGCTCTATGTTCACCGTCTCAACAGCTTCCTCTCAGCAATTTCATTCCTCCCAGTAGCTCTATTCAGCAGCTCTCCGCGCCTATTATCACTCAACGACTCCACGCCCATACTAGTCATCCCAGCAGCTCTGAAGCTCTTTATCAGCCAAGTCCTGTATTCAACCATCTCAACAGCTCTACACTCACTATCAGCAGCTCCATGCTCAATCACTCAGCGGCTCTACGCCCGTAACCATCTTAACAACTCAGCAGCACCCCGTACTCACCACTTCAACGGCTCTACGCCCATATCCACCCTTTCAGCGGCTCTACGCCCATTATCTCAACTGGCTCTATGCCGTAAATAATCCTCAATTGGCTCCACGCTGTACCAATCAACAAAATATCATCTATTCTCAAGCTCTACGCTTGAATGCTCAAAATCCAACATTTTGAATGCTCGAAGCTCTTCGAATGCCCAACCACTGTGTACTGGATGCTCAAGTTCTACACTTGAATGCTCAAGCTCTATGCTTTGGATGCCCAACCACTGCGTACTGGATGCTCAAAGCCTATACTTTGAATGCTTGGATTCTACCGTCCGAATGCTCGAGCTCTGCGCTCCGAATGCTCAAGTCCAGAACTTGAAAGAAGCTCTACGCTTAAAAAAATCAAACACACACGCACGGGCCCGTGCACATAAGCATCAATTGCATCACCATTGTCACATCGAGTTTGCATCATCATATTTGCTCACATCTAACCACTATCATCATCATACACATGTTTTGCATCTCTCTCACTCATGAAACAGGTCAATCCTGCAATCAACCAGCTCTACGCCTCGGTTTTATTGATCGGTCTAGCGCCTCGATCCTTTGGCTCTATGCCAAAATTTATGATGAGAAAGCTCCATGCACAGACCATCAGAATGCAACCGGCTCTACGCCTCGGTTCAAAATCACTCCAAGCTTCGACTCCTCAGTTCTATCACCTCAGGCTGCAACAGGCTCTACGCCTCAGTTCTATCACCTCAGGCTCTCGCCTCATGACTGCAACCGGCTCCGCGCCTCGGTTTCCTTATCTCAACGCTCCGTGCTCTAGTTACTGGCCTTGCGCCCCCCATATCTCAAAACCGATATCTAACTCGTCTCCAAAAGATGGCTTGGGTTCCACCCCATATCTCAAAATCGGTGTCCGACTCATCTCCAACAGATGGCTTGGATTCCACCCCATTACATCAATTCCTTCCAGCTCATTCGTAAGGATAGGCTACTCTACTGAGCTCCCCTTAGTCAAAGTAAGGATGATCAAGAAAAGCAAACGACTCACCCGCCGTGTATTGATCTACCCCAAAATACTAAAGACGCTCTCCGCAAAAACTTCCCCAGCAACACTGCGCTCCTTCAACTATCCTCCGCCAAAATCCTGGTTCAGCCTAGGTACGTCACACTACGGCTTTTTAAGCCTGAAGGTACGTCTTCTGTTTCTAATCCTCCAAAACTTTTTATTTTTTTCTTTATTGCCCTTCCGAACTACGGTTGGTCTGAATTTCCCCTATGGAATACGTAGGCAGCCTCCCGGCCCGACCATAATTAAAACCTTTTTCGAAAACCCCTTGGAATAGTGGTTGGACCAAATTGAGTTGTTTTTACAGCTTTGACTCTTACTTAAACATGTCTCGCGATCCGTCTAAGTTCAGTCAAAGAGGGGCATCTGTAGACACCCCAATTTGGCCTAACAATTATTTCAAGTCCCACCTTGGGGACCAATACGATGATGATATGGATACAGTGATTGCTGATTGACTTCCTGTGAACCTTAGGACTTTCGGTAAGAACTTTTAGCCACTTAGAGGACCCAATCCAGAGCCAAATAAGCCTTTTAGACAGAAGTACAGTATCCTAGGAGAATTCATCTGTCGGCCGTGACATTGATCTCACGGCCTCAACATCATTTCTTTACCCGTGAAACCTGTTGCTTGAAAATCTCCCTGAGAGATCGATCACTCAGCCGCCAAGTCTATTCCTCGGCCGCAACATCAATTCCTCGGCCGTCAGATCCTTTGCTCGGCCGCTAGATTGACTATTTTCTAGATTCTGAAATGTTCAGTCATACGTTTGATCCGTTCACAAAACCCTAGCAGCCAAATCCCAATGCGTTCGGGCCACGTTTGGAGATTACAATGAGGAGTTTGTGTTGCCCTATAATTCCAATTCAATCGTGCATTGTGATTGGATGGAGTGTGTCACCCCCATGCCTATATAAAGGGGCCTTCGGCTCCAAAATTAGATACACAATTCATTCTCTACAGCCACAAAACTCTATCAATATACACTCTCGTATCCCTTCTACAAAAACCCTAACCTTCATAAGGCAGCCGCTAATCCGACGATCAAACCCCAAAGTTCAAACCCTAACCTTAGGGTTTCAAGAAGCAATCAGTCAATCACCCTCAATCCGAAGCAATCAAGATACTGAGGGATGAAGGTGGTGAGGCCTAGGGGCCTCTGGTTCAATTATTTCCCGTTTTTATGTTTAATCATAGTTTTCTGATTATCTGTTAATCGTATAGTCTGGTGTGAGGAAGAACATCGGCTGGGTCTTCGATCCATCGGCCGGTACATTGAACCAGGAGGATCTCTCGGTCGTGACATCAATTCACCGGCCGCAAGATCCATCTCCCTGGGATAGTCTGTTTTATTCTACTTTTCTGATGCATGCTTTCAATTACAGTCTCGGCTCACCATTAACTGCTTAAAGGCTAAATAAACAGACTATGTGTTGGAATTAAATAAAGCATGAATTAATCATATGTCGAACGACTATGGGCCAGTCTCACGACTGGGCAAAGAGGGGTGCCTAACACCTTCCCCTTTATTGTACTTTTGGCTCCCGTACCCAGAATCTCTATCTGTTTTTCCTAGTTTTTTATAAACTAGGTGGCGACTCTGTTTTACGAAGCAAACAACCAAACGAACAACAATGATCAATGTGTATAGCGATGCCCCGCTTCAGGGAGGTGTCTACATTCACCTAATATCCCTGCATGTCACGGGCTATGTTAGGGGTTCCAGCAAACTCCATAGCCTTGTACCTAGTGGTATATCAAAGAGGGGATCACCCGATTGCCGCCTATGATGGGTTGGTAAGAAGACTGGCACCCTTTTACAATGGAGCACCCTTGAAACTACCCAAACCTTACATGTGTTAGAAAGCCATAGAACCTATCAAAATAGGACAGGATCCTACAGGTTAGGAATCTACTTGCATCTTTTCTAGAAGTTCTTCCTCACACCTTGTATATGTTGTTGTAAACACTCTTTCTGTGTGCAGAAGGGTTGGGGCTTGAACTAAAGGCCAGCCCTAACCCTAAGTCTTTATAGCTGAGCACTAGTGGCGTTGCCTGCAAGGTATATTTCTGGTAAGTCAAAAGCATCACTGCTTATTTCTCACTCCCACTTTGCTTAAGGCACCGTGAAGCATGGATTTCTAGAACAAAATCAAACACTAGAAAAAAACATAAGCCCCCTCGTCAGCAATTGAACTAAGGGTTGCTCTAGCAATCTTTGCATTGCAAAGCTAAAGGAAAAGGGGGTGTGAGGTAGTAGAGCAGGTTATGGATGATTGTATGCAAAGTCAAGGATATTATGGATAAAACTGGCGATACTTATTTCTCCATGGATGATTCAGCATGACAACTTTTGGGCTTTGATTCCTATTTTCAAATCGGCCTACTAACCCATCTTTTAAATTCAAAATTTTGAACATGCTTACTGCAACGAGTCGGTAAGATTTAGGAGTTTGTCAATGTGCTGGCAAGTAATCATGCAGATCCCAATTACCTCAATCACTTTTTGAGAAAGAAAAAGAAAAAGAAAAAAAAGAGGCTTGTCGAATGAGTTTCTGAAAGATCAACCCCGATGTGCTTTAGTAAAAATGAGTTTTGGAAAATGCTTTCTAAAAGAATAATCTGAAGCTGGTAGAAAATCACGGTAGCATTGTTTG
This sequence comes from Rhododendron griersonianum, assembly GCA_018127125.1. NCBI lineage: Eukaryota > Viridiplantae > Streptophyta > Magnoliopsida > Ericales > Ericaceae > Rhododendron > Rhododendron griersonianum. The sequence goes on from CM030789.1 coordinate 32,651,918, forward strand.
GAGTGAAGTACTCAAATGACAAGTTTTTTGTAACGCCCCCAATTTTGGGTACGTTAAATAGTCATTTTTATTGATAAAACTAACAGAGTCTGGCTCATTATTACTTCATTATTCTCACAAAAGTACATTTATTCAACAAGGGAGGGAACTAGGGTTCCTAACTACAGCTCCGCCTGCTCTTCCATCCTAGCCAGCTCCTCGGCTCTGTGGGCTACCCGCCCGGATTTTGAAAAATTGAATGAGTCGCCACCCGAATTTGTGGTTCGCCACCCGAGAAACCATTTTATTCAAAAATCGATAGATTGAAATTGAAAACCAGAGATTGTTAAGGGTTCGGAAGCCACGTTACGAGAGGGGAAGGGTTTTACGGCACCCCTCTCGCCCGACGCGATGTCGGTCTCTACTCAATGTTTGTGGGATTTTATAAAAAGTATTTTGTTTCATTAAACAGTTAGCAAATATCCACAGATATATCACATAGAGAAGTGTATGCAGGTGCTAGTGTACAATGTAAGATGATGAGGTGATATAAAATGAAAAACAACACAAAATCAAGAACTATCACTGGGAACACTCCCGAGCGCTCGGGAATGGACTTGAGCGCTCGAGAGTACTGCTGAACCATCCTGCAATTTTTTGGTTAGGACAAGGCATATTCTGATAAAAACAAGAATAAAAAGTTATTAATGAACACTAGTGCTCAGCAAAAGGGTTAAACAGTTAAGAACTAGCCTTAACCATCCTAGCCTTGCTTCCTTGTAATTGAAACCAAGCCTAACTAGGCACTGGCAAGACTAGTGCACACCCAATACTCAGAAATTCACATGAAATGAAATATTGAATGTCAAAACAGAATTTTGGTGGACAACAACACTCCTGAGCGCTCAGGAATGGTCCCGAACGCTCGGGAGTGAACAAAGTGCCCAGAAAATAGTTTGTTTTCCTGTGTTCCTCTTGCTCTCGTGGCTTAAACTAACATCAAATGAGCTCATAACCAGTATGAGGAACTGGTATAGGTCCTTGATTCCCCTCAGAAGTAGAAAAATAGTAGATTTGAAGTATAGAATGAGCCTTTATACCTTTGCTTGACTTGAACTTAGTTTCTTGGATTGATTTGGATGCTTGAAAATGGGAAGAAAATAGTAGGAAAATGGAGTTTTAGATGGACTAGAGGTTTGAGGTTTTTGAAATGCTTTGAAAATTATTTGAAGCTTTTAGGAAACTCAAATTTTGGAAAGTATTTGAGAGAGATTTAGAGGCTGAAACTTTCAGAAAATAGCAGAGGGAGAGAGTGATTTTTTGTGCCCCTTGAGAGGTAGAAAGAGGGGGTATTTATAGGCAAGCCAAAAATTAGGATTTTAGTTTGAAAATCAAATCAAAAATGAAAAGAAAATGTTTGGGTGGGAGAAATGATGAGATGCCCTGCTGGTTCAGGCTTCTGCTGCATGCAGGAACATCAGGTTGAATTGCAGGTTTGAAACCCTGAAAAAGGCATGGTCAAAGATCATGCTCAACATGCATTGGCCCTGACAGCACTCCCAAGCGCTTGGGAGTGGCACTCCCGAGCGCTCTAGAGTTGTCCTGAGCGCTTGGGAGTGGCTGCCCAACTTCAACGGGCCGCCACGGACACTCCCAAACTCGGTTTTAGGTGTTTTTCGAAGCGTTGGAATGCTCGTTGAGTCCTCTTTCTAACCCAATTGGTTCATTCAAATGTATTTTATATGCTGAAATGTGTGCCCATTTTACCCTTAGGGTGTCGGGAAAAACGACGGTTTTGGTTTGTAAAATCCAAGAGACGTCGTTCAAGCTTTAGCCGAGTCTTATTTTGATTCTTTTTCATCATCGGGGAGCCTCGAGGGCACGAATTAAGGATAGCTAATAGGTTCAAATTGGGGTGTCTACAGTTGCCCCTCTTTGGATGGTGCTCGGCATCATGTCTGGATGCGAGTGACGTCCAAAGATTGAGACAGTCCAATTCGAGCCCTACTAAATCCTTAATCGAAAATCGAATGCAAGTAAAGATGTACAAGCATTTGAAACATGAGGACGTGCTCTTTCGAGCTGCCTACGTACCCTTTTCTGAAGGGATCACACCAGCGTAGTTCCTTGGGGCAGATGCAAACATGCATGCTGATAATTGACAAGATAGATTGATTGAGGAGTGCCCACCGATTGCTCTGTCTCAGTGGATGGCCAAATTGAACAGGATTGTAATCGACACCATGCTCTGGAGGCGGAAGATGTAATATATCAACAAGACAAGTTAGTTTGTCTTGAGGGGATAGAATGCGATTGAATCCCGAGACAAGTTAATTTGTCTTGAAGGGATGAAATGCGATTGAATCCCGAGACAAGTTAATTTATCTTGAAGGGATGAAATGCGATTGAATCCCGAGACAAGTTAATTTGTCTTGAAGGGATGAAATGCGATTGAACCCCGAGACAAGTTAATTTGTCTAGACAGGATAAAATGCGATTGAAAGAATTTTGAAATGACATAAATGCGAAAGATGGAGACAACCATGCTCTATTTGACAATGATGACGATAACATTTTATTTTTTATTTTCTGAAAAACAAGGGACACGTCAAAGTATCCTTTTTGCTTTACTGTCTAGGTATTGTCAGGCTTTTGGATTTGAGCTGGAGTTGGGTTTGTAGACACCCCAATTTGGCCTAACGATTATTTCAAGTCCCACCTTGGGGACCATCCCAATGATGAAATGGATACAGTGATTGCTGATTGCCTTCTCGAGAACCTTAGGACTTTCGGTAAGAACTTTGAGCCACTTAGAGGACCCAATCCAGAGCCATACAGCCTTTCAGACAGAAAATACAGAAGCCTAGGAGAATCCATCTGTCGGTCGTAACATCGATCTAACGGCCTTAACATCATTTCCTCACCCGAGCAACCTGTTGCTAGAAAATCTCCCTGAGAGATCAATCCCTCGGCCGCAAGATCTATCCTTCGGCCGTTAGATCCATTCCTCGGTAGGGATGGCAATTTGGACCGAACCGATGGGTACCCGAACCGATAACCGAAAATTTCCCCGAACCATAACCAAAATTTTCCCCGTGGATATGGGTATGGTTGAGGCCTTGGATAACCGAACGGGTATCGGTTCGGTTATGGTTCATCTGCTACCCGAACCGATACCCGAACCGAACCGAACCGAAATAACCAAAACCAGGAAATTACATAATTACCCCGTAGTATATATAATTACCCTTAGGGGTTTTGTGTCCACAACTCCACATATCCTCAGATTATACTCTCGCCGCCCCTCTCTCTCTCTCTCTCTCTCATGGCGGCCTCCACACCTGTACGACTTCTCATCTCAGCGATTCCAGATCTGAGGTTCTCTCTCTCTCTTTCTCTGTGTTCGTCCGACGAACCCCCATGGAGTGTTCGGCTTCTCTGGCGTTAGTTTCGGAGTACGACGAACACACATAATCCGTGACCGATTTGTGTTTCTGATTGGGGTTTTGAAGCAGAGATGGCCAAGTCGAAGAACCACACGGCTCACAACCAGTCATACGAGGCTCACAGGAACGGGATCAAGAAACCCAGAAAGCACCATCACTCTTCCTGTCTTCCACCGAAGGGTATTTTTTCGTGGTATATACAAACCTTTACTGTATGTAGTTATGGAGAAATCTATTGTGCTTTAAGGAATTAATGACATTTTGTGATGAATGTTGTATTGCAGTGAATGTTGATTCTTTTCTCCTTTTTTTTGATTTGGTTCGGTTACCCATTCGGTTCGGGGATTACCCGATAACCGAATGGTTCGGTTATGGTTTGATTTTCCCCTCCCCGTTCGGTTATCGGGGCGGATTTGGGTGGCATATCGGTTTCGGGGATCGGGGACGGAAATCCCCAAATCCGCCCCGAACGCCCCGAATGCCATCCCTATTCCTCGGCCGCTAGATCCATTGCTCGGCCGCCAGATCGTCCTTTTTCCAGACTCTGGAACGTTCTGTCAGACGTTTGATCCAACTACACTACCTCTCCGATGCGTTTGGGCTACGTTCAGAGATTGCGACGAAGAGTTTGAATTGCATTGCAATTGCAATCGTGCCATTTGATTGGCCGGAGTGAGTCACCAATTGCCTATATAAAGGGCCTTTGGGTTCCAAAATAAAGACCATGAAATTAACAAGTGAAATCACCCTCTCAAGTCACGATACTCTGCAGAAACACTCTCTCAAACCCTCTCTTCAAAAGCTGTAACGCCCCCAAATTCGGGTACGTTAAAGGGATCATTTCATTGAAAGGTAAATAGAGTCAAGCTCATTATTACATCATAAACCTTACAAAAGTACTTTTATCCGATAAGGGTAGGGTGCTAGGGTTCCTATCGACTACTCTTCTTGTTCCTCCATTCTTGCCAGTTCTTCGGCTCCAAAGGCTTCCAAAGTGTAGAGTTCCCTCTGTTCGTCTATGAAGTCTGACACATTATACCGGCGTCGCCACCAATATAATATGTCAGGGTCACCAAAGGTAACACCTTGAGCTATAACGCTCAATAGAGAAATCCATACCCGCTAACCCTTAACTTACAAACAAGCAGTCATACAGATAACGATATCTACACAGTAAAAGTTATACGTACTTAACAATAACATATCCATTTTCCTAGCTATCGTAAGTGTCTGTGTCATCAGAGTTTCTCCTAAGCAGCGTTTCGTAGACCATGTCACAATTTCACTTCTTTTACCCAATTATCATTCTGAAAATCACATTTTAACACACCCAACCTCGGTTCCGCCGTTCCGGGTTCCCGAGTATCCTCACAATGGTTCCGCCGCACCGGGTTCCCATTGGCACACAAAACTTTGCATTGGCTCCTCTCCACGGATAACCAAGCCACACACCCAACCTCGGTTTCGCCGTTCCGGGTTCCCGAGTATCCTCACAATGGTTCCGCCACACCGAGTTCCCATTGGAACACACACACACATAATGACTCGTACACTGGTCATTATGTAATTTCAAAAATATTTTTACGCACGCACACACACCACACAATGGGCAAGTCCGGCCACATTGCGGTTTCAAAACACACCTTGTTTAACACACCCTAAGTGTCATGTTTCTATTTTTCTGGTTTTTGTGTCTCGTATTCATGCATAGACTCCGCGGCAGTAAGTATTGACTTTTTGAGATTTAACTAACAAGATCATCCAACTCTATATTACTTAGCATGCTCATTATAATCATATTCGAACATTTAACACACAAACTAAAGCATAGTGCCACATGGACGGACACCTTTGGAGTGGTAAACCACTTATGCTTTATCAACAACAAGTAGTCAAGCAATCATACAACAAGCTCATCACCATCCTTATAATTGAACTAAGCAATAAATTCCTATCTTTTAAAGTCGTTCTTTCTTTCTTTTAAGGAAGTTCAAAACAGCATCCCGAGCATACAGCGGGCGTAGAGCCTGTCGAGAACTGATTATTTATGGCTTTGAGCCAGTTGAGATGGTGGGCTTCGAGCCGCTGAGCTGTTGAGTATTCCATCTTCCACGGGGTTTGATTGGTTCCTTATGCTTGGGATGCTTCCAAGGCTAGTTTTGAGTATGCTCGGGATTGCCCCCAAGGCTAGATTCCACATGCTCGGAGTTGTCCCCAAGGCTAGTTCTGAGTATGCTTGGGATTGCCCCCAAGGCTAGTTCTTGAGTATGCTCGGGATTGCCCCCAAGGCTAGATTCCATATGCTCGGGGTTGTCCCCAAGGCTAGTCCTTGACCATATTCCAATTTGTTAGGGAGATTTCCATTACCTCCACTACTGGGAGTGCCTTCCGGAGGCCAAACGCCTTCTAGCAACTCAAATGTCTTCTGGTGGCTAAATGCTTTCTGCAAGCCGGCAACATAAACGCTTTTTGGAAGCTAGCAACATAAACGCCTTCTGGAGGGTGCATTGAGTGGAAGCCGCATGATTGTTTTGCTGGCCTGCTGAGCGCGAGGTTGTGCACATGGCATGGCATAGAGCTGTTGAGGTGTGGGCATAGAGCAGCTGAGCAGCACTCGAGCATCCTCAATGTTTCGGTAAACTTCCTGAAAAGTAAAAGGTTTACTTTATTTCGGAGTTTTAATTTGCATGATCAAAAGTGAGTTTTTTTGTTTTGATTTGCGGGATGAGATCCCTCTTAGCCAGGGGCATGAATGAGAAGGACCTGTGGTTGGGTCGAAGTTGTTCTGTTTAAAGAAGCTAAAGATAACTGTGCCCCCTGTTTAGGCAATGCATGCTTTTTAAACGTTGATTTGATGCCCCTAGCTTTTTATTTGTTTATGCAATTGTGAGATTAACTCCCTTTTTGTCCTTGGCAGAGAAATAGGAGACTGGAGGCTCGCGGTGGAGGCAAAGAGGTGCACAAGTGGTTTGTGACGTTGTCGAAGCAGACTCGGGAGTTAGTGCACGCTGCTGGTCTTGAGCCGTCTGTTTTGGGCCTCAATCTTTGGAAGATCGATTGGTCGTTGATGACCTCGCTAGTTGAAAGGTGGTGGGATACTCCCAACACGTTCCACTTTCCTTCTGTTGGCGAGATGACGATCGCGCCAGGTGATTTTTCTTTGCTTACTGGCCTATGAGTAGGTGGAGCTCCTCTTTGGGTTAACCCTAGGCTTTGGGAGCGAGTAGGGGATTTGGAGTGGTTCTTGGGCAAGGTGCCCCCTTTTCACTCGCGTGGTCATGTTGACGTCTCTTGGCTGATCAAGACTTTTATGAAGGTTGATATCTTGACTCAGGTGAGTGTTGAGTAGTTGACACGAGCCTTTCTTCTCTACCTCGTTATTTGTCAACAAGGACAGTTCAGTGCATAGGCAGTCTCTAGCCCCTTTGCAGTATTTGGAGGCTATTTGGGAGCATCTGCCTTGGCCACCTTGTATGGCCACCTTAGGGCTTGTTCACGGGACAGGACTCTTGGCGGTCACTACTGGGTACTTGAGGTATATCCTTCTTCTTTTCTCGTTGTGATTTTTCCCTTGCTATGAGCGATGGCTGGGGGGGCAACGGAAGCCACGGTCGCTAATTTTGAGCCTTGGCGACGAGTTTTGGACCGATTGACGGTTGACCAGGTACCCCTTGCATTCCTTATCTTTAGATCTCCATTCCTCTATGCTGTGGCTGATTTAGACTTTGTTTGTAGGCGAGGTTCGACCCTCGGAGTGGTGTATCAGAGGACACCCCTCTTGCACGTTCCAGGGTTCCAGATTGTACTCGTAGCCTGTTCGAGGGTCCCTTTTGTTAAGCCTGGTACTTATGTGATCGGGTGACCAGCCAGTGACGCCCGCGTGCTGAGGATCTTCAGTTTGTTCCTCCTCCTCCTCCGGCGTTGATGAGATCTACTTCTTTGATGTCATTTTTCCTTGGTTTTGCCTGCTGTTCTTTCAGTTGCTTCTGTTTGGCCACATGCCCTTTCCTTTGTCTCCTTCCACTCTGATGACAGAGAAGAGGAGCGCTTGGTGCTTGCCCCTTGTTTTGTATTCTTTTCCTTGTAGCTTGAGGCTGAGTGAGCACCAGCTGTCAGTGGGGAGGATAGCCAGCAATCCCCTTCTTCATCTCAGAGATCGTCTCGAAGACGGCGTCACGACCAGCTTTAGGATATTCTTTTTCCTTCCTGTTCATGGTTAGCAAAGAGAGAAGCATAAACTATATTTGTATAGTGAAAACAACCACAGTGATGATTTTGTAGGCAAGCTTTTGTTCATGTAATGAGAAATGCTTTTTATGCCCCTAGATGTCTTGAGTTTGCATGCGATAGTCAGAACATGGCTTTTTGAACAAGTATTTGCTGATAGACAGTAATTTTTGTGAAAATGAAATACTGGCCGAAGAATTGATTATTCGGCTGAAAAATCGATATTGTGGCCGATGTATAGATTCTTCGGCCGTTACTTTGATTTTCCAAAGGTAGATTTTGTTTTGGCCAAGTGGCATCCTCTTTTCTCTTCCTTCTTATGCTTGGTTTTGATTTTCCTGCCTTTTGCTTTTGCCATGTTCCATAGTCCGATTGCCAAACTCGAGAGTTTTCGAGGTATCCTGCTCATTGTGTTAATGACCTTCAGGTTAGAAAGGATGAGCAATAATTCTTGTGTCTATTGCTGTTGCCAATTCTTTGAGAAAAGCATACTTATCTTTTGCGAGCTCAATACGCAGGGTTAGCTATGCCTATCATTGAGTACAAATTTGTTGATGTTTCTCCAAATGTTTGGGCCGCATCTCAATGTGAGATTGCCTACGTATCCCTAATCAGGGAATCAGGCCTTTTACGTAGTTCCAAAATCATCACCTTTGAGGTTGGGTTTTCACTCTTGGTTTTTCTTCTCACATGCTCTTGATTTTGCCTAGGTTACCTAATGGAGGTTGAGTCCCTAGCGAGCTTTTCTTTGAATGCCTTAACTTTTGCCTAGGCTGAGTTTTTGCATTTTCTTGCCCTAGCAGGCTTTGCTCTTACTTTTGCTTGGGTTTTCAAGTTACCCAACGAGCACTTCTCTCAAGAGGGTTTCTGCGTTTCGGAGAGAAATTTGATGGAGATATTTTTCTAAATCTCCGTTGTGTTTGTACCTTCATAATGAGCGAGCTAACCCTAAGTGTTCTCGCGGAGATAGTGTCTTCTTTCTAAGTTTTGACAAAAACCTAGTTTCTAAAGCAACTAGAGTTCATCCTTTCCTTCCTTTTTGTTAGCGACACAAGGAACTTGATTCCTTGAAATTTCCCTTGTTTGGCAAAGAGACTATAGTGTATTGGTAATTGCAATTTAGGAAATAAATCATTGAATAAGCATAGTCTAGAGGATGAAACAGGAATTCACTTGGTAGAAATTAAATGCCCAAGCAGAGGCTCAAAACATGTTTTAGCTTGATAAAAGCAATGTTTAATGTTCTTTGTCATGTTGTGACTTCTTAGCTATTGTAGCATTTCGAGGTCGTTTTCAAAACCTTTGCCTTTCGCAACTTTATACTCTTTTCCACCCTCTTCTTTGCCAAACAGGGCCTTTGAACTGGATCCATCTTCACTGGTGGCTACTTCTTTGAGACATGAGTAGTCCCCAAATGGAAGTGTTGGTCTAGGTTTTCATCACCCTTTCTTCCTCCTTATTGATTGTGTAGTCGTCAGCTATTTCCACTTGATTGAATAGTGATTCTAAGGAGATTCCATCGAGTGGATCATTGTATTCTCCTTCCCTTTTGTCGAAGTCATTTTCCCCTTTGCTTGTTCTTCTTCATTACTTTTGTCAGACATGTCGGGATCGATCACTTCCGATTGATCGGACTCATTGTTGTCTTCCTCCTCCATCATGAAACATTCATCCTCCTCTGGGAAGGTAAAGGTTGGCTTGGCTTGATTGTTTTGGACAATGTATTGGCCAGGATTGTATGTGGGGTTGTGAGATAAGTTTATGAGATCAATGTTTCGGGGTGGTGGTTCAGGTTGAGGAAGTGGTTTGTTTAAAGGTTTGAGATGCCCCTAACGGCTTAGAATGGCTGAGGCTTGAGATGAAGTCATATAGAGAGGGTCAAAGTTGCGACCGAGGCGATTCGAGCTTCGGGATGAGCTAATTTGAAAAGGGTCTTATGGTAAGGTTGAGTTAAGGGTGTTGACGGAGGCAGGAGATATACGGGTTGGGAAGGTTTTCTTGGATGGAGGAGTTTCTTCTTTCCTAATGAGGCCTAGCTTGATCCCCTTTTCAATCTGCAGCCCAGTAGCATGCAGGCGCTTGAAATCAGTGATAGCCTGAGTGTAAATGTGCGTGAGGTACTTGGGCTGCAAACTCTTGACAACTATTCCTACTTGATCTTCCTTAGAGGGGCGGTTCTTCATCTTGGCGGCTTTTTCTCTCTATCTAGCCACAAAGGTTGCAAAGTCCTTGTTTGACTCCTGCTTAGTTATTTCCAAATCTCGAGTTGTTAACTCAATTTGGACGTTATATGCATATTGCTTGACAAAAGCATTGGCAATTTCTGGCCAAGTATGATAGTGCACAAACTCCAAAGTGAGAAGCCAATCGAGAGCGCTTTCAGTAAGAGTCCTTTGAAATAACTGAACAATGAGCTCATCATTCAAGCCATTGGCTTCAGAGTGTTGATGACATGGCGGACATGGTTAGTGGGATTGCCAGTTCCATTGAACTTCTCAGGTAGTTGAGAATCTGGAAAAAGGCAGAGCCCTTCAAAATCCAGAATTTGGTCCCCTTGTGAACGGGCCAGAGCATGTTTGATCTCCTTGACTTGTTTGGCCAATTCGGGGTTTTCTGCCAACACCACTTCTTGAGGATTCTCATCTTCCACCGATTTCTCTTCGTCCTCAGCATCTCTTGCTGCTTTCTCTACTAGTAAGGTAGCGACTTTGAGCTTGGTGATTAGCAATGATGGCGTCGTTATCTGCCATGAGAGTGGGAGGATTACTTGATGAAGCTTAGGATTTGGTAGATGATTGAGTTTGTTGAGGAGATGACCGCGAAGTCCCTAAAAGTGATTGGGACCATTGCAGTGCAGGTGTTTCGGCCGGCGAAGGTGACAGATGAGATGGCTGCAAAGACCTCTGTTTGGCGTAACTTCAGGTGTTGTAAGAGTATAAAATTGGCTGTGGTTGCTTCTTTGTTTTACTTATTGTGTCTGCTTTGAAAAGTAGAGTACCTGTAAGTCAGTACTTGGCTTGTGTAGGGTTAGGATTTGGGCTGAAAATCCCAACCCTTCTGCACAGAAAGAGTTATTTACAAAACAAATGATACAAGGTGTGAGGAAGAACTTTGGCAAGCAAAATGCAAGTAGGTTCCTAGCCTGTAGGTTCCTGCCTTAGTTTGATAAGTTCTATGGCTTTCTAGAACATGCAAGGTTTTGGTAGTCTCAGGGTGCTCCGTTGTCAAAGGGCACCAATCCTCTCACCAGCCCATCATAGGCAGTGATTGGGTGATTCCCTTTTTGATATACCACTAGGTACGAGTGACTGTGGAGTTTGCTGGAACCCCCAACATAGCCCGTGTCATGCCGGGATATCAGGTGAACTCAACGGGTTGCCCGCTCGATGCATATGATAGATGAATTAAACAAGGCATGTATTAGTCTTATGTTGAACTTTCTGGTTATGGCTCTCATGTTCCCCAGCGGAGTCGCCAAAAACTGTAGACACCTCCCAAACGGGGCATCGCCATACAGATTGATCACGTTTGTTTGCTCGATTGGTTGCTCGCTTCGTAAACCAAAATCATGGACATTCCCATGGCTAGGAACATCGCCACATGATAACGATTATCATCAAATAGAGTCGCCACCCAGTTTATGAAAACTGGGAAAACAGATAGAGATTCTGGATACGGGAGACAAAAGTACAATAAGGGGAAGGTGTTAGGCACCCCTCTTTGCCCAGTCGTGAGACTGGCCCATAATCATTCAACATAAGTCATATAGATGCTTTGTCTAATTCCAACACGTAGTCTGTTTATTTATTCCTTTAAACAGATAAAGGTGAGCCAGGATTGTAATTGAAAGCATGCATAGAAAAACAGGAAGCAAACAAAACTGTCCCAGGGAAATGGATCCCGCGGCCGGTGAATGGATCTCACGGCCGAGGGATCCTCCTGGTTTTATGTACCGGCCGAGGGATCTAAACCCCGGTCGGTGTTCTTCCTTACACCAGACATGAACGTTAATAGATGATCAAATCGCTAAGGTTAGTCGAAAATGCAGTAAGTAAGACAAACCAAAGGCCGTTGGGCCTCACCACCTTGATCCCTCAGTTGCTTGATTGCCTCGGATTGGGTGTGATTGACTGATTGCTTGATTAAAAACCCTAGGGTTAGGGTTTGGACTTCTGGGTTTGATTGATGGATTAGCGGCTTCCTTCGGGAGGTTAGGGCTTTTGAAGTATGGGATTGAGAGAGTATTTTTGGCAGAGCTTTGAGGCTTGAAAGAGTGTGTAAGTTTATCAATTTCGTGTCTTTATTTCGGAGCCCAAAGGCTCCTTTATATAGACATAGGGATGACTCACTCCGGCCAATCAAATCATGAGATGGCAATTGCAATTGCAATGCATCTCTAACTCTACATCGTAATCTCTGAGCGTAGCCCGAACGCATCGGGAAGGTAGTGTAGTTGGATCAAACCAAACGTCTGACAGAACGTTCCAGAGTCTGGAAAAAGGTCGATCTGGCGGCCGAGCAAAGGATGTCGCGGCCGTGGAATGGATGTCTCGGCCGAAGGATAGATCTTGCGGCCGAAGGATAGATCTTGCGGCCGAGGAATTGATCTCTCCGGGAGATTTTGCTGGCAACAAGTTGCTCGGGTGAGGAATTGATGTTTTGGCCGTTAGATCGATGTTATGGCCGTCAGATGGATTCTCCCAGGCTTCTGTATTTCTGTCTGAAAGGCTGTATGGCTCTGAATTGGGTCCTCTAAGTGGTTCAAAGTTCTCACCGAAAGTCCTAAGGTCCTCAAGGAAGCAATCAGCAATCATTGTATCCATTTCATCATCGGGATGGTCCCAAGGTGGGACTTGAAATAATCGTTAGGCCAAATTGGGGTGTCTACATTTTTAAGCCCAAATGTACGTCTTCTGTCTCTAACCCTCCAAACTTTTTTATTTTTCTTTATTGCCCGAACTACGGTTGGTCTGAATTTCCCCTGTGGAATACGTAGGCAGCCTCCCGGCCCGACCATAACAAAAACCTTTTTTGAAAACCCCTTGGAATAGTGGTTGGACCAAATTGAGTTGCTTTTTACAGCTTTGACTTTTACTCAAACATGTCTCGCGGTCCGTCTGGGCTCAGTCAAAGAGGGGCATCTGTAGACACCCCAATTTGGCCTAACGATTATTTCAAGTCCCACCTTGGGGACCATCCCAATGATGAAATGGATACAGTGATTGCTGATTGCCTTTTCGAGAACCTTAGGACTTTTGGTAAGAACTTTGAGCCACTTAGAGGACCCAACCCAGAGCCATACAGCCTTTCAGACAGAAAATACAGAAGCTGGGAGAATCCATCTGTCGGCCGTAACATCGATCTAACGGCCTTAACATCATTTCCTCACCCGAGCAACCTGTTGCTAGAAAATCCCCCTGAGAGATCAATCCCTCGGCCACAAGATCTATCCTTCGGCTGCTAGATCCATTCCTCGACCGCTAGATCCATTGCTCGGCCGCCAGATCGTCCTTTTTCCAGACTCTGGAACGTTCTGTCAGACGTTTGATCCAACTACACTACCTCTCCGATGCGTTAGGGCTACGTTCAGAGATTGCGACGAAGAGTTTGAATTGCATTGCAATTGCAATCATGCCATTTGATTGGCTGGAGTGAGTCACCAATTGCCTATATAAAGGGGCCTTTGGGTTCCAAAATAAAGACCACGAAATTAACAAGTGAAATCACCCTCTCAAGTCACGATACTCTGCAAAAACACTCTCTCAAACCCTCTCTTCAAAAGCCCTAACCTCCCGAAGGCAGCCATCAATCCAACGATCAAACCCCGAAGTTCAAACCCTAACCCTAGGGTTTTCAAGAAGCAATCAGTCCATCACAATCAAATCCAAAGCAATCAAGCAACTGAGGGATCAAGGTGGTGAGGCCTAACGGCCTCTGGTCTGTTTTACTTATTGTATTTATGATTAATCGTAGCATTTTGTAATCTGCTAACTTTTTCTGTCTGGTGTGAGGAAGAACACCGACCGGGACTTCGATCCCTCGCCCGGTACATAAAACCAGGAGGATCCCTCGGCCGTGACATCCATTCACCGGCCACGGGATCCATCTCCCTGGGACAGTTTGTTTTGCTTCTCTGCTTTCTGATGCATGCTTTGATTATCGCACTGGCTCACTTTACTTACTATTTAAAGGCTTAATTAAACAGACTATGTGTTAGAATTAAATAAAGCATCTATATGTCTTATGTTGAACAACTATGGGCCAGTCTCACGGCTGGGCAGAGAGGGGTGCCTAACACCTTCCCCTTACTGTACTCTTGGCTCCCGTACCCAGAATCTCTATCTGTTTTCCTAGTTTTAATAAATTAGGTGGCAACTCTATTTTGATGATAACCGCTATCGTGTGGCGATGTTCCTAGCCATGGGAATGTCCACGATCTTGGTTTATGAGGCAAGCAACCAATCGAGCAATAAACGACCAATCTGTATGGCGATGCCCCGCTTGGGAGGTGTCTACAGGGTTTGAGCTGGAGTTGGTTTGAGTTGGAGTTGGTTTGAGTTTGACTTCGGTCAGGGCTCGAATTTTGAGCATTCATGCCCCATTCTTGATGTTGGCTGTATGCTTGCTGATGACATTAGGCTAATGTGCTCCAGTTACTGACCTCAGTTCTGATTCCTTCCTTGATTCCACTGATAGTTTCGTCAACCAGTTTTATCATGAGCACAAGTGCGGGTTCTTCCATGTATTGGAGTTTCTCTCACAATTTAGGGTCGGATGCTCAATATGACTTGACTAGACAAATAACCTTATGTGAATTTTGACAAGGCCTAGATGACCTAAAAGATAAGGAAGACACTTTATCAGAGGACTGACTCACAATGATGACCCTGACTGGACAAGGAGTTTGATTTGACTGGATGAGGAGCTTGATCACTTGAGGGTTAGAAAAATGGCAAGCATGCCCCACAATTGATGCTTGAAGTTGTCACGATAAAACCAAGTTTCGATGGTTTTTCCATTCGGGGTTTTAGGAGCTTTACCACGAACTGTGCCCCAGGTTGCTGATGACAACCTATGGATTTCAAAAATGCCCCAGTTTAGATTTTGCCTTGTGTGACCGAACCTCTGGAAGAGGCTGCCTACGTATCCCTTTTGCGAAGGAATCAGGTCATAACGTAGTTCGGGACCACAAACTGACTTCTTCTTTTGTTTTTGTTTTACAAACTTGAATTTGAAAAGATACAGACACGAATGCATAAAAGACTCGAGGTGCAAATTGACTCGAAACTGACTTGAAGAAGACTCAACTCGAAACCTAAAAACTTTCCAGACTCGTGAGAAATCCCATTCATGGATTCTTCTCCAAATCTGAGGTCTGGCACTGAGATGCTTCCATCGTCGATTAGGTGTTGGACCCTGTGACGAAGTCAGTGACAGCTTTTTCGAGGATGCCCAATTGAACAGCTTCTTCGACAGCCAAGCCTATTTCGAAGAATGTCTTGAAGTCAGAAGAGGCTTGAGCTAGGATCATGTGCTCGGCAAGTGAGGGTTGAAGATTTCGGACAATCATCCGAATTTGATCCTTCTCAGAGGGTTTCTCCTTCATCTAAACAGCCTTTACTCTCCATCTTTGGACAAAGTCCACAAAAGATTCTTCCGGCTCCATTTTTGTTGATTCCAATTCTCGGGTGGTGACCTCAAATTGGATGTTATAGTCAAATTGGGCCACGAAAGCCTCACAGATGTCCTCCCAAGATTTCTTTTTGGTTATTTCCAAGGCAGTGAACCAGTGTAAAGTGTACCCAACCAGCGTTTGAGCGAACATTTGGGCCATGGTATCTTTCTCCACGCCCCACATGGAAAGTGCCCCAATGTAGTTGGTCAGGTCTGCTTTTGGGTCACTGGTCCCATCAAACTTTTCAAAGTCGATTGGCTTGAATTTTTTGGGTAGTCTAGCATTTGGGAAGAGGCAGATCTCGTTAATGTCAAAACCGGTCAAGGCAATTCTTTTTCTTTTGGCTACAGACTGCTCAAGTTGGGCTAATTTGGCTTTGAGGGTTTGGTTCAGGAGGTGGTTCGTGGTTATTTTCAAGGGGTGTTTCTGGGTTTTGTGGAGGTGGAAGTTGTCTGGCAATTTTGGCTATGATGAGCATCAACTGGGCCATCTGGTTGTCAATCCGTTCCTCCATTTGTCGGATAGAGGTTCGGATTTGATCCCATTCATTCGGATTCTCTGCTGGCTGTTGTTCCATATCTTCCCACCAATTCTGAGCTTCCATGGTTGATTCGGATTGAGATTGTTGTGCCTAAATCCTGGTTGAGTCTATGAGGGTATGGTTTTCTTTTTTGGCCCAATTGCTTTTGGACTGACAGCAAAGCAAAAAGTTGTACTTAGACGTGTTTCCTTTTTCTTGTTTTATGAAAAACGTGCAAAATGAAATAAATGCCCCGTTGCCAACATCATTTCTTCAACTCTCGAACTAACGGTTATAGCTCCTCGAAGGTTGCCTCGATCCTTGAAGTTTCTCTTAAAATGTATCCTTTATTTAGAACGACAGATTCTAAGAGATGTCAAAATGAACTAAGTATTTAACTAGTACTTATTCGAAGTTTCAATTTTGAACTTGGAATAGCTTAGTATAGACGACGTGATACTATAACCAGAGTGGCGTCAGTGGCATGGCGCCATTAGCCGAAGTGGTGTAAGTGACGTGGCACTATAACTTAGATGGTGTTTGTGTCACGGCATCGTTTCCTTGTTATTCTTTATTCTCCGTTGAAACTTTGATTAGGCGCTAGTCAAGGACTTAGTATGTTTTGATTTCCCAAAGTCTCATTGTTCGGATTTCTCTTTAATGACGTATCCCTTGTTTAGAACCATTGATTCCAAAAGATGCCAAAATAAACTAAGTATTTGACTAATGCTTTATCGAAACCTTAACCTTAATTTGGAATAACTTGGAGTGGTGTGACACCATAACCGAAGTGGCGTCAGTGGCATGGTGCCATTAGCCGAAATGGTGTAAGTGGCGTGGCACTATAACCTGGATGGTGTTGGTGTCACGACGCTTGCTTCTTCGCCATTCCTCCTTTTAGTTAAGACTTTGATTAAACGTTAGTCAAAGACTTAATAAGATTTTGATTTCTCCGAGTTTCATAGTTCAAAGGACTCATATGATTAAAGCAACACGTATTAAAGTACATGACTCTTTATCAGGTCTCGGCAACCTTCAATAGACTGCGTGAGCGAGCCTAAGAAAACATGACTTTAAATGGGCAGAATAACAACATGACATGGATAATATGCAAGATGCGATGCAGAAAGTAATAACAAATAAGCAGGATATATCACATAATCCTACCTTGTGGGTTCATGTCCTAATTTGGAAGGTTCTATTGCTTTCCACACACGTATGAAGGCCGGTTTTGGTTTAAATGGGTTCCCCGGACTAGAGTCAAGGCATGCCTCTCGATTATCGAGCGTACACTCGATAACGGTACAAACGGCAGGTATGACTCATCATGGTCGAGGGTTGCCGAGTATTCTGGGATTCCCTGTCACCGGCAAGCCGAGCAGGATTGCCAAAACACAACAGCGAGGTTGAACAGAATATGTATACAAAAGATAGACAATGAAACAAAATATTTTTGAAAATCCCACAAACATTTTTCAAGCTTGGCTCACTTGATCAATTAATATTTAGAGAAAAATACACAAATAACCAATCAAAAAGCCCCAGGTCGGAACGGCCGGATAGAAATCCAGTTAGAATCGCCATTTCCTTCCTTCAACGAGCATAAAGCGTCGTTGTTTTTGACAGGCTTTGCAATGATTGTTTACGAATGTATATAAACTCTAAGTATTATTTAAACAGTCCCCAGCGGAGTCGCCACTGTGGGCTACCCGCCCGGATTTTGAAAAATTGAATGAGTCGCCACCCGGATTTGTGGTTCGCCACCCGAGAAACCATTTTATTCAAAAATCGATAGATTGAAATTGAAAACCAGAGATTGTTAAGGGTTCGGAAGCCACGTTACGAGAGGGGAAGGGTTTTACGGCACCCCTCTTGCCCGACGCGATGTCGGTCTCTACTCAATGTTTGTGGGATTTTATAAAAAGTATTTTGTTTCATTAAACAGTTAGCAAATATCCACAGATATATCACATAGAGAAGTGTATGCAGGTGCTAGTATAAAATGTAAGATGATGAGGTGATATAAAATGAAAAACAACACAAAATCAAGAACTGTCACTGGGAACACTCCCGAGCGCTCGGGAATGGACCTGAGCGCTCGAGAGTACTGCTGAACCATCCTGCAATTTTTTGGTTAGGACAAGGCATATTCTGATAAAAACAGGAATAAAAAGTTATTAATGAACACTAGTGCTCAGCAAAAGGGTTAAACAGTTAAGAACTAGCCTTAACCATCCTAACCTTGCTTCCTTGCAATTGAAACCAAGCCTAACTGGGCACTGGCAAGACTAGTGCACACCCAATACTCAGAAATTCACATGAAATGAAATACTGAATGTCAAAACAGAATTTTGGTGGACAACAACACTCCTGAGCGCTCAGGAATGGTCCCGAGCGCTCGGGAGTGAACAAAGTGCCCAGAAAATAGTTTGTTTTCCTGTGTTCCTCTTGCTCTCGTGGCTTAAACTAACATCAAATGAGCTCATAACCAATATGAGGAACTGGTATGGGTCCTTGATTCCCCTCAGAAGTAGAAAAATAGTAGATTTGAAGTATAGAATGAGCCTTTATACCTTTGTTTGACTTGAACTTAGTTTCTTGGATTGATTTGGATGCTTGAAAATGGGAAGAAAATAGTAAGAAAATGGAGTTTTAGATGGACTAGAGGTTTGAGGTTTTTGAAATGCTTTGAAAATTATTTGAAGCTTTTAGGAAACTCAAATTTTGGAAAGTATTTGAGAGAGATTTAGAGGCTGAAACTTTCAGAAAATAGAAGAGGGAGAGAGTGATTTTTCGTGCCCCTTGAGAGGTAGAAAGAGGGGGTATTTATAGGCAAGCCAAAAATTAGGATTTTAGTTTGAAAATCAAATCAAAAATGAAAAGAAAATGTTTGGGTGGGAGAAATGATGAGATGCCCTGCAGGTTCAGGCTTCTGCTGCATGCAGAAACGTCAGGTTGAATTGCAGGTTTGAAACCCTTAAAAAGGCATGGTCAAAGATCATGCTCAACATGCATTGGCCCTGACAGCACTCCCAAGCGCTTGGGAGTGGCTGCCCAACTTCAACGGGCCGCCACGGACACTCCCGAACTCGGTTTTAGGTGTTTTTTGAAGCGTTGGAAAGCTCGTTGAGTCCTCTTTCTAACCCAATTGGTTTCATTCAAATGTATTTTATATGCTGAAATGTGTGCCCATTTTACCCTCAGGGTGTCAGGAAAAACGACGGTTTAGGTTTGTAAAATCCAAGAGACGTCGTTCAAGCTTTAGCCGAGTCTTATTTTGATTCTTTTTCATCATCGGGGAGCCTCGAGGGCACGAATTAAGGATAGCTAATAGGTCCAAATTGGGGTGGCTATAGGCTCTAAAGGTCTCCAAAGTATACAGCTCTCCCTGTTCATCTATCAGGTCTGACACATTATACCGGCGTCGCCACCAATATAATATGTCAGGGTCACCAAAGGCAACACCGTGAGCTACGAAAGCTCAATAGAATAGACCATACCCACTAACCCTTAACTTATACAAGAAAAGGCAATTAGACAAATACACATGCTCATTCAACAACATAATTAGCAATGACACATCCACATTCGCTATCTTTCTATCGTTGGTGTCATGATTTTCTGTGTTTCTCCTACGCGACTCATCGTAGACCGTGTCATCAATTTCCATTTACAAAACCAAATCAACATTTCAAAAATCACATTTTTAACACACCCAACCTCGGTTCCGCCGTTCCGGGTTCCCGAGTATCCTTACAATGGTTCCGCCGTCCCGGGTTCCCATTGGCACACATTAGCATTGGCTCATTTCCACGGATAACCAAGCCACACACCTAACCTCGGTTCCGCCGTTCCAGTCTCCCGAGTATCCTCACAATGGTTCCGCCGTCCCGGGTTCCCATTGGCACACACACACACAACTCACATAATGACTACCACATTGGTCATTATGTAGTTTCAAAAATATTTTACCAAGGCAATGCCTTTAAACACACCCTAGGTGTCATGTTTCTAACTTTCTCGATTCTCGTGTCTCGTTCTCATGCATAGACTCCGCGGCAAGACTTCTTATGACAAAATCATAATCATTCATTGTAATCTTGAAACTAAACTAGCAAGATCATCCAACTCTATATTAGTAGCATGCTCATTTTATCACATCATCATGCTCAACATTTAATCATACAAAGTAAAGCATAGTGCCTCATGGATGGACACCTTTGGAGTACCACCTATGCTTTATTAGCAACAAGTAAGACAAGTAACCACATATACATGCTCATAATCATTCTAAGATCAAAATACGAATACTTAAAGTTTAGGAGATTTGGGAAAATCCTACATGATCATACGTAAGATTGAGTGTATTGAATAATCTACATTTGATTCAACAACATATCTATACTTAGAGATAGAGGTTAAGATCTATCTACTATACGTAGAGTTAGAGTGTATAAGAGTATTCTACATTTGATTCAACAACATATCTATACTTAGAGATAGAGGTTAAGATCTATCTACTATACGTAGAGTTAGAGTGTATAAGAGTATTCTACCGTTCTTCTTGGCGGTAGGGCGGCTAAGGAAAGTAAGTCGGACGGAGTAACTTCCTACGGTAAGCTTCGAAAGAGAAAGGTTTCTCTCGAAACTAGATCTTGACTAACCCTACTAAGCTTTTTTGGATCGAAAGGTTGGTTGAGTGGTGGTTTAGTGGCGGCTTAGGATGAGTTTCTTGAAGAACTTCAAGAACAATCAAAGAACAAGTAAGAACACTAAGCTTTCTAGAGAGAGAAGTTGAAGTATGAGAGGTGTGTGTTGAAATGGTGAGAATGGGGTGCTATTTATAGCCAAAGGTTGGTTTATTATCCAAGGGATAATTTTTCCCCTAACATTTGTTGTCCAATGGTTAAAGATTGACTAGATTTGGTTGTACTTTGATGAGGTAAGAAATTGGTCAAAGATCTTGGACTAGGATGGTGAGTACACATGCACACACCACTCTCTCTCTCTCCCTCTCTCCCGGCCTCTCTCTCTCTCTCTCTTAGTACAATATATATATATATATATATATATGTAGGTAAGGACAAAGGTTGGAGGTTGACTTGAGAAAGAATAAGAGGAAATCTTGTACTTCTATATCTCTCCCATATCTTCCTATATTTCTTCTTCCACAAGTACAAGTACTTATAGGGTAGTGTACATCAATCTCCTTCTCTCTCCTATCTCTCTCTCTCTCTCCCTCTCCCTCTCCCTCTCCCTCTCTCGGATTCTCCCTCTCCCTCTCTCTCGGATTCTCTCTCTCTCTCTCTCTTTTTTTTTTTTGGTAAACAAGGAACATAACATTAACTAATTAAGAGTCATACAATAGTCTAGGGTACTCGACCCCATTTTGGTCATCGCAAAGATGCGAAATAATACAATCTGGAGCAACATAAAAAATATGAAAGTCTAAGCCATCATTGAAATCCATACTCTCTCTCTCTCTCTCTCCCTTGTTTAATATATATATATGTATATATGTCAAAGTATACAAAGTACACTAGCACTTACATGATCTTCCTAGATTTCTAAGTCAAAATTCTCTATTACACTATGCCAAATTGGCACATGTCTTACACTATTTAATATTAAAGTACAAGAGAATCCTAGGATAATATATTCTTATGGAACAAATCTATTTCTTTAAGCAATTAGGCACATGGAATATCTAGTAAGCAAATAAACTAATAAGACCTAGTACTTTGGCTTGACTTGACCTTATTATCCAATGGATCACAATTCTCCTAACATTTATTATCCAATGGGTAAGGATGGAAAGTACTATGCTTGCATAATCTATATATGTATATATGTATATTGACACATGGTGAATCTATTAAACTAATAGATCTTGTACTTGATGGCAAGACTAATTCTATTGACCAATGGGTGATATTTTCCCTAATTTCTATGGACCAATGGATAAAGATGGGAAGTACTATACTTAGAATAATATATATGTATACTTTCAAGTATGTGTACATAAGCCTATATATAATTATATAAGTGTACTTTGAACAATCTAATGACATCACCTTGGTGGGAAAACCTATTGTCCAATGGATAAAGATTTCCCTAACTTTTATCGTCCAATGGGTAAAGATCAAGGATGACTTTGGTCCAAAGGGTTCCTTTAGGGTTTGGAAAGGTTCAAAAGGTTCAACTTGGATCAAACCAGAGGCCGTTGGGCCTCACCAACTTGATCCCTTAGTAGTTTGATTGCTTCGGATTGAATGGGATTGACTGATTGCTTCTTTGAAAACCCTAGGGTTAGGGTTTGAACTTCGGGGTTTGATCGTCGGATTGGTGGCTGCCTTCGAGAGGTTAGGGCTTTTGAGGAGAGGGTTTGAAAGAGTATTTTTGCAGAGTTTCGTGGCTGGGGAGGGTGTGTGTGTATATGAATCTGATTATTATTTTCGGAACCCAAAGGCCCTTTATATAGGCAATTGGTGACTCACTCCGGCCAATCAAAACGCACGATTGCAATTGCAATTGCAATGCAATACAAACTCTTTGTGGTGATCTCTGAGCGTAGCCCGAACGCATCGGGGAGGTATCGTAGTTGGATCAAACAACCGATAGAATGTTCCAGAGTCTGGAAAATAGACAATCTGGCGGCCGAGCAAAGGATCTGGCGGCCGAGCAAAGGATTTGGCGACCGAGGAAATGATGTTGCGGCCGAAGGATAGATCTTGCGGCCGTGGGATTGATCTCTCAGGGAGATTTTCAAGCAACAGGTTGCTCGGGTGAAGAAATGATGTCAAGGCCGTGAGATCAATGTCACGGCCGACAGACGGATTCTCCTTGGATTCTGTATTTTCTGTCTGAAAGGCTATATGGCTCTGGATTGGGTCCTCTAAGTGGCTCAAAGTTCTTACCGAAAGTCCTAAGGTTCACAAGAAGGCAATCGGCAATCAGCAATCACTGTATCCATTTCATCATCGGGATGGTCCCCAAGGTGGGACTTGAAATAATCGTTAGGCCAAATTGGGGTGTCTACACTAGGCACAATGCTCCTTTGGGGACACCGTTGAGCCAAGTTGAAACATCCGGGGGTCTACCTCATCTTTCAAGTTTATTGAAACTACTTCTTTTAATAGGCTGAGCATGCCTTTCGTCTTCCCTTTCGGCGAGGGAACACATTTCCTTGGGGATGATCCCTTCGAAATCTATCCCTTCGTCATCAGGGTCGACACAGTTTATTCAAAAGCTAACAAGGTACTTAGAAGCAAAATAGTGCATATCATAAAGAAAGCCCCTCGGGGTTGCCAAGTACAGCAAAAGACTCGAATTGAGAATAGAAGCTACGACATGGAGGGCCAAGAGGCACAAACTCCGACTCTGAGCTAGACTTAGACTCGATCGACTCTTTGTTAGACTCAGACGTGTTATAAATGCAAGTTAGACGCAGTTTGAAAATGCAATATTTAAAAACTACTTTTAGCTTCCACGATGAGAGGGGTAGAGCCCTCGAGAGTGTTGGGCCCAAGCATCAGCACTTCAGTCTCTTCAATATCTTCGACCAAACCCATTTGGGAGAACAACAACTCCAAACTCCCTTGAGTGAAGGACCTCTGCCAGTCAGTCTTCTACCTTGATTGAATAAGCTTCCTCTTGAATTTCTCCTTTGAGGACTCTTCATCACTGTCAGTCCAGGTGTCAGTAGAGAAGGCCTCAATTGCATCACCTACAGCCACCAGGTTAACCTCAGGGTCGGATGGGATGGATAGGATTGGTTTGGGTTGATTTGTTGGGATAATATAGAGAGTTGGGTTGAATATGGTGGAGCTATGGTTGCTTTGAGTGGAGTTTGGGTTGACTTGAGTGGAGCTTATGGATATTTGACCAACTTGCGGGCCGGAGTTGCATTGAGGCAGGGAATTGGAAATGACTTAAGGCTTTGATGGAGGGGGAGCTTCAACAGTGCCATTGTCGATGAGATCTTGAATGGCATGTCGAAGGTGATAGCAAGCATCGGTGAGATGGCCAGGCATTTGGTGGTAGGTACAGAAAAGGTTAGGATTGTGGGAAGCCGGGAATGTTCGAGGTGAAGGAGCTGGAAGGAGCAGCTTGATGAAGCCAGCTTCGAGAAGCTTCTCATATACTGAGGACAAAGGTGCGGGGAAGCGGGAGAAGATCCTTGGTCGGGTTCCGCAATTGGGACGAGGATTGGTGGAACTTTTACTCACTCTGCCACCATATAGTGTTGCGCTATCAATGGAACACACTCTTTCGGGATTGGGCCAGACCTCGTCAATGTGCGCGCCTTTCCTTTCAATACCAGTTTCGGATAGGGAACCGTCATCCTCCTTTGGGTGAGTTTTGGCCTCATGGAATTCAGCCAGGTCTTTGAACATGTCTTTTGAGCACAGCTTGATTCCAATCGCAGGAATGTGGTAGGCTTGATCAGCATTTAACCCGAGACCCGGCTTTGACATGGCGGAGGTAAAAAGGTCAACCAGCCCCTGGACCATAATCATTTGCTTGTCCACTTTATGACCTAGTTCCTCTACGGCTTTCTTTAACTCAGCCAGCTCCATTTGTAGTGCCATTCTGGATTGATGATCGAGGAAGGTAATATGGCTTTGGAAGTAACAGTGAACCTATTGGTGATGCCGCTGTATTTAATTGAGTGGCAATCCGTTGCCAAAGCCCCGGTAGACGCTCCCAAGTAGGTTTGGTTCTTCCCTTCAGCGAAATGTCCTAGAGCTTTGGATAGCAAAGTAAATGAGAACTCAGTGAGGTTCCTGCAGTAGTTAGAATGCAATGCACACGTAGATGTCGTCGGTGTCCTCCTAGACTATAGAACTAGAAACAAGTCTGCCTCATGATATTCAGACGCCACTAGAATCCTCGAAATTATTTTTGATGGTGTATCCTTTGTTTGAATCGACTAACACTAAGAGATGTCAAAACAGCCTAAGTCTTTGACTGTTCCGCTCTCGAGGTTTTAACCTTGGAGGTCGGAATAACTCGGTGTAGATGACATGATACCGGAGCCAGGGCGGCGTAGGTGGCAACACTCCACTTAGCCAAAACGGTGTAAGTGTTTAGCACTTAACCAGGGTGGTGTAAGCATCACGGCATTCTCTCCGTTGTTCCTAGTCTTCTGTTTGAAACCTCGATCGGGCGTTAGACAAGGACTTAGAAAGTCTTGATTTCTCAAAGTCTCGTTGACTCAAGGATTTTTGAAAATTGATAACGTACACCATTAAGATGCATGACTCTTCATCGGGCCAAGCAGCGTCCCACTAATCATAAGATAGACTTGGAAGAGAGGCAACCTAAAACCCGCCCTAGCATGCTCCTACGCAAAATGGTATGTATGTATGTACAGGTATGCGATAGGAAAAGCAGTAACACATAAACAGTTTATGGGGGTTAGATGCAAATAATCCTACCCTGTAGGTTCCTGTCCTAGGTTGAAAGGTTCTAGTGCTTTGTACGCATGTAGAGGCCGGTTTTGGTTTAAGGGGGTTCGTCTGACTAGAGCCACGATATACCTCCCGCTGCAACGCGTATAGCAAAGCAATGGTCGAACGGTAGTACGACTCATCATCGTCCAAGGTTGTTGGGCATCCGAGGACCCCGGGCTCCAGTAAACTGTGCCGGTTACCCAAAACACCTCAACGGGGCTGACTGACATCGATGCAAATGGAGAGTGCCGAAGAATGATCAAATGAGAGAGAAACGCAATGTTTTGAAAATGCCTTTTAAAGCTTGGCTCACTTTTATTAGTCAAAACTTGGAGAAAACTACACAAGCGAACAATAGTAAAAGCCCCAGCTCGGATTGGTCGGATGTAGAATCCTATTACATTACCATTCCGTTCTTTAGCAGCGCAGAGCGTACTGTTTTGACAAACTTTTGAAAGATTGTTCATTTATGTATTAATTTCCAAATTTTGACCAATGCAATGAGTCCCCAGCAAAGTCGCCACTGTGGGCACACGCCCCAAAATTTCTCAAATTTGTGTATGAAATCGGGTGCGCCCTTTTGGAAAGCGCGGCGAAATGCTTACAATTCAGAGTCGCCACTCGGGTTTTGCGGAAAATCACCCAAGGAACCGAACTTGAAACGTTTGCTACGTTTTGAATTGAAAATGGCTTGTAGACTGGACCGTTGTCACCTTCGATATCTGAGGTTCGGGAGCCAGGCTACGAGAGGGGAAGCGTTTTATGGCACCCCCTCTCGCCCAATCCGGAGATCAATCTCTACTCAGGCATTTTGTAAAACGTTTGCATTTTTCTCTCATTAATCATTTTTTAGCCAATTAGGGCGGGGGAATAGTTAAAGGGGATTAAACTACAACAAGTTGTATTATGTGACAAAATGTGATGAATGTTTGATTTAAATGAATATAATAGATTGAGAGCGAGCACCTATGAGTATATAAACAAACTGGAGCACGCTGATGTGAAATAAGACATGCAGGAACAAACCTGTATGCACTGGCCGCGCCACTGCATACAGAGATGACCTGCGTACTCCACCCCACTACTGGCGTGCGCCGGTAGGTTTAAACCCACAACTTTTGCTCTCAACCCTCTGGGCTCTGGAAAGGACCAGTGCACCAGGACAAACCACACAGTTTATAAAGCAAAATATATACAGTTACAGATAGCTGAAATGGCTTTAGAGCCAGAAAATAAACAGAACACCCCATAAACAGTGAGGGGAAGTAAATAGAGACCAAGACCTAACTGCCATGCAAGGGCCAGCCACTGGGCTTGATCTCACTGTCGTACGCCAGTCAAAGGACGCCGTACGCTAGTGACACCTTTTGTCCAGTGCTTGGCTTTGAATTTTCTGGGTTCTGGAACATGACCAGAAGGATCCCAGAAGTACTCCATAGCAGCAGAAATGAATATTAATAAAGTAAAACTAGCAACTTGAACCATGGAAAGCAGTAAACTAGTTATTAGGCATGCTCACAGTGATGAATAGACAAAAAAACAAAGATCTGACCCTAGTCACAACTGGAGTACACCAGTTACTAACTGGAGTACGCCAGTTCCAGACAGATTCCAGACAGGCCGAGTTTAAAAACTGTACGTATTACCAAGGACCGGCGTTCGCATGCTTATTACCGGCACACGCCAATTCTCGTCAGAATATTATTTTTGCAACCTTGCTAGCTTTAGGGCCAGGACTTGTATTGATTACCAGCCTTGACCCTGCCAGCCCCCTTCAGGAATCAAAATAGGAAAACAGTATAAAGGTGTATACCTTTGGTTTTGAGGCTTGAGAGATGTTTGAGCTTTGAACTTGAGGTTTGGATGATGGAGGGTGATGGATATTTGACTATAAGAGGTGTATGGAGGGGGTCTCTTGTTTACTCTTTCAATGGATGAAAGAAGAGCAAGCAAGAAGACCAAGAAAAGAGAAAGGAATAGACTTGGAACCAACCAAACTTATAACTTTGAGAACCAACCCTTTGAAAGACTAATGGAGGGGGGGTATATATAAGGGGAAAGGGAGAGAGAGGGGTTAAGGCCAGTCAAAGGGGCTTGTGCCTTAGCCCCTAAGACTTCCTTCTCATTGGATGAGAGGGAAAGGTGATGGGATGGGTGTGTAAGAGATGTCCCCCGGCGAAGACTGCTTTTTCGATGGATTAAAAGATTCCCATGTGCTGTAGACCCCTAACCATGGCTTCTGCATGCTGAAAAACATAAGTTTGACCAGAGGTTTGACTGGCGTACGCCAGTAGATAGTAGGTAACTAGCGTACGCCAGTAGGTAACTGGCATACTCGGGTTCCAACTGCAATTTTGACCGATGACTGACATGTGGCAAAGGACCAGCGCACACCAGTTGAGTACTAGCGTATGCAAGTTGGGTTTTGCTGAGGCCTTTTTGTTCTAGCTTAGAGAGTTTGAAAGGGATCCGAAAGGGTTTTGGAATGCTCAAAGCTCAAACATACTAACATTTCCGGGGTGTTCTTGATCCGTTTCATCATCGGGGAATCAAATACCGTAAGTAAGCTAAATTGGAAAGTCCAAAATAGGGTGTCTACACAGTCCTTAAGAAGAACGGCAAGGTCAGAGTATGTGTGGACTTCAGAAACCTAAATTTGGCATCCCCAAAGGACGAGTACCCAATGCCAGTCGTAGACCAGTTAGTTGATGGAGCTTTTGGTCACAAGGTTTTGTCCTTCATGGATGGACATTCTGGCTACAATCAGATCTTCATTGACGAGGCCGATACGGCTAAGACTGCTTTTAGGTGTCCCAAAGCCCTGGGGACCTTTGAGTGGGTTGTAATGCCCTTCGGCCAAAAGAATGCAGGTGCCACATTCCAGTGAGCTATGAACGCCATATTTCATGATTTCATCAGCCGTTTCATGGAAATCTACATCGATGATATTGTGGTTAAGTCTATGTCCTATGACGAACATTTGGAGCACTTGAGGAGGTCATTCTTGATAATGCAACAGTTCGACTTGAAGGTGAATCCCTTGAAGTGTGCCTTCGGAGTTTCCGCAAGTAAATTCCTTGGATTTTTGGTCCATAACAGAGGGATTGAGGTTGACAAGAACAAGGCCAAAGCAATCATGGAAGCAAAGCCTCCTACCACAAAGGAGTTGCAGAAGCTTTTAGGATCATTCAACTTCTTGAGAAGGTTCATCTCAAACCTAGCAGGAAAGGTCCAGGTCTTTTCTCAACTCTTAAAGCTGAAGGACCAAGACACTTTTGTATGGGAGGAAAGCCATCAGAAGGCCTTTGATGAGATCAAAGGCTATTTAGCTCAGGCTCCGGTCCTTATACCTCCCATCAAGAACAAGCCTTTGAAGCTCTACATCTCAGCAGCTGAAGGCTCTATTGGAGGCCTTCTAGCTCAAGACAACGCTCAAGGAAAGGAACAGGTAGTCTATTATTTGAGTAGGTTGTTGACTCCATGTGAAAAGAGATACACTCCTATTGAAAAGATTTGCCTTGCCTTGTACTTTTCAGCAATAAAGTTGAGGCACTACATGCTTCCTGTTTTGGTTTACATTATGAGTAAAATAGACCTAGTTAAGTACTTGCTTTCTCGGCCAATCATGAGAGGCCGAATTGGCAAATGGTCTTTAGCTCTAATGGAATTCAGTTTTCAGTACATTCCTCAGAAAGCTGTAAAGGGCCAGGCCTTAGTAGATTTTCTTGCTGATCATCCATGCGTGGATATCGGCGATGAATCTGAGATTGGACTGAGTGCAGTTGAAATATCACCCACTCCTTGGACACTGCTTTTTGATGGATCAAGGACTCAAGAGGTCTCAGGCTATGGAGTAATTATCCTTTCTCCCCAAAGCCTGAGGAGTGAACTATCCTTTCAATTTGATTTCCCATGTACAAATAATCAAGCCGAATACGAAGCAGTAGTTATAGGCCTTGAAATCCTTAAGGATCCAGAGGCCAAGGAAGTAAGGGTTATTGTTGATTCAAACCTTGTAATCAACCACCTGGCAGGAACATTTAAATGCTATAGTGAGGATTTAGCTCCTTATTATATGGCAGTAGTACAACTAATGCAAGATTTTGACAATGTGACTGTCAAACACGTCTCAAGGAGTATGAACACTGAAGCCAACAACTTGGCTCAAGCCTCAACAGGCCTGAAGTTATCTCCAGGAACGATTCACAAGATCATCACAGTCCAAAAGAGATTGTTACCTTCTGTTAGAAGAAGGGGTCTAGGACTGGAGGTATTTACTTCAGGCTTCACGGGAGAAGAGTCAAATGATGAACCCAAGAACGATTGGCGTACACTTATCATTTCTTTCCTTAAGAGGCCTTATCACAGAGCCCCTAGAAAGGTGAGAAGGAGAGCCATCAACTACATCCTCATTGGAGATGAATTATACAAGAAAAGCCCTGAAGATGACTTACTTTTAAGGTGTTTAGGGCGCCCTGAGGCCATGAGGGTTATGAGTGAAGTCCATGAAGGGGTTTGTGGAGCCCATCAGTTAGGGATAAAGATGAGATGGCTAATCAGAAGGTATGGTTACTATTGGCCAACCATTTTAGAGGATTGTATTCGTTTTTCCAAAGGATGCCAGCCCTGTCAATCCCATGGCCGAATCCAGCGTGTTCTTGCAGCTAATTATCATGCTGTGGTCAAACCTTGGCCATTTAGGGGCTGGGCTCTTGACGTAATTGGTAAGATTTATCCTCCTTCTTCTGGGAATCATACTTACATCTTGGTAGCCATGGATTACTTTACTAAATGGGCAGAGGCTGTGCCATTAAAATCTGTGGATCAACAAGAAGTAATTAAGGTGATTAAGGAGAGAATCATCCATAGGTTTGGATTGCCCGAGCACTTGGTTGCAGATAGGGGTACGATATTCATGGGAGAACAAGTGGTTAACTTTGCTTCACAGCAAAACATCATTTTGTCCAATTCTACTCCTTATTACGCATAAGGGAATGGTCAGGTCGAGTCCACTAATAGGACTCTGGTCAATATTATAGAGAAAATGGTGGAGGATAATCAAAGAGCTTGGCATGAATTACTTTATAAGGCCTTATGGGCCTACAGAACCTCAAAGAAGGAAGCCACCAATATAACTCCTTATATGTTGGTATATGGGCATGATCCAGTCCTACCAATGGAGGTGGCAGTAAAGTCAGCACGGATAGCATATCAACATGGCCTCACTCCTGCAGATTATACTCAGGCCATGCTAATAGAGCTTGAGGACTTAGATGAAGTCAGGCTCATAGCCCTGGATCACATTGTAGACACCCCAATTTGGACTTGTCAAAATTCCTTGATTTGTGGCCCGGAGGCTCCCCGATGATGAATTTGGATCAAAACAAGCCTCGTACCAATCGAGACTTTGCTCCTTGAAGGATTTGAAAAGGAAATAAAAATGGTCAAAATCATTTCCAAGCGCTTGGGAGCAGTCCCGAGCGCTCTAGACCATTTTCCAAAAACCTTTGGTCTAGCTCACTCCCGAGCGCTCGAGAGTGAAGTCCCAAGCGCTCCAGACCACTCTCGAGCGCTCGGGTCTTCTGTGCTGCCCAATGGATGGCTGGGCTCCCCACTACCCATGCAATCCATCATTGCAGTCACCATGAGCCAGCTGAGGCTTGAGTCAACACTCAACCTCAATTAGAAGGAGTCAGAGCCAGCAGATTTTCCCCCAACCAAATGTTTTATTTCAAAATCAATTTCATTTCAAAACTATAGGTTATCTTGGCCTATATATACAACTGATTTCAGCTGAGGCAGGGGGCTTTTGGAGGCCACGAAATTCTTCTCCTGGAGAACCCCATTCTCTGCTCTCTCTCTCTCTCTCTCTTGCAAGAAAAATCTTCAAACTCAAACTTGAACTTCAAACTTCAAAAGCTTTCAAAAATCATCAAGGGTAATGCAAGAAATCCAGAACACTCTAAGCTTCTGATTTCTTGTACTCTTCTCTCTTCATCCACATTTCAAAGCCATTCAAAGAGCAAAGTTCCAACAAAAGGTAGAAAATCCTTCTATCTCAATCTCAAACAAAGAGGCTGTTCTTCCCTTCTGAGGGGGGTCTCTCAGTCTGACCTAGTCTTCAATACTGGGGGCATGGTTGGGAGACCCTAGTGTAAAAACAACAGCAAAGGGGTACAAAAAAAAATGTTTTCACAAAACCCCTACTGGAAACACTCTCGAGCGCTTGAGAGTGCTCCCGAGCGCTCGGGACTGTTTCCAGTCCCATGCATGGTATTTTGTTAGACAACAGGCTGGGGTGAGATGCAGTCTTAAGTGAAATGGTTTTATTCTGGCATGCAGATGTAGAAGATCATTTTCCCTAAAACAGAAGTGTTTCTTACAAATTTCATGTAAGAATAAGGTTTTCCAAAGTTAAAAATAAGATTTTCTCTTGTTAAAGACCTAGACAAGTGTGACTGCATGATAAAATGATTTCAATTTCCATTTGAGAGCAAGCTGACATGCAGATCACTCCCGAGCGCTCCGAACCATTCCAGAGCGCACGGGAGTGCATGCATGCTATTGCATTCCATTTCCCCAGTCTGCTGTGTTCTCTGACTTCTGCATGCATAAATGTACCTATTTGCTCATTTAAAGTTGCAGATCTAATTTTACAACGGCAAGGATCCAGGGATTGAAAGGTTGGGGTCATATCTCAGTCTGTCAAGTCCTCTGTTGAGCCCATATTGTGTTTATTTTCACTTCAATTTATATTTTAGCATTATATTTTGTTGGCACTAACAAGATTTGCAGGTTGGGGGTTCTAACACTCCCGAGCTCTCGAGACTACTCCAGAGCGCTCTAGAGTGAATCCAGTGACAGGGTTTCATTTTCTGTCATTTTGAGTTTCATGCATGGCTGTTTCATCCCCCCCCCCCCCCCTGTACATATGCACATGCATACACAGCTTTTGCATTTTATCTTGTCAGTACTAACAAATTTTGCAGGTGGGGCACCAACACTCCCAAGCGCTCGGGACTACTCCCGAGCGCTCGAGAGTGAAGTCAGTGGGCAGGGCTTCATTTCATGTTATTTTGGCATTCTCTCACCATTTTGCCACTCCCTGTACACATGCACATGCAAGCACGTCTATTTGGATATATCTGTGGATACCTGCTAGTTGTTTTAATGAAACAAAATCCCTTTCAAAAATCCCACAAACGTTTAGTAGAGACCGATTTCGAATCGGGCGAGGGGGGTGCCGTAAAACCCTTCCCCCCTCGTAACATGGCTTCCGGACCCTCAAAATGATCTCTGGTTTTCAATTTCAAATCAATCATTTTCAAGACAAAACGGTTTCTCGGGTGATATACCATAAATCCGGGTGGCGACTCTTCAATTCAAACCAATATTTTCGAATCGATTCAAAGGTTCGAGGCGCACGATTTTCATTGGGCCGCCCCGATCTCACCCGGGGCTGTGGTAGCCCACAGTGGCGACTCTGCTGGGGACTTTTAATTGATACTTGAGAAAAAGTTGGCATGTTCCCGAAACGGCCCGCTTTCCTTAAATATCAATTAAACTTGTGAGCCAAGCTTGAAAAACGTTTGTGGGATTTTCAAAAGGGATTTTGTTTCATTGTCTATCTTTTGTATATGTATCTTGTGCAACCTCGATGTTGTGTTTCGGCAATCCTACCCGGCTTGCCGGTGATGGGGAATCCCGGAATGCTCAGCAACCCTCGACCGTGATGAGTCATCCCTACCGTTTGTACCATTATTGGGTGTACGCTCAATAGTGGGAGGTATACTTTGACTCTAGTCCGGGGAACCCTTTTCAAGCCAAAATCGGCCTTTGTACATGCTTAGCAAGCCATAGATCCTTCCAAACTAGGACAGGGACCCGCAGGGTAGGATTATATGCTATATCCTGCCTACATGTTACTGCTTTTTGCATCTCACCATGCATCTCATTCATGTCATGCCGTCATGCTGTCTGTTCAATTTCAAGTCATGTGTTCTTAGACTCGATCGCGCGGTCTGTAGAAGGTTGTCGAGGCCCGATGAAGAATCGTGCACCCTAGTGTACGTTATCGAAACTACATGAGTCCTTAGAACAATGAGACTTTGGAAAATCAGAATATACTAAGTCCTTGACTAACGCCT
This sequence comes from Rhododendron griersonianum, assembly GCA_018127125.1. Classification (NCBI taxonomy): domain Eukaryota; kingdom Viridiplantae; phylum Streptophyta; class Magnoliopsida; order Ericales; family Ericaceae; genus Rhododendron; species Rhododendron griersonianum. The sequence goes on from CM030789.1 coordinate 32,685,367, forward strand.
AATCGAAGATTCAACAGAGAATAAGGAATAACAAGGAAACGACGCCGTGATGCCACTTTACTTACACCACTCTGGCTAATGGCACCATGTCACTGACACCACTCTGGTTGTGGTATCACGTCGTCTATACTAAGTTATTCCAAGTTCAAAATTGAAACTTCAAATGAGGACTAGTTGAATACTTAGTTCGTTTTGACATCTCTTAGAATTTGTCGTTCTGAACAAACGATACACCCTAAAAGAATTCTGAGGAATTAGGCAACCTTCGAAAGACCGTGATCTTATCCCGCTTGCGCATCGCACCTTGCATCTTATGCTTGCTTTCGTGTCCTGTGTAGAACTCTTAGACTCGCTCGCGCAGCCTGTTTAGGATTGCCTGGACCGATGATGAGTCGTGCTTTTTAAAGGCACGTTGTTGAAATTAATTAGTCCTTGGAACGACGGGGTTTTGGGGATATCAAAGTTCATTAAGTCTTCAATACATTTTTCAACCATGGATTCAACGAAGTTTAACGAAACAATTAGGCTACAATGTCGTGATACCTACACCACCCAGGTTATAGTGCGAAGTCACTTACACCGCTTAGGCTAATGGCGCCATGCCACTTACGCCGCTTCGGTTACGGTATCATGTCATTTACGCTAAACGGTTTTTGAAACTAGAACAGAAACTTCGGGGGGAAAATGTTAAATTTGTCTTGATATCTCCCAAATCTTGTCATTCCTAATCAAAGGATACACATTCAAAAGAATCTCTGAGGACTAAGGCAATCCTTCATAGGATGTCATTTCTTGAGTCAAGGTCTAGGAGACCATAAATCCATGGAGTTTGGGATAACTCTGGTGTTCGCCGTGCCCGAACGGCTCCCTCTAGTTCAGTCTAGCCTTAAGTGCATCTTCCAGCAGTCTTATTGCTCTGTCTCGTATGGTCTTAGATAAGGAGATTGGCTCTGATTCCCAACGTGAGGAATTTAACCTGCCTGACAACGACCTACCCGTGACTGTTGGAACTATCTGTAAAGTTTGATCCCTTGAGTCGACGATGACAACATGTTATTAACAATTATTTTATTCATACACGTCATTTTTCAATAAATCATAACAGGGGCACATTCTAAGTCCGTTTTTTGCTTTACTGTCAGTACTGGGCCATCCATCCTACGTAAAGCCATACCACCTTCTCCGACTACCTCGAAATGACAGGGCAAACAGAGCTAGTTGAGCTGAAAAAGGCTGTAGAGGAAATGAATCAGAAAATGGATGAGCAGACGGCTCTATTGCAAGGGCTGATTGACCTTTTCACCTCCGCCATGTCGAATCCAGATCTGGGACTGAATGCTGGAAAGGCCAGGATCAAAGAAACTCCACAAACCTACCACCCTCCAACCGCCGAAATCAAGTCACGATCAGAAGTGAAGCTCTCTCACATGCTCAAAGACTTGGTCGAGTTCCATGACGCCAAGAATCGCTCAAAGGAAGGTACTAGATCCTTGCCTAAAACTAGTGCTAAAAGGCAGGATGTGCACAACCCCAAAGGCAAGAGAGCATCATGCAGTGTCGAAGCAAGTAGTGTCTTCGCCAGAGGCCCACTTGGCACCACTATGAACCCTCAACCCAGCTGCAAAATCCCGCCAAGGTTCCTCTCCCGCTTTCCTGTCCCTTTGTCTTCGGTTTATGAGAGACTCCTCGAAGCCGGTCTCATCCAGCCGCTCCCTCCAACTCCCCTACCTTAGAAGCTCTCGTCGTCCCACAACCCGGACGCCTATTGTGCCTTTCACCAATGTACCGGCCATTCCACTAATAGCTGCTTCCGTCTCCGCCACAAAATCCAAGATCTCATCGACAATGGAACCATCTCACCTCCACTTTCAAACCCAAGTTCTGCTATGGGAAACTATCCTCTGACCTTTGAGGAATTCAAGGTTGGCCAGGTCAGTGACTCGATGGGACATGGTTCCTTTGGACGATTTCTGAGCAATCAAACCGTCAACAGCAATGGCATCAAAATCCATCCTCTCCAGTGCATTATCGACAATTGGCTGCCAAAACCCATTGTTCCAACCCCTAATGAGCTCAGTGCCTTAACGATAAGCTCCATGCCGACACAGAATCTGAGGGTGGATCAAAATCCGAATGATGCCTGAGATAGTGAGAAAGGACTGGAACCATCCCAACGCCAGACCTCAGATCCAAAGAAGAATGGCGAATGTAGTGCAGCCAATCCATGGATGGAATTTTCTCACGAGTTTGGAAAGTTTTTAAGTTTCAAGTCTTTGTCTTTCAATTTCGAGTCAGTTTGTACCTCGAGTCTTTCATGCTTTCGTGTCTGTATGTTTTCAAATTCAAGTTTGTAGTCAAAAAAGAAAAACCAAAAAGAGAGTCAGTTTTGTAGTCCCGAACTACGTTATGACTTGATTCCTTTGCAAGAAGGATACGTAGGCAGCCTTATCCCGAGGCCCGGTCATGTTCATTCGAGTTAATTCCAAAATTCGGTCATGATCTTTCGAGCCAGTTCTGTCTTTCTAAATCAATATCAAGCTTCTCGAGTCGAAATTGTGATAATAAACTCGCGTTTTGTGATAATCCCTTAACTTGGAATTGTTTTTCACCATCAATTGAGGAATCAAAACACGAGATACTTTGCTCTTGCAAGAAGAAGAATTTCATGGGACCACTCCCTGACGCCGTCGAGAAGCAACACCTTGAAAAAGCTCGCTAGATCAAAACCTCAAATTGTGATCTAGGCAAAAGTTAGAGCACACAAATCTCTTAACTTGCATCTAGGATCCAATTATCAAGTTGTGCAATTCAAAATGAAGAAAGGCAGTCTTTTCTTTTATCAAACGCTTGAAGATATATATCCATTGATAACCCCCTTTGAGCCTAAATCAATTTCTTTGAAAGAACCCAGCTAGGCAGCTATCCCCCACACCAGGGTGAAATAAAGAAGAACAAAAGGGCCAAACACCTGCCCATCATCGGCGCATCAGAATTCAAAGTGTGAAGGTGCCAAATACATGGGCGCAATGAGGTGCAAAACATCGAAGAAAAATCAGAGAAAGCTCAAAATCAACAAAAGTGCCAAACACATCGTCACAACACAAGGTGCGAAGCAAATCAAAGGAAAGAAGGCGCCCATCAAAAGCAAAAAGGGCACAAAATTATTCAAGATGGCTGCTAGCTCTCGAAACCCAAAGGAAATGAAAATTTTTGGGCCTGTTATCCTTTCTTTGTTAAGCCAAACCTTGGCCACGTTACAACCCGAATAAAGTCCTGTCAGATTGGAAAACACAACTTGATAACAAAAATCCTAGACAATAGGAGAAAACAAGAAGGAGTGGCAAGGCATTTCATGAATCCCGCAAAATCCAAGTTGGGGCATTTTCAAAATTCATGGATTGTCATTAGCAACCTGGGGCATGGTTCTTGGTAAAACCCTCGTCCAGACTGGACGAGGAGCTAAAACGACCTCAAAGCCCCGAATGGGAAAATCATCGAAACTTGATTTTATCATGACAATTTCAAACACCAAATCCTCAAGTAACCAAGCTCCTCGTCCAGTCAAATCAAACTCCTCGTCCAGTCTGGTTCATCATTGAGTCAGTCCTCGGATAAAGGGTCTTTCTTGTCCTTCGAGTCATCTGGGCCTTGTCCAAATTCACACAAGGTCATTGAGGTCCTAACTCGTGAGAGAAACTCCAGTACATGGAAGAACCCGCACTCACGCTCATGACAAAATTAGCTGCCGAAACTATCAGTGGAATCAAGGGAAAGAATCAGAACTAAGGTCTGTTACTCACTGGGGCACATCAGCCCAATGCCATCAATCACTGCAAGCATACAGCCGACCTCAAGACTGGGGCATGAATGCTCAAAACCCAAGCCCTGATCAAAGTCAACCTCAAACCGGCCCCAGCGCAAGCCCTGGCTCCAGCTCAAACCCAATTTCCATCCAAAGACAAACTCCATCCCAAATCCCAAGGTCCTGAAAATACCAGCCCGCTGATCAAAAACAGTAAAGCAGAAGGGATACTCAGGCATGTCCTTTGTTTTTCAAAAAATAAAAATAAAAGTAAAAAAATACCATCATTGTTGTTAAACGTCGAAACACGGGTCTCACTTTCTGATCTCGACCTCTTATGGTCGCCTTCATCTAGCATATTTGTCAACTTGACTGCTTGACATGCTGCCATAGATCTGGCATCGTCCTCCGGGACGTCTTTCAACCAAATTCCACCATAGATTTGGCGTCGTCCTCCGGGACGTCATTCAACCATTTGCTGCCATAGATTTGGCATCATCCTGCGGGACACCGTTCAACTGTTTGCTGCCATAGATTCGGCATCGTCCTGCGGGACACCTTTCAACCAATAGGAGGCTGCAGACATCAGTAGTCCCGAGCGCTCGGGAGTGAGGTCCCAAGCGCTCGAGACCACTCTCGAGCGCTCGAGAGTGCTGCTGTCTACAGCAGCTTCTGATTCCAACTCTTTCTAGTCTCAGTTCAACCTCGCAAATGCATGCAACTTAGATCAGAAGGTCCTCAGCATGTACTCTGGGGATGCAGCAGTTTTCGTTATGTATTTTCTTGAGTATTCGTCCATTTTCCTCAAAATATGAAAATTTCCAAGATTTTCATTCCGCGAACATGTCAAATTCCACGTTAAGCGTATTTGATTGAGTCCGGCGATGCGTTTAAGTCATATTGTGCATTAGTGACTGTATGGCATGATCAAACGCGCGTTAACGTTCTTAATTCAAGTTTTTGTCATTCAAGCGTCCCAAAATCGTCATTTTCAAGTGCAAGGGAATTTTGGTCTTCGTGTCAAGGGCATTTTGGTAATTCTAGCGGTTCTCGCAGGTCACGGCACTCATTGTCAACTACGCAGTGCGCTCGGTTATGTTCAAAAGACCTTAAGTCAAGTTTTCATCGTCAATTTCTCATAAATTTTGCTATCGTGTGTCAATGTCGAATTCTCGTTCTTACTTTGAGAGTATCGGTTGAAATTCGCGTGCTCTTTACTTTTCTTTCAAGCTAGACGAACATATTTCATAAAATACAATTCTTAAAGGAAGTGCGAACGAATGCAAAAGAACGAAGTGCAAAATCTCATAAATGAAATACGGTATTTACAATGAGTAAGGAAGGAAGTACAAAAGCTGGGGCAAACACACACCCAATCCTAACTACCGGGCACGCAGGCCCAAACAAAATCAAGGCACGCAGGCCTAGAAGCTACAACTACGCCGGCACACGGGCCCACGTACAAGAAAGCTAATAAAGCAAAAACCTAAGACTCAGACGCAACGAGTCCTCTTCTACTGGTGGCCCTCGGGCTCTATGCTCTCACTCTCGTCACCGTCGTCTGCGCTAGGAGAACCGGAAGCAGTCTCTGAGTCCGTCGACCCTAAGACACGTGACTCGAAGGACTCCTCTGACTCGTCCTCCTCCTCTGACTCCACGCGAGCGAGTCTCCGCTAGGACGCCGCCCTAGGTAAAACCTCGAACTGTCTAGCCTCCGCAGCGGGCCGCGACACTCCCTGTGTCCCTCGTCCCCATGTGCTGGCGGAAGCTGGAGAGCTCGTGGTAGCCTGAGGTCGTGCCCTAGCTGAACGTCGTGGCTGCACCTGCATATCACAAACATGCGATCATTCTATGCATATTTCAAAATTCATTTGATTCATTAAAAGTTCTATGCCATGCGTTGTCATACCTCTGGAACGACAGGAGAAACAGGCTCAGGGACAAGTCTGGTCTGCAAGACCCTCCCTCTAGCACAGCCCTTCAGCAGGTGGCGCATCCCCACCATCAGCATGATGGCCGTCTCGGCCCACTCTCGCGGTACCTGTAACATTCAAGTATCAGAAATGTGCAAACAGTAATCATTCAGAGCATAAGAGGATCGAATTCGTTTATACCTGAGCAGGAAGCCGCATAGGCGGCTGCGGAAGGCGTGGGATGTCTATCACCGCCCGTGCCCCCGAAGGGTCTGTCGCCCCTATCGTCCACTCCAGCATAGGTAGCGCAGTCGAAACTGACGCCTCCACTGTCTCCGGGACCCCCGTGTCACCCCCTCCTCTGCCAGGTGGGCTGGCACCTCGACCGCCTGCAGGCTGCCTACCACCTCGACCACTACCTCGTGCGGACCGGCCGCCACGGCCCTGCGCTCCAACCTCTCCTCCGGCACCAGGGCCTCGCCCTCCCTTAGCTACTCTCCGCTCCAACTCAGCCTCCATCCCTAGGCTCGTGGCCAGGTACTGGTCTACGTAAGCTGCGTAGTCCAGACCGCGTCGTAGGTGCCGCTCCAAGACCGTGTCCGGCACTGTGAACTGCTCCAGCTCCGCACGAGTGTACGTCTCTGTCCGCTGCACGCGTGGAGGAAGCAGCCCAAGCACTACGAACGCTGGAAGACCGAGCGACTGCCGAGTCACCCGGTCTCCCAGGTACCACTGCCAACCCAGTGGGCACTCCAGCAGCACCCTGCTCCGTGTCACCTCCCGGCTCCTAGGAAGGAACTCAGCCTCCACCCTCGACCACCTGTCCCAGTGCACCTGCATGTCGAATTTGGAAACATCAATAAAAGCATACGTCGAATTTAGAAAAGAAAGAGATAAGGTCAAGTCGTACCGCGACCCCGGTCAAGCTGTCTAGCCAACGTCGGAAGGTCATCACCTCCCCTCTCCTCTCCTTCGTTCTCCTGTAAACCTTGCTCCACGCGAGCCCGCGAGGAAGCAAACCAGGATCTCGGCACGTGTTCTCAGGCGGGAACATCCCGAGAACCTCGTAAGCCCAAAGCTGCAAATGATCAAAATTCAAGTCAATTCAATTTCAAGCATCATTTCAAATCAATAAGCAGTCGATAGTAATATTAAAGCAGTAATTTGAGCCATACCTCGATGATCCTCCAGTAGCCACCAACTGTGTTGCCCACTCCGCGTGAGGCAGCCCCTAGAAAGCAGTAGAGGGTGCACAAGGCGCCCCCTCCCCAGTCGAACCGTCCTGCGGTACTCAGGTCAACCAGGCCTGCCAGGTAGCAGAGGTGCACTCGCGACCGCCTAGTCGGGTACAGAGAAGCCTCGAAAAGGTAGAGCAGGTACGCCTGGGCCATCCTCGCCGCCTCCTCATCGTCTGCAAGCTTGTGGTCCCAGTACTCCACGAACTGCCCGTAAGCCGCCATCCCTCCGCTGTGCCGTGGAACCCGCCCGAGGAACCACTGCAGAGCCGCGTCGTCTAGCACCAAGCTCGAGTCGTAGGGGATCGGCTCTCCTCCCACTCTCAGCCCCGTGATCGCTGCGAAGTCCAGCGGTGTCAGTGTCATCTCCCCGAACCGGAGGTGGAAGGTGTTCGTGGTATCCCACCACCTCTCGATCAGCGCCGTAAGCACAGCGCGGTCCACCCTCACTGCCATCATCAACTGGATGAACGGCACGAAGCCTGCCGCCACCACCAACTCTCGTACTCTCGCGGGCAGCCCCTTGAAGTACTTCAGCGAGCTAGCTGAGCCTCCGTAGCCGTAAACGTCCGTCGTGCGCTGTTTCAACAGAGTAAAGAAATAGCATTTCAATCAATATTGCATTTTGCATCAATTCAAGCATCGAATTTAAGAGTTAAAGTCGTCGAAACTTACCGTGGTCCAACCCGTAGAGATGTGCGAGTCGCAGTCTCGAAGGAGTAAGTCCTCTGGGTAGTCAACTCGAGCGGGAGTGTAGCTGTCTATCCCCACTTGCACGAAGAAGTGAACCCGCGGAGCGTAGGTCGCAATCGTGAACCTAGGCCGTTCTCTTCCCAAATAGGCCTTCGCCTCGTCAACCGCGGTCACCCGCGCCTCAGCCGCCGCCTCCGGCTCCGGCATCTCTACCTCCATCTCCTCTACCTCCTCCTCCTCCTCGACCCCATTTCCCCCCGTGTCCGACGCTCCTGCGCCTCGCAGTATAGCTCCCAGCAAGAGTGCCGCAGCCCGCTCCTCCGGGGTCCCAGCGTCCCTCAACATGGCCTCAACCTCCGAGCCTAGGCCAAGCGCGTCTAGTATGTCCCGCGGCCCCGCGGAGTCTAGAAAGTCACCCTCCTCGAAAGGAACGTGGCGCGAGGCCCCGATCCTGCTATCCTCCCTCCTCGGTAGCGCTGCCGTCGACCTCAAGGCGGGGGTGGCCGTGACGCGACCACCCACCACCGCCTCGTCGACCTGTCCTTCGTCGCGAGCCCGATCCGCGGCCGCGAACAACTCCTCCACGGTAGGAGTAGGAGTAGCGCCCGAAACCCCACCTCCGCTACCCCTAGCCTCTTCTTTACTGCCCGCGGCATCTCCGCCACTGTCGACCCTGTCCCCATCACTGCCGACATCAGTCTCACCCCCGCTACCGCCTCCGGGCACCGTCACATCTCCAATAACCTCCTTTACCACCGTAGGGTCATCTCCAGCACCACCCACTACCACCGTGCTCTCACCAGTGACCCCCTCGTCGCTAGGCACAACCCTGCCACCACCTACCATCACCGAACCCCTACTAGCCTCTGCAACCACTTCTAAACCTCCCTCACCACCACCCATCGTCACTGGGTCCCCACCTGTGACTCTCTCGTCGCTAGGTGTAGCCTGGCCGCCACCGCCCTCAGCCATCGCCGCCGCAGCAACACCACCGCGGGCCTTGCCCACCGTCGCTCTCTCCTCGGTGTCAGCCATTGCCCTTCCTTCTTCTTCCTCGAGCTTCTTCTTCCCCCAAATTCGAACCTCCTGGCACACTATCGCCCACTGGAAGATCGAGGAGATCTCGACGTCGCGAAATCGGTCCGTGGTTTTCAGGAGAGAAAGAGAGATGGTTTTTGAGAGAGAGAGAGTTCGAGAGAGAGATCGTGAGAAAGAGATCGTGAGAGAGAGATAGTCGAGTGAGAGAGAGTAGTCGCCTGAGAAATCAAGAGCAGGAGGACAGCCGTACGTCACCTGGTTCTCGAGCGCTCGAGTTTGGGGGTTTTGAACCCCAGACCGAGAAAGGAAGACGAAGGAGTGGCGGGCCCCAGTCGCAGTCCTGAGCGCTCGACACCGCTCCTGAGCGCTCAGGAGTTGTCCCAAGCGCTCCACTCTGTTTTAGGTCGCTGCGCCGAAATCTTCGGTCCCCTGTTTATTTCACTTTCTGACAATTATTGCAATGTCGAGGCTTTTTACAAAATCAATCTCAGTCCTGTTTTAAGTTCGTATCGAAACAGAGCAATTGATCAAGAACTTCAGTCGATTTTACACGTTCGGTTCACGCTTGAAAATGGGTACTTTATGTCGAAATCGATAAAAATGGTCTAATCATTTCATTCGCAGAAGGTTTTACCCTTGTGTTGACCGCCAAACAGAGCAACAGGTGGATTTGTCCCGAAGCCTTGTGTTGTCTGCCAAACAGAGCAACAGGTGGATTTGCCCAGAAGCCTTGTGGTGTCCGCCAAACAGAGCAACAGGTGGATTTGCCCAGAAGCCTTGTGGTGTCCGCCAAACAAAGCAACAGGTGGATTCTTCATACGAGTATTTGCATTTGTCCCCAGAAGCCTTGTGGTGTCTGCCAAACAGAGCAACAGGTGGATTCTTCATACTCATATTTGCATTTGTCCCCAGAAGCCTTGTGGTGTCCGCCAAACAGAGCAACAGGTGGATTACCCATACGAGTATTTGCATTTACCTTGTTTGTCCGCCAAACAGAGTAACAGGTGGACTCTTCATGCATTTATCTTACCAATGTCTTGTCGATGCTTACTTTCTCTTGCATGTTTGCTTTTGCCCCAAAGAACTACGATGGTCTGATCCCTGCAGAAAAGGGTACGTAGGCAGTTTAAAAAGACGCGACCTCAAGCATCAAATGTTGGTGTCTTCACTTGCATTTGTGTTTTGAATTCAGGATTTGATTTGGCTCGAATTGGGCTGTCTCAATCTTTGGACGGCACTCGTATCCAGACATGATGCTAAGCGACGCCCAAAGAGGGGCAACTGTAGACACCCCAATTTGGACTTGTCAAAATTCCTTGATTTGTGGCCCAGAGGCTCCCCGATGATGAATTTGGATCAAAACAAGCCTCGTACCAATCGAGACTTTGCTCCCTGAAGGATTTAAAAAGGAAATAAAAATGGTCAAAATCATTTCCAAGCGCTTGGGAGCAGTCCCGAGCGCTCAAAACCATTTTCCAAAAACCTTTGGTCTAGCTCACTCCCGAGCGCTCGGGTCTTCTGTGCTGCCCAATGGATGGCTGGGCTCCCCACTACCCATGCAATCCATCATTGCAGTCACCATGAGCCGGTTGAGGCTTGAGTCAACACTCAACCTCAGTCAGAAGGAGTCAGAGCCAGCAGATTTTCCCCCAACCAAATGTTTTATTTCAAAATCAATTTCATTTCAAAACTATAGGTTATCTTGGCCTATATATACAACTGATTTCATCTGAGGCAGGGGGCTTTTAGAGGCCACAAAATTCTTCTCCTGGAGAACCCCATTCTCTGCTCTCTCTCTCTCTCTCTTGCAAGAAAAATCTTCAAACTAAAACTTGAAGTTCAAACTTCAAAAGCTTTCAAAAATCATCAAGGGTAATGCAGGAAATCCAGAACAGTCTAAGCTTCTGATTTCTTGTACTCTTCTCTCTTCATCCACATTTCAAAGCCATTCAAAGAGCAAAGTTCCAACAAAAGGTAGAAAATCCTTCTATCTCAATCTCAAACAAAGAGGCTGTTCTTCCCTTCTGAGGGGGGTCTCTCAACCTGACCCAGTCTTCAATACTGGGTGCATGGTTGGGAAACCCTAGTGTAAAAACAAGAGCAAAGGGGTACAAAAAAAATGTTTTCAAAAAACCCCTACTGGAAACACTCTCGAGCGCTCGAGAGTGCTCCCGAGCGCTCGGGACTGTTTCCAGTCCCATGCATGGTATTTTGTTAGACAACAGGCTAGGGTGAGATGCAGTCTTAAGTGAAATGGTTTTATTCTGGCATGCAGATGTAGAAAATCATTTTCCCTAAAACAGAAGTGTTTCTTACAAATTTCATGTAAGAATAAGGTTTTCCAAAGTTAAAAATAAGATTTTCTCTTGTTAAAGACCTAGACAAGTGTGACTGCATGATAAAATGATTTCATTTTCCATTTGAGAGCAAGCTGACATGCAGATCACTCCCGAGCGCTCCGAACCATTCCAAAGCGCTCGGGAGTGCATGCATGCTATTGCATTCCATTTCCCCAGTCTGCTGTGTTCTCTGACTTCTGCATGCATAAATGTACCTATTTGCTCATTTAAAGTTGCAGATCTAATTTTACAACGGCAAGGATCCAGGGATTGAAAGGTTGGGGTCATATCTCAGTCTGTCAAGTCCTCTGTTGAGCCCATATTGTGTTTATTTTCACTTCAGTTTATATTTTAGCATTATATTTTGTTGGCACTAACAAGATTTGCAGGTTGGGGGTTCTAACACTCCCGAGCTCTCGAGACTACTCCAGAGCGCTCTAGAGTGAATCCAGTGACAGGGTTTCATTTTCTGTCATTTTGAGTTTCATGCATGGCTGTTTCATCCCCCCCCCCCCTGTACATATGCACATGCATACACAGCTTTTGCATTTTATCTTGTCAGTACTAACAAATTTTGCAGGTGGGGCACCAACACTCCCAAGCGCTCGGGACTACTCCCGAGCGCTCGAGAGTGAAGTCAGTGGGCAGGGCTTCATTTCATGTTATTTTGGCATTCTCTCACCATTTTGCCACTCCCTGTACACATGCACATGCAAGCACGTCTATTTGGATATATCTGTGGATACCTGCTAGTTGTTTTAATGAAACAAAATCCCTTTCAAAAATCCCACAAACGTTTAGTAGAGACCGATTTCGAATCGGGCGAGGGGGGTGCCGTAAAACCCTTCCCCCCTCGTAACATGGCTTCCGGACCCTCAAAATGATCTCTGGTTTTCAATTTCAAATCAATCATTTTCAGTTATAGGCCTTGAGATCCTTAGAGATCTAGAGGCCAGGGAAGTAAGGGTTATTGGGGATTCACTCCTTGTGATCAATCACTTGGCAGGGACATTCAAGTGCTATAGTGAGGAGTTAGCTCCTTATTATATGGCAACCGTACAGTTAATGCAAGATTTTGATAATGTCACTGTCAAACACGTCTCAAGGAGTAAGAACACTGAAGCCAACAGCTTGGCTTAGGCCTCAACAGGCCTGAAGCTCTCTCCAGAAATGATTCACAAGATCATCACAGTCCAGAAGAGATTGTTACCTTCTGTTAGGAGAAGGGGTCTAGGACTGGAGGTGTTTACTTCAGACTTCACTGGTGAAGAGTCAGACGATGAACCCGAGAACGATTGGCGTACACCTATCATCTCTGTCCTCAAGAGGCCTTACTTTAGTGCCTCTAAGAAGGTGAGAAGGAGGGCCATCAGTTACATTCTCGTTGGAGATGAATTGTACAAGAAAAGCCTTGAAGATGACTTACTCTTAAGGTGTCTAGGGCGCCCGGAAGCCATGAAGGTTATGAGTGAGGTCCATGAAGGAGTCTGTGGAGCTCATCAATCAGGAATAAAGATGAGATGGCTAATCAGAAGGTATGGGTACTATTGGCCAACCATTTTGGAGGACTGTATCCATTTTTCCAAAGGATGTCAGCCCTGTCAAGCCCATGGCCCAATTCAACGTGTTCCTGCAGCTAATTACCATGCTGTGGTCAAACCTTGGCCATTTAGGGGCTGGGCTTTGGACGTTGTTGGGAAAATTTATCCTCCTTCTTCTGAAAATCATACTTACATCTTGGTAGCCACGGACTATTTTACTAAGTGGGCAGAAGCTGTGCCATTGAAGTCTGTGGATCAACAAGAGGTAATCAAGGTGATCAAGGAAAGAATCATCCATAGGTTTGGATTGCCAGAACACTTGGTTGCAGATAGGGGTACAATATTCATGGGTCAACAAGTGGTCAACTTTGCTGCACAGCAGAATATCATTATGTCCAATTCTACTCCTTATTATGCTCAAGGAAATGGTCAGGCCGAGTCCACCAATAGGACTCTGGTCAATATTATTGAGAAGATGGTGGAGGATAACCCAAGGGCTTGGCATGAGCTACTTTCTGAGGCCTTATGGGCCTACAGAACCTCAAAGAAGGAAGCCACCAATATAACTCCTTATATGTTGGTTTATGGGCATGATCCAGTCCTACCAATGGAGGTTGTAGTAAAGTCAGCAAGGTTAGCGTATCAACATGGCCTCACTCCTGCAGATTATACTCAGGCCATGCTGATAGAATTGGAGGACTTGGATGAGGTCAGGCTCTCAGCCCTGGACCATATGTTGGTTCAGAAGAGAAGAGTTGATAGGTCCTATGACAAATGTGTGAGGAAGAAGAGCTTCTCCGAAGTTAACAAATGGAAAATACTTGAAGCATCATTATCCTACTATGTGGGAGATGAGAGATTTTGGGGAAAGCCAAGTTGATAAGCCATAGAAGTGTTAACCAGCAAGGCCTGAACAGAGGCCAAGACCTGTTCTTGCAAATACATAAAGGCCTTGAGTTTAGGCCACTTTTAACAAAGTTCTTAGGCTAAGATCGAGCCTTACAACTTTGTGAAGATTTGATAAAGATCAAAGGCCTGTTTGGTTTGCCAAAAACTGTACTCTGTCCTAATCAACAGGCCTAGATCTTGAACAAGGTCAAGGCCTGGGGGGGCATTATTTACACCCGTTTTTGGCACCCAGTTCTGGGCAAGCGCTGGAAGGCCATTTAATTATTATTCGATTAAATTGGGCTGCAAAATGAAGTTATATTGAGTTAAAATTAATGGGCCAAAATAATAGTGACTGGGCCCGATTAATTTTAACCCATTTCGGTTTGGAGATTGGAATTATGGGCTATGGGTCATGTTATTAAGATTAATGGGCCACATTAATTTTGGGATTTGGAGCAAGGCCCAATTAATTTTAGTCTTGAAGCTTGGCCCATGTTTTATTTTGTGAGAATTGGCCCATGATTTGTGGATAAACGGTTGTGGATTGACTCCAACCGTTGGGAACAAAGAAGATTGTGGGTCGTGATGCATGGAATAATTGTTCCAAAGCCATGTGGTCAAATGGCCCCCACGTCCCTTGATTCTTACGCACAAAGGAAACAGTTGGGTTTTGTTTCCAAAAGTTGAAAGCAATGAGGGACACATGGCAAGCTATGGACACTTGGGAAGTTGGCCACACGGCCATTTGACCCGGTCAAATGGTCCATGTTCTTTTACTTCCACAGGAGCAAAATGTGGAGAAGGCCCACTACTTTTCTAACTGCCCATGACCTTGTGGGTAATTGATTTTCACTTCCAGTAACTTTTCCTAACTACCCATGATCCTATGAGTTGGAAGTTACTTGGACACATGGCGCCACGAGAGGAGGACAACAAGCCCCTTGCATGCAGAAAAAACCGAAGACCCTTGGCCTATAAATACTAGAAGTCAAGAAGGAAAAAGGGTTCCCACACCAATCAAGCTCAACGCTTAAAAAACCAAAGCCTTCCCAGCGAAGCAATTATCTCTTTTTTCTCACCTTTACTCAATTACTTCACCAAGTAATTCGAGCTTCGTCTCTCTTGTATCCCAACTTTGTTATTACGAAACATAATAAAGTTATTCTTATCTCTCTCTATCCCCTACTTTATTACGATATAGTAAAGTAATTCTACGTTGTTACTTTCTTTCCTACACGGTTAGGAAATTACTAAGTCCTCACTCATCGAGGCAAAACCACGGACCTTCACTGCAATCCAGCCCTTAGGTTGCAGCACTATCACCCTCTCACATCTAGAAGTCAGAACAGGGACGCCCAGTCCTTCACGTTGGACGCGACAAGTCTTGGCACGCCCGCTCAGCTGCTCCTGATAAGAGGCCAAATGCACCAGAGCCCTCTCTCTCCGTTCCTCGGCAAGATCCAACTCGATCTCCAGGGCTCTGTCATTGCCTCCACTTTCAACCAAAGTGGTCCTGTTGGTTGGCAAACCAATCTCTAATGGTATAACAGCCTCTGTCCCATACGCCAACGAATAGGGGATTCTCCCGTAGACCTCCTAGGTGTTGTTCGGTGCGCCCATAGGACTAGCGGTAACTCGTCGGGCCACTTCCCTTTTGCCTTATCCAACCTCTTCTTGATCCCACCAAGTATGGTCTTGTTGGATGCCTCTGCCTGCCCATTACTCTGAGGGTAAGCTGGAGTGGAGTAATAGTTCCTTATCCCATACTGGGAACAGAAAGCTTTGAATTTCTTCTGAAATTGTGCCCCATTATCCGTAATCAACGAGTAGGGGACGCCAAACCGAGTAATAATACTCTTCCAGACGAACCTTTCTATCATAGGCTCCGTGATCTTGGCCAAAGGCTCTGCCTACCAACAGAAATTTTTGATTTCCAGTTGCCTTGTGGAGTGGACCCAGGATGTCCATCTCCCATTGTGCAAACGGCCAAGGACTTGTCAATGGCACCAGATCTTTGGCTGGTGTTCGAATCATTGGTGAGAATTTCTAACACTTCTCACAGATTTTCACATATACCTTTGCATCCTCTTGCATGTGCGGCCACCAATAACCTTGGGTGATTGCTCGGTGGGAGATGGACCTGCCCCCAGCATGGCTCCCACACGTTCCCTCATGAATCTCGTGGAGAAACTTCTGCACCATCTCGGGATGCACACAAAGCGAGTATGGACCTGTGAAGGACTTTCTATACAACTTTCCTTTAGGGGACAGCCAAAACCGTGCAGACTTTATTTTTATCTTATGAGCCTCCTTTTTGTCAGTGGAAAGTGTCCCATCTCGTAAGAACTCCACAATTGGATCCATCCAACTTGGGCCTTGGTTAACGTCTAAGATCAATTCCACACTTCTTCCAATACTAGGCTCAGCAAGATAATCCACTGCCACCTTTCTCTTAAACTCGGTTGGCACAGCTGCGACCAACCAGGCCATAGAATCTGCATGAGCGTTCTCTCATGAACTTATTTGCTCAATGTACACCTCAAAAGTGTCAAGCAGATCCTTGGCAGCCTCTACGTAGGCTGCCATCTTTTCATTCCGGGCTTCATATTCTCCGGACAACTGGTTCACCACGAGCTGTGAATCACGGTACACCCTTACTCTTTTCATTATTCGATGCACTGAAATGCAGCCGAAGAGACAATTCCAACATTACCCCTTCAGGAGGAAAAAGCACAACCCCAATCCCTGAACCAGTATTACATGTTGATCCGTCAACGAACAATTTCCATTCCAGGGGATCTTGCTTGGCTGATGTCTTTCCTTTCTTTGCCGGTGGCCCAAGTGCCTGCTCCTTTCTCGTAGGAGGCCGAGGAGCTATTGTAGGTGAGAATTCTGCCACAAAGTCTGCCAACACCTATCCTTTAATCGCGGTGCGCGGCTGATAGTCAATATCGTACTGACTAAGCTACACCGACCAAGTCAAAATACGTCCCGAGAAATCTGCCTTTCATAGCAACGACTTCAATGGAAACTCGGTGTAAACCACAATTCTATGGCTCTAAAAATAATGAGGCAACTTCCTTGCCGCTGTCCTTAGCGCCAGGACCAATTTCTCGAGGGGCAGATATCTCGTTTATGTGTCTAACAATGTTTTGCTCACATAGTAGACGGGGATTTGCTCGGACCCCTTGTTCCTTAATAAAACTACACTCACAGTATGCTCAGATGCTGCTAAATACAAAATTAAAGACTCACCCGGATCAGGAGTGGACAAGAGTGGGGCCGCTGCCAAGTATTTCTTCAGATCTTGGAATGCATGTTCGCATTCTGCTCCCCATTTGTATCCTTCCCTCTTTCACAGCAGCTGAAAGAAGGGCCTACACTTGTCACTTGACCAACTGCTAAACCTATTAAGGGCCGCGGCCATTCCAGTTAGCCTTTGGACCTCTTTCGTGGTCTTAGGACTTTGGAGCATCTACAAAGCTGATATCTGATCAGGATATGCCTCTATCCCTCTTATAGTTACAAGATGGCCCAAGAATTTTCCTGGGCTTACTCCGAACACAAACTTCGAGGCGTTGAGTTTTAGTTTATACTCCCTTAGAATCTCAAAGGCTTCCTTTAAATCAGTTATGTGGTCTCGCTTCTCTTTGCTTTTGACCACCATATCATCTATGTATACCTCCATAGTTTTCCCGAGCAGCTTCTTGAGCATGATCGTTGCCAACCTCTGATAAGTTGCTCCGACGTTCCTTAGACCAAAGGGCATAACGCTGTAGCAATACAGCCCCCTTAGCATAATAAAGGAAGTCTTCTCCTGATCGGGCCCAAACATGGCAATTTGATGATACCCTCGATATGTGTTGAGGAAACTCATTCGACCATACCCAGCAGTCGCATCGACCAATTGATCTATCCTTGGGAGAGGAAAACTATCCTTTGGACATGCCTTGTTTAAATCTGTGAAGTTTACACAGACTCGCCATTTTCCATTCTTTTTCTTTACCACCACAGTGTTAGACAACCATTCTGGGTAGTAAACTTCTCGTATGGCCTTGGCTTCTAGCAAGCAGTCGACCTCCTCAATAACAACGTCCACGTGTTGTACGGCTGATCTTCTCTTTTTCTACATCACAGGTTTATGATGTGGATCCACATTTAAGTGGTGGCAAATCACGTTTGCATCCACTCCTAGCATTTCCTCCAGGACCCAAGCAAACACATCAACGTGCTCCCTGAGGAACCCTACCAACTCTTCTTCTTCTTTTTCACTCAGGTTTTCCCCAATCAGGAAATACCTTTCTGGATCAGTCTCATTGATCTGTATCTTCTTCAAACCTTCGACTACCTTCTCGGCGGGGTTTCCTCCGACATCCTCGATGGTCGGCTGGTCCGGAATCTCCAAAGTTTGGACCAACTTTGCCTTTGGTGCCTTCTTGATTATAGAAATCAAGCACTGTTGGGCAACCTTTTGGTTTCCTCTGATCTTTTCAACCCCATTAGACCCAGGACATTTTACCATCTGGTGGTAGGTGGAGGAAACCGCCATCATCTTGTGTAACCACGTTCTTCCTATAACCACGTTATAGGAAGACGGAACATCTACTACTAAGAAGTCAGTTTGTAGTACTACTGTCCCTGCCCGAACAGGCAGTGCTACTTTGGCCAATGGCCAAACTGCTCCTGCATTGAATCCAACCAGAGGAGTTATCAATTGTACCAAATCTGCCTGGGTTAGCCCCAATTTCTTGAACGCGTCATAGTATAGCACTTCAGTGCAACTCCCTGAATCCACCAGAATCCTCTCAATGTCATATTCCCCAACTCGTAGGGTTATGGCCAAGGCGTCATTATGCGGTACCTGGACTCCTCCCAGGTCCTCATCTGTGAAGACTATGCCCTCGTCACATACCTCTCCTTCATGTCCTCTTTTCTTTCCCAGTTGCATGACATGCTGGTCATGCTTGACTTGCCTTTAGAGCAACCTCACCTCTTTCCTCGTATAAGGTGTGGCCAACCCATGTATCATATGGATTACACCTCTTGGATTTTGTTCGTAATCCAACTCCATTGTTTTCCCAGTATCCTTGGGTTCTTCCTGAATAAATTCCTTCAGGTAACCTCGAGAGACCAGGTCATCGAGGTGCTTCTTGAATATCTCACAATCTTCAATCATGTGACCCCAATCCTTGTGATAACTGCAATGCTGACTCGTAGCTCGCTTTGCATCCTTATCTCCTTCCAATCTCGGGGGCCACTTGAAGTAGGGGCGATTCTTTATTCGATAAAGAATCCTGTAGATTAGTTCTTTCTAGACCGTGGTTACTGAAAAGAAAGACTTTGGGTCTGGAGCTTGCCTCTCCTTGTACGGCTCCTTTTTAGCCTGCCCATAATCCTTTCTTTCCCTGTAAGTCTTGGGCTCTAGTTTGTCTGCTTTCTTTGCAGGCCTCTTAGCCTGCTCGGCAACTATCTTGCTGTCCTCCCAGAGTATGTCATTCTCGTTCTTGGCGTGTTGTTCGATCCGCTCCATTAGTTTTGCCAATGTACCTACTGGACTCATGTTCAATGACCGGCGCAGCTCTCCCCGAACAGGCAACCCAGTTTTAACGTGGCTATTGCATACTCCTCACTGCAACTTTCAATCTCGTTGAAAGTTTCCCAGTACTTCTTTGTGTAATCCCTGATTGGCTCGTTCTCTCCCTGCTTCATAACGGAGAGGCTTTCAAAAGTTTTCGATGCCTTTCTGCTCGTCAAGAACCGAGCAGTAAATTCCTCGGCTAGTTGCCTCCATCCTCGTATGGAGTGCGGACCTAGCTTATGGAACCAGGACAGAGCCACTTTTCCCAAACTCGACGGGAACATCTTGCACTTAATTGCATCATCCCCGTCATGCATGAACATTGCCTGCTAGTAATGTTGTATGTGTGCCATGGGATCCGCACTGGTTTCGTACGGGATAAACGTGCCGTGCTTCACCCTGCTCGGCAACCTTGCCTCCTGCAACCTTCTTGCAAAGGGGGAGGATGCTATATTGCTGAGGGCCTTCTATGCTGCCTCTCGTGCAGTCATGGTTCCGTCCTCACGTTCCTTCATTTTGTTGGGAGTTTTCTTTTCCCAATCGGAATCAGGTCTCTCGTACCTATCCCTATGGTGTTTCCTGGTCCCTCCTTCCTCGGGGGTGGGACTTTGGCTTCTACTCCTTCTTTTTCTTGAAGAAGCCCGCTTTCGTCTTGGAGTAGGGCTCCTGCTCCTCCTCCTTTGTGAAGGAGCCTTCTTGTACTCCACCAGAGCCCACCTATCTCCTCTGGAATTCCTTCGTGAAAGTCCAGAGTCCTCTGGATGTTCTCGAATCCGTTCTAACTCTCGGATTTCATGCTCTCATTTCTTGATCAGACGAGCGTACTCCTCGATTTCCTGTCTCTTTTTTGTCAAAGATATCTTCGTTGTTGTGCACACTCCTCGAGTGTGCAACTGACTCCCCCCCACCCCCCACGGTGGGATTTACTCCTTCGCGTGGACTCTGTGGCCGTCCTACCCTCCCTATTCTTGGAGCCATCCAGGACGGTCAAGGGGTGGTTCTTGCTTGTCGTCTTCTTCCCATGTCCGCCGTCGAGCTTTCTCGGAGCGTTTGGTGGGGATTTATCTCCTCCCCCACCTAGCAGGTTTTTTGGGTTGAGCAGTGTCTTTGGATCTCCTTCCACCATGGTCGTTTTTCAAAGGGAACTCTTTCATTTCCCACAGACAGCACCAATTGTAGGTGGATAAAAACGAATGGTGCTTAGAATAGCACAAGATTGTAACAGCTACTCGTGCCTCTTGACCGGAACCCTAGTTCGTCGTCAGAACCCTAATCTGCAAAATAGACAAGGGGTGAGCGCACCTTTGCCACTCGTGGCAAAGGCCCTCTGATGCCTAAGTTAGTATCACGTACTAGAGAAAAACCCTAATTATTAGTAGGAAAGTATGAGTGCAATATGTTGCGTACCGTTTACCTAAGTTCACCTCATTTATATAGGCATATGTTTGCTTGCTTTCCAAGCATCCTTGTTGCCCTTGGTTTCCTATCTTGTATGGAAACCCAGGATATCGTGGATTCTCATTCCCTTATCAATTCATTACCTTAGTCCTTTTAGGGCTCTTTTCCATAGCAGGCCGAACATCCCATTCCCATTGGGTATCTTTCCTAGATCCTACATTCTCGGGATCTCATCCCTTACGGAATACCACTGTTCTGGAACCTTCTAGAGTGTTCCTTCCACTTTAGCACTTGGGGCTGCTTTCTCAAGAGTTCTTTCTCTGTTCGGACACCTCATTGCCGAATAGACCGCCTGGACCAATGACTTCACATGTCACTGGTCCTTATCAATTACTTGGACCAATGACTTCTCATGTCTTTGGTCCTTATGTACTGTTTGAACCAATGTCTTCCCATATCATTGGTTCCTATTGAGTGCTTGGACCAATGTCTTCTCATGTCATTGGTCCTCGTCGCCGACCACCGTCTTCCACGGTGACTTATCTTATCTTATTTATTCCATGGTCTCACATACCACCTGTTTGGGCTCTGTTTGGGCTTGTTCGGGAATACCTCCCTACATTTTTGTTTGAACTATTTCTTAGAGTACGAATTTTTACACAATCTTTTTTGTGCAAACACGTCCCTTTCTCTATTGTAAGATATATAGTCACCAATTTTTTATTATACCAATGTAAATTGTATTAAGGAATTATGGACGTATGGGATAAGTTTACTAATTTGTATGTCCTCATTAACACAAAATTCTAGATTCGTCCCTGTTTCCAACCCAACCTTAGGCGCATTGTTTTTAGTCATACCCAAAATATCAAAGACAGACCAAGAGACAAATAAGCTCAGTTAACAGTCTTATTCAAGAAATTTTTCTTTATAATCAGCTTACTTATTTTTTTCTCAAAAATATCATAATTACACAAATTTCCACTCCCAACATTATCTATCTAACCTAATAATAAAAGAACGTTCATAGGTGGGGATTTTTGGCCCAATTTTTTCAATTAAGCCCCTTGATTGGAGGGGTTTTAGGCTAACCTTCAGGGGTCTTTATGTCAAAGGCTAGAGATGAATGTTGTTCTTATCTGAGTCGTATATTTTTAGGGAGATTTGGTGATAGGTCCACTACAAAGATTTCATACATCCATAAGTCCACCTATTAGTTTTGTAAGCCCATAAGTCCACTAACCTAAACCCTAGGGTACCTTATGAAAGTGCCTAAAATCATAAAATTTATAAAAGTGCCTAAACCAGTAAAATCCTATGATAGAAAAGTGCACCCTAAAACCCTATGAAAGTGCCTAAATCCTAGGGTACCATACCCTTGCATACCCTACCATATAATAAGAAAGTGCATCCTAAAATTTATGAAAGTGCCTAAACCCTAAGGAACCATACCCTACCCTATCTAGGGTACCCTATCCCTACTGGACTTATGAACTTTGTAAATCGGACTAGACACCTTACAAAATGAATAGGCAACGATGTGCTCTGTCTAGGGAAGTTGTTAGATCGTCGAAGAAGAAGGCACCTGGATGAGAAAGCAAGCGGATTCTTAATTTTGCACGGCCAAAGAATTTGTTTGCATGTGTCTCTAAAAGTATTGGTCGTTTCGTTGTTGTGCAGATTCGACATCAATTTTGTTCTCGACCATGTCTGCCTTTTGGCATGGATTCTACTCTTTCCCATCTCTTTATGCACTTTCATTTCTCTTCCGGGATGAGAGAAACTTATTTTCTTCCTGGATGAGATAAACTTATTTACGGCTGTGCCGTAAAGAAGTACTTTGCAGCAGGGAAAAATACCCAAAAAATGCCACCGTTTTGAGCATGGCAAAGACACTGTTCCGGCAACTTATATATTAAAAAATATGGTTAAAAAATTAAGTGCTCCAATTTTTAATCCATTTGAACCAATGCGAAAATATTATTTTCTTGATCATTTTATCCTAAAGGGTCATAATTAGTTTTTGATTTTAGGGCTCTCATATGAGATCCCTAAATTATCTGCTATTCATTTGGTTCTAGAGTTTTCTTAGGACTCTCATACAAAATCCCTAAAGTCAAAAATTAATTATGATCCTTTAGGATAAAATGATCAGAGAAATAAAATCTTCGTACCGGTTCAAACAGATTAAAAATTGGAGCACTTAATTTGTTAATTATGAGAGCTCTAGAGCCAAAAATTATTTATGACCTTTATGATAAAATGATCAGAAAAATAATTTGACTTCTTTGAGTTTAGATTATGTCTCAAAACAAATGAATTTTGCAGAATATGGTTTTGGAGGAGGGCAAGAGGGTAATTCCACATACCAACTCACCTAGGCAATTGCTGATTAGGGAGAGGCATAATGGACCCTTTAAAAACACACACATAATGGCTCCCACATCGGGAATTTGGGTATTGTGTGTGTGTGTGTGTTTAAAGGGTCCATTATGCCTCTTCCTAGTCAGCAATTGCCTAGGTGAGTTGGTATGTGGAATTACCCTCTTGCCCTCCTCCAAAGCAACCAAGTCTAGCCCACCCGTTGTGGTTTGGGTGCTTGACCTCTGGTGTAGGCCCCTTGGGCCCTCTGTCGTGGTGCCACTCTTTAGTGGCAAGGCTCTTGGGCCTGCGTCAGCTGGGTTGGCTCCCACATCGGGAGTTTGGGTATTGTGTGTGTGTGTTTAATTCTGCAGAATATGGTAAGACAACAACATTTTATCTGGATCATTAAGTAGTAAGTACAAGGAGCACTTCCTAAATTTGATTTATACCACACAACGTAGTTTAGGGACATAATATAGTTTGGAGGTTAGGTTTTGGGTTGGACTCCTATGGACATGATATCTCCCTTAGTTTAAACTCTAACCTCTACCAGCATACTAATGATATCTAAGTTTCAATAATAATAAAGTTCACTTTGACGACCATTGTCAGCTAATTGATCTCTGAAGATGTTTTTTCCCGTTCTTTGGATTAGTTTGTAGAATCTCCAATCTAATCATCATATAATGCTCTCACCCATTCCTTGATTGATTCAGTGGCACCACATTGGCTTTCTTGGATTTGTACTATATTTTTCCAGTTCATTTACATGTTCCTTGCTTTTCCTTTTTAGTTGTATAGTTTTAACTGATAATGCCTTGTGAAAGCAGGGACGGAGTCAGGATTTCATAGACGCAAGGGCTAGATTATAAACAAGAAGATTTTGAAATTTCAAGATTAGAAAATCTAATAGTTTGTTTGGTTTAAATTTTGAGGGAGATTTTTTTGGATAATCAGTGGAGAGAGATAGAAAGAGAAATAAGATTAATAATTGAAAGAAAAAACTTATGGGAGACCATGAGCAGAGAGAGAAAATTGAGTTTTGGAACCAAAAACAAACACATTCTTAAGCATTTAAATGTCTAAATAACACCCAATACAAAATATAATTCTTAACAAATAAAAAAACAACTAATATTAAAATTTAATTTTTTTTTAAAAAAACCCCGAAACAACGCGGGGGCCGTGGCCCCCATATGCCCACATGTAGCTACGTCTCTGTGTGAAAGTATTGCCCATGCATGTTGTCATTCCTGAAATGTTGTTTCTCCCCAAAAAGTGTGAAACCAAATCGGCTTGGAATCGCGGGCGTGCCAGGACTGGATTGCAGTCCAAATTTGTATCAAGGCCTGGAAGCCTCAATCTGACTTCTAATAGAACGAAAGTGCACGGCCTAAGGGTAAAACCGCGAGGTGGTTTGTGGTTTGCCTTAATGAAAAAGACTTAAAAATTTCCTAACCGTTGTTAGAAAATGGAAAGAAAAGTATAACAAAGCCTAAAACAGAATTAAATGGACTTCATTAACGGTTTAACAAAGTCTGGTTACAAGGAAATAAAACATCAACTAGGCATGGCTAGTGTGATGAAAGATAAAGACATTTGCTGGAAATGTAAAGATAATTGAAATGTAATTTGGATAAGCCGTGGGCTTGTTGGTGCTGGGACCTTTGCCAAGGCCTTCAATTCTGGTATTTATAAGCAATCTTCCAAGGCTTGAGCTGCTTCCACAGGCCTTCATGCATGGCTGCCAAGTGTCCTCCTCCAGGCTTGAGCTGCTTCAGAATGCTCCAATGGGAAGCTGCTTCCTGACCAGGCCTTGCTCTCCACTCCAAGAAAATGGCTGAGCTTTGTTCCAGGCCTGAAAGTAACTATTTCAGGCCTTAGGGTATTGGCCCAAAGGAGAAAAATGGGACTTTTAAGGCTAAAGGCCGAAATTCTCTTGTAAAGAACAAGACTTTTCAGCCACTTTTCGACCTTGATTGGCCCTAAGGTGATTCCTTCTGCAAGAACACTCAAGACAAACAGAATCCTTGAAACTTGAGCCCTCTTTTCCTGCAACAAAAGACCAAGCGGGCCTGGTTAATTAAGCTACTTGTGGGCTATTAGAGAGAACTTTTTAGGCCTTTGAGCTGCTTGCAGCTGCTTGTGCAGGCCTAAGCTACTTGTGAGCTGCTTGGGATGTCTCTATGCATGGCTGCCATGTGTCCCAAGCCTTGCTTCATGCTGAAGGATAGTAGAGACTCAGGCCTTGAGCTGCTTGCAAGCAGCTTACCTAGACCTGCTAAGCAAGAACATTCTAGGCCTTCGAGCTGCTTGTAAGCAGCTTAAGGCCTTTTCCTGCCAATTGAAGGCCATATGCAACGTTTTAAGAAGCAGGCCCATCCATCACGTGGGCCTGAGCTTGAGGTGAATCATAGGCCTCCATCCTTTGTAAGCCTTGTGAGCCCAAGCCTAGAGAAAAACCCAGGCTCTAACTGATTTGGACCTACTAGAAGGCCTTATTATTTCTAAGAACTAGCCTAGGCCTGGATAAAACGCTCAGACCTAGTGGGTCGACCCAAGACTTTGGCCAGTCCTGGGCCGAATTTGTGAAAGTGATATTTTGGGTATTAGTTTGTCCCAAGTTTTGCAAACTCAATTGGGCCTTTTGCATTCAAACTGGCCCAATTTTGTAGGTGACCGATTTATAAGGCTTCTCAAGGCCTGAAACTACCTCCAAAGCCATTCTTCTATTCTTTTTCTAATTTTGGCCAAAAATGAGTGTAAACAAATGTGTTTTTTATTTTGTGTTTCACAGGCCTGTGCTCATTATGGTTTTGGACCATTGAGTGTTTGCCTTTCTGCCAACTATTTGGATTGATTCCTATCACTTTATGAAACCTGTAAGTTCAAAACATGGACTTCGATATTCTTGTCTCTTTCATTACAATTTGGTATAATATGATTAATCTTGATTCTCTATTTACCTAATTGTTTGTCATTTTTCCCCTCTTTCTTTTTGTTTTGCCTTTTCTTATAGAGAGGTCAAACTTGGACAGTGCAATTGCTAGCTGTAACCTTTAAACAATTGGGTACATTGCCGATGTTACAGGTGAAAAACACAAAGTTAAAGCACCAAAAAAGTTAATTTATGTTGGCTGCTTGATGTTTCTTGGATTGTGTTGGGAAATCTTTCTGCTTCTCAATCTGATTGTTCTACGGATGTGGACAGGTGGATGAACCCAAGTTTATGTTTGAAGGTAAACCATACAATGAATGGAGCTGAGCTTCTGAATCTCTGATGATGAGAAGTTTGAAATTTGAAATTGGAAGATGAAAGCTTGCACTCCTTTTTCTTTCATAGATTACTTCATGAGAAAGATATTGTGTGTATTGTCAACCTGTTTTTTTTTTTTTTTTTGTGGACTTTGAGGGGTTTTTTTTTTTTTTTTGGAATGGAACTTTGAGAATCCAATCCTTCAGTTATGATAGTAGATTGTGCAAAAATTGACTTTTCACACACACCCAAGAGTTGCTCCAGTAGTAAGGGTGAATGACTGACTTTGGGAGTACTCAGAGCCGGCTTTGGACATACGCCAGTGATGCGGCCGCATCTGGCCCCCAAATTTTCATGAATTTTGCGGGCCCCTATATATTTTGTACCCTTAGGTATAGGAAGGTTAAATAGATTAGCTATGTTATCCATTGAAAAAGATATGGTGTCGAAACTTGATTATAATAGCTTAATTACTACTTTTGCTGCAAAAAATGCGAGAAGGGTGATGTTTAAGTAATATATTTTGGATTAAAGTATATAATGATTATTGAGTTTTGTGTTATCATTGTTTTTAATTCTTCTAGTCTTTTTTTTTTTTTTTGTGGATTATATAATGGGCCTCAAATATAAAGTTCGCATCCGACCCCAAAAAACTCAGAGCCGGCACTGGGAGTACTCCCCTTAGTCAGGGGTTCGATTCTCCACCGGGTTGAGTATCCTGATTACAGTGGGGGGCCATGACTGGTGTGGCCGCGCTAGTTCCCCCGAGATTTGGGTTGCACAATCGGGTCCAATTGTGACTCAGCTGTAGAGTTGTTCCTCGGTTATAAATAAAAAATAAAAAATAGACTTTCCACTGGTCCGGATTCGGCATTCGAAAGTGGAATGCTTCATCCTTGATTTTATACTCGTAAGTTTTCTAATTGATTGCTAATCAAATTGTGGGAGAATCGAACAAGCACTGAATGTTTGTGCAAGCTTAACGGCTTCTGTTGAGAAAGACAATCGATGCTTGTAGGGAGGTATTCTCGAAAAGGCAGAACTAAGGGCCGAACACGTGAGTCCGAGGGGACCATGTAATGAGAAAAGTAATGTAAGACGCTGTGCAAGATGGTGGACGGCAATAAGAATCGGTGATATGAAGAATTACTGGACCAGACAGTCTGTTCGGCAGTAAAGGACCAAAGACATGAGAAGTCGTTAATTGGTACAGTCTGTTTGGCTGATGAGAATGCCGAACAGATAGAGTTATCTGAAAGAACATAGTCTTAAGAGATAAGGCAGTAGGAGTGTTCCAGAAGAAGAACCCAATATCCAGTAAAGATAAGTAAGGAAACAGTCCTATGATGGAGCGAGTCCCATAAAGGGAAGAGTCCCTATGAGTAAGGGATCTCGGTTGATTCGGCGAGAGGATCCCTGAAAGGGCAGGTTTCCTGTACGAGACAGGAAACCTTGGGCAACAAAGATGCTTGGAGGACAAGCAGATGTACGTCTATAAATATAAGGTAAACCTAGAGGCAAAAGGTATGCAATTAGTGGAAATCATTCCATATTTTCCTATCGATAATTAGGGTTTCGCACAGTACGAGAGACTAACTTAAGCATCGGAGGGTCTTTACCACGAGAGGCAGAGGTACGCTCACCCCTGTCTATTTTGCAGATTAGGGTTCCGGCGAAGGCATTAGGGTTCCGATCGAATATCACGAGGATCCGTTGAAGTCCAGAGCCGTTCTAGGTACTATTTATTTTTTACCACCTACAATTGGCGCCATCTGTGGGAAACAAAAGAGTTCCCTTTTGAAATACGACCATGGTGGAAGTAGATCCAGTCACACCACAAAATCTGAAGGACCAGTTAGGTGGGGGAGGAGATAAGTCCCCACCAGGTGCTCCGAAAAAGCCTACTGGCAGGCATGGCAGGAGGACAACAAGCAGAGATGATCCCCTGACAATCCAAGATGACTCCAAGAATAAGGAGGGCAGAACGGCTACAGGCTCCATGCGAAGGAGTAAATCCCACCGTAGGGGAGAGTCAGTTGCGCATTCTAGGAGTGTGCACAACAATGAAGACATCCTCGATAAAAAGAGGCAGGAAGTCAAGGAGTATGCTCGATTGATCAAAAGATGAGGACACGAGATCCAACAGTTAGAACGGGTCCAAGAGCACCCTGAGGACTCTGGACTTTCACGAGGACATTCCAGAGGAGACAAATGGGCTTTAGGAGAATACAAGGAAGCTCCATTGCGTAGGAGGAGCAGGAGTAGGAGTCCTACCCCAATTCGAAAGAGGGCTTCTTCACGAAGAAGAAGAAGCAGGAGTCCAAGCAGGCGAAGGTCTTCTCCACGCAAAAGGAGAAGCAGGAGCCGAAGCTCCTCGTTCGAGGAAAACATTCGCAAACACCATAAGGACGGGTACGAAAGACCTGATTCCCATTGGAATAGGGGTAAACACCATAAGTAGGGCCCAAAAAACCAAGGAACAAGAAGATGGGACCATGACTGCTCGAGAAGCAGCAAGGAAAGCCCCGAGTAATATAGCGGCTTCCCCCTTTGCAAGAAGGCTACATGATGCACGGTTACTGAGCAGAGTGAAGCACGGTGCGTTCATCCTTTACGAGACAAATGCGGATCCTGTTGCTCACATACAACATTACCAACAAGCTATGTTCATGCATGATGGGGACGATGCCATCATGTGTAAGATGTTCCCATCTAGCTTGGGAAAGGTGGCTCTGTCTTGGTTCCATAAGTTGGAACCACGTTCCATACGCGGATGGACACAGTTGGCAGAAGAGTTCACTGCTCGATTTTTGACAAGTACAAGAGCTCCCAAAACGTTCGAAAGCCTCTCCACGATGAAGCAGGGCGAAAGCGAACCGATAAGAGACTATGCTAAGAAGTATTGGGAAACTTTCAATGAGATTGACAGTTGCAGTGAGGAATATGCGATTGCTACGTTCAAAACTGGCCTACCTGTTCGGGGAGAACTGCGCCGGTCATTGAACAAGCATCCGGTAGCAACGTTGGCAAGGCTAATGGAGCGTATAGAGCAACATGCCAGAATGGAGGATGACATACTCCAAGAGGATGGCAAGGTTGTTGCCGAACAACCTAAGACACCAGCGAAGAAAGTGGATAAACAGGAGCCCAAGACTTATAGGGAGAGAAAAGAGTATGGGCAGACTAAAAAAGAGCCGTACAAAGATAAGCCAGCACCTGATCCCAAATCTTTCTTTTCTATTACCACAATTTGGAAGGAACCCATTTATAGGATTCCTTACCGAATAAAGAATCAGCCTTATTTCAAATGACCCCCAACTTTAGGTGGAGATAAAGATACAAAACGTGCTACGAATCAGCACTGCAGCTACCACAAGGATTGGGGTCACATGACTGAAGACTGTGAAATGTTCAAAAGGCACCTTGATGATTTAGTCTCTCGTGGCTATCTCAAGGAATTCATCCAGGAGGATCCCAAGGATAAAGGGAAATCCATGGAGATGGATTACGAGCAGAATCCAAATGGATAATCCATATGATACATGGGTTGGCCGCACCTTATACGAGAAATGAGGTTAGGCTACTCCAAAGGCAAGCCCAGCACTACCAGCATGTTATGCAGCTGGGAAACAAGAGAGGGCGAGAAAGCAACATATGCAACAAGGGCATAGTTTTACAAATGAGGATCTGGGAGAAGTTCAAGTGCCCCACAACGATGCTTTGGTCATAACCCTACGAATTGGGGAATATGACATTGAAAGAATCTTGGTAGACTCAGGGAGTTGTACAGAGGTGTTGTACTACGATGCATTCAAAAAGTTGGGATTAGCCCAGGCGGATCTAGAACAATCAATGACACCCTTGGTTGGATTTGGTGCAGGGGCAGTTTGGCCCCTTGGTAAAGTAACGCTACCTGTTCGAGTAGGATCTATAGTTTTGAGAACAGACTTTCTGGTAGTGGATGTCCCATCCTCCTATAATGCGATTATAGGGAGGACCTGGCTGCATAAGATGAGGGCTGTCTCCTCTACTTATCA
Organism: Rhododendron griersonianum; assembly: GCA_018127125.1. Taxonomy (NCBI): domain Eukaryota; kingdom Viridiplantae; phylum Streptophyta; class Magnoliopsida; order Ericales; family Ericaceae; genus Rhododendron; species Rhododendron griersonianum. The sequence continues at coordinate 32,715,452 of CM030789.1, forward strand.
CCAGATGGTGAAATTCCCAGGATCTAATGGGGTTGAGAAAATCAGGGGGAATCAAAAGGTAGCACAACAGTGCTTGATTTCCATCATCAAGAAAGTCCCAAAGGCCCATCAGGTTCACACAGTTGAACTACCAGACCAACCGACTATCGAGGATGTCGGAAGAAATCCAGCAGAAAAAGTTGTTGAAGGTTTAAAGAAAATACAGATCAACAAGGCTGATCTTGAAAGGTATTTTCTAATTGGGGAATCACTGCCAACAGAGGAGGAGGCCGAATTGGTGGATTTCTTAACAGATAATATCGATGTATTTGCATGGGTACCAGAGGAGATGCCTGGAGTGGATGCAAATGTGATCTGCCACCACTTAAACGTAGATCCTCAGCATAAACCTGTGATTCAGAAGAAAAGAAGGGCAGTCGTGCAACATGTTGATGTTGTTATTGAAAAGGTAGAACGTTTGTTAGAAGCCAAAGCAATACGAGAGGTTTACTATCCAGAATGGCTATCCAACACTGTAGTAGTGAAAAAGAAGAACGGGAAGTGGCGTGTCTGTGTGGATTTCACAGACTTGAACAAAGCATGTCCAAAAGACAGCTTCCCTCTTCCCAGGATTGACCAGTTGGTTGATGCGACTGCTGGATACGAACGAATGAGTTTCCTCGACGCATACCGAGGATATCATCAGATTGCCATGTTTGGGCCTGATCAAGAGAAAACTTCTTTTATTACGCCACGAGGGTTGTACTGTTATAAGGTCATGCCCTTTGGGCTAAGGAATGCAGGGGCAACGTATCAGAGACTCGCAACCATCATGTTCAAAAAGCTGCTTGGCAAAACTATGGAGGTCTACATAGACGACATGGTGGTGAAGAGTAAAACCAGATAGAGACACATTGCGGATTTAAAAGAGGCCTTTGATATCCTAAGGAAGTACAAACTAAAACTCAACGCCTCACAGTGTGCGTTTGGAGTTGGTTCTGGGAAGTTCTTAGGCCACCTGGTGACCAAGAGAGGGATTGAGGCAAACCCTGATCAAATAACAGCCTTACAGAAGCTACAGAGTCCCAAAACAACGAAGGAAGTACAAAGGTTAACTGGGATGGCTGCAGCCCTCAATAGATTCATCAGCCGGTCAAGTGACAAATGTAGGCCCTTCTTTCAGCTGTTAAAGAAGAGAGAAGGATATGAATGGGGAGCAAAATGCGAGCAGGCATTCCAAGATCTGAAGAAATACTTGGCTAAAGCCCCACTTTTGTCAACTCCATAACCGGGTGAGTGTCTGTTTTTATATTTATCAGTTTCTGAGCATGCTGTAAGTGCAGTTCTGTTAAGGGATAAGGGATCCGAACAAATCCCAGTATATTATGTGAGTAAAACATTGCTAGACGCAGAGACAGGGTATCTGCCCCTTGAGAAGCTGGTCCTTACATTAAGGACAGCTACAAGGAAGTTACCTCATTACTTCCAGAGCCACAAGGTTGTGGTCTACACTAAGTCTCCATTGAAATCACTGCTATGAAAGGCAGACTTCTCGGGACGGATCTCAACTTGGTCCGTCGAGTTAAGCCAATATGATATTGACTTCCAGCCGCGCACTGCAATGAAGGGCCAGTGTTGGCTGATTTTGTGGCAGAGTTTTCACCAGCAATAGCGCCCTAGCCACCCATGAGAAGGGAACGGGCACCTGGGCTGCCCGTGAAGCAAAACAGGCAACCAGCCGAACAGGACCCACAGGAATGGAAGTTATTTGTTGACGGTTCGGCTTGTAACACTGGATTAGGGGTTGGGATCGTGTTTTTTCCCCTTGAAGGAGTGATGATAGAGATGTCTGTTCGGCTGGGTTTCAGCGCGTCGAACAATGTGGCGGAGTACAAGGCTCTCCTAATTGACCTTAAAAGTGCAAAAACTTTTAAGGTAAGAAGAATTAGGGTTTACTGCGATTCTCAGCTGGTGATATATCAACTGTCCGGGGAGTACGAAGCCCGGAGTGAGAAGATGGAAGCCTATCTGAAGGCAGCCAAAGACTTGCTTGACACCTTCGAAAAGGTATATTTTGAGCAAATAAGCTCTGGACAGAATTCCCATGCAAATTCTCTGGCATGGTTAGCTGCAGCCATTCCCACTGAGTTTAAAAGGAAGGTAGCAGTTGACTATCTCAGTGAACCAAGCATTGGGAAAAGTGTAGAATTGGTCCTGGACGTAAACCAGGGACCAAGTTGGATGGATCCAATCGTGAGGTTTTTACGAGATGAAACACTTCCCTCTGATAAAAAGGAAGCCCATAAGATCAAAACCAAATCTGCAAGATTTTGGCTGTCCCCGGAAGGAAAGTTATATAGAAAGTCCTTCACCAGACCATACTTGCTTTGTGTGCACCCAGAGATGGTGCAAAAATTTCTTCACGAAATTCACGAGGGGACTTGTGGAAGCCATGCAAGAGGCAGGTCCATAGCCCATCAAGCAATAACCCAAGGGTATTGGTGGCCACATATGCAGGAGGATGCCAAGGTCTATGTGAAAATTTGTGAGAAGTGCCAGAAGTTTTCACCTATGATTAGAACACCAGCCGAGGATCTGGTGCCCTTGACTAGTCCTTGGCCATTTGCCCAGTGTGGAATGGACATCGTGGGTCCACTCCATAAGGCAACTGGGAACAGGAAATTTCTGTTGGTAGCAACAGATTATTTCACCAAATGGATTGAGGCAAAACCATTGGCCAAAATCACTGAACCCATGATAGAAAGATTCGTGTGGAAGAGTATTATTACTCGTTTTGGGGTTCCATATTCTTTGATCACAGATAACGGGGTACAATTCCAAAAGAAATTCAAAACTTTATGTTCCTAGTATGGGATAAGAAACTACTATTCAACTCCAGCTTACCCTCAGAGTAATGGGCAAGCAGAAGCATCCAATAAAACCATTCTTAATGGGATTAGGAAAAGGTTGGATAAAGCAAAGGGGAAGTGGCCCGATGAGTTACTACTGGTGCTGTGGGCACACCGAACAACACCTAGGAGGTCTACGGGAGAGACCCCCTATTTGTTGGCATATGGTACAGAGGCAGTTATACCCCTAGAAGTTGGTCTTCCAACCAACAGGACTGCATTGGTTGAGAGTGGGGGCAATGACAGGGCCCTTAAAATTGAGCTTGACCTTGCCGAGGAAATGAGGGAAAGGGCCCTGGTGCATCTAACCTCTTACCAGGAACAGCTAATGAAGAGTTACAACAAACACGTTCACCCCCGAGAATTTGGTGTTGGAGACCTTACACTTCGAAAAGTACTTGGCAATACCAAAGTGGCAAACGAGGGGAAATTGGGGGCAAATTAGGAAGGCCCATATCGAGTAACTGAAATTGTGGGCATAGGGGCCTATAGATTGGCAGACCTGGACGGGAACCCGGTGCCAAGGCCCTGAAATGTCCATAATTTAAGAAAGTTCTTTGTTTGAAATACTTCGGTTTATTTTCATTCTGTGTTAGGATCACGTGGTTGTGTGGGAATTATGAATAATATTCCCTTGTTTTTCATTTTTTAGTTGCAAGGGGTACACGTAACGCCCCCTTGAATTCAAGAATTATATAATCACATTTTTCCGCACTATATTGATTTTTCAGAAATTTCGTCTCTTGTATTTTCTTGGTTGTTTTTTATCCTGAGAATACGAACAATGGCCTTGTTTTCCTTTTTTCGTATTGGGGAGCAGGGAATGGGCATGTATGCCTTGGTATATACGAATACACGTATCAACGGTCTAAGTACGAGAAAACTTAGGATTTTTTCTAGGTATGAAATACTTAGACACATAAACAAAAGCATACAAATAAATGCTACCCAAATATCAATTGTCTGAAGTATGAAAAAACTTAGATTATACAAGTATGAAAAAACTTGTATTGCATACGCACATATGCACAGATTGCTAAGTACGCTAATACTTAACTTTCTGCTTAAGTATGAAAAACTTATAAAACAAGTATGAAACGCTTGCCTAAGTATGAAATACTTAGGGTTCCGTTTAAGTATGAGAAACTTAAACACATATTCCCAAAGTATGAGACACTTGGGAACAGACATAACGAAATATGTCCAGAACAATGGACTAAGTATGCAACACTTAGATAAACATTTGTATCCGAACACTTGCACATGGATCAAAATAGTGCATACGAAGCATACACAATTGGTGGTATGAGATACCAAAAACATTTAAAGATAAACGTTTATGGCCACAAAGGGCCGAATACCTGTATTATCAAGGAATATGCAAGTACTGATGCCACGCAGGGCTGAAGACTACTGTCACGCAGGACCTCCCAAAACTGTTGCAACGTGTTCAAAGAAACTGGGAAAAACTTACCAAAATCAGTCCAGGTTCTGGACCTCTGGGGGGGTGTCACTTGGAACCTCAGTAGTTGTTTCAGTATGGGTGTCACCCCCAGCAGCTTGTTCCTCCGGGATGATTGGTTCGTTAGTTATGTCTCGAACAAATGATTGTTCAGGATGTGCATCATGAGATTCAGTTGCAATGCCCTGAGATTCCATTTGGATGTCTTCATCAGCATCTGCAAAATCATCGATCTCCTGGTCGACATCATCCACCGGGGGCTCTTCCGACTCGAGGAAAGCAGCGGCACGTTTGCTCGGTAGATCATTGTCTACCCAAAAGGGAGAATCATCTGGAACCCCAACCTTTGTTAGGCATGCCTCCCAGCAAGCGGCCATATTTGGTCTTGAATAGCCGGCATCTGTTCAACATAGCTTGCCGTCGCTGCATCAAACCCTTTCTGGTATCCATCATCATAAGCAGCTTTTTTGGTAGTGTCAATCTCCGCCAATGCTTGGCTGAGACTATCTTCAGCAATCTCTAGTTTTGCCTTCATCTCTTCAGCATCCAGCTTTGCCTTATCTCTCTCTCTCTTCAGCCTTGTTATTGTTTGGAGCTGTCTTGTGTTGTCCCTCAGGAGTCTGTTCCGCTCAGGCTCGATTTCCTGTAGCTTCTGGCCCAATGCAACCATCTTTTGGATAAACTAAGGAAATCCAAGTGTAAAAGAAACGAATCAGTATGCAATACAAGGTGTTAGGATTTGGTTAAGGAAGTGAGAATACTTTACCTTAATTCCACTAACAACTCCAGTTGATACCAGCCGATCAGCGGGAGAAAGACAATCGATGCTTGTAGGGAGGTATTCTCGAAAAGGCATAACTAAGGGCCGAACACGTGAGTACAAGGGGACCGTGTAATGAGAAAAGTAATGTAAGACGCCGTGCAAAATGCTGGACGGCAATAAGAGTCGGTGATATGAAGAATTACTGGACCAGACAGTCTGTTCGGCAGTAAAGGACCAAAGACATGAGAAGTCGTTAATTGGTACAGTCTGTTTGGCTGATGAGAATGCCGAACAGATAGAGTTATCTGAAAGAACATAGTCTTAAGAGATAAGGCAGTAGGAGTGTTCCAAAAGAAGAAAACCCAATATCCAGTAAAGATAAGTAAGGAAATAGTCCTATGATGGAGCGAGTCCCATAAAAGGAAAAGTCCCTATGAGTAAAGGATCTCAGTTGATTGGGCGAGAGGATCCCTGAAAGGGCAGGTTTCCTGTACGAGACAGGAAACCTTGGGCAACAAAGATGCTTGGAGGACAAGCAGATGTACGTCTATAAATACAAGGTAAATCTAGAGGCAAAAGGTACGCAATTAGTGGCAATCATTCCATATTTTCCTATAGATAATTAGGATTTCGTACAGTATGAGAGACTAACTTAGGCATCGGAGGGCCTTTGCCATGAGAGGCATAGGTGCGCTCACCCCTGTCTATTTTGCATATTAGGGTTCCAATGAATGCATTAGGGTTCCGATCAAATATCACGTGGATCCGTTGAAGTCCAGAGCCGTTCTAGGTACTATTTGTTTTTTACCACCTACAATGCTTATTCTTTGACAATTGGCCTCACTAATGGACGACGCATACTAGTCTGTTGAAAAAAAAAAACCCGCAGAGTCAAAACAACGGGCACAACAATCCTCGTGCAAACACGACGGCATGCACCTAGTTTTAAAAAAAACTCATTACCTACCCATGCATTTTTTTTTTTAAATATTCAATTACTATCATCCTTGAATTCCGTGCCTATATAAAAGATTAACACTAAGTCGAATGTTTTCCTCTTGGAATGGATATGCATACAGAAGATTGCATGCATCTGTAATCTATGGTAGTAATTGTATAGGTTGATCTAACATACTAATATAAACTTGGTGTTATCACTTTCTTAAGAAGTGAATTAATGTTTGCCCACCCAACACTAGAATCCTACATCCGTCCCCGTAGACTATGATGCCTGATAACTAGGGAAAGCATAGGCATGATGAAACACCGTTCGTACAATCAAAGCAAGACATCTGGTAAATCATCAAACAGGTACAAAACAGAAACTTCTTCAGGAATTTCATCAGTTATTGACTACGTTTGCCCATTACTATGCGTACAAAGTAGAGAAAAAAATAACTTCCACGCAAGTGATTGTCGAGTAATTATTCAGTACCCCAAGCCCCTTCTCCACCACACATTATGGTGAGGTCCAGACAGTTTCACTTGGGTCCCACAACAAGGTGTGGTGGAGAGGGGCCTAGGGCACCACGTGACGGTGCCCTAGGGGCATAGGATAATTTTTCCTATCCATCAAACATTGTTGCTTTTACAATTCTCTACCCACAACATAGAGTCTGACGCAAAAACATACTAAGATGGACTTCCGGTTTCATAGACCTGACTCTTCTCAGGGCTTCAGTTGGTAATGGCCATCACAAGTCCCAGTTGTCACACCGTGTCTGGATTATGCTTCACCCTCGTTAAGCAACTTCAATTCATATACACTTAAAATGTTCATGCCCCTGAATGGCCACATATGAATCAGCTGGCAACAAATTTCACTGCAGATACAATCAACGATTAGAAATCATTGGTGATAAAGGATGCAAAAAACGAAAAAAATAAACTATGAAGAAAAGACCAAAACTAGTGAATCTCATACTCCCTCCACCCATTCAGTGTTCTAAAACAAGGAATTAATCTGTGACTAATCGGCAATTAATCGTTGGCAGAGCCTATCCGATTAGGTCCGACTAACGATTAATCGTTGATTATTAATTAATATGCACCGATTAATCCGATTAATCACTTGAAGGAAACCAACCGCCCGACTGGCACCTAGCGACTTTAGAACATTGCATTTAATTAGTCCCTTTTCACTAATACGAACATCTAAAACCATAGTCATTATATACTCATGTATGGATTTTGATAATTTTGGAAAATTTGTCGACAAGAACTAGGCAGTGAAATGCGAAAAGAGCGTAGAGATCAGAAAGTCAGAAACACCAAAAACACTCTGCAGGGCCACCAATTGAGGCCTTTTGATTAGAGGCCTTTTGATTAGACAACAATTTCATGAAAACGTGTTAGCTGTTGACTGCATTGCACGGTCCAACTTCCCAAAACTGACAATTAAACTAGGACAGAGGGAGTAAGAATTATGGTGTCACCGTGGAAGGCATGAATCAAGGAGTGAGAAACAGGAGATTATCACAGGCTTAAGCTGGTAAAATCGTGGTATTCTTACAGAAGATGGGGAGTACTATTACCTTGGATAAGTCACGTCTGTGGTGTCTTAGAAGCAGCTTTCAATTTCTCAAGCTGCTTCCGGAGATAGGCTTGCTTTAGTTTCTCCCGACGGGCTGCAGCCTGCTCTTGCCTGCGTAGTTTGAGCTCATACACTTTCTCTCTTGCTTCACTTGCTTCTTCATGAACTTCCCTGAGGAAAACACGCAGCAAAACTAACACGAGGTGAGCCTTGGCAGCTAGGCACGTCAATTAAGGCAGAGTGAGAAAATGAAATGATAGCAAATAAGCAAACTCAATATCGTTGAAAAAATTATGACCAGAAAAAAAGACTTTGTTTGTGACAGATCAGATTCCATGCTCCTGATGTTAGTTATGCTGGTTCTCATGAGTCCATGATGTAGCATCCCCACAACCCTCCCTTCTCCCACTCCAGTGAAACTTAAGTTTGTCCTTTTCCATTATAGCTACCACTTCTCCAAGTATTCCAAAATAATAAAACATCTTTATGGATTACCAATAAGGATGGCATTTGTATAGTGCGCACGTACATGCGTGCGTGTGTGTGTGAGAGAGAGAGAGAGGGGGAAACGTGGCTCTGCCAGCGCTGACTTTGGCTTGAGAACTCTTGGCCATGCCACGCAATGGGTTTCACACCTCCAAAAATTTGGCAACAAGCCAAAAAAAATCTAGCAAAAGCCTCAAATGAATAGAAAAAAGCAAGAAATGAGATAAAGAAGTGTATGAGCCAAAACTGAGTTGGTAAAACTGTAAAAGTGATTTGGAAAGGATACGATTAGAAACAGAAGCGTGACCCGTGCTCCCCATGTGTTTGTCGGGAAAAAACATAATACCAAGAAATTCAGAAAGTCGAGCAGTGTGCCCAAGTATGACTATGAGTAAAGAGTGTCCTACACATGTCAGACATGGATATGGTGCCCAAAGTGAAGTGTTTGTGCTGCAGAAGCGTGCTGCGCCCAAAGGTGGACACAATTCTAAAATTACTAGATCTTAATGGGGTCAAACCGGAATATTGTAAAAATACAATGAACGTTTAAATTGAAACATCTGACATGCATCCATGTCTGATTGAACAAATCCCCCAGTCGCAAAGGGAGAAAGAGAGAAAGAAAGAAGCAGTCGCTGAAGAACTGCTGACTGAAAAAAATACCTCCCTATGTCTCGGGGCTTCTGGCATTCAAATTTTAATGTAGAGTATACAAATAAGATTCAACAGGTATTCTTCTCTTTTAACATCGAATGTACACATAGTAACTAATAAAGATTTTACCTCTAGGTACAGAAAAGGGAAACTTAATTCCCATTAAGGAGAGATGGAATACTTAATTACCACTAGGTCCACTTTTACACATTTACCATTAATGGAAGTGTCACCCTAGGATTTTAGGGTATCCTAGGGTTTTAGGATACCCACCCTAGTATCATTCGGTACCCTAAAATCATAGGGTACCCTAGGGTTTTAGGGTTTAGGGTACCCTAGGATTTAGGTTTAGACGTTTTCATAGAGCCCTAAGATTTAGGTTTAAGCGGTTTAGGCACTTTTAATAGGGTACCCTAGGGGTTTAGGCATTTTTATAGGGTGCCCTAGGGTTTAGGCACTTTTATAGGGTGCCCTAGGGGTTAGGCACTTTCAGGTTTTAGGGTTTTAGGCACTTTCATAGGTTTCAGTGTTTCATTAATTGGAGGAGACCTGGTGGGAATTACTTTCTATTTTCTGGACCTAGAGGTAAAAAGCCCCTAACTAATATAGCCATTTAGGATATTTTCTTATATGCGGGAAAATATTCACATAAATGTCTCATACCAATGCTACAAAAATATATATTTCGTTGATCATAGAAAATAAAAACAGATGTCCTTTAACATAACTCGAAGTCCTTGTATTTTGTCTTCCGAAAGTTGTAGTGTCCGTTGTGTGTATCGACAACATCTGTGAAGTGTTTGTGTCAATTCCTGTGCATCTCATGTTGTGTTTGGATGGGTTTTTGAGAAAATTTGTAGGGTTATGAGTGGAGAGAGAAATGAGAGTAATGATTGAAAGTAGAGGTAATGATTGGAGAGAGATAGAGAGAGAAATGAGAATAATGATTGGAGATAGGGGTGAGTAATGATTGGAAGTATGGGTAATTAGTGTTTTTTTAGTAGAGAATTTTTTTCAAATAGCAATCCAAACAAAGCATTAGTCTCTAACCATACTTCTCTTGTCCAGTTATGGCACCAAAAGACTCCCTAACATCTCAATGCTTAACATAACTCCAAAAAAGAATCCACAACTAATACACTCCTGTTTGACCATTGCAAGTTGGGCAATAGGTTTATACTAGATAACTATTAATATTAGACCCTAATAAATGCATGTAGAAACATAGCATATATATATATGCATCGGATCAAAATGCGAAATGATATATATAGCGTTTTTACACAAAATGCATCGGATCAAGTCCTTCCCGGTCTTTTTTTTTGCCGATTTCTCACGGGTACCCTTAAAATCACGTTTTGAACATATTTAGCGGCTCGGATCGTCGCAATTCGATCGGGAAAGGGGAGGTGCAGACGGTAAGCAAAATCAGGGATCCCTGATAGGAGCCTGATATAGTCAGTCTCCTATCAGGGATCCCTGATTTTGTTACGGTTCGCACCACCCCTTTCCCGATTGAATTTCGATAATCCGAACTTTATGAAAAACTGCAAAGATCAAACCCTTCCCGATCATATTTTTTGCTGATTTCACGCGGGTACCCTTAAAAACACGTTTTAAACACATTGAGCGGCTCGGATAATCGAAATTTGATCGGGAAAGTGGACTTTTGCTCAAGGTGCGGACCGTAACAAAATCAGGGATCCCTGATAGGAGACTGACTGTATATATATACACACACGGGGCGGTACCAGGGACACCTATAAAAACATCTAAAAAAACACCCCAAGTCTTAATTTCATAGTTCCCGATCAAATTTTTATGATCCGAACCGTTCAATGTGTGCAAAATGTGATTTTAAGGGTGCCCGCGAGAAATTAGCATAAATTATGACCGGGAAGTGCTTGTTTTGAGCAGTTTTTAATTGAACCGTTCAATGAAAACTGCTCAAATCAAACCATTTCCAGTCTTTTTTTTTGCTGATTTCTCGTGGGTAGCTTTAAAATCACGTTCTGATCACATTGAGCGACTCGGATCATCAAAATTTGATCGGAAACTATGAGATTGAGATTTGGGGTGTTTTTTTAGATGTTTTTATAGGTGTCCCCGGAATCGCCCCGATAGTAAAAAATGATCTCACAATTCAAGCAGCCTAACTCGAATACATAATAATAATAATGATGATGATAATATTAATGATAAAATGAACTCGTAATAATATTACCATTATTATTATTATTATGTATTCGTAATATTAATAATAAAGATAAAATAGAAACAATGAAAAATAAGATAAGTAACACTAAAAATCTAACAAAGAAAAAAAGAAGAAAAAAAATGAACTCGTTCCTATTTACAGGGTTTCAAAAAACAATCTCAAACTCAGGACTTAGGCCTCAAAATTGGAAATCTTTCAATCAATCCAAACACTTAGCACAACATTGCCCGAGGAGAATAAATTTCCAGGAGTGAGTCTCGACAGGACAGAACTTACCTCACAAAACGTTTATGCTCATTATTGTCTAGTGTTGCAGCTGTCCGACCAAGCCCCAATGGATTCGTATCAGCTAATACCGAAGCATCATTCTCACCACCTTCATCTTCTACTAGAGATTCTGTAGAAAAAGGATTGCGATCCTGAGGCTGCTGCGATTCATCCTTCGAGAGGCTCTTACTGAAAAAATCAACACAATACTTCTCTTTATCATCTTCATCTGAAAGCTCTCCCTTCGCCAGCTTCTCATACAACTCGGCCTTTCTTTCTAGTGCAGCATAACTGGCTGATCCATCATTGACTGCTTTAAGCTCGAGTTTGTCCCTGGATTAAGTAATGAAAACATGATTTCAGAGAGCGATGCAAAGGAATGCAAGCATAAAGCGTCGGTGGCAAAAAAATATAAATCAAAAGCAAGACATTTGAAATGGTCAGGTGGTTTCTTATACACTGACACCATCCATATTCCTTTGAAATCACACCATCACCCCCATCAAAATTGAAAATCAGCGACCTCCGTGTCACTAAACACTCGATTAACATGCCAATGTATTATCAACACACGCATATGTAAAGAGAATTGGGTGGCTAGCCACATTGTTGGTGTTTTTGACAAAGACAACCTTTGCGTTTGGCAATGCATGATTTAGTTGTTGGGGTATTTTAGATATTTCTGGTTTTGTGCATTTTTTATTCCATTTGTGTCTTTTAGTTAGCTTTGGGTCTTGGTTTCCCGCGTATAGTTAGGATGCAACTGAAGCTTTTGTATGCTTTTTTGCTTTCTTCAATGAATGAGTTGGTGAAGACTTTTGGTCTGTGGTGTTGTGTGGCTCAAAGTCCTTGCAGCCCTCACTGGGTTTTTATCTTCTTTTTCCTACTTTTGAGTGGCTCATATGGTACTTTTCTGTAACATTGTGTATCTTCCTAAACGATAATTTTCTTGAATTGAGTATTTAGACAATATGACAAATTAATTAGGAAACTTAAAAGAAAAAAAGAAAGGCATTCGGTGCCTTGTGCTACGTGAAGGGCATGTGGAAGTGTTGTGTGCTTGTGTGCCTTGTGGAAGTGAGACGTGGAGCTCATAAAGGTGGACTTGGTGGCTGTAAATTGGATGACTTAGCATCACTAGGTATATAAGTAGATTTTGAAGCATTTAATTCGAATAAAAACTGAGGGTAATCAGTCCATATAGCAAAGTTAGATGATGATTTAATTTCGGACGTGATGGGATTTCAATAAGTTGTTCCTGGTGGTGTAATTCACGTATTGAACAAGTACGATCGTATTTTGAGGTACCGGGTAGTGTACAATACATTCCTAGCTAAATCTCTTTGCAAAGAGTTTTCTTTTGATTCTCACGTATTTGTACTCATTTGATCTCTAAGCTTATTGACTCGATTATTGTCACTTTCCGTATCGTGACACAGAGGAAATATTTGGCTGAAAGCCATGGAACAGATTGGTACGTGTACAAGCTCACCAGGTCACACAAGTATGAAAGATGTATGATTGACTGCCTTACGGGAAGTCCAGGGCATTTATCGGGCCCAAGTGCCTAAACAGATTTTGACCTGTGTGGTTCTTGGCATGTTATCGAAATGAGCCAGGTGTGAGGCTACAAATGAAATGTTATTCAGAATGATCTACTTGACTTGCTATCCTCGTTTATTGAGCATATTCTTATTTGCTAGCCATGTTTATTGTCCTCGTATTCCATATACTACCCGGCCCTTCTATATTTTTCAGGTGCAGAGCAAGTTAGTTGGGACCCGAGTTGGAGTATTGAAAGATTTAGTTTTAGAGATTATTTAGAAATCTGTATCATTTTGAAGGTTTTTAGGCCCACCATGTACATTGATATTGAAGAATTGTATATTTTGGAGACATTATTATTTTAAGGCAATGTAAAAATTCGGGTGGTCACATTTTCACTCCGTGAACAAATCATGGCTATCCAAATCTTGTGCCATATTTTTTTGGCTTTTGGAGACTCTTTCATGCCCCTCACTGCTCACTCTTCCTATTCTCTTATCTTCTGCTCTTTTTTTAGGTCTGGCCATCTCTTCTCTCTTGCATAAGAGTTCATGGAAAGTGAAACTTTTGTATTTACGTAGTGAGTTGCGTAGGTGGCATGTTGCAATTAGGACCATACATTGGGCAAGTTTTCCCCTCATCGCTAGCCAGTCGGAATGCTATCTCTCTTCTCCTTCATCACTCAGACATCGCTGCTGCTTCTTTTTTCCAATCAGCTACTTGTTTTTACATGCACCTTCTCTCGTGTAGCCAGCTGCGAAGAAACCTAATACCAACATTTTTTTTTCAGATCTTCTGCATATTCCCTCCCTCTCACTGGTGTGACGAGAAAGTAAGGTGTTGTTTTTCTTTTTGTGTATTTGAAATTTTGAAGTCTACTTTTTGGTTCTAAATTCGATTCTTACAGTTATTTGCCCATTTGTTTGTAATTAAATATCGACAATTTATCATCAGTGTTCTCTTGTTAGTGTTTTTATGACCTTTTCTGTGACTTTGTAATAGGTTCTCAAAACTCTTTCACTGAAATTAGAAATCCAGCTGAAAAGAATCATTAATTGGGTTTATTGTTTTTTGTGGTTTTCTTTTAAGGTAACTATATCGTCCACTTGTTTTTTTTCACTGATCTGTTTTGCATTTTTTTCTTTAGGTATTCGTCAGTTTTAGGCCCACACCAAAAGGGTAGAACTTAGGAATGCAATCCTTAAAAATTAAAGGTGAGCTTTCTTTGTTGCCAAAAGTCTACAGCCTAAAATCACCACCCTCCCCCTAACGGTCTTCAAAAGCCCCAAACAAGCAGGCCTAGTGATGTTGAATTGTTGGTCTAATGCCTATGTCTGGAAGACAGTTTCTAATCAACTCTACCACATAAACTACCAGTGAGGATACTCATCCTGCCATTTTTTGTTTTTATTTCTTGAATAACAAATTTTGACTCTATACATAGACAGCGTACCCACATTCACAGACAGGAATAGGAAACCTTGATTGTCCAAAGTCAAATATCTATACAATGACTCGCATAATATACGGTAGGGAAGTGGGTATAAGGGCGCACTCAACCTTACTCTTGTCGTATGTAACAAGAATTACATCAATATTACTAGATTGAAAGGAACCCAAATTAAGTCTATTTGGTGGTGTCAATGAATAAGATATGAGGCTAATCAGCGCAATGCTTTTTTTTTTCCCCTTTCGGTGGCAAATTCTAAATTTCAGCAAACAAACACACTGTATCAACATTATCATGATACTTTTTGCCGTTTCAAAATAATAATAATAATAATTCAACATTATCATGACAGACAAAAACCGTAATAGTCCAAATTTGAATACATTATCACATAGAAATATATTCAACATCACAAGCAGAAAGCAACAAACCCTAATTTTGCAAATTTTGTACATCAACTGCTAATCTCCAAGGGTAATCATCCCAAACTTGTTTTCTATTGAAAATCTTTGAACCTTCGCAGATAGACATCCTAATTCTAAACAAACCCTAATCATCCAAATTCGACTTGCACACTAGCTGTAAAACAAAACCTATTGTCCAAACCCAAATTGTGAAAGTGAAACAAAAAGAAACCCTAATCTGGGCTAACTAGTGTATCAACTACTAATATCCAAGTCCAATCCTTACAATCAGCCCTAATCCTTACAATCAGCCCTAACTGTCCAAATTCGAATAGTAAAAGTGTTATTCTTATGAATAGGAAAACCAGACCCTAACCATCCAAATTCGACTTCCACACTAGCCGTAAAACAAAAACTAGTTGCCCAAAAAGAAACCCTAATCGGCGCAAACTCGTGTTTCAACAACTAATATCCAAGTCCAATCAACCCAACTTGAGGAAATTGAATACAGAGTAGAGAAAAAAGCTAGTAGGAGGGCGTCGTACTTGAGGGAGCGGGCATCGACGCCAGAGTTCTTTAGAGAGAGAGGGACGCGAGATGTGATCTTCTTCTTGGCGCGATGGTAGTCAAGGTGGTGGTCGGTGGTTGGGAGTTGTTGTTGATCTTTGGAGCGTTTGGAGTCTTCCTGCGATTTGTATAGCTCGGCTTTGAGTTCGAAGATGGAAGAGGGACCCACGCCCGCGATGGCGCGGTGTTTCTTGGGCATAATAGTTGACTCCGTTAGCCATCCTAGTGACTCCACCACCGCCACCCTCTTCTTCTTCATCATCATCTCTCCTCCTTCCTCCTGCTCCCCCATTCTCTCTCTTTCTCCCCTTCTACGTATATTTTTATTATTATATACAGGTAGATGTATGTATATTGTGTGTGTGAGAGAGAGAAATATTTTTTTTTATTTGTTCTTCTGCTGCTTTCTTACGAGATTGACGTAATGCATCGATCCAAGACGAATGCTCTCCTTCGAGCGATCTCCCTCCCCTCTCTCTCTCTCTGACCCTTGCTTTTCTTCTTCTTCAAAGTCTTCTTCGGTTAATTATGAATTAACCCATTAACCTATCACTAGTTTCACTGTACGCCCAGGAAATACAGAGTAAAAAAAAATCTACCCACCGTACCGAGAGAATAATTTCAAGCACTTTCCGGTCAAATTTTGAGCTAATTTCTTTAAACTATCCTTAAAAATATGTTTTAAACAAGTTAAACGGTTCAGATCATCAAAATATGACCTGAAATAGAAGGTTCGCACCTAAGCTCATTTTGCTTAAAATGCAGACCTCCCATTTTCAGGCCATATTTTGATGATCAAAACCGTTCAACTTGTTTAAAAACATGTTTTTAAGTGTATCGTGAGAAATCAGCTCAAAATATAATCGAGAAGTGCTTGATCCAAACAGTTTTTCATAAAAAAATGGTTATACGCGGACTTTATAAGAAATTGTTTGGATTAAACAAATCATATTTTGTGCTGATTTCTTGCAAGGTACATTTGAAAACATATTTTAAACAAGTTGAACAATTTGAATTATAAAAACATAGTCAGAAACTATGAGGTTCACATTTTAAGCAAATGAGAGATCCCTCAATAAAAGGCCTATATATAAGATTGTACTCATTCTCTATCTCAACCATTGGTTTCAACGGAGAAATTTTTCAGTGTCGAGCGGGTATATCTCACGTAGTGTCTGTTTCGCGGGCACCACGTGTACCCACCCGGCACTGAAAATTTCTCGTTTCAACGGCTGAGATTAGAACATAAGATTGTACTCCTTCTCTCCTCCAAGTCTATCTCACCTAGGGGTGAGCAAAAAATCCGTCAAACCGCGAATCCAGTCCAAACCAAACCAAACTGAAAGGTTTGGTTCGGTTTTTTAGTAATATGGTTTGATCATGGTTTAAAAAAATTAGAAACCGCTTTATATGGTTTGATTTGTGGATTCACATTCACGGTCACGGTTCCAAACCGATCCAAACCGTATAATACAATTCAATAGCTTTATATATAATTGTATTATTACCACTGCCCTTTTGCTGCCCTATTTCAATTCAATAGTTTTTAGGAATTATTTTTGGCATTTTATTTGGTTAAATTATCTTAAGATGTGTAATAGTTGGTATTCTTAGTTTGTTCATTTAGTGACTTACCAGTATTTCATTTTCTTAGTTTAAGACTTGAGGCAATTATTGGTATTCTACTATTAATTAGTTAGTTAAAGTTAGTGTTTTTTGATAATTTGAATGGAATTGGTTTTAATATAAGTTTTCTTTTAATTTATCTTTGTAATTTTAAGTACTTTAAATATTTTTTGAAAATGATAGTTTAGTTCAAAGAAAACCGTGGTTTAAACCGAAAACCGAACCGTATTTATATGGTTTGGATTGGTTTGGTTCTTTGTCTTTTGTGGGTTGGTTTGGTTCTCCAAATTCATAATCCGTAGGTATTGATTTGGTTCTTGGTTTATTACAAAACCGAACCAATCCGAACCATGCTCACCCCTAATCTCACCTAATCTTTTCTCTATATCCTCTCCTGTAAATCATCTTTCCCCTTCCCCATTCCGGCAACCTATATCTCCGACGAGCTGCATCTCCGGAATAAAAAAAAAAAAACAATATCTCCATCCCATTTCACATCTCTCTCTCTCTCTCTCTCGTTTTACATCTCTTTCCCTCCATCCCATGGAAATGGGTTTACTATGTTAGGAATTTTATCTTCACCTGATACCAACTGCTATTAACAGAGGCAGTTAATATATATATATAAGTCCAAAAGGGGATTTATTAGGTGGGCTGGATTGCCACCGTTCAAATCGGATTTGGATACCCCAAAATACAATTCATTTGCCGCTGCTAGTGTCGAGAATTTCAACGGCCAAGAAAGGTGTTTTCTAAGGAACAAATCTGACTTATTCGCTATTCCGATTTGATATTGTACTGTACTTCTACGGTTCTACCATGTGTGCATTGGTAATGTCTGGAATCAATGGGCGTGCGAGATCGCCATAGAGAGAGAAGGGGCCAACGGTGGTGATAGTGGAGGATGAGAGACCGACGACGGTGGTGATACTGGAGGGATGACTGGGACGTGGTGGTGGTAGCGGCGGCAGCTAGGGTTAAGATTTGGTGGTAGTCGTGTGGGAATGTTTTGATGTGTCTTTGTAAAGTTTTAATCTCAGGCTGAGATGAAGTGTTAAAACTTGTCTTTAAATTTCTGTTCTCGGAATCGGCACCTACCGGTTCTCCTCACACAAAAAGTGACACAAATTATTTTAGACTCTCACTCAAATGATTAGAGCCATTCAATTTGTTTATACACTCACACAAATAATTAGAGCTGTTCAATTTATTTAAAACATATTTTTAAAAATTCTCTCTTACACATACACACCACCACCACAATCCTCCCCACCGCCGCACCACTCAACCTAGTTCTAAACTACTTTGACCTGACCTATGCCCAATCTCAAAATTAAGACCCTACCCATCAATATTTCCCTCTTCAAATTCCTCCACACCCTCTCTTTGTGCTATTTCTCAGTCCATTCTCCAACATCCTCTCTCTTCCCCCAAATCCAATTATTTCTTAAGTGTGAAATTCTCAAACTCTCTTTTGAAAGAGAGTGTGTTGTGAAAATTCTCAATCCAAAGCCGATTCACGTAACCACAACCACAAGCCCAAACCGATTCCCCAGTGACTTCAACTTGTTAAAATCAAAATCGATGTAGAGAGAGGAGGCGGCGAGGCTACCGCAAAAGAGGGGGAGTTGGGCAGAGATGAGGAAGCAATCAAGGATTGTACAACCAAATGTGTATTTTTGGTTTGTGAGAAGAAAGCGGTAGAGATGAGAGTTATAGGGTGCATGAGAGAGAGAGAGAGAGAGAGAGAGAGAGAGAGAGAGAGAGAGAACGGGGGGTTTTAACGGTAATGGTCTATTTGAATAACGAAAGAAAAATTTAGGTGTAAAGTTGAAGTATTAAAGTTCGAGGGCCTATTAGACATGAGCTTAAAGTTTGGAGGTATTTAAAAAAAAATTCCCATTGTACATGTAAGATACGATAATACACGGTCTCAGTTTGTTTTGCCAAAAAAAAGTCTCAGTCTGGTCTTCACATACTACATTCCGTTTTACCAGAGTGTACAACACTCACTGTCTATACAAGGAAACCACTTGATAACTTCTTGTTTATAAATTTCTATTTCCTCTGCTCTTGACATTTTGACTAGAACCTTCACCATCTCTTGCACGATTAAGCCCACATACGCAAAAATATCGATGCATAATTTTTTTATTGTTTATCAATTTAAAACATCTCAATTAATTTTAAAATTAGCGCAAAAAATTTATCACAGGAGCGTATTATTATTTTTTTATTACAATATAGTACTCCAGTAGTAGATTTTAATTGAAGGACAAAACATAAGGGACAGGAGAGAGCATGTCCCCATTACCATAAGAGCAACAAATTGTTAAGCAACGATAAAATAACACAGCACCACTTGACACAATGACATTGATACACCACAATTCACAAAATGTCACCTCTCTTTCGGTAATCGGTCTGGAGCAAGACCAAAAGGTTCCAACAGGTTACTTTTTTGAGACTCCAGTTAAACGACCAAGGAAAACAGCATATGATGAAATTCCAACACCCCAAACTGTAAAAACTGAATCAAACTTATACACAATCTCTCCCAAAATAGTTGAAGAGTTCATAAATAGATTTCTCCACCGCCCGAGCACGTTTGCGAATTCAGAACAGCACAAGACAGACAGTGTTCTAAAACAAGGAATTAATCGGCGATTAATCGCTGACTGGACTTATCCGATTAGATCCGACTAACGATTAATCACCAATAACTAATTAATATGCACCAATTAATCGCTCAAAGGTAGCCGACCACCCGGCTAGCACCTAGCGACTTTTAGAACATTGCAAGAGTATATGCAGCAAAAAGGATACCGCATTGAGATTAATCAAATACACCTAGAGTAATCATCATATATACAACCTAACAAAGTACTTGTTTGTTAATATGTACTGAGTTAAGTTGTGGACTAGTTTGTTTAATATGTGAGATGAGAAGGGTTCAGTTATGTGATCTTGAAATGTTCTTTAGCTGCCTACAGATGGAGAGCAATCAGCGAGTATTCCAGAGCAAGGCCACTGCAAAAGAGCAGATCACCCCAAGAACTCTAAACATCAAAAAAATTTAGCACTAAAAGGCAGGTGAAGCCATCTCAGCTATAAATACGTCCCTATGTGCTAATTGTTGAGGTTTATTTTGTTTTACAGCTTGCTGTGTTGCTCTTTTCTGTTGGTTTTTTTTTGCTCTCGTAATCTGGGGAATGTTGCATAGTTGGTTTGGCTTTTCATAAAATGAAGAGAAAACGAAGTGTACTAATTTGCTATCTCACTTGAGTTGTCACTGTCATATCATTCCAGCGGGTCCTGTTTCAAGTCAGAAAAGTTGGTAGGATTTGCTAGTTTGAGAAGTATGTTTTCCATAAGTCTGTAATTGAACTCCTCAACACGCGAGAATTACCATCTATCTCCAGTTGTACACTAATCTTGATTTGAAGCTGGAGTCCGACCACGTCCAAAAGAAAACCCTCTCGTTCCATCAGGCATTCTAGGGCCAGGAGGGGGCTTTGAGGCTTCACTCCCATGACTAGAGAAAACTGTTCCATGGCCTAAAATTATTGTGTTTTTAAGAGAGAAATTACAAACGAGTTGTTAGAAGGGCTAAGATGATCCAGGAAAGGAAAAGCAGCAAAATATCAATTGTGATATGCTTAATACCATGCCCATTAGTGCCACGATATCTCTGACCCCTTCCCCATCTTCGATTTTGAGCCTTGTAATCGTTTTTCTCCTTCAGTAAATGGTCCCCATCCTGCAATGAAGCAGAAACCACAAAGATGAAGATATATTCAGGCTTCTAATATAAATCTGCATGCTAATCATATTTACTGCAACAACATGATACACCATGTACCTATTTTGTGTATCAATCTATTGAACGTGAAACTCATTCTGTTTGTATTCATCTTTGAGAACTACTCATACTTGCTAAGAACAAGTAAGCACACCGGATGAATGTGCTATTGAAATTTCAGCAACCAAATTATAATTTGTTGACCATCAGCATTGAAGTAGCTGAGGGGTTGAAGGATAAAGAATAACTGCATCTCAGTTGTTCAAGCATCAAAAACTTGCACTAATCAGGGTATTCAGGAAGTGAGAATGTATTCTAGCTTAGTTTTATGCTTATTATTGTACTTTATCTTATTTCTCAAGGATAGTTTAGACTTTAAGCTTCCTAGGGCTTTCTATATGATGTTATTCCTAGGGCATAGTTGTTAAGGGTGAGAGGCGCACCGAGATGCAAATTTCTACTGGGGGTCTAGGGCCCTAGGCACGAGGCGCAGGCCTTTTGAAACGAGGCGCACCTAGGCAGAAAAATAGCAAAAATAGCATACACCCATACTTGAGAAAATAAACACTAAGCCAATGAAGTTTAAAATACAAGGAGTGGGGGCACAATGAAATCACAAAAAACTCAAAAAACTATTTCTGCAACAAAATAATACGACAATAGAACATTCTTCATTGAAAGCACTAACAAAAAGTAACAAGTTCAGCAACCCACATTAGAACTAATTACCTTTCCATTAAAAATATTAAAATACTAACAAAACTACCATGGTCATGAACTTAAGTTACTAAAACAAGGCTTTAAAATAGACTACGACGAGTTTTTATGGTTTGAAAGCGCTTTTGCACGTAGTTTCATTATGAATGGTTTCAAACGTGTTCTCCGTTGGTTTAGAGGAGTAAAAGGACAAAGGCGTTATAGTATAGGTAAAGTTAAACTTGAAACATACATAAATAAATGAACAAGACACCGAAATTTGCAGTGGGGGCCTGGGCCAACACTGGGCCCATGCTAAATCTGCCGCTGCAGAGGGAGATGGTTGACTGAAGTCAGAGAGAGATGATTGAGAGAGAGAGAGAGAGATGAAAACTGATCGATAGAGATAAGAGACGATCGACTGTGAGGCGATTGTTGAACTTGTTTCGTTTGCTAGAGTGATTGAGAGAGATAGAGAGAGTGATTGAGAGAGATAGAGAGAGGATTGATCGACTGAAGGTGAACTTAACCTAGATTATTACTGATCCTACGGCTGTGATTGAAAATTGAAAGAGGCACTTGGTTGCCTTGACGCACCTCTCGCCTAGGCTCACCTATGACAACTATGTCCTAGGGTTTTGTATATAATTTAAAGTTTAGTCATGTATTAGGTTCTCTCTTTCAAGAGCAATAGACTTCTTTGTATCCTCTTTATTTTCCTTTTTGAGGCAATTTTGGCATAGAAAACAGGGTAACTAGCTTCAAATTTTGGGACCACCTATGTAGCACAGATGCGGACATGGACATGGTTACAGATGCACACAGGACACATGATTTCTAAAAAATGGGGACATGGACACGGAAAGGGACACGGCAAAAACAAATAAATAACTAACTAAACAAGTAATATTTATTTTATACCAATGAAAACATTGTTATAGGTATAAGCATGAAGCATCAACATATACAAACAAGCAACATATGTACATCATACTACACTTTTAACCCAAAATATTTGAAGTAATACACATTTACCCCCAAAAATAGAATTTTTTTTGCATATACCCTATACAAGTCCCTCCCATGTCCCCGCTGTGTCCCTGTCGTGTTCCCCAAAAAAAAGTTCATCAAATTTAATGGACACTCCACGTGGCGTGTCCCATAAGTATTTTGTTGTGGCCCCAACATCTAGAAGTGTCGGTGCTTCATAGACCGCTTAAATGGTATCTCGCCATAATACAGAGAGGAACACCAGACAATTCCAGAATGACCAACTGCACTTCGTTTCCCAAATCAATATCAAGTTATTAGAGGCCGATGTAAATACAACTGCAAATTTATCTATAAGGAAAATACGGTTCATCGTATCCATGATGATATGCACTACTAACCTCTTCATTGTGTCTCTCATCAAGATGGTCACTTAAATTGTGGTTCTCTTCACCACCAGCTGGATCAGATGCATGAACATTGCTATTCTTCTCAAAATCTACTTCTCTCCACCCTTTCTTTTTCTGCCCATGTTTCGCCTGTAAAAAAAACATGAGAAGCTAAAATCCTTCATCTTATTCCAAAAACAGGAATAGAAGGTGAAGATGTGAAGTACCGCCCGCTTGAGAAGCTTAACCCGCATGCCATATCTCCAATCTTGCTCATTGTTTAACATAGCCACCTGATCCAATTAACCATCACGAGTATGTGTAAATCCCTTTTATTTATTCCAATATCATAAACAAAGTGGACTAGAAATAACAGATTGAAAATCAAACTCACCGCTTTCTCAGCAGCATCCACAGTCTCATACTCCACAAGAGCATGTAACTGCAAACAGCAACCCCCATGATGTATTAATTACCTACTAAAATTCAATACGTTCTAAAATTATAGGAATCAGATACTACAAGCCGTATTAGTAGCTTGACTAATTGCAAGCTGAAAAAAATAAACTCTCATTAATCACATTGACTAATGGGTCAGCCGAACAAAGAAGACTTGCATGGTGCACTAATATGGAAAACATCACCACCCGGGAATACAGGCATCCTCTTGGGCTTCATCTGAATTTAAGGAAGCAAAATGCTTTAGGCTTTTTTCTCCAGTGTCTACTGAATATTGCCTTCTATCAGGCTTTTCCAAAAGGAAAAATGATTTTGGAAGATATTGTCAAGCAAAACTGTGTATGAAAGAAAGGGCCGACAGCTAAACCGTTTAGAGAAACAATCTAAATCCTTCATAGCACAAGACTTGTTAAAAACAAAAAATCAGGCTATGAATAACAAGAAGAAAGCACATAGTGACAAATGTAAAGAGAACAAATTAGCTTGCAGAGAGAAAATTATCTCATATGTATGTTAATCCCACCCAACTTTCCATTGTAGGTGAACCGTGAAAGCATGGAAAAGCATGAGACACTTAAATGCAAACGCCTGCTGGAGCCTAGGCACAAATCCCAAAGTTGAAGTAAATTGCATGTTCTTGAATTAATGCATAATGTCTAAGGATTGATACTGTACTTTTTAACAAAGAAACAGTTAAGAAAGTTAAATAGCAATATATTTTAGCGTTATCCAAAAACAGCTACAGTCTCGCGTAATTTTTACAAAAAAAACTAGGCAAAAAATTTACATAGCCTTGTTCGATTTCTTAAACTCCTATTTGGCATAAATATCAAGACAGTTACTAGTAAATAACTTAACATTCCATTGACCAGCTAATCATATAACATATTCAGCACGGCCTTTTATGCAATTATCTTGGGTGAGTGATTTTTCACACTCAGTTACGTGAATTTACAACATTTCCCTTTCATCTGTACATAAGTGTACTAGGAACTAAAAGTGAGTGCAGATTCGTATAATGAGGGCCACTGGCCACACATTGACTTGTGCTTTGACAAAATATGTGGCTGCTGTTGTAAAAAACAAATGAAGTACCTGGTTGAACTTAATATGCTCAAGAGGCAAAAGAGCAAACAAAACAAGAATGGCAAGTATAGCTTCTTTGCTTGGGCTTGTTCCATTTTATTTGGGCTTTTAGGCCTTTAGGTGTTTGGATCTTATTTGTTGGGTTTATCCCATTTTATCTGGGCTTGTAGGCCTTTAGGTGTTTGGGCTTGTCCCAAAAGCGTTTCCTTGGTTGGCATCCTGCCAATCAAGGTTTTGGGTATCGGACTGGGCACCTTGTTGCCGTTCTCCTTGTCCTATTAGTCTTTGTAACAATTTCAAAGATTAATGAAATTTTTCCGCCGTTGAAAAAAAATTGTATAGCTTCTTTGTGTAACATAACGCAATGCAACCCTAAGCCGATAGGCGATAGCAAACTCTTTCTTTCCTAGTTTTTATTTACCTATACTTGGTGCTCCCTTGGACATATTGCTATCATAGCATTAATTTGGCACTTGTAAGTTGTATAAGAAATCAAGGACCCACTCAGTACTACTATTTTGAGGTTAGAAAAACTCAAAAAGGCACGCTTTCATGCTTTTAGCTTTTTTTGTTTTTTTAATATGTTCATTTTTGCTTCTAAAAGCACTTGTAGCATGGCCCTTTAAACAGACTTTTACCATGAGATGAATAGCCAGCAGACCGGGTACCAACTTTAATAAATTTTTCAGATATTAAGCAAAAATGATAACTCCACACAAACATGTGGCTAAAGCTTTAGCAAGAAAACCAATGCCAGCAAATACAATTCTAGTGCACCCAAATTGCTACACGTTAGAGATCATCTAATTTGAATACTTACCTTACCACTCAGCAGCTTCTCCACTATTGTGAGTTTTTGCGGCTCTCTAGCAGCATGTGGATCATGGATGCAGATATTCTTTATGCTGAAATTTCAAAATAATTCAAAAGCTGTTTAAATAAATGTATTAATTGTAGAAGGATTAAAAAAAAAAAAGATAAGGCAACATGAAAAAGAAAATGGGATAATAACACATACTTTCCAGCTTTGCCAAATATTCTTTGAAAATTTTCTGTAGACTGATCCTCTGGTAGATTTTCCACCAAAACAGTGCACAACTACAGTACATTAGTTAGATACAATTTCAAACCAAATAACATCAGAGTGGAAACTCAAGCTCCATTTTGCATGAATACCTGGGCATCTGTGACCTCACTGACTGGAAGGGGAAGAAGTCGTTTTACTTTCTTGCGATTCGAACTTACAACCTGCAATTACCAACAAAAAGGGGGTTGTGGATATGCGACATGACACTAAGGAGAGAAGGAACACTGGATAACCACAGGTTTAAAAGAAACGCATGAAGACTGTGCTAAACTAAACCAAAACACAGAAGCATATGTTATCATTGCTTGCCTGTATCTCACTTACAATAAGATGTAGTCAGAAGCCCAAAATTTTCATATAAAAACACAAGTACAAATATTGATATCATCACACACAAATACACACACACACATATATACATACTGAAATAGGTCTTTTTCTCTGTTGAGAAAAGAAGCCTAAGATTCGAGAAACAAAAGGGAGACAAGTCAGAAGATAACAAAGTTCTTACAAGAAAAGAAGATTCCTTGAGTGCCGCCACTATTAATGACCTGTCCTGTGTGAGCTTTTTCATTTTCCTAAAAGAAGCAACGACAGCAATGGGAACTGCATAAAGCAGCAAGCCAATTATTAAGATCAGAAGATAACCAACTTCAGAAAAAAGTAAGTTAAAAGCAACCTAGGAAGATATTAACACTTGCATGTCTTTAGTGTTTACTTTCTGAAATCAGAGCACTCTGTTACCTACCTAAAAAAGCAACCAACCAACCAAATGGGTTAACCATTTGCATAGAAACGTAACCCTCTATTCACACGACACCCGCAAAATATCCCTTATGAAGAGTACAACGACAACAAAAACAAGTTTAAGTCTGTCAACATGTTTATAGATCATGAATCACCCCTCGTGATGCAACAAAATGACAAGAATGTCCAACCATGTAAGTCCCAAGAAGGGGTTACCCAAAAAATCTAATGAAGACTTGTAAAGCTGAGTTACATGAAGAGAGAAGGAATCAGTCAGCAGTTGGTTGCATAATCACTCAGCCAAAGCCCAGAAGTTCAGCACAACTGAAATTAGCTGCACCAGGAAGAATCCAGGCTAAGCAACATGTCAGAAGTACCTGCTATACTTCATCATTTTCAACATCTCTATTCTGTTTACACCCAGACTGATAAAAACTTGAACCCCATTGTGGATCAAGTTAACATTAAACAGCACATTTGCCACTCAGTAAACCCACAATGAAGCTGGAGAACGTTTTCGTGAGTCTTCATAACTTTCAAGAACACTTGACATGAAAATTGAAGAACAGTCATATTTTTCTCCCACTACAGAGAAATATTTATGAAGGAAAAGCATAATTGGTTTAGTTCAAATATTGTATAGGTGTTCAAGCTCTCTTTTGGTTAAATCCATCCGTCCTCCCATAAAAATAAGGAGCAACTTGTCTCCCCTGGGTGGTTTTGTTGTATCCAAATACTATACACCTTATACACAATACCCACAGTATAGGATTACTTACCATACTTACTTCAAAGTTTAAATATACTCCACCAAATCTGATATTCGTCTCCCAAGAGCATTCAACAATCGCATCAACTCCTTTTGACTAATTTAATCTGAATGCATTCTGATTCAACAAATTAGTTAAATAGGTGATTAGGTGTGGCCTACAACCATATAGGCTTAATGGGCTTTTTTTGGTGCCAAAAATGGATATGCATATAGGTGTTAGATAGCTTTATATACATTGTTGGGCCCATCTCCTAACAGCTTAAGCTTTTGGGAGAGTTGGTAACTTAACATGGTATCAGAGCTCAGGTTGCAAGACGCCTTGGGTTCAAGTCTCTCCGTCTACATTTGTTCCCCAATTGCATTATGCTTCTCTCCTTCATATTCTGTTCGTTTTGTCGATGAAAATTTGCATCTCCACGTGCAAGACGGGGTTGCACGTGATATACATTATTTGATACACATTGTTGGGCCCATCTCCTAACAGCTTAAGCTTTTGGGAGAGTTGGTAACTTAACAATAGGCAACTCAACATATCCGCAAGTAGTGCCCTCAGCACCATGGGGATCCTACTGCACCTACGTCAGGGCCGAAACCACAAGCACAAAAGAGTATTTTTAGCCCAACCAAACGGCTATGGACACTTGAACTCAAGCATTGAGCGAGGAACCCCACGTACTTACCCAATCAATCAGCCACATGGTGGTATACAGGCTTATTGCACAAGTACTAAACAATGTTAACAAAAAGGATTACCATGCATCATTCAACAAGTGCTTATTATACCATATTAAGTATGCTCATTTAGATAACTCGGGAAGACAACAATAAGATTGTCCACAATGACTCCATTGACTTCCATAAGTTGAATATCCACATTTCAAACCTGCTTAAGTATATTAACCAGCGGAGCACGTAGCTTCAGCTAAATTTTGATAATGCTCATTGGTCATGCATCGCCTTGCATGTGAGAGCAACAGAAGACACAACAGATAACCAATGAGAAGAACACATAAGCAATTGCAATCCCCATTGTGGCTAACCCCTTTCGTAAATAGTTTGATTTTTTCACTCAAAATCTACTAATCAAATTAAGAGGGCTCTTTAGGGGAAATACAAATACTTTCATGAGTACAATACTCTTCTTTCCCGTGTTAAAACAAGGAAAAAATGGGAAGAAAGCAAAACTATAAGGGCATGTAAGGTGCAAAATAAAGGCACCATGCAGACAAGAGGAACACCAACAGGAGAGTCCAAGTTGACATTGCAGAAATAAAATACAGCCTACAACTCCCTCTGTATTAATTTATATATATATATATAGAGAGAGAGAGAGAGAGAGAGATTTGGGGGGTTTGAAAATGCACGGATTCCCGTAGGGGACATTTAAAGTGGGACGGAGGGAGTACATAAGAAAGATATGGCCAAAAATAGTACCAATATTCTAGTCTAAAAGTACAAAACCAATTACCTGACCTTAACACTTTCATAACCAAATGTATACAAAACCTCCAAAACAGTAAACCGAACCAGACAACCGAAAAACTTACCAAACCCTTGGACATTTTGGGTCACATACTTCATCAGAAACTTGTCAGTTGGAAGGTTTTCATCGCTGAAGTAATACTCAACCTGCATGATGACAATTATAGTACTAAAATTAGTATCTTTTAAATTCATTAATCCATTAACTTGTGTATATTCTAAAAGCCATAAGCAGGAGGAAATCTTGTATCCACTCACGGAACATATCATTGACACCCCACGACACATTTGTGAGTACAGGAATAAATATCTATCCAAATTTGCCTGATTCCGACTCTCCGAACAACACTTTACCGGCGATGGGAATCCCATCTTATATTGGAATGAGACGTACTCCACAACTGATAATCTTTCTAATGCCTATACATCTGTCAGAACCAATCCTGGAAAGGAAGAAAAGCAAAATGCTACATCTTTTGAGCCAAATAATAAAAAAGATAAACACAATCAAGTTCAATTAGGGATATTATTCAACCGAATCAATGTAGGTGGCATAGTTGTCAAGGGCGAAAGGCGCACCGAGGCGCAAAGTCCTGTTGGGCCCTAGGCGAGAGGCGCAAGGCAAGATGCGTGCCTTTTTTAAGCGAGGCACACCAATGCGTAAAAGAATAAGGAAAATAGAATACACTAATATTTCAAATAATAAGCACTAAAAATTTTAGAAAGCATACCATCCAAAAGGAACATTAAAACATCCATCAAATGTCAAAAATTCGAACTTGTTTTTATATATAAAGCTTTTTCTGAAAATAATGCTCACTCTAAAAATTTTGACAAAAAAGAACAAGTCCTTTTCTTATTAACATATAGGTTGACTGTGCGTGTTGTCTATATGTAGTTTATGTGCACACAAATATGGATATATATAAAACATATACATATGTAGAGAGAGAGAGAGGAGAGGAGAGGCGATAATATATACGCACACACACGTATGTATGTATGTACGTATGTATCGACTGCTCGTGAGGAGAGACGACTGAGAGAGATGAGAGGAGAGGAGAGACGACCGATAGCTGAAGTTCGACTGATCGCTGAAATTCTTTAAGGTCAACTGATGCAGATGAGAGGACTGAGGAGAGATGATGGGCGGTGATGCAAGAAAATCGGTGAGAGACCCTTTTGCTTTGGTTTGAGATTGACGGCCAAAGGTAATAATTTTAACCTAACAATCAAATTTGAAAGAAGCTCGCCTAGTCTGCACCTTATTAATGTCGCCTTGCCTGGGGTCATACAAGGCGATGGGGGTGTGCCTCACCTAGCGCCTAGGCACATCTTTGACAACTATATGGTAACTGGCATTCTAACCTAACCCCCTCTCAACATGCAATTTCACAAAATTTAGCCTAACTTACAAAACCTCAATGTAGAACACCCTTGTTATCTACATGACAATACAGCACGGTGAAACATTTAACAACCAATTAAATTTTCCTTATCATCTCTTTTGAGTAATTTTTTTGTTTCTGATTATTATCTACTTAACCAAGTCTCATGAACCAAACACCACTAATCCGTAAACCAGTGACAACACCCCTGGCTCGTAGGACACGCCAAAACTATTTGAGCAGGAACATTTTTAAGTTACCTTAGGAACAATATTACAAATATCAGAGGTACGCCAAATAAACAAGAGACATGAAAGATAAATTTCTTCCAAGCAAATTTCAGTCAAGGAATCAAGAAATGGTGATTAATTGTGTCAAGGAAAATTACATAGATTATGTTCTTATATCTATATGTTTAGGTACTCATAAAGTGCTATGGTAAACAACCCAAAGAAACTATGTCAGCCATATGAGCCCCAAAATACCCGCAAGAAGGCCACGTTTTGATTGGCATCCAAAAAATTAAAAAAAGAAATCAAGTGGAAGAAGAAATGCATAAGAGCTTCAAAAAGTATAAATGTACTTTTTTAGCACTGCTACTCACAAAAACTCAATCTATCCCTCAGCCTCACATTTTTTAAAATAAAACAAAAACCAAAAGAAATAACTTGGCTGAAGATGGCTGTGTTTTCTGTGGATCTGCACAAGAAAGTCATGCACATCTCTTCTTTCATTGCAATTACAGAACACGAGTCTGGGAATTCTTTTTGAGAGAAAATGGGTTGCATAGAACTGGTCTGGGATTGCTTGGTGAAGTCAATTGGACAGTTCAGCACAACAGCTGCTTCAGCATTGTGGAGGTTCTAGTTTCAAACATTCAGTCCTTAAGCTTTCTTTGGCTGTGGTTGTTTATGGTATATGGCGTGAGAGAAACTGCAGAGTTTTCAAAAAGCAGAACTCCAGTTTAAGGGACCTTATTGCAAAAATTAAGTCTGACTTGAGGGTGTGCTTGACTGCATGGCGAGGTGTTAATCATCTGCCTTACTTGGCAGATGCCTCCCCATGTTTTTGCTTAAATCAATGTCTTCCTTCTTGTTTTGTTTTAGCTAGTTAGTAACTAGCTGTGTTGTAGACTGCAAGGTTATTCCCTTGGTCTTGGTTGGTTGGTTTTTTCTCAATGAAAATTTAACTTACCCAAAATAAATAAATAAATTGGCAAGATGCCAACTAAGTACCAAAAATAACCACACACACACACAAAAAAAAAAACTAATGCTTGAAAACCCAACAAAATCCACATAAGGCTGAAATAAATAGCCTCCCATCTCAAAACACCAAAGCTGTCCGTCCAAACCAGTGCTTAGAACTTAAAATTTAACACTCTCTAAAAAGAATATAAGCAACGCGCACATCATCCCAGAATAACTAAGAGTGGCGTGACCTTAGATTTACACACGCCTCTGTCCCAAATATTTCTGGCATGGCCTGGCCTTTAAACCTTTCACCGCCAACACCTCCTGAAGCTAAGCCATCATACCATTTCCAACAACAGCTTGTAATGTAATCGGTTCGGGTTCAGTCAATTTTTGGGCATGTAATGTAACACCGAAGCCGGTCAGCTCAGGGTGATCAAATTATACACAGAACCCCGACCGAATCAATCAAAAGACCGATACCGATTTGGGGGTTCAGAACGGTTGGAGATTTCGAGTCATTCGGGTTGGGATACCACATTCTACAGGAAAAAGAAGAAAAAAAATCATATCATAAAACTTGTGCAGAAATCAGCACAAACACCTTCAACAACAAAAGAGCACTTCACAAACAGGGACAAACCAATAGCAAAAACAAAGAATAAGGGAAAACAATAGATTGAAACACCTTTAGATCGAAAAAACTGTTTTCCTTCTGTTGCTGCTTCTTCTTTTTCTTCTTATTCATCTGCTCCATTTCATATCAAAACAACTGCAAATCTTCTACTCTTGTTCTTCAATCCGTTGAGACGAAAACATCTTCGGAGCTTCAACTTCTTTGGGGGCGAGAGAGAGACCGACACAGTAGAGAGAGAGAGAGAATGTGTATGTGGTTAGGCGAATAGGTTAAGGTTTTAGGAGTAAGTAGGTGAAATATGAGCCATTGGATTTGAGGAAGAATGAATGGCTGGGATCAAAAATATAAAAGTGATTTAAAACATTCGGTTTGGGTAAGGTGGGGACCGGGAGATTTCCAGGTAGCCGTACCCGAACCGAAAATTTTTAAACAAATAATATTGGAAACCGAAACCGACCGAACCCTTACTCAGACCGACTGAACTCCGGTTTTTCGGTCGGTTCGGTTTGCTCGGTTATAATTTCACCCCTAGATTTTAAGGTTTTCAAGCTTATTGAAAATTATAACTGAAGACAGAGAGAGAAGGAGAGAGGAAGAAAGATGAGCCAGTCAGCCGCCAAACCCATAGTGGACGAGGGAAGGGTTGAGAGAGAGATGTAAGAATGCCACTTTGGGTCATAACCATTTCTTCATGGGAAACACATGGTCCAACGTGAATTCGTAATTCTGCAACATTGGGTCATAACACAACTATTGATGTGTAAAACATCCCAGGGCGCCCTACGCTGACCCTCACACAATAATTGAATCCTCCTGTAAACAATTCTAAATCTAAGGAGAATAACCAGGAATTCCACCTCATGAGCTAACATGACAAAGGGTGCAATTACTGAATTTCATTCAAAGACTTGACTATTACAATGAATGAACAATACAGAGCCCTACTTTCAAGTTCCAAAACATAAACAAAATCCACAAATGTGTCCCTTGAATCCCTAGTCTTATTCAAAACGAGATAATCATTTTAAAAGACACAAAATCACATTGCTGGAAACGTCTATATCGAAGATGATAACGCACAAAATATAAAGAAAATTAGATGCAGAAACCACAATCAAATACTACGCAGCAACGCTGAACAAGGCTTCTTCAACAAGTAGCCCACTAAATAGTAAATACAATGAGGTCTAAAGGTATACATTAGTGGCAGCTCCAGCCTCTAGGAATCTTCCGAGGTGCAATCATTCCAAATATTTTTCTTCTTCCCAAGTTGGAAAAAACATAAGCCAATTTCAAATAAATCAGCTTATACAAGAACACAAATGTTTATTTTGGGGTAAATTTCACTTTGCCCCCTTAATGTATGCTCCTTTTCTCACTTTGCACCCGGAACTATAAAGTTTCCAACTTTGGTCTTGAAGCATAGTAAACGTTTTCAATGTCCCACGACTAGGCAACCACCGTCAATAAACTGACAGTTATTAGATTGTTAACCACCACTTCATCTAAAAGCTTAAGCTTTCAGAGATGGGGTAACTTTATTATTTATATTTTCAGCCCGCCTCCTCACGTGTAACCAAGCTCTCCTCCATAAGTGGGCTAACCACATGCAAATATTCTCACTCATTCTCTCATTTTCCCCCCTTATCTCTTATGTTTCCTCCTTTTTTCAATTTCCCCGTATATTTTCCCACTTCACCCCAAAGAGTATGGACTGCATAACTCTTGGTATTCGATCCGCTCCCTATCGAATATAGGTCGGCATTGCAACAGGTGACGCTGACTAGGGCAATTGTTTGACCGCCCTCACCTGGTGGTGGAACATTGAAAATGTCACTAAGTTTTAAGGCGAAAGTGGGAAAGAAGCATAAGTTAAGGGGGATTTCAGATCAATCTGTCAATATCAGGAACTAAACCATAGTTTTGTACTTGTTTCAAGCTTCATTACTGTTGTCCTAATTAGATTGAACTGGAATAATACACGAATACGCAAAATTGACCACAATATCTTAGTTTTACATACTTTTAGATTGGGGTCAGCCGAGAAATCACATCTAAAAAATTACTATCGAGACAATATACGTCATCTGGTTTTTAAAAACTGACGGTGTAATATACCCACAATATCACATTTGGCGCCGTTAATCAGTTGTCTGCAAGTGTACACAGTAACACATATACAGATACACATACACACACACACACATAGAGAGAGAGAGAGAGAGAGAGTATTGACCTGCTTAATGATCTTGTCACGGAGATCATCAGTGAGAGCAGAAGCGATCTGAGGATGGTAGTGGTCTTCTTCCTCTTCTACGACTAATACTTCTTCCAAGTGCGAGTCGATGATCTCAGGCGACCCCACGGGTGAGTAGTCAGGATCGTGCGGCGATATGGCGACCAAGACGGCGGAGGTGGTAGTAGTGGGGGCGGCGGCGCCAACTCCGTCTTCTTCCATTCCGCGGAGAGAGGAGAGAGAAGCAAGAGACTGAAGCGCGTGTGCAAAACCCGCCCGCCTCTTTTTTACCCTACTCCTGATCCGTCATCGGTCAGGTTGTAGTCAGTTTATAGCGTTCAAAAGAAAAGGGGAAAATTCCATTGCCACCCCCTGGAGTTTTTCCCTAACAACGGAACGGGTGCCCTTCACGTATGGTACGATAAATGACAATGAATGCCAGTGTTCTCTATTTGCATTTAGGGTTGTTCTTCTAAAAAAGTCATTTGACTTTCCCGTCAAATTTTTTTTGTTTTTATTCAAATTTTTTTTACAATTTGTGGCTTATTGTCAATTTTTTAAGGATTATTGCTTCGTTATGACGAGAGGAATCCAAAAAGTAAAAAAAATTGGTCGAAATCCAAATTTTTTTGAATAAAAACGAAAAAAGTGGCTTTCCCGCCAATTTTCATCGAAATTCAAAAAAAATTGGATTTCGACCAAAATTTTTTACTTTTTAGATTCCTCTCGTCATAACAAAGCAATAATCCCCAAAAAATTGACAATAAGCCACAAAATGCAAAAAAAAAATTGAATAAGGACAAAAAATAAGCTACTTTAGCTTATTTATCCAATATCCTAAATCGAAATGTTTGTCGGCCTTTGCGCCTCTACCCACATCTATACGTGCCAGCAGCACTCCCATATGGACAGAGCCGGCTTTGGACATACGCCAGTGATGCGGCCGCATCTGGCCCCCAAATTTTCATGAATTTTGCGGGCCCCTATATATTTTGTACCCTTAGGTATAGGAAGGTTAAATAGATTAGCTATGTTATCCATTGAAAAAGATATGGTGTCGAAACTTGATTATAATAGCTTAATTACTACTTTTGCTGCAAAAAATGCGAGAAGGGTGATGTTTAAGTAATATATTTTGGATTAAAGTATATAATGATTATTGAGTTTTGTGTTATCATTGTTTTTAATTCTTCAAGTCTTTTTTTTTTTTTTTGGATTATATAATGGGCCTCAAATATAAAGTTCGCATCCGACCCCAAAAAACTCAGAGCGGCACTGCATATGGAGAAAGAGTACCATTTTCCATTAATACTAGTACCTATCCTATGCCGATTTGGCAGAACATGCTCCACCCCAAGCGGCAAAACTCTTGATTAATCAATGCACTTTCTAAAATCACACCAATCTAGAAGAGGAGCTGATAGATGAGTAGGCCTCCCCTTTCGATTCACTGAATGTGATTTAGGTCCTTTCGTGGTAGAACCTGACATACTACATACGTGATAGAATGAACCCAAAGTAACTTATATTTGAAAATTCATCATTTTGAATAATAAAGAGAAATAAATAACTATCTAAAAAAGTTGTTTTGAACACAAAGGGAAAATTTTACTCTTAGCCTTTTGGTTTTTAGTCATTCAAAGAACCGTGTTAGTCAAATACCCTTGAATCTGAAAAATTGAGAATTGTGAAGTTTTTGACGGATTGTTTTGGCTCGATTTGGTGGCATAGCAAAGGTGTTTATGGCACGTGACGGCGAGACGCTGCTCCATCCTTTGGAGAGTTTAAAAGATCTCTCTGCTGAAGCGCAGAGTTCTTGTTGATCGCCGAATGTCGTCATCAAAGGTCACACTAGAAAATAACCTGCTTCAGTCGTCAGAGGTGGTGCCGAAAAAACACTGGATGTCACGACCCTAACCCGCCCCTATAGGTCTTAGCCATAACAAATCGCCGGGAAAACCATCACCAAGGCCATATCTTATATACGACTTCTCATAATCATATAATCAAAAGGGACAAGAGTTTGTAACCAACGGAAGCATATCTTGTGCAATCTAATAAAACGACAACTTACACTTACAAATGGCTAAGATCCCCAAATACACCTCAGAGTTGTGCTTATTAATATAGTTTGGCAAACTACTTATAATGATTACAGAATTTAACATTTAATTAGAACACATCTTCTATCCACAATTTATCATATGACCCAACTTCACAAGACGAGTGCCACGTCATCTAACTCTTCAACTCCTGAAAGGTGAAGAAAACACATAAGCTAACTCTCGTATGAGTGACTATTACATAATTTACACGCTTTTCCATGGACAATGTTAAAAACATTTCACAGAGATCCAAATCATTGAACATAGCCTTGATATATAAAGCACATTTCCCTTGTCATGTGTAGCTACTAGGCGTCCCCGGCAGTGGATAAGCTTCGACGTCTTAACATTACTCCTAGCATTTAATGTGTCACCTTGTTGGAATGCCTTTGCTAAAGAGGAAAACATATCCCACCTTTCATTGGTTTCCATGGAGATCATATCATTGTACAAAACATGTTCAATAAAGTCTTGAATTGAGACCTTGTATAAAATTCACGTAATTTAGGTATAAGTCACTCACCTCAATTCGAGCTTCCACACAAGTCTCATATGGTAAACAAGTAATCTAAGAACTTATTAGGCATCAATAGTCATTCAAATCTGTGGGCTATATGCCTGGAAAAATTCCCCATCTCTCTTTTTGTATTTTTAGTTTACAAAAAGGAAAATGTTGGTTCATTTGAGAGTCGCCACCCGGGTTTTGAAAAGGATTAACCCCGAGAAACCATTTATTTGAAAAATGTGACTCTTTTGCCCTTTGAAAAAGGTTTTGGTCTAAAAACAAAGAGTTTTGGGTTCGGGAGCCAGATTACGAGAGGGGAAGGTTTTGTTTGGAAAAGCACCCCCCTCGCCCGATAAAATCGGTCTCTACTAATATTTGTGGGATTTTGAAAATCATTTTATTGTTTAACTTTTAATGCCACATAAATAGTTATATTGCACATAAACAAAGAATATTAATAGGCATGCCAAAAATCAATTTAAACAACTTGCATCTAAAGAATAACAGTCATGCTTGCATATTGGAAATTAACTGCAGAAAATAACTAAAACAGTATTCGGTTCCACGGAAACTCCACCGCACGGCAGAGGTATGTGCCGTACGGTACTGGTCTTCGTGGTTGAGTTTTCAAAGCACATGTGAAAAGGGAACAAGCATGCATACTTATGCACTGGATGATTAACGTTCATTTCAAAGAATAAAAAAAAAGAAGCTAACATGCTTAGTAAGTTCTAAAACATTCTAGCATGGCATATATTATTCTAAGTAGAAAGTAGAACTTCATTGCATATTACTATTGTCATAAAAAAGGAGAAAGGATGAGATGGAAAACAGAACATGTCCCCCTAAAAGTTTCTCCCGTACGGCAGTAGTATGTGCCGTGCGGTAGAAATATACGGGGTGTAGACTTTATTTTCTTGCGATTGCTTAAACCATTTAAGCCCGAAACTGGTACGAGGAACCAGTTTTGAACTTAGTGGCTTCCCCTCAGATTAAAGAGACAACTATTGGATAAAAGTTTTATACCCCTTGGAGCGAAACCTTCCTTTGGAAAATTGTGAAAATTGCAAAGTCTTTTGGCACGAGCGAAGCTTTGGTATACTGCGATGAGAAAGTAGGAGACTTGAGCTGCGGGGCTGCCTTCGAAGAATGATTATTTGGACTTGATTTTCTTGGAAAGAAAATGGTGTTTTTGGTGTTTGAAAGAAGAATAAAATCAAGTGTTGATTTTCAAAACATTTTGAAGCTGTTTTTGGTTTTCTAAAACTGTTTTTCTCTCTGTTTTTTTTTTCTATGTCTCTCTCCCAAAAAAATATCTCTCTCTTTCCCTCTTCAAAAATGTATCTCTCTCTCTCTTTTTTTCTTCAAAAATTGTCTTCTCTCTCTCTTTTTTCTTCAAAAATTGTATATCTTGTCCAACACCAAGGGAAGGTATTTATAGAGCAAAAACGGCTTGGAAACCACGAATACTTGGCGTGCAAGTTAAGCCTTTCGGCCTTCAACTGAAAAGCTTGGTCATCAAGTAAAAATAAAGACGGCAATATGTACCGTACGGTAGAAGTGTGTACCGTACAGTGGACATTGTTCTATCGCACGGTGGACACTATAACCGCCTTAACTTGAAGTTGGCAGGGATGTACCATATATACGGTGGAAAGTATCCCGTACGGGGGAAATATTTCTACCGCGCGGTAGAGTTTGACTGCTCAGCAGGCCAAACTTCGCGAGGCCGCCCCGGACACTCCTGAACTCGGTTTGGGTGTTCTTCGAACCGTTGGAAAGCTCGTTAAGTCTACTTTCTAATCCAAGTGGTTTGGATCAAAGAAAATTTGTACATCAAAAGATATGGCGATTCTACCCTCAGGTGGTCGAAAAAGAAGTCGTTTAGGCAAAATCCTTGTATCTCCCTCATTTCAAATCGGATTAAGGCTTATTATATATCGATAAAGAGGGTTTTGAATGTACTAGAAGGTGGTAGAATCCAAACATAAAAATAAGGAAGTTTGGTTTATAAAAAATGGGCTGAAAGCATACTAAACCGAAGACCGTTGGTGCCACAATGGCCAAAACACGTACTCACTCATTTTAAGTGTTACCTGGCACTCTCATACCTAGTTCTAAGGTGTTTTCTCACTCCTTTGAGTACAAAGAGCATTGTTTAAAGCTTTCAAGGCACGTTTTCATCATTGGGAAGCTTATCGGCCATTTGTCTACGGGTTTTTTCAATGGGTAGCGCACCAAAAGGTTTAGATCAATCCAAAGGTTTAAATCATGCTTTGTTTATCATCATTGGGGACTTAAAAGGTGTCCAGGATTTCCAAACTGGGGTATCTACAAAATCTTTAAGATAATCTTCGCAATTACTCCATATTTTACTAACAAGATTCTAGAGTCAACTTAAAAAGTAACGTAATCACCCATTTCAGTAGCAAGACCAGCTTCAATAAAAACTAGGCTTCAAGAGCTTCGAAACAACAAGTCATAGGTTAAAAAAAGTTCGGATGACATAGCTATGCTTGTTTAAAGTTGGACTTTTAGCTTCAGAAAGACAGAGTTGCGCGAATTCTGCAGTTCTACCAACTTCAAATCAAAAATTGATTTGCTCAAAAAACTTTAAGGCACAATCTTTACTGAGTCTAATTTCAAAATCAAGAAACGATGCACAATTTCGACACTCGTGCCAAAAGATACACTCGTACTTTTCCTAACATGTGACATTGTTGAGTGCCACTAGGTTAAGAATTTCTACAAAGCTCAATAAATTGAATTTTATTCCAAAATTTTTACTATGTATAGAAGACACATAAAGGAAGTCTCAGTAAAAATCTCATAAATTTTTGAGTTTTAGAACAACCTCAACAAAAAAACCCTAAAATAAGTCAGATTGAAGATTTCTATTATACAAAATTTCAAAGCTAAGTAATTCCTATACAAATTCACGCGATTCATCAAGGGTTTATCATGAGCTCTCTCAAAACTCATTGAACAAGGGTTCCCATGGCCCCTCAACTCTAAACCCTATGTTAAAATATGAAATTGAACATGGAAACAATGAGATTAAGGACAAAGAATCATGTATTTACCTTGTACAGCTTCAATTCAAACTAACGGTCATCATTTAGCCCGAAGGCCCGTGGCCCGCCCGGCCCGAGCCCGTGAAACGGGCGGCCCGGCCAGGCCAGGCCCGTAGTTTGTAATGGGCAGGCTTGGGCCTATGAATTTTTACTCGGCCCGCCCGTAGGCCCGGCCCGTGAGCCCGTCCAGCAGCCCACTCGTGGTACCCGCCTAATAGCCTGCCAACGGGCCCGCCCATTAGCCCGAAATCCTACAAAATCCTTTTTTTCCCCTTGCCCAAGGAAATTTAAGCCCACCCGGCTTTTGGCTCGCCAGCCCGTCAATTGGGCTAGCCCGTGGGCTGGGCTTGGGCTTCAATTTATGGTAGGTAGCCCGGCCCGCCCAAAAAAAAACCCCGTCAGCCCGGCCCGTGGGCGGGCTTGGGTAGTGACTTGGCGGGCTGGGCCGGCCCGGCCCAGCCCGATGATGACCCTTAATTCAAACCTAGCATAACCACCACTTTGATTTTCCCTTTTCCCCTCCACCACCTTGATTTTCCCTTGCCTCTCTCTCTCTCTTTCACAACGGTGGAACCGATAAGAACAAGGTATAATGTAGAACTCTCACCTTTTGGCCAAGGGAAAATTATTGTGTGTGGGTGTGTCCATGTGTTATCATGTACTCCTAGGCTAATTATCAAACAAAATCAAGTCTAAAACCCACATAATTAATTAGAACCCCACACATACACTAATTGTAGAGACCCGCATTTTCAGAAATCGTTTAAAGGATTTATTAATGTTAGAAATTAAGGAAAATGTGAAATTTGTTGAATTTATGTGATTAGGGGTTTATGTGATAGGATCGTGAGTTGAAGGGGTGCTAGAGTGATTTGTGTGTGAGCAAGTATATATAGGTGAGTGTGAGAGAGTAGGGGATTAAAAACCCATCTCCCTTTACTCTCTCTCCCTCCCGACGCTTTTCTCTCTCTCTCTCGGCTCCTCTCCCTCTCTAACTCCATCACTCAAAAAAACTCCACCCCAAACTCAAAATCCATGTCAATCAACCTCCAATCCATCATCTACGCGCGTAGTGGAGCTCATACTTCGTTGGCTAGAGCTCGGTGGAGGTGTATGGCTCTCGGTGTCAATTTTGGAAGCTAGGGCTCGATCTCTCCTTGGGTTTCGTTCTTCAACGTGAGGTAGGGATTTCTAACTTTCTCTATATGTTTATGAGTTGATTCGGTGTCTAAAAGTTGCCTTGGATCGATGTTTGGAAGCCTTGTGTTTGCCCTTGAAAGCTGTCAATTCGTTGTAGACACCCCAATTTGGCTCAACGATTATTTCAAGTCCCACCTTGGGGACCATCCCGATGATGAATATGATATGTGGTTGTTGTGGTTGACTTCATGAAAGCCTTAGGAACTTTATGGAACTCTTAAGGGATTAAAGAACACTTTGAAATAGGTGATATGAGTGCCAAGCGATACTTAGAGTGGATAGAAATGTGTCTTAGCCTTGGTAGCATCGTCGATCTTCAAATAAGTCTGCTTTCAGCCCATTTTTCATAAATTAATCTTCCTTATTTTTGTGGTTGGATTCCACCATCTTGTAGTACTTTCGAAACCCTCTTTATTGATATATAATAAGTCTTAAACCAATTTGAAATGAGGGAGATACGAGAATTTTACCAAAACAATCCATTTTCTGACCCACTAAGGGTAAAATTGTCATATCTTTTGATATACTAAATATATTTGATCCAAACTACTTGGGTTAAAAAGTAGACTCAACAAGCTTTCTAACGGTCCAAAGAACGCGCAAAACCGAGTTCGGGAGTGTCCGAAGTGAGCCCGCAAAGTTTGGCCTTTTGCTGGAAAATCCTTTCCGCGACCGCGAAATCCTTTCTTCGGCCGTGAAATCATTTGGGCGGCCGGCAGACCGATGTTTTCCAGATTCTGGAATGTTCAGCAGCTTTTCAATCCGTTCGCCCAAACCCTAGCAGCCACGAACCATTACTTCGGGGCTACGAATACACTTACCATAGAAGTCTTATTGCCCTAGAACTCCACTTTGATTCATGCCATTTGATTGGCCGGAGTAAGTCACCAATTGCCTATATAAAGGGCCTTAGGGTTTCGAAATAACAACCACGAAATACACATCTCTCCACTCCATAATCCGTCCCCAAACTCTACAGAAATCATCTCCTATCAATCCTTTACAAAAGCCCTAATCTCCCGTGAGTAGCCGCATTCGAAAGTAAAAATCCCCAAAGAACTCACTTTGTTCTAGGATTTTGTGAAGTTGATTACCACAATCAACCACTATTATCTACAATCAATCACAATCCAAGCAATCAATTACTGAGGGATCAAGGTGGTGAGGCCCAACGGCCTATGATTTGATTTAATTTCCGTCTCTCGCTTTTAATTAGTTCTTTCTATTAACTGTTCGTATTCTGGTGTGAGGAAGAACATCGGTTGGAGAATCAATCCTTCGGCCGATATATAGATCTAGTGGGATTCCTCGGTCGTGACATCAATTCACCGGCCGAGGGATCTATTTGCTAGGACATGTTTGTTTTCTGCTTATTCTGATGCATGCTTTCATTTATCGTACTGGCTCACCTTATCAACTGTTAAAGGCTAAAAACCAGATTATGTGTTAGAATTAAATAAAGCAAATATACATTGTATGTCGAACGATTATGGGCCAGTCTCACGACTGGGCAAAGAGGGGTGCCTAACACCTTCCCCTTATTGTACTCTTGGCTCCCGGACCCGGAATCTCTGTCCATTTTTCTTAGTTTTAATAAACTAGGTGGCGACTCTATTTTGATGATAACCGTTATCGTGTGGCGATATTCCTAGCCATGGGAATGTCCACGATCTTGGTTTATGAAGTGGAACCAAACAACCGTGATCAATCTGTATGGCGATGCCCCATTTGGAAGGTGTCTACAGTTTTTGGCGACTCTGCTGGGGATTTGAGAGCCATAACCAGAAAGTTTCAACATGGAATTAATATTTGCTTTATTTAATTCTTTTTCATGTGCATCGAGCGGGCAACCCACGTTGAGTTCACCTGATATCCCGGCATGACACGGGCTATGTTAGGGGTTCCAGCAAACTCCTAACGGGGCACCCTTTGAGACTACCCGAAACCTTGCATATTGTAGAAAGCCATAGAACTCTTTCCAAACTAGGACAGGAAATCCCAAGCAGGTTAGGACTATGTGTTGCATTATATCCGAAACTCTTGTTTGATTCAAGGGAAAAATTCAAAAAACCCCTGAACTTTGAACCCAATGTCAAATAGGCACCTGAACTTAAATAAATTTCAATTGAACACCTGAACTTTCACTCCGTTATTCAATTTACCCCCTGCTGTCTCAATCCGTGACTTTCCTAACGGCAACCGCTGAGCTGAACACTAACAGACAGAACAAAACGTTAGAGGGAGAAATTGGAAGGAAACAATAGTGATCTGGCACCTTTTTAAGGCCTCATTCGGCTAAATAAGCCTATTGGCTTACTTTTTGTCCTTATTCAATTTTTTTTTTCATATTTGTTAGTTTTTCGTCAATTTTTTGGGGATTATTACATCTTCATAACAAAAGGAATCTAAAAAGTAAAAAATTATGATCGAAATCCATTTTTTTAATAAAGACGAAAAAATTGGCTTATTGGCTTATTTTTGTATTTATTCAAAAAAATTAGGTTTCGATCGTAATTTGTTACTTTTTAGATTCCTCTTGTCATGACGATGCAATAATCCCCAAAAAAATAACGAAAAACTTGCTATGTTTGGATTGGTGTTTGAAATTTTTTTTGAAAAATAGTAGGGGTAATAAGTGGAGAGAGATAGAGAGTGAAGTTGGAAGTATGGAGAATCTAGAGAGAATCTTTTGTAAAAATTCTTTTTGAATTGTAAAGAGAACAAGGCATAAAAATACAAAAAAAAATTTGAATAAGGGCAAAAAATAAGCCAGTAGGCTTATTTAGCCGAACGGGGCCTTAAAAAGGTGTCAAATCACTGTTGTTTCCCTCCAATTTCTCCCTCTAACGTTTTGTTTTGTCTGTTAGTGTCCAGCTCAGCGGTTGCCATTAGGAAAGTCACAGATTGAGACGGCAGGGGGTAAATTGAATAACGGAATGAAAG
The DNA here is from genome assembly GCA_018127125.1 of Rhododendron griersonianum. Taxonomy (NCBI): domain Eukaryota; kingdom Viridiplantae; phylum Streptophyta; class Magnoliopsida; order Ericales; family Ericaceae; genus Rhododendron; species Rhododendron griersonianum. The sequence continues at coordinate 32,759,106 of CM030789.1, forward strand.
TTCAGGTGTTCAATTGAAATTTATTTAAGTTCATGTGCCTATTTGACATTGGGTTCAAAGTTCAGGGGGTTTTTTGAATTTTTCCCTTGATTCAATGATTAGTACTCTTTAGAGTTTTAATTGCTGTAGAAGACGAATTCATGCTCATTTTATCAAGAGTTTGTGATGAAGTCTATCTCTCTTGAGATAAATAATAGTCCTTGCATAACTCTCTCTCTTTGAGATAAGTTTTGACTTGTGAAAGGTTGTCATAGTCTTATACTGTTAGGAGTTTCGAAAACAAAAAAAACAAAAAAACAAAAGTCTTCTTTTTTCTCTAGGTTTTGTTTATTTATTTCTTGCTAGGATTCTTTCAAAAACAAAAACAAAACAAAAAAAGAATATTTCTTTTTATTTCTTTATCTTTCAATTTTTGCTTGGATCTTTTCAAAATAACAATATATATATATATTTTTTCTTATTCTTTAGGTTTTCATAAATTTCTTTATTTCTTTATTTTTTCCTAGGATCTTAAAAAGAAAAAATAAAATGTGGGGATTTCATCAATCTTTTATCTTGCATGGTACATTGTATATATGATCACTTGATTGTATAATTGTCACATGATTGCTTGATGTATTGCATTACTACCTGATCACATCACTTCATAGTACTAATACGTTGTTCAACCACTTGGGTGCATGCATGGTAAATGGGTTATCATATTAGGGGCAGCTTGCATTCTAGGGGGCAATAGGCGTTTGTGCACTGCACAATCACTTGATTTGGGATGTCTCAACATAAACGTAATTGAGCTTTTGCTTCTTTTAGATTTGCTTTTGGACTTAGCTAATCTTTGGGTCTTTCTTTTGACCCTTATTTGTTTCTTTTTAGGGTTTGAGTCTCGAGTTTGTTCTCCTTTAGGAATTTGAGTCTTGAGTTTATTTTCTCTTGAAATTAAAGTCATTTTGTTCATCCTGATTTTGGATCAACTCTTTGCACTCAACATGACATGTGAATCCCTCCTGGAATATGAATCTCCTTAAACTTGAACTACGAATGGCCTGATTCTCTTTAGAGATACGTAGGCACCTTAGGGTCGGCCACATTTTTTAAAATGTTTTCTCTTGTACTAATTTGCTGCCAAAGAAAACTCATGATAACATTAAGTGTTGAAAACAATCCTCAAGGGTTTCAAAGTAATCTCATGATATCGCTTGAAACGCATCGTAAATCACTCGAGTTGTCAAACGTAAAGATTGAGTTATGACCCATGTCATTCATGTTGAGTTGAGGGGGAGTTAAAAATATTTGTGTACTCTCATCGAGCCACTCATAGGAGAAACATGTTGTTGAAGATAGAAAAAAAAAATGATGAGCTCGCTAGATTGAAAACCCTCAAGGGCGGTCTAGGCAAAAGTTAGAGCATAAAAACAAAAAATTTAGCCATGTCTCCATGCACCCACTTTGAGTCTCAAGACTTGTCCTAGATTTTGAAGAACCACTTGGTAAAACATCAAAGCCTCTTAATCTCTTGGTTAGGATTCTAGTTGCTCTGTCGTGTGATTCAAAATGAAGGAAGACCATCATTTCTTTATCCAAACACTTATCCCTTGCTAGCCACATTGAGTCTCTGAATAGTTTCTTTCAAGTAAAGTCTGCTAGACAGCCATCCCCCACACTGGGGTAGATAAAAATGCAATGAGAGATGACTGCAAAACAGAAAGTAAGCATCCAGTCACACAAGGGGGTTTTGAAAGAAGAAAGAAAAAGCATCATCCCTTCCAATCCAAAAACAGGGGGCATTTTGAAGAAACATCTCCCTCTCATACAAAATATAGCGATTAGATGGCTGCTAGCTTTTTGGAACCCAAGCATGAGTAGAAAGTAGGTTTGAGCCGTTATATTCCTTCCTTTCTTAAGCCAACATCCTAACCTACAATATGGTCCATAATAAAGTCCTATCGGATTGAAGAACGCGACTTAGCAACAAAGTCCTAGATACTAGGGGCATAACCAATGTGGAAGGAAAAGTGGTGTGAAGCAAAGGGGCACAACTACATCCCCCTTTTAGAAGCGCACAATCTCTCATGAGGCACGCGGTGGTCACTTATCAATCCAACTCAAAGTAGTCAATTCACCCTTAAGCAGTAAACTCGCTAGGGTCATGGGTTCGTGGAACAGTTTTGCGTCTCTTGACGACTGAGTGGTTTTTGAATGTGAATCATGTAGGTAAAATGATTTGGTTTTGAAATCTTCAAGGAGAAACTTTCAAAATTGATTTTATCCTAAGCATTTCTGACACAACAATACAAGCACAATTACTTATTTGCAAATTTTCACGGAGATAACATGGGCTTCCCATTTCATGAAGAGTATAGCTAGAAGGTCCCTAGGCCATACAGTGTGTTATCCTAAGCATTTCTGACACAACAATACAAGCACAATTACTTATTTGCAAATTTTCACGGAGATAACATGGGCTTCCCATTTCATGAAGAGTATAGCTAGAAGGTCCCTAGGCCATACAGTGTGTTAGCAGCATTGCTAGAGTGTTGCAATCTTTCAAGTCTCTTAGATCTCATCGTCTTCTTTGTCATAGCCATTTGGCTAGTATAGAGTTTGTTACCATCTTATGGTGTAGGAGAAGCACTAGCTTGAGTACGCGAAAGTTGAGATATCCCAAAACACTTGCTTGCATATCACCACAATCACATGGTTGCTTGATGTGTAGTTTAGACAGTTGCATTGGCCTCTTGGCCCGTACAGTTGATTTGTCTACATGAGCACCTCACTGTTTAGTCTTATCTAGACATTTTCCTAGGCCTCTTTGGCCCGCGCATTTGATTCCCTTTCATGTCTTTGTGGCTGTTGTGGTTATTTGGTCTTGCATTGGTCTCTTGATCTAATACTTGATTTTTGTCTTCACTATTACATGTTGCTTGCATTATGAATATGTTTGATTATTTGTTGGTATGACGCCTCTTGGCTAGAGGAAAAAATAGGCGCTATCTCTTGATACATTAGGTCTCTCGACCACTATACCTCTTGGCATTGCTTCTCTCGATGTATTAGGTCTCTTGACCACTATGCCTCTTGGCATTGCATCTCTCGATGTATAAGGTCTCTCGACCACTATTCCTCTTGGCATTACATCTCTCGATGTATTAGGTCTCTTGACCTATACATCTCTCGGTGTTGTGTCCCTTGACGCCTGAGTCTCTTGACCTGTATGCCTCATGGCCTTGCATCTCTTGATATGTTATGTCTCTCGACATGTTGCGCCTCTTGGCCCCTAAATGATGTGGTATTGTGGTGTACTATGTCTCTTGACATATTTTGCCTTTTGGCATCCTTTAATTGTGGTATGATCTATTTTACTCTAAGCATTCTATTAACAAAATAATGTGCACATACCTCTTACACCATTGTCTTGAATAATGTGGCTTGCAGTGATTGATGTTTTTGTTGCATGTCACTTGACGTAGGCTAATCACATGTCCAACGATTCGAAGCATAATGAGTGTTACATTCTAAATTCCAAATAGAGTGCACAGATATCAAAATTACGTCTCTCGTCTTGTACGCCTCATGGCATTGTATCTCTTGATGCATTATGATAATGTTTGTGAGTCACTAGATTTATTTTGCCTGAACCCTGGAATGAAACCTAATGCTACACTCATAGGGTGCGTTTGGTAACCTTTTCAGTTTTCAGTTTTCAATTTTTAAAAAACTAGAAATAGAAACAGGTTTATGTTTTCATAAAAATAAAAACAAGAAACATGTTTGATAATAATCTTTTTGAAAATAACAAAAATTGAAAACACAAATATGTTTGGTAGTATCATTTTTGTTTTTATTTGTATTCTTCAAATTGAATGAATTCCTAAAAGACAAGGAACTAGTAATATAAATGTCGTATGGATACACTGAATAAATCCCTAAAAGGCTGTACACTTTCGCCATTGACGCCATTGATTGTAGCTCTGCTCAAGAATCTGTAGATACATATATATATATATATATATACATTAACACATGTGCATATGCTCTCTCTCTCTCTCTCTCTCTCTCTCTCTCTCTCTTAAGTAATTGCAAATTCAATGAGAAAGATATCAGCAATTACGTCACCGGATCGGGAAATCAGTAAGACATGATATCTGAGAAAAACAAATTCAGATTCGAGGAACCCAACGTTGTCGACCAATTACCGAAAGTGGGCTCAGAAAGCCCATAGATCTGAGTAAAAAACGCACGCACATTCGATCGATCGATCGAGAGAATAAGAAGAAGCAGGAGACGGAGAGAGAGGGGAAGAGAGAGAGAGAGAGAGAGAGAGAGAGTTATGGAGAGAGAGAGGCGTACCAGAACACGAGAGAAAAGGAAACCATCGGGATCGACGGGCCAATTGGCCAAATTTCTGTTTTCAAAACAGTGTAAAACTCCTTTTTTAAGTTTTCATAATTTCCAGAAATTTTAAAAAAGTTTTTTAAAAACAAAAAAGTGAAAATAAAAACCAAAAACTGAAAATAAAAAGGTTACCAAACACCCCCATAGGATTCACTAGTTGAATGCATTTTGCTATCAAATATACCATGTGTTTGCATTTGAAACAGGTTACAACCGGCTCTACGCCTCGGTTCTATCACTTCAAGCTCCAAGCTCCGACTCCACAGGCTCTCGCCTTACAACTACAACCGGCTCTACGCCGCGGTTCCATCACTTCAAGCTCTAAGTTCCAACTCCTCAGGCTCTCGCCTCATGACTGCAACCGGCTCCACGCCTCAGTACCTTCATCTCAAAGCTCAGCGCTCCAGTTACTGGCCTTGTGTCCCCATATCTCAAAACCAGCGTCCGATTCGTCTCCAGAAGATGGTTTGGATTCCGCCCCAAATTACATCAATTCCATCAAGCTCATTCGCAAGGATAGGCTACTCTACCGAGCTCCCCTCAATCAAAGTAAGGATGATCATGAAAAGCAAATGACTCACCCGCTGTGTATAGATCTACCCCAAAATACTGAAGATGCTCTCCGCAAGAATTTCCCCGGCAGCTCGGCGCTCCCTCAACTACTCTCCGCCAAAATCCTGGCATAGCTCAGGTACATCGCTCGAAGGCTTGGTATGGCCCGATGGCAAATTCCTCCTCTAAAGCTTTGCGCTTTTGTTTTTGGTTGTCCTGAACTACAATTGGTCTGAATTTCCCTTGTGAAATACGTAGGCAGCCTCCCGGCCCGACCATAACTAAAACCTTTTTCAAAAAAACCTTGGAATAGTGGTTGGACCAAATTGAGTTGCTTTTTACAGTTTTGACTTTTACTTGAATACGCCTCGCGGTCTATCCAAGTTCAGTCAAAAAGGGGCATCTGTAGACACCCCAATTTGGCTCAATGATTATTTCAAGTCCCACCTTGGGGACCATCCCGATGATGAATATGATATGTGGTTGTTGTGGTTGACTTCATGAAAGCCTTAGGAACTTTGTGGAACTCTTAAGGGATTAAAGAACACTTTGAAATAGGTGATATGAGTGCCAAGCGATACTTAGAGTGGATAGAAATGTGTCTTAGCCTTGGTAGCATCGTCGATCTTCAAATAAGTCTGCTTTCAGCCCATTTTTCATAAATTAATCTTCCTTATTTTTGTGGTTGGATTCCACCATCTTGTAGTACTTTCAAAACCCTCTTTATTGATATATAATAAGTCTTAAACCAATTTGAAATGAGGGAGATACGAGAATTTTACCAAAACAATCCATTTTCTGACCCACTAAGGGTAAAATTGTCATATCTTTTGATGTACTAAATATATTTGATCCAAACCACTTGGGTTAGAAAGTAGACTCAACAAGCTTTCCAACGGTCCAAAGAACGCGCAAAACCGAGTTCGGGAGTGTCCGGAGTGAGCCCGCAAAGTTTGGCCTTTTGCTGGAAAATCCTTTCCGCGGCCGCGAAATCCTTTCTTCAGCCGTGAAATCATTTGGGCGGCCGGCAGACCGATGTTTTCCAGATTCTGGAATGTTCAGCAGCTTTTCAATCCGTTCGCCCAAACCCTAGCAGCCACGAACCATTACTTCAGGGCTACGAATACACTTACCATAGAGGTCTTATTGCCCTAGAACTCCACTTTGATTCACGCCATTTGATTGGCCGGAGTGAGTCACCAATTGCCTATATAAAGGGTCTTAGGGTTCCGAAATAACAACCACGAAATACACATCTCTCCACTCCATGATCCGTCCCCAAACTCTACAGAAATCATCTCCTATCAATCCTCTACAAAAGCCCTAACCTCCCGTGAGTAGCCGCATCCGAGAGTAAAAACCCCCAAAGAACTCACTTTGTTCTAGGGTTTTGTGAAGTTGATTACCACAATCAACCACTATTATCTACAATCAATCGCAATCCAAGCAATCGCAATCCAAGCAATCAATTACTGAGGGATCAAGGTGGTGAGGCCCAATGGCCTATGGTTTGATTTAATTTCCGTCTTTCGCTTTTAATTAGTTCTTTCTATTAACTGTTCATATTCTGGTGTGAGGAAGAACATCGGCTGGGAAATCAATCCTTCGGCCGATATATAGATCTAGTGGGATTCCTCGGCCGTGACATCAATTCACCGGCCGAGGGATCTATTTGCTAGGACATGTTTGTTTTCTGCTTATTCTGATGCATGCTTTCATTTATCGTACTGGCTCACCTTATCAACGGTTAAAGGCTAAAAACCAGATTATGTGTTAGAATTAAATAAAGCAAATATACATTGTATGTCGAACGATTATGGGCCAATCTCACGACTGGGCAAAGAGGGGTGCCTAACACCTTCCCCTTATTGTACTCTTGGCTCCCGTACCCGGAATCTCTGTCCATTTTTCCTAGTTTTAATAAACTAGGTGGCGACTCTATTTTGATGATAACCGTTATCGTGTGGCGATGTTCCTAGCCATGGGAATGTCCACGATCTTGGTTTATGAAGTGGAACCAAACAACCGTGATCAATCTGTATGGCGATGCCCCATTTAGGAGGTGTCTACATTCGTGCTGAAAAATCCAGATGCTACATGTACCAGTGTTTACCCTGGTACATGTACCAAAACCCAGATTTTATATTCTGCTCGCTGGCTACATGTAGCACCCTTAACCCTGCTACATGTACTAAACTGAAAATTTCTGAAAAGTTTCTCTTTCCATGGTTTGGACCCCCTATCACTTCTAATACCTCATCGACACTTCCAAACCACTTCCTAACATTGTTAATTGTATCTCAATGATTGCTTGAGTCGCTCTCGTGTCCTCGGGTCCTTGTCATTGGGAATTCAAAATAGGAAGTTTACTTGAAATAATGTCAAATGGTATTTATGCGTTACAGTGATTATGGGGAGCTTGAGATATGCTTATATGATGATGCAAGTTTGATGTATACATTGCTTGGTGTGATATTGAGGTTTGTGAATTGAAGAATGTTATGGGATGACAAATTAGACGTTGTGGACTTATTAAACACCATGTGTGATGACAAGGTTGGTTGCTAAATAGAAAGTTGGATAAATCATGAACGAAATACGATAGGTTTACACTTGATGCCATGAAGTACGAGGGATCAATTTAGATAACGCGTTTGGGAACAATATGGAAGTATGAGTTAATATGTGAACCGTCCGCTTAACATCGATATCTCACTCTTATCTACATTCTTGAAATTAGAGTCTTGGAAATACGTAGGATGAAAAGTGATACAAATGACGAGAAGTGGATGCACGGGGTCCCGAATGCCCGGACATGAATCAAAGGTTTCTTGTGGACGCACGGGGTCCCGAATGCCCGGACATGAATAAAAGGTTTCTAGTGGACGCACGGGGTCCCGAATGCCCGGACATGAATGAATGGTTTCTTGTGGACACACAGGGTCTCGAATGCCCGAAATAGTATTGAAAAGGAAAATGGCTAATACTTGAGAGATACAAGATTAATTGATTGTGCTCTAAAAGGAAATTCTGTGATATGTTCGTTTTGTTCTGTAGGGAGACATATTTATTGTCATAAACTCCTTTGGGTTCGTTGTACACATTTATTGTTGCTCTTATATTACGGTTGGTGCGTGTTTATCAAATATACTTATAGATTGAGATAGAATGGGTATCATACGGGAATCTAAATTTGCCTAGTGTTGGACAAGTGTTGGTTGAGGACAAGCTGTGGTTTAATTAGAATGACTCGAGTTGGTTCCTACCTCTAGTTGACGTGTGAGTTATTGAGAATACTCTTATAAGATCTTGATTCTTTTTTTTGTTGTAGAGTGCTCCTTCGTGGTGGAAGACTCTGATTTCTTGTGATATTCTGTTGTATTCATTCACTCTTGGTGCATGTTTCTCCCCATTTGCATATAGTTTGAGCATAGATTTCTCTACTGGGTGCGTGTTTGCTCAACCCTTCATTTTTCAGGTGTAAACCCAGAACAGTAGCATGGAGTGCAGTGCATGTATTGGGTGGAGATCTTTTGAAAGTCGATATGGGAGAGTTGCATTGACATCTTTGTAAACCTCTTGAAAGGTGTAATCGTAACTTATTTTGTTTGATAGATGGATAATTGTAAACTATATAATTTTCTTTTCATTCTCCGTGTTTAAGAAGCATTGGGCCAGTGTGCCATGAATGAAAACTCTTTTGGGTACGATGTATATTATTGTGAGGATTTTTAATTATCTAAAGTGATTATTATTTATGTTGAAAATCGAGGTCGTGACACTAATTATAGAATAATTAAGGATCTAGGTTATTACACCAGAGGTCGTGCTGAAACATCACCGGCATCGATCGCCAGAGGTCGCACTAGGACATCATTGGCATTGATCTCTGGAGGTAGAGATCGTGGCGTTTGACGGAGGGTTGTATCGTGAGATGGCTTATATATTGAGGGGTAAAATTGTACTTTCGATGGGCTAGTTGACCGGAAATGTTTCAAAATTAAAGAGTGGTGCATGGCATTAAAAAATACTAAGAGCATCCACAATGTAATAATCAAAACCAAATGATTGCTAAAGTTAGCAATATTTGCTCCAAAAAGTGCTCATATTATAATAACCAAACTTAACAACCTCTTAGCAACACATCAAATTTTGTCAATCAAGTACAACCATCATGGAAAAGTGAAACTCACTTTCCACTTTGGCAAGTGGTTATGCATTTAACAATATTGATCACTTTATGGATTTTAATAAATGCTCTTCACTTTCACTTACTCCATCTGTCCCATTTTCTTTGGTCTTTTTCGATATCCATGCCGTTCTTAAAACTCTTTTATCTTCTCGTATGAATCTCCAAAATTATGCAATATGGATTTTGTTTGATAGTTCTCGATTAGATCTATAATACAAAATTTTCAAAATTATGAATTTTTTTATAAAATCTCCAAAATTATGCAATATAAATTTTGTTTGATAGTTCTCGATTAGATTTATAATACAAAGTTTTCAAAATTATGAAAAGTATTACTCCCTCCGTCCCTTTTTTAGAGTCCAGTATTCTATTTTGGACTGTTATTTAATAAGTGTCCATTTTGTAAAGTGAGTGAGTAAAAGATGGTGAATTTTTCATTTTATCCCTAAAAGTATATTTCATTTTGAAAAGTTATTGAGTAAAAATGTAATGATAATATTTTCATAGAGGGTAAGGAGGGAAAGTCGAGGTAAAAGTTGATGTGAAATGTGTAATGATGATGTCTTTTTAATAAGTTGGAATTACGAAGCAGGACACTTAAAAAGGGAGGAATGGAGTATAAATTGAAAAATATAAGAGTTTTAAGAATGACACGAATATCGAAAAAGATCAAAGAAAATGAGACAGAGGGAGTATTTTACTAGAATGTTATTCGATGTAGACCATTAGATTGAGAAAAAAAATTGATCGTTAGATTTAAATTTGGGGAGTGATTGTGCCACTCCCCTTTTTGTTAACGGTCTTGCTATTGTTAGCCCAGTGGGCTGACAATAAGCACACTAGAAGGCAAGGAAGATATGTATTTTTGTTTATTTTTTACACCTTTTAATACACATTCACACACCTACTATTGTCAGTCCATTGGCTGATTTTAGAAATTTTCTTTTGCTAATGTCACTCTCCTTTGTGTCTTATTAGATGATTTGTTCGTGAGAGAAGGAGAGTGACATTAACAAAAAGGAGAGTGGCAAAATCAATTCCTTTAAATTTTTGCTAACTCATTTTGATTATGGTCAAAAATTAAATAATGTGGGACTTGACATTGCCAATTTTAACAACCTCTAAATAGATAATCAAAGTTTGATGTGGCAAATTTTGATTATTATATTGAGGATGCTCTAAGGGGAGGCTGTTTGCAACCCACTCTCCATACAACCCATTATAAATTTAAAAGTTTAAGACAGAAATACCCCAATATGTAAAAGACAAAAATGCCCCAATGTGTGAAAACTTTCTCTTCATCGCCTCCCTCGCCGGAGCCCCTCCATCTCAGGCGAATATTTTCAACGGGAAAACGGAGATCAACGAGAGAGAGAGACCCTCGCATTCTTCTCCTCTCGCGTGGCAGCCTATAGAGTTTCCAAAAACTCATGCAGTAGCACTTCTCCAGTAAAACATCTTCCCTGGTAATCTCAAAATCGCACCTCTACTTCGTCTTCAAAATGCGTATTTTATCTATTTTCATGACTCTCTCTCTCTCTCTCTCTCTCAATTGGTTTTCAGGAGAGCAGTTGTGGTGTTGTTGGGCTGCCTCGGAACAGCATACCAAATCACAAAACCTTCCCCTGCACCCCCAAATTTTGGATTTTAAAATTGCGGGTTTTATAACCCGAAAATGTTATAGAATTTCAGATTTCAAAACCCGAAAATCTTGACAATTCGGAAGTTGAGTTCCGAGAAACGCCAAGGTCATGTTTGGTAGCCATTCTATTTTCTGTTTTCTATTTTCATTTTCAGAATTTTTAAAAGTTAACTTTGAAAGTTTGTTTGGTGCACTACTTCCACTTTCAAATTCTGAAAATAACTTTCACTATTTTCATAATTTGAGGAAGTAACAAAACTCAACTTTCACTATTTTCAGAAACAAAAAACAGGCTACTCCGCTACAATTCCTTAGAGGTCTTTTTTCATTTCCTCTTCCTCTCTCTCTCAAACCCAGGCCATTGAAGATACTCTCTCTCTCTCTCTCTCGCTCCCTCCCTCCCTCCCTCTTATAGTCAATAAAAGATACTTATCGAAGGAGAAAAACCTTATAGTCAATAAAGGACCGACTTTGGAATTAGAAAATTTCACATGTATTTCATATATATATATATATACTCTCTTAACTTAGAGATGAGAGGAGGCCGGAAGGGATACGTTGGGCTTATGAAGCCATCATTTTATGAAAGTTGATACTATAACTTCGGCCTAGGAAAGAAGAACCCAATCACCTGGACTCAATGCCGGCTCAAAGATATTTGGGTCCGAAGCAAAAGTTGCAATAGGGGGGCCATTATCTCCTCATCTTTGAACAAAATTTTGCGAAATGTTGAGGAAAACTAAGGGGTGGAGATTCAAACCCAATTTTTAAAGCATTCAAAGAGCCTAAGCTGTCACATGACCAAAAAAATGTTACTCAAAGCAAGGCAATTGAAACTTCTTATTATTTAAAACTAAAAAACTGTATTTTTTGGAGCCCTCTTCGGGCTAAAAAATCGGGGGCTAAAAGCAATGACTTCTTCGGCTTCCTCTCTAAGCCGGCTATGCCTGGCCTATCCACCCGGCCCTTTCTTTCAAAATATCAAGTATGGAATTTGTTTCTAACATGATTGCAAAGGCTTGGATGATTCTCTCTCTCTCTCTCTCTCTCTCTCTCTCTCCTGTATAGTTTGAGAACTAGTGGAGAAATTGCAAGAAAGACCATTTTAGAAAAAGTAAAAACTAGTTTCAGAAATTGAATTTTAAAAAAAAAAACAGGTTAATACAAACATGTTTTTTGTTTTCACTTTTTTTTAGGAAAAGTAAAAATTGATTTCAGCAAATAGAAAACAGGAAACAGAAAAGTGGCAGTGTTACCAAACTGTTGGATTTTTCTCTAAAAAACCATTGCGGAAAATATATAGTTTCAAAAATTGTTTCGGATCTACTTCTTACGTGTGCGTAAAGATTCATGAGGAAAGGTTAGGGTTTTACCTTTTCAAAGTTCAGAAACAAAACCCTACTTCTGGTTATGAGTAGATTGATTCCTTCTTGCTCCTTGCACCCCAAATGTCTTCAACCCTATGACCCAAGAGAACAATAGCCAATAGGGTTTGTGGGAACCCTAGAATATTTCTCCCTTTATTCTTTTCTCTCAATTCTGCCGTGTCATTCATGAGAGACTTAGAGATTATATATATAGGGATAAATTTCCTTGGCCAATAAGTCAATCTCTTGTTGGGCTAGGGTTGGGACCTATGGGCTTCTTGAGGCTTAGCTAAAATTGGACTCACGCTCTCTCATCTCCATGAGTGGTGGCCCAATTAACCAAAATTAATTCCACTATATAATTATGGCTGAACTCCAGGCCTCAAGAATATTAATATATTGTTCCCGATAAATGCCAATACCGTAATGTCAAACCCCTTCACCTTGTAATGTCCATAAGTAGCAATTGGTCATAATAAATAACTGTCACACCAAAGCATACTTATATTTTAATTCCGTTGAATACTAGTTCACTCACTTTTAGTCTGGAAAAACATTTTAATGAACGCTTCATTAAAATGACTAGTACTAGGTTTCAAAGACTAATCCAGTGAACTAACTCAAGGGGACATTATACTCTATAATTAAATAGAGAGTGAATTCCATCTTGAAAATAATGTTCTCACAGTCCTAACATAAATCACCCAACCCACCGAGGTGTTGATCGAGTTAGACCTCACTCATTGGTGACTCAAAGTGGCATAGGCTAGAAACTTGAGTTCATTAACTTTCTCAGGATTAAGAGTGAATTACAATTAGCATTATAAGATTCACACTTAAGTGGACAGTGGTTAAAATAGTGTGAGTCTTACGATGGTCCTTCAATGTATACCAAATACACCAACATATTAACTTGAAGTCTTTCACTTCAATGATTGAGATGGATCATTCTATCTAATAGAAGTTAATCATGTTGCAATTGACCTGATAGATAGTCCATTCTTATCAGCAACTGTGAATAGTTCAAATTACAAACACTGGAGATTTATATCTCCCGTAAGTAAATCACATTTACATGCATAAATCATATTCAATGTAATTTGGGACTTTAATATTCATCTCATGAATTATATCCAATGTATGAAACAAAGTATTTCAGAATAATAAAATAAAGCTCTTATTGATAATGTAAATAAACAAATATTGGTTCTGAGGGCATAAAACCAACAATCTCCCACTTGCACTCATAACCAATCCGGTCTACTTTTGACACCCATGTTATCAACATGACGGTCAAATGGATTAGAAGGTAAAGCCTTTGTAAAAGGATCAGCCAGGTTTTCTGCAGATGCAATCTTGTTGACTATGATATCGCCTCGCTGAACAATGTCTCTGATGAGGTGATATTTTCTCTCAATGTGTTTCCCACTTTTGTGATTTCTAGGCTCCTTGGATTGCGCAACAGCCCCACTATTATCACAATAAAGAATCATGGGCTGTTTTGCCAATGGTACCACTCCAAGCTCCAGTAGAAACTTTTTGAGCCATACACCCTCCTTAGCTGCTTCAGAAGCGGCAACATATTCAGCTTCAGTGGTGGAGTCCGCAACACATTGCTGTTTAATACTCCTCCAACTTATGGCTCCTCCTCCAAGTGTAAACACATAACCAGAAGTTGATTTGCGCGAATCTTTATCTGACATGAAGTCAGAGTCTGTATATCCAATTGGCACCAAATCCTCTCCACCATAGACTAGCACATAATCTCGAGTTCTTCTCAAGTACTTGAGAATATGCTTTACAGCTATCCAATGATCAGGTCCAGGATTTGATTGATATCTGCTGACTAGGCCTACTGCATAACAGATGTCTGGTCTAGTACATAACATAGCATACATAAGACTACCCACAGCAGAAGCATAAGGTACTGTCTTCATTTTCTCTTTCTCATCCAATGTATTGGGACATTGATCCTTAGAAAGAGTGATTCCATGTCTAAAAGGTAGGAGACCTTTCTTGGAATTATGCATGCTAAACCTTACCAGAATCTTATCTATATATGCAGCTTGGGACAAACCTATCATCCTATTTTTACGATCTCGTAAAAGCTTAATCCCAAGGATGTAACTTGCTTCTCCCAAGTCCTTCATATCAAATGTATTTGCCAACCAAACTTTGACTGAAGACAATGCTCCTACATCATTCCCAATGAGTAGTATGTCATCCACATATAGTACCAGAAACACTGCTATTCTACCTTCACCCCTTTTATACACACAAGGCTCATCCGGATTTTGATCAAAACCAAGAGATTTAATTGCTTGATCAAATCGGATATTCCAACTTCGAGACGCTTGCTTAAGTCCATAAATAGACCTATGCAACTTGCAAACCTTTTGCTCTTGACCATTAGCTACAAAACCGTCTGGCTGGACCATGTAAATGTCCTCTTCAAGATGGCCATTCAAAAATGCCGTCTTGACGTCCATTTGCCAAATTTCATAATCATAAAATGCAGCAATGGACAAGAGAATCCGAATGGACTTAAGCATAGCAACAGGCGAGAAGGTTTCCTCATAATCGATACCCTCTTTTTGAGTAAACCCTTTCGCCACTAACCTTGCTTTATAAGTCTCAACTTTTCCATCGGCTCCTCTTTTTCTCTTGTAAATCCACTTGCACCCAATTGGTTTAATATTGGGTGGAGGATCCACAAGCTCCCAGACATGATTGGAGTACATAGACTCCATTTCACTTTTCATAGCTTGTTGCCAAAGTCCCGAATCTATATCACATATAGCTTCGTCATAGTTGGAAGGATCGGATTCATGTGGAGAAGGTTCAGAACCTTCTTCAATAAGTAAGAATCTACTAGGCAGCCTAGTCATCCTCCCACTACGACGAGGTGGCGATGCGCTATTAGGCAAAGTATCAGAAATATTAGGTGATTCTTCTATAGTGGTAGGAATTTGTTGAGGAACTACAACTTCATTTGTTAGTTCTTGAAAAACAAATTTTTCTTTGGGTTTCCGGTCCATCATATATTCATCCTCTAGAAAAACTGCATTTGTACTTACAAATACTTTTTGTTCTGTAGGATTATAGAAAAGCCAACCCTTAGTCCCTTTAGGATACCCCACAAAGTAACATTTTCATCTTTCCTTTTAGCACGTATGCAGGGCACCCCCAAATATGAAAATGTTGCAAACTAGGCTTTCGCTTAGACCACAACTCCCGAGGTGTCCTAGGAACAGATTTAGTAGGAACATGATTTAATATGTACAAGGCAGTATCTAAAGCATAGCCCCAAAAAGAAATAGGCAAGTCCGAATAGCTCATCATAGATCGAACCATGTCAAGTAAAGTCCTGTTCCTTCTCTCAGCTACACCATTTTGTTGAGGAGTTCCTGGTGCAGTCAACTGAGAAATAATTCCATGCTTAACTAAGTGACCTAAGAAGTCACTAGAGAGATACTCACCACCTCGATCTGATCGAAGGGTTTTGAGGTTCTTACCCAGTTGTTTCTCAACTTCTGCTTGAAACTCTTTGAACTTTTCAAAAGCTTCGGACTTATGATGCAACAAATAGGTATAACCATATCTCGAGTAATCATCTGTGAAGGTAATGAAATACTCATATCCACCTCGAGCCTTGACATTCAACGGCCCGCATACATCCGTATGTACAAGTTCCAATGGCTCTTCAACTCTATTGCCCTTTGCTGAAAAGGACCTCTTAGTCATTTTCCCTTCCAAGCAAGATTCACAAGTTGGTATCGGTTCAACAACCAAAGAAGATAAAATACCATCTTTTACCAACCTATTTATCCTGTTTAGATTAATATGACCCAACCTCAGATGCCATAGGAGTGTGGTGTTAGACATGGGGACTTTTCTTTTCAATGGTAAAGATTGTGAGCTAGTAGCTTCTGTATCATGTATCTCATACATGTGAGGAGTAACAAGGTAAAGATTATTAACCATTTTACCAGAGCATATAAAAGAACCATTCTTTTTAATAATAACTTCTGAATTAAAATTCATAGAATAACCATGTCTTGCTAAAGAAGAAACAGAAATCAAATTTCGTCTAACAGAAGGAACATAAAGACACTCCGATAAAACTAACTCTCTACCACTCTCAAAAGAAAGTTTTATTACTCCTACTGCTACGGCTGCAACACTTGCATCCGATCCCATGCATAGCTTGATCTCTCCATCACTTAGCCTCCTGGTTACTTGAAACCCCTGCAACGAATTACAAACGTGATCAGTTGCTCCGGAGTCAACACACCAAGTATTAGAAGTACTATCGGTATAGTAAACTTCCATGACAAGAGATTCAATCATACCTGCATTTTTCTTACTTGCCAAAAAATCTGGGCAGTTCCTCTTCCAGTGACCAACTACACCACAATGGAAACATTTTCCTTTGGGTTTTGCATTTGCCCCTTTATTTTTCCCTTTCTTGATCCCTTTATTAGGACCAAGCTTATTCCCATTATTGTTTGGAGCATTGGCAGGTTGCTTATTTTTCTTTTGCCATTTACCCTTAGGCTTATTAGCCATCTCATGAATCAAGGACACTATGATTAGGCTTGATAATACCCTCAGCTGCTTGGAGAGAGTTCATTAACTCTGAAAGTGATAAATCCATTTTATTCATATTATAATTCAATTTGAACTCTTTGAAAGACCCATGCAGCGACTCGAGGATAATATCAACTTGAGATTGACCATCAATCTCGGCTCCAAGGACCTCAAGTACATTTAAAAAATCAATCATTTTTAAAACATGGTCCCTTACAGGAGTCCCCTCACTCATCTTAGTGTTCATGAGTTGTCTCATGGCGTGCTGCCTAGCAGCCCTACCTTGCTCACCAAACATCTCCTTGAGATTAAGCATAATGTCTGAAGCACTACCAAAAGATTGGTGCTGATGTTGCAGCACATTAGACATAGATGCCAAAATATAACATTTGGCCATCTCATCAGCCTTCTTCCAATCTTTATACTTTTTCCTCTCCTCATCTGTGCTCTCATCAGTGGGAAGTGGGGGGCAATTTTCAGTAAGTACATAATTGTACCCCTCTGCAGTTAGCACTATATTCAAATTCCGTTTCCAGTCAACATAATTTGGTCCAACCAATTTGTTCTGGCTTAAAATGACGCTAAGTGGATTAAATGAGCTTGACATCTGAAATAAAAAAAAACATTCATACATAAATAATGGATATAAAAAATTTGCATTCACTTATGATAAACAGTGTAAACCTCCCACCACTATTTAGTGACTGCATCGGAATCCTAATCCCATAATGACATCTCTCCTAGGGGAAATAATGTTATTAATGATTAGCAGATCATACTTATTATCTAGACATCTCATGGCAAATAAAATATGACTCCCGATTTTAGGTCTCTAAAATAAGTCAATAAAATTCCTAGGGGAATCTCTTATCACTTATTTAGTCAAGTGTATACCATCGTCTAGGGCTAAGTGACAACCGTAATGAGCAGCCTCTCCGAGGGGAGATGACTCACATTACGTCTCACCCAATCCTATCCATGAGAAATCCAATCTTGTAGCCAGTTAGATGAGCACCCTCCGAAGGAATGACCGCACGTAGACGGTTCAAGATGCTCACTTTCACCTTACTATGGATCTAACAATGGAAAGACCGCGGGCTTTTCTCAAAAACCCTCTCCCACTTGATTTTTAGAATTAGAGGATTATTTTTAGAACATACATACATTAACCAAGTATCTCATATTCTTAATGCATGCAACTGTTGAAATTCTCTAACTTTAATAAAAGAATTTTAACATATCAAATGTTGCTATCCATGGTCATTTATGTCCTAACAATCTGATCATATCAATTTAAGAAAGAACAACAAATAAATGCCATAAAAACAAACGAGCAACATGCGATTTAATCAAATTAAACAGGAGCAATAGGAAAACTAATAGGACTCTCCTATATACAAGTTTCTCCATAAAATGATAAAACCTAATACGACCCAAATTTATCCATTAGAGGTGGCCTAAGACATGTGACGTGCAACACTTATCATCTCATGATATATATGAACATGTACTTGAAATTATCTAAACACTTTAGATTAATACGATAGAGTAAAATAAATCACATGCTTCAAGTTTCCAGTTAATGATCAAACACTTTGATCATTCCAATTTTGATCATCCTACACGATTGAGCCATTCAAAAATCATGATTAAACTCTTTAATCATAAAACTGTTTCTGTTTGATTTTAACTAATTAAAAAAAAACGTTGCTGTGAATCTGTCCATGGCAGAAAAAATAATAAACTTCCACTGAGGCAAAATAGATGTCTCATATAAAACAATAAAGATCCCGTGATTCCGGAGAAAAAACCGAAATCGGTTTTGATAAATATTCTGAAAACAATTTCATATAATATGAGAAAACTAAAACACGACTGATTGCCCCACCGAGGTTTAGTAATTCACATGCAGGTTCAATCCAAGTCAGATTAGGAAATAATTATTTTCTAATGGAAACTCTTTCCGAGAAGAACTTCTATTCCAAACCAAACTGTTGTGTAGGTTTGATGACAAAAAAAAAATGATCTGGAAACAAGGAAACTTGTGACAGAAACTCCATTGCTAACCTTTTGTTGTAATAAAAAAAGATTAAGTATCATGTCCAATATTGCAACATGCATACACATACATCAACATGTATCTCATATGTACAAACATATTCATCGCATGAATAATGTAACACAGTCGTACGGTTCGACCGAAACATGTATAGCATTCACATGGGCCGAACCAATCTGTGTATTAGGTTTCATCTTCAAAACACGAAACAATACGCATACGTAAGATTGCTCTGATACCACTTGTTGGATTTTTCTCTAAAAAACCATTGCGGAAAATATATAGTTTCAAAAATTGTTTCGGATCTACTTCTTACGTGTGCGTAAAGATTCATGAGGAAAGGTTAGGGTTTTACCTTTTCAAAGTTCAGAAACAAAACCCTACTTCTGGTTATGAGTAGATTGATTCCTTCTTGCTCCTTGCACCCCAAATGTCTTCAACCCTATGACCCAAGAGAACAATAGCCAATAGGGTTTGTGGGAACCCTAGAATATTTCTCCCTTTATTCTTTTCTCTCAATTCTGCCGTGTCATTCATGAGAGACTTAGAGATTATATATATAGGGATAAATTTCCTTGGCCAATAAGTCAATCTCTTGTTGGGCTAGGGTTGGGACCTATGGGCTTCTTGAGGCTTAGCTAAAATTGGACTCACGCTCTCTCATCTCCATGAGTGGTGGCCCAATTAACCAAAATTAATTCCACTATATAATTATGGCTGAACTCCAGGCCTCAAGAATATTAATATATTGTTCCCGATAAATGCCAATACCGTAATGTCAAACCCCTTCACCTTGTAATGTCCATAAGTAGCAATTGGTCATAATAAATAACTGTCACACCAAAGCATACTTATATTTTAATTCCGTTGAATACTAGTTCACTCACTTTTAGTCTGGAAAAACATTTTAATGAACGCTTCATTAAAATGACTAGTACTAGGTTTCAAAGACTAATCCAGTGAACTAACTCAAGGGGACATTATACTCTATAATTAAATAGAGAGTGAATTCCATCTTGAAAATAATGTTCTCACAGTCCTAACATAAATCACCCAACCCACCGAGGTGTTGATCGAGTTAGACCTCACTCATTGGTGACTCAAAGTGGCATAGGCTAGAAACTTGAGTTCATTAACTTTCTCAGGATTAAGAGTGAATTACAATTAGCATTATAAGATTCACACTTAAGTGGACAGTGGTTAAAATAGTGTGAGTCTTACGATGGTCCTTCAGTGTATACCAAATACACCAACATATTAACTTGAAGTCTTTCACTTCAATGATTGAGATGGATCATTCTATCTAATAGAAGTTAATCATGTTGCAATTGACCTGATAGATAGTCCATTCTTATCAGCAACTGTGAATAGTTCAAATTACAAACACTGGAGATTTATATCTCCCGTAAGTAAATCACATTTACATGCATAAATCATATTCAATGTAATTTGGGACTTTAATATTCATCTCATGAATTATATCCAATGTATGAAACAAAGTATTTCAGAATAATAAAATAAAGCTCTTATTGATAATGTAAATAAACAAATATTGGTTCTGAGGGCATAAAACCAACACAAACATAGCCCAAATATTTCGGAAGTTAACCCTCGATGTCATCCCTCATACCGACTGTGCAGTTTTGAGAAAGGGCTTAGAATCCTAATGTGTTTATCCTTTAATTATTGGAGTAGTATATGTTGTAAAAGTAGCAAGAACTGAAGTGAGTTGCTCATGATGTTGCTAGGGGCGGCTCTAGCGCTATTTTAATGTTTGAATGAATGGGTTGTTAAATTTCAGTTGGAAATTCACAATTCCGATTTTGTAGAAGTAGAGACTGAAGGAAAGCAACTGATCTTATCTTATGGAGTTATCCATTTCCAATCTCATTCGTCGTATATTTCGTGGAATGCAGATGTTCCTAAGAGTATTTTTGGAACCGACAATAAATTCTACTTTGATATCAGTGTGGAGCATGAGAAGAGTTCAAAACTCAAATTTCAGAATGAAATCTGGTGAGCTTTGCCTGTGCTTTTTGTGCATTTAAAATTAGCTACAATTCCATAATTGTGGGCAACATGCCCTTTAGAAATTCCGGTTTTCTAACGAACGGGCTCGGATCGAGGGAGCACTAGCGGGACGAGCGCTCGTAATTTAGAGTCGCCACTTGGGTTTGAAGGTCCGACATCCAAGGAACCAAACTTGAAACACTTGCCACGTTATTTGATTTGAAAAAGTGAAATCACCAGTCTATCATAACCATATCTGGTTTCGGGAGCCAGGTTACGAGAGGGGAATGGTTTTAAGGCACCCCTCTCGCCCAATCCAGAGATCGGTCTCTACTTAGACATTTTGTGAAAATATTGAGATTCTTTTTTTGTTAATCGATTTTTAGCCAATTAGAGTGGGAAAACAGTTAAAATGGGGATTAAAACTGTAACAATTTGCAGGATGTGATAGATGGCATGGATGCGAAAGCAGTAAATAGGGTAAAACCAGGTTCTGTTCAGAAGAGCAAACCCAGTGCATTGTTCCAAACTTGACATGCGCAAGAAGGAACTTGTCTGCACTGACCAAAGCCATTGCACGCAGTTCTAACCTACGCGCGCCAGTATCAAACATGCGTTTTGCTTTTCTCACAGTCTCTGTTTTTATCCTCTTCTGGGCTCTGGAAGGACCAGTGCACACCTAGGACCAAACCAAACAGTTTATAGTAGTTACACTACACAGTTTAAATGCTGAAAAGCCTAAAAATGAACAAACCCCCATAAATAGTGGGGGATAAAACAGTGGCCTAAGGCCAAGTCACCCATACAAGAGCAACGCAATGGAAAATCACTGGAATAAGACCACATGCGCACGCGGATTGGGAACTTGCGCGCGCATGTGGGTATTTATAGGACTAACACCTTCCATTAATGGAAACTCTCCATTAATGGAAACTTTTTAGAAACCTTCCAGAAATGGAAAGTAAAAGGTCGGTTGCAACTTTAACCAACGCGCGTGGGTTATGGACGCGCGCGCAGGTCTTAATGATCATGCGCTGGTCAACAGTCAATCAGGACCATTTGACCAACACTTGACACTTTGAACCGCGCGCTGGTTCTCAACCAACGCATGCCAGTAGGGTTCTGGAAAGTTTATTGGGGTTTCAAAATAATCAAAGCTCAACCACTAACTATTCCCGGGGTGTTCTTGATCCATTTCATCGTTGGGGAATCAAAAATCGAAAATTAACTAATCTGGAAGCCCAAATTGGGGTGTCTACAATAATCTTTGGGCATGGGTGAATGATGAAATGGAAGTTAATTAAAGTAGGATATTTGAAAATGTAAAACATTATTTTTGTGTTACCTGTTAAATAAATTACTATTAAATTTAGAGCGCAGTTTTCTTATACTTTTGTTTAGTTAGAGTCGCATTAGAGTTGCAAGGTTTTGGGTTTGCATTTTTACCACAAAATCATAAATTGGCACAATTTTATAAATTCTGCTTGCACATACATCGCATGTGCCCAACCTCTAGTAACTTTGAATAGTATAGTTCGAATATAAGTACCTTTCTCTTGAAGCTTACTGAACAGGCTGCACCTGTTTTCCTCACCTTCAGACCAAATGTTATACACTGATACACATTACATACTCCCTCCGTTCCTTATTTAGAGTCCAGTATTCCATTTTGAACTGTCCCTTAATAAGTGTTCATTTTGTAAAGTTAATAGGTAAAAATTGATTCATTGTCTATTTTGTCTCTAAAAGGAAATTCCATTTTGAAAAGTAAGTGAGTAAAAGTGTAATGATAATGGGTAAGTAGGGAAAGTGGAGGAAAAAATTGATGTGAAAGGTATAATAATAATGTCTTTTTACTAAGTTGGAGTTACAAAGCAGGACACTTAAAAAGGGACAGAGATAGTAGCTTTTAGACAATTTGTATGATGAGAAATTCTAACTAAAAATAGGCTACAAACAATCAATCCCATTCTCTCTACAGAGATCAATGAGACCGGAAAACTGGAAAAGTCAATCACACCGCCTTCTACCAGTTACCGACCAAGAAAGAAGCTTTAGATTCTCACGCTATATATCCTTAACATACAAAATTGCCATTCCCGTTGGAATAAACAGATTTCCGTTGGGTTTTTCAGCATGATAACAGTTGATCCAGATCAACTGCACAAGGAAACGATCAAAGGGAGGGCCCCCGGTAATGGTTTTGAATATAATGGCCAGACTTCCTCGGCTTCCACATTGAACATTAAAAATGTGACAAATTGTTGCTCATTTTTCATTTTGTGCCGTACACAAGTGGACGGTTATGCTTCAAACCGTAAATATGCTTCCGCAGCGGTAAAGGTGTCATTCCATCCCACTACTTCCTTTAATAATAGGAAAAGGATGTGCTTCTGTGTTGAAAACAAACTCATCCAAAGCAATGACTGTCTTGTCCCCAAACAGGAGGTATAGATACTTCAACGTCTCACCCAAGAAAAATGTCTCCATTTTATCTCTTCTTCGAGGAGGAAGCACAGTCACATCGTCTAGAGAAGTGTAACCTCCGGAACCAACCTTTGTGTATTTCTCAAATGCCTTGAAGATCTCCCAACCCCATTCACGGTATCTACATAAATACATGACAAACGGTCAAAAACCTTCAAATATCAGAGAGTAAATGGAACTCTTGCGCCGCATTTGGATCATGGATTTGTGGAAGAGTTTATGAAGAAAAATAAAATGATATGTAAACGGGACGAGAAAAAAAAGAAAGAGCATCTTCTGCACTTCATAGGAGCATATCCAATGCATATGCAAAATGAGCTTTCAAAGCCAACAAAAAACAGCGACACTCTAGGGTAATGCTCCAATGCACATGCTAGTTGAACTTCTAAATTCTGGCAATGCCAGGCCTTGTGCTGAATTGGCAAGGCTCTGCTTTCGTTCTGTGTTATTGGTACCCACAAAAATGCTATTCGGCTTTTATTGATTTTGGCATTTTGGGTATGAATGTGCCAAAACTCAACATTTGGGTGTCGTGTTAGCTATTGCAATGGAGATGCTCTCATTTTGTGATAATTTTCTCTACATTTTCCTCTTCTCCCGTATCCCTTGCGGATCCATGATCCTAACATAGCCGCTAAATTGAGCAAATATGGGGTAACATACTTAGGATCTTCAGTGATGCGGTACAAGACAAACAATGATTCAACAGTTTCAGGTCGCAAAAGATTGTGGCGATCAGCGTGATTGATGACTATGTCATGTACATATTTTGAACTCTTGTTCCCACCGTCAGCAGCCCCTTCAGAATTTCCCTGCTTAAAATGGAACCTGATATCAGATTAACTGTACAGCATCACAACTCAAAAGAACTGCCAAAAAGTAACAGCTTGCAACGGGGTAAATAAATAATTTAGTGGTTCATGTTAAGAATTTTAGTGGTATTTAACTTTGAAAAGTAGGAAACATAACTGACCTCAACATTAAAGTAAGCGATTTCTGGAGCAAGACCAGTAGAAGTTACGGAATACATCTCGAAGCATGTCTTGGCCAGTTCTTCTGCAAGCTTCAGATGTTCCAGATCTTCAAAGGTGAGTAAATTTGCTTTCATAGCAACTTCCTTTGTAATGCCTTTGGTGGCACCGAGGGCCAGATTACCAGAAAGAAAACAAACCTAAACAAGAAGTAATTTTCACATGTCGGGTGAGGTCTGAAGACACAATGAAGGACATTGAAAGTGAATAGGCTTGTTAACATCCAATCTAATAAAAATGGCTGCTTTACTGAGCATATAGAAAGGAAGTTTTTCTCATATCTGATATCTTCCTCAATTACACAGTAGGATGTATCAAGAAATCACATATAAGCATAGGAGTCCAGGAACTGGGTTCATGGTTAACCTCTATATGTATCTAAAAGGAAAACAGAAACCATCGATAAAAAAATTAAAATTCTGTGGATAATAAAAATTGTTTTGAAACTGCTGAGTTTTCAAGTAAAATTAACTGTACATTACCTTCCTCAAGCATTTTGAGGACAAAAGATAGAACATTTCAAAGACAACAATAGTCTTAAGTACTAGCATTATACAAAAATAAGTTTCCAGGGCAGAAATGGAACAACATTGTTTCTGGTCTAGGGAGTGTTACCACATTCATCAAGTATGCTGACAGCATTTAGACAATTGTAAATGAGAAAAAAGAAGCCCTTTTAGCCATATACCCCAGCAAAACGGCTTATATGAGCCACAGCCAATCGAAGGTCAACAAACGTCCCAACTGATAGAAAGAACCCAATGTATGAAGTTGGCAGTAAGTAAATCAATCAGTTCTACTCTCGAAATAATAAGCTAATTCCTAACTTCTGATAGTTCATATCAGCGAACCATGGTGGGGAAAAACAAATTTCTAGAACACATACCAGGTGATCCATCTTAGGACTGAAGGCACCATTAGGTCCATAAGGCAGTTCACCCACAAATACCAGTCCATTCGGACTGGATTTGCGAACAAGGAGGTGCCTAACACCCTTCATTGCTTCTTCGTACATGTCATGTAGATATGTGAGGTTATTTTCTCGGCGCTGCAGCCATACTTTAAGGAGGTACTCATAATAGCTGTCACCACGAGATCCCAGTCGAATGTTTTCGCCACTAAATTCACCATTGTTAGGGCTGCATATACAAGGAGAAAAACAACAACAGTGAGTAGCAATGTAGCATTAATAAGCCCACATGACCAGCAAACGTCATTAAACGGCACTAAGATTAAGGTTGATGCAGAAGAAAAGAAACCATGAACTCCGTGCCTGCCTTGTTCTTTGGAAGGGAATCCACTTCTCCTCCTGCCGAAGACTGAAGAGTAAACCTTGCATTCATTCTCTAAGGATTAACAAGGTTAGTAATAGGCTATAGGCTCGACTGCAAGGAGAGAAGGAAGCAGCTTGACTTTCACGACTATCAGGGCACCTACTGAACTAGATGCAACTCAAAAGAAAGCTCCAACTCTATCTTGCAAGGAGAGAAGGAAGCAGCTTGACTTTCCCGACTATCAGGGCACCTACTGAACTAGATGCAACTCAAAAGAAAGCTCCAACTCTATCTAGTGAAGGTTTAGGCTTTCTTGTATTGTTAATGAACATGTTAATATAACTCTGAAAGTCAGGGATTTACTGCGAAACCCATTTTCATCAGGGGCGGAGCAACCTTTCAAACCCAGGGTTCAACTGAACACCCCCAGTTGTGATTATCTAGCATATAGAAAATGTTTTAACACCTCAAACCACTAATGGGTTCATATGAACCCTCTGATTTCTTTTCTTGGACTCTCTAATCTGTCGGATAAGAAGATGAAGAGGCTGGCGTGGTACATGGTGCAGATGAAACATACTGTAGTTGTCTCCTTCGGCTATAATCAGGTGTAGCCCTGTATTTCTACAACTTGCTACTCTAACTTTGAGGTGAATCAAGCTACGTTCTGGACTTCTAGACAAATGGCACTTAGCATCGTAAGAGCATGTGAGAGACCAAGGATTCACTGACCCAAAACTTGACAGATTTGTCCACAAGTAGCTGAAATTAAAATAGACTAGGGATGATCCATGAATGCATGTCCAAAACTGTCTTCAAATATGAAAGTGATAATTTGAATGGCAAATCTCATTGCCAATGAAGCATTCATTTTTCCTCTCAAGTGTAGGAAAACTCATTATTTGCTTGATGCAATTGCAAATTAATGTCAAAGTCAAATGAATGAAGAAATTTCACCAGCTCTACAGATCTCAACAATCATCCAGATGGGCATTCCACGTGTTAGACGCCGAAAAAAATGACCCACTTCAATATTTTATTCTTTTCCTCCTTTTCCGTGTTTTGAAAGGATGCTTGTTTTGAATTTTTTCTTCAAACATAAGTTTTGAACTCCAATTGGCTGAATGTAAAGTAACGATTTCGGCAAGGGGGAAAAAGGTCATCAATATCAAGTCAATGGTCTAGAGTGTAGAAAAAGAAATATGAACGAGGAAGTTATCATTGAGGGAAACAATAATACGATTTATCAAGAAAACCTTTAGACATAAAGCCCATACCTTATGTAAATAGGAACCAGTCCTTCCACCTTTGGGAGAGTCTTCAAATGTTCCAAGACCTTCATGGATTCCGTACTATACTTTGGATCACCAGTGAGAGAGCTTAGATAATTGAACTCAAGCTGTAAAGTGGAAACTTCAGAAGTGCTACTCAAACCATCGGGAGCAGGGTGAGCAGTGTTATCACGTAGAATGACATCACTAAAGGGAATAGCAGTTGGACTTGAAGTAAAAGCAGTTAGCAGTCGATCAGCTAAATTCCTTGCATTCTCTAAATAGACAACTGGTTCAGGACCCTTGTGTGCTAGGTTCTTTCCTTGTTGTCCCCCGCTCAAATGGTAAGCACTCAAAAGGCCACCTAGAACACGTATGGTTGTTTCAAATAAATTAACTTGACCTTTCTCGTTAATTCTCTCTGGAAGGTGCTTTTCGATCCAAGAACCTGCTTCAGAAACTATTTCATCAATTCCCATTATCATGGCTGTATCCAGAGCATCCACAACAGTAGCACCTAGACCTCCTAAACCATCAACTCCCCTCTGGCTCAGTGGCATAAGCTCATCATGACCCATCGCATAGCTTTTATACCCAGACCATGCATGGATAAACGCGTTTCTAACACCTTGTTGCCTAGCTCTCCACTTAGATGCTACATTTAACTTCTCAGCTTCATGCCGAGAACTATTATTACTACCCATTTCATCAGGTGATAATCTAGGAGGAAGCCTAGGTGGTTTTCTCCAAAATCTAGCAAAACTGCTACTACCGTTAGTGATGAGATGATCTCCTGCTTCAGTCCCCATATCTTTTGCAATTCTACCAACAGAGTCGCTCGAACTTGCATGAGTTAACATTAGATATACCAAGCCACCGATCATTAGTAGCACTAAAAACTTTCCTGTGCTACAGCTTGTACAATCATGCTTTTTACTGGTAAGTACACTCTGGGTAATCAACTGCATATACAATGAATATCAACTGAGAACAAAGTTAAAGAAAAGTATGTGCACGTGGATAAACGAGCAACTATAACATCTAAGAATTCAAGATTTACAGAGTGAACTAGTAGCAGATGACTGTTAATCTTAATTTCTGATCAACACTTCAAAGCGATATAAAGCGTCTCACACACAGCATTGTACAACAAGTCAATAGGTATCAGAAGCTCCATAAAATTTAGGTTAAGAAAGCACCCCAAGGAATAACATTAACTAGATAGCCAGCTGTAGTTCCTTATACAAAACACCAATTGACTTGCAATCAGCAAACACTGGTGAACTGGTGAAAGCATTGGTCAAGATTTGCAATCAGCAAACACTGGTGAGCATCTTCTTGAAGGCAAAAAGACTTTAAACTGGCAATATGTGATAAATTACATCATCAAAAAACTTAATTCCACAAACACTGCCATTTTTTAGTTTTTACAGGTTACACCATAAACTAGCTTTGTTATAACAACTCTTTCACAGTTAGCATAAGTGTAATAACAGGATATATTTCCAAGACAAAACGCAACAAATTGAATCAAAAGAGATACCGAGTTTCATGAACTTTGCACCCAACTTATGTATTTCCAATTTCCATAACTCAAGAACAACCAAAACAAGACCTAAGCAGTCATAGGGAAAGTTCTACTACCTTACCCAAGAAAGGAATTTAAAAATCCAATCATAAAAATGTCACGTAACTAGACTATAAGCTCTGCCATTCTATTATGGTAACGGCATATGAATAAATGTTAGGGAAGCAAAAAATGTTAATTGGTCATGAGCGAGGAATCGGGACCAGTACCAGAAAATATACGCATATCTATAGCAACGGAGAGCATTGCAGATGTACCACCCGTTCATTTTTGTTCTGCTAAAGCATCTAACTCAAATCCAACAGAAAATGAATGGAGAAGCTGCACATGCTCATATATGACTGGTTATAAGTAACAGATGTGGGCAAACTCTAGCATTCTCCCGAACGTACGGCAATTGACTCGGATGTGGAGGAACTAAACAAAGAAACCAGATTACAGGAACCATAATGACTGAAAGTGCACTAATAACACAAATAAACGGCCATCAATTGTCAAAATAGAATTACCAATAAATGGATAGGAACCCAGAATCTATACTAGTTTGTTTGGGATGTGATAATTTATTTTTTATAAGTAAATATATAATTATATAAAAGAAGGCATTAAGGAATGCCGGCCGTATACAAATAGGCCCGAGACAAAAAAAGGCCCTTTCAAGAGAAAAGAAAAGCTCAAACCAATCTAAAACATCTGGCATAAATTTCTGAGCCAAGTCACTCCAAATCTCCGAACCTCCAAAACCTACTAAGACAGCCATATACAACAAAACAGAAAGAGCGAAATTCACATGCACCAATCACACAACCAATGGAAAGTAGAGAAAGTTGGCGATCTAGTTGGTGTTGTTGCGAACCTTGAGGCACGATCGTCGCCGGAATTTGGCGTTGTCGTAGTGGACATCTTTCATAGAGTACGGCAACGATTTCGACATACTAGAGAGAAAGATGTGGAATCGGATTTGACGAAATCGAGAGAGAATTGGACACAGAAAGAAAGATGTATGTTCGGTTTGGATCAGCTGAATCGGGGCGGAGAGGAAAGTGGGTGTAGGGGCGGTCAACAGTTAACTGCGGTCAAATTGTTGACCACCACCAATGGGCGACATATGGATCCGTTAGTTTTAAGATTTTGGATTTAGATTTATAGATAATGAGTGTAGAGAGAAATAGAGTAATAATTGAAACTATCATTAATGATTGGGGAAATAAAGAGAAGAATGAGAGTAATTGAAGAGAAATAGCATAATGATTAGAATCCAAAATTCAAAACCCTTTAAACGAACGGGGTCGGCATCCTTGATTACGTGGTGAACGCTCAAGGGACGGGTGCCATTTGAGGCACATAAAGCAAGCAGGTATGGATGTGGGGCAGCAGGAGCGCGAACGTAAAAAGATCTCTCACTCACTCTCTCGATATGTCTCTCACTCACTCTTTCTCTCTCTCAATATATACAGGGCCGGCCCAACCCCAAGGCCCAAGAGGCCTGGGCCTTGGGCATCCCAAAAAGGGCAAATTTTAGGGGCACTCTACTAATTTTGCTATTTGGGCTTGAGTAGAAGTCTTTTTGGGCTCAAAAGATGGGAAAAAATGGCCCATTCTAAATTAAATCCACCGGCGGCCCACACAAATCTAATGAGGCCCAAAAAACACACGGTGGCATTTTTGCAAATAAGTGATCCAAATGGTCCTTTTAATTAAATCACTTCTCAGCTTTCTCAATTCTCACCTCTCGGCTCTCACATTCGTTTTGCCCAACAGAAAACAAAAACAAAAAACGAAGAAAAGAAGAATGAATCGAAATTTCGAAAACCAAAATCGGCATCCAGTTGATTCAAAAGGAGAACCCAAACCGAAGAATCGAACACTGCAGCAACTTCCTCCCCCACGGTCCCACCTATCGCCGGCTTCGGCGACGAATGATACCATTGATACGATTACGAACAAGTACCTCTCCCTCCCTCCCTCTCTCTCTCTTAAATATACACACAGAGTGGGTGCCGGAGAAGAAGGAGAGGCCCAAATGCCCAATTCCTTGGAGGAGGAATGGCTGGTTTAGTGGTTGAATGGTTGCGATTAGGGATTTAGGGGTTTTAAAATTTGTTAGGGCTTTTGAAAAAATTTACACTGCCAAATCAGGACCACATAAGTTTAAGCATTTGAGTGGTATGTTCTTGGGCCTCTCACCATCGACGAATCGTAGTTCTTCGAAAGTTCGGAGCTTTCAACAGACAACATGCCTAAACGTGATTTTATATTGCTTAAATGTTGAAGTCTGTAATTTAATACAGTATTGCTTATGAGAAGTGAGATTTTCTTTAATTAATAATTTTACAGGTTTTTTTTTAATTTCTAAGTTCAATTGAGCAGTGATAGTGATATTAGGGTTTTTTTTTATTCTCCACTTAATTTATGTTTAAGCTTATTGGAAATTGAAATGCAGGACCAATATATACTAGTATACTACACATTGCGTAGTCTTAGAGTATCTCTCTCCCATTCGCTTGCGACTTGCGAGACTTCAAATCGGTAAGTATTCTCTTCTTATGCAGAGCCCTGGCTGGTGGTGCTTAGATTTGTACGTATGTTGTTAAATGCAGAGCCCTGGCTGGTGGTGCTTAGATTTGTGTTGATTTAGTTGACATTAGTTGGTGTGCTTAAATTTAAAAATATCTGATTATCGGTTAGTGCATCATTAATAATAATGTTATAAGCCTCTTTTTTTAATTCTTACTTAGGTGCATCATGCCTAAACGTCAACTATCTTTATATTCGTTTGGCTTTCTTGTATTGTGATTGTTGCTGTAAAAATTGTTAAGTATTAACTCTTTAAGGGCACACTTTTTTTTATTGGCCTTGGGCACTTAAAACCCTTGGGCCGGCCCTGAATATATATATATATGTGTACATAGTTTTGGCCTAATGGCTCGTGGATCTCGTTCGGTGTTGGGATGTCACCAGAGTTTTCCGTTGGGCCCGTGGTGGGCGGTTCTACGACGTGGTGGTGGAGGAGCGTGTTTTGTTCTCTACCCTTATGGCAATCCTGTGATGGTGTTTCCCCCGCCGGTTTCATTATTGGGTGAAATCGGATCTAGCCTAACGGCGTCTGGTGGTGGTTCAAGTTTTGGGTTGCGGTGTGATGAGGTGGGCAGTGTGTCGGTGGTGGTCGAAGTTGGGTTGGAGGTGGCTGGTGTTGTGTTTTTTGGTTTTGGTTTTTGCAGGTTTTGTTAGGTGGTGGTGGCGGAGGCTTGCGGTGCTTTGGTGGTGGCATGGAGGTAGAGGTGGTTGTTGGCTTCTGATTTGGTGCTTTGGCAGCAGGAGGCGGAGCATGGTGATGGCTAATGGTGGCGGCTCTATCAACGGTGGCTACTGGTGGTAGGAGGTTGGGACGCGAGGTGTTTGTGGCTGGCGACTTTAAAGCATTTTTGGGATAGGCGGGTTCACGGCGGTCCTCGCAGCGACAACACTTCGGATCCTGATCGACTGCTGACTGTTTAGGGTTCTATATTTGGGCTTAATTGTATTGGGTTTTTCCAATTAGCTAGGTTTTTGGGTCTTTTAGGTGTTTGGATCTTAATTGTTTGGGTTTGTCCCATTTTATTTCGGCTTTTAGGCCTTCTAGGAGTTTGGGTTTATCCCATTGGGTTTTTCTTTTGTTGGCATCTTGTCAATCAAATTATATGATGATTGAAACTACTTATGATTTTGGCAACATTGAGTTTCATGCTGAGCAGATATGGAACTGGAATTGTCTAGTTTGGTGTTCTTACATTTGGTGCTTGAAGCCTTGAGATCAATAAACGAGTTTAGAATATTGCATTAGAGGTTTTCACGGGTCCTTATTTTCGAACAATTTCTTATTCCTAAATTCTAAATTTGGTTTCGACTTCCTCATGAGATTAGAAGTACACTTTCAGCTTGTTCTTATGACGCTTGAATTGCTTAAATTCCTTCAGAACTTATGTATGTTGTGTGACGAGGTTTAAATGGGAAATTGCGTAGTTTTCTATCCAGCATCAAATTGAAGGCTAGAATTAATGAGTAGTAAGACATATTACCATAAATTTGAGATGTTTGAAAAGACTCATTATAGAAGACATGACCATGGATGGTTAAGTTGTGCATTCCTTTTGTTTTATCGTTATGTTTGTATGGACTTTGAGTTCAATTGGTTGTTTTGGCTAAGATATTGATAAGAGGTTGCGCAACATTTTCTTTCTCTTTTTCTTTCGGGTGCCAATAGACTTCGTGATCTTACCATGTGAGCCTTAAGCAAGACTTTTTTTTTGGTTTTGGTTGATTCGAGATACTCAGTTAATACAGCTTGTGTTCTCAGGCCTTTTTAGGAGGCTGGAGTGGAAAATTTGGTAAATCAAAGGACAAACATCTACTTGAAAGGCAAGGTTAAAATATATATATATATATATATATATATATATATATATATATATTTGTAGAGCTCATTTTGACACGACTGACTTGGATTTTGAAGTTGAAAGATTCTAGCAACTTTATGCTTGGGATTCACCAAATTTGGTATTAAAAAAAAAAAAACTTGTAACCATATATTGAGAAATTAGAGGGTGGAAGTATTTTTGGTATCTTTTCCATGAATGATAAAAAGCATGTGTTTAATTATATGTTTTAATTTTTTTTTAAATTCTACTCTCGAAGAATTTATTGGTTTGACCCCGAGATTAAGTTGAAGCATGATGCTTGTTCGTTGACTTTGAATTCAAAGATTTGTATGGATTTAAAGTTGTTTGGTTGCAGACTACTTGTGTTTTCTTGGATCATCATGGTTGTAGGCTCATTGTGTCTACTTGACTGATGTTTTATTTGCGTATGTTAGTATTGCATGACTGGAATGGTTTAGTTTGTAAAATTTCGAGGACGAAATTTCTTTAAGGAGGGTAGAATGTAGAGACCTGAAATTTATTATCTTTACTTTATGATTATAATGTGTGATTGAGTTATTGATTAGGACATGATGTTGGGGTCAAATATGATATTACATGGTAACTACGGGAGTTGATGAAGAACCATAGTAAGTAAAGGGGCATAAGGCGTGATTTGGCCTATAAATATGCAAAAAATCTGGTGAGGGATCACTTTCTTTTTTTTCTTTTTTCCCTGCTCCTGTTCTCTCTCTCGTCTCTCATTCTCTCTCTCTCGGCTGGTCTCTCTCTCATCTCCCCCACCCAAAGGCTTGCTACCTCTCCAAAATTTCTTGAAGACCCACGCGTATTTTGTCATTCTCTACCATCCTTGGCTCTCGGATCGCATAGGAGGAGCTCGATGGACGCGTATTTCGCAATTGGAGGCTAGGGCTTGGAGTTTGAGCTTGAATCATGGCTTTGT
The DNA here is from genome assembly GCA_018127125.1 of Rhododendron griersonianum. Classification (NCBI taxonomy): domain Eukaryota; kingdom Viridiplantae; phylum Streptophyta; class Magnoliopsida; order Ericales; family Ericaceae; genus Rhododendron; species Rhododendron griersonianum. Next base: position 32,792,922 of record CM030789.1, read on the forward strand.
TCTTGAGGTAGGAATTTCTCCTTTTCTTCTATATGTTAGTGTGTTAATTTGGTGAATCACTTGGTTGTATCGATCCTTGCCTTCGTGTTGTCGAAAAGTTATCAAAATTTGCAGAGATCGCTGTCGAAACAGCCTGGTATCGATACTCGTGTGGAGGGGTACCGATACCCCACTTCAATCTGGACAGTAACTCATTAGGTATCGATACCACTTGTGTCGGTATCGATACCATTACACTCTGGGCTGAATTTTTGGCCTTTTTGTTCCATGTTCTCTCGATCCCCTTGTATGTCGCCTTGTGTGTTCAAAATCCCTTCCAATCACCATGGAAATATAGTATGAGCGTAGAAAGGGGGGTCATTTAATGTCTACTTTTAAATTAAGAACCTTGTCTTACGTGCGGTGTATAGTGGCATTTCCTTTATGTGTGATAGAATGAATTGCGATGTCTCTACTGTGATGTTGTGGTTAACGATGTGATTAATTGGTTGGCTGATAATGTGTGTGGTATGAAAAGTGGAGCGGAGGAGTTCCGTAATGCAAGGGGTGGTAATACGGAGACTCTAATGGGTAGAAACTACTGCAACGCAAGGGGTGGAAATGCAGAAACTCAATTGGGTGACTTGTACTCCAATGCATGGGGTGGGAATGCAGAAACCCAATCGGGTGACTTGTACTGTGACGCAAGGGGTGGAAACATAGAAAGCGGTGTGTGTGTGTAGTTGATATGCTTGGTGATTCTCTTTGTTGTGCTTGAAGCTATGATGTTCTAGTTTACGTTTAGAATTTCTTAGTTACCCATGGGTGATTCTTGGCAGATTTATGTGTATGGTTGAGTTTCTTCAAAATTAATCATATCATGATGATTGGTGTCTTGATAGTTGAACCACAATAATGGGTAGAGTTACAAGTTGGTCTTGAAACTTCATGAGCGTTGATGACGTTAGGAATTAAGTGGCTATTGTGGCATGGAAATACTTTGGTTTTGTGATTGGAGTCGTGTGGTATTTTGTATAACCTTTGAATGCTCGTGTCTTTCAAAGTTGTCATTCTCTATCCAAATTTTAACTCTTGCATATAAAATTGGTAGAAGATTTTCAAACTGGGCTAGTGTAGCTCAACCCTTCATTATTTTCAGGTGCGACCCCCGGATTGTAGCTTGCATGCGTGGAGTGCTTGGATATGGGAAAAACCTTTTTGGAAGCTAATATTGCAGGATTACTTAGTCACCTTGTATTTACTTTTGAAAGATATATACGTAATTTAGTCCATAATTATTTTGACTAGGGAACAACTGTAAATTCTTAACTTATTCGTGCCGAGAACTTATGTGATTGAGGCCGGTGGGCCACCGTTATTGTCTTTTGAAAATTATTGTTTTGGAGCGGATATTTGATGTAATGAGCAGGATGAACTCTTTTGGGGTTGTATCCAGGTCATTGTGAGGAGCATAGTTTTGGAAAACTATATTTATTATATGTTAAAAATCGAGGCCGTGACACCCCATATCCAAGTCTCCTCCATCCCCGAAGCCGCACCGTGCCGTTAGGCATACCGTTGACACTCAAGAGTAGAGACCACCAGTTGACTGGCGAGGAGTGGAGAGAACGCAGGAGGAAGAGGAACGATGACAAACAGAGCGGGGAAAAAGCCGAGCGGTAGGAGGTTAGGGGAAAAAAAGAGAGAAAAAGAAGAGGGGGAGAGAAATAGATAGAGGGGAGAGAGAGAGGAGAAGAGAGAGGGGGCAGGCGGCTAGAGACAGGTGCCCCCCCGAACGGAAACCCTAGGCGATGTCCGGTTCTTTTTCTCAGAGAGAGAGAGAGAGAGAGAGAGAGAGAGGTATAGATTGATCCAATCCCATTCTATTACTGTATGATGTTCTAAGATATTGTTGTCCGAATTTTTAACTTTTTTCTTCTGTTAATATTTCTAGTCTTTTTGCATAAGCATTTTTGAACTAAACTAGTAGGTGATTGAGGTAAGCAATTTCAAGATTAATCATGTTAAAACTTTGTATGAATAAAATGAGGCAAAAGGTCGGAGAGGCTCTTATATAAATACTATTTTCTTCTTTTCTAGTCGATGAATCCATATGACAAGAGAGAGGTTTTTTTATTATAAAAAATAATATTATTCTCCAAACAAATCTCAACCCTCCATTCCTACAAATCCAACGGTCTAATTCTATCCCTCTCACAAACTAACTTTTGGATGGCATGTTTTGTAAATAGTGTGCAATCTGGGGGCTTATAATCCTGGGCGATCTCTCTCCTTCGAGAACAATGTTACTCCCTCCGTCCCAAAATCTTTGGACTTGTTCGATATTTGTGCTGTTCTTTAAACTCTTTTACTTCAATCTTCCAATATGAATCTGTAAAAATATGCAATATGGATTGAAAGTATATTAGGCATTAGAAGAGTCCTAGAGGGGGGGTTTGAATAAGACGACTAATTAAAAATTCATGCAACCTCCAATTTTAATCCATTAATCAAGTTCGATACTATTCTAACAATTTAACAATTAAAGTCAATAACAATAAATCTAAAGAAGTCAAACGCAAGGATATACGTGGAAACTATTTAGGGTAAACTCAGTCTAAGCATAAAGCCAGGGCCTAACTACGAAATTGCTATTGATCAAAAGGTTTTTTTTTTTTTGGTGAACGATCAAAAGGTTTACAAAGTGCAAAGAGAGGAATTACAACTTTACCCCAAAAGCTTAACCTAACTCCACCACTTTGATGTAGCTCCCCGAGCTCCTTCTTGATCCCATAACCTCCGCAAGTCCAACGCCTTGATCTCCGCACACCATAGCTCCGGTATCATCCGGCCAAGTAATATCATAAGCGACAATGTATGGATATGGAAAAATGTGAAGGATTTTGAAAAAAAAAAACAAGTTAAACTAGAGAGAATACATGATTATTATAGTATATCTCTAGATTGACAAAAGATGATTAAACACTAAGTTTAAATCATCCAAGTGTAAGAAAAGTCCAAGTGTATGATATGATACGATGAAGATTTTGGACAAGAAAACAATTTAGAGCATATTCATTAGATAGTAGAGTATAGCCCTAAATTGGAAAAGAGATGATCAAGTAACGAGTTAAAATCATCTCAAATGCACCAAATCCCATGAAAATAAGAGAGAAATGGTTTTTCTCTCTCTAGAAAAAGGCTGATACAAAGTTGTACCCTAAATGAGAGAAAAAGATGTATATACAGGGTCTAGTACAAAATCTAGAATGGACCAATCAAAACACAGCGCGACGAGGAGTGCGAGCTCCCCACGCAAGCGCTCATCAAAAGACCCAATCAAAACAACGCCACAAGGAGCTCGGTGCCCCACACAAGCGCTTCAACAGAGCGCTCAAGCGCTCCAAGCACCCCACGGTCCCCACGCGAGCTCTGATCGAGAGGAGGGAGAAATTTGCCATAAAATGAAGAACTCAAGAACGCGCTTCAAGAGCGCTTGCTCTCCACGCAAGCGCCAGCCTATCGCACTCAGCATTTGCAAGCGCCCCACGAGCACGCTGCAGACGCTCACCTACTGATCAATTCATGCCTTAGAAAAAATTGAGGTGCCGTTCCGGATGCGCAGTAAAAGTAACTTTAGGAAAAGGAAGGTTTTTCAAGCTCAAAAATCATGTGTTTACTCAAATAATTTTCCTACCAATATGGATCTTTTTTAATAGATCTCATTGAGATCTTTTAAACGGTGAAAAAAAATTAAAAAATTATTTTTCATTTTTATTATATTTGAGCTTGAAAAACCTTCATTTTCCTAAAGTTCTTTTTACTGCGCATCCGGAATGACACCTGAACTCTCCAACTCAAGACTCACATACAAGCATAGCACATGCCTTAGAGTAAATTAAAGACTAAAAACATAACCTAAGCATGGACCTAAAATGCCCATTCACGAATCAAAATTATAACTAAGTGAAATGCAGGAAAATCAACTATAGGAAGGCATGATAAAATGCAAGTATAAAATGCATGGATTATACCTTCTCGGATCGTGATTAATGATGCACGGGACAGATGTGAATTTCTTCCTTGAAACAACTTCAATCAAAGGGTGAAATGTCTAAAATCACTTGGACACACTACCCACCAAACCCAAAAAGAAAAGTACTAAATTTTGAATCAAATACAAGCACAAATGGTTTGTCGGAACCCGGAAAACACCAATAACATTTACATAGATTTTGTTTGATAGTTCTTGATTAGATCTATAATACTTACAAAATTATGAAAAATATCATAATTTGAAAGATAATTAAATTGCTTGTTCTCTTCTCTTCTCAAAAAGAATTTTTCAAAAAATTTCCCCTAGATTCTCCATACTTCCAACATTTCTCTCCACTTATTACCCCTACTATTTTTCAAAAAAAATTTCAAAACACAATCCAAACACAGCAAAAGAGTTTAAAAAATGATACAAATACTGAAAAAAATTATAGATTTTGGGACAGAGGTATTACTCGAACACGTCTCTCTCTCGATTTCAAATTTGGGGATTTGAAATTTGAAATCTGAAATTTTGCACAAAGCACGTCACTCTCTCTACTCTACTCTACTCTCCCTTTCTCTTTTCCTTTCTTCTTTTCTCTCTCTACTGCATAGTCCGAGAATGGTCAGAAAGCCAGATGATAACCCTAAATCGTCTTACCCTATCCGTGTCTTCACTCTCTCTCTCTCTCTCTCTCACACACCAGTTATCAGCCACCGACTCACCCGCCATCGTCACCTCTCCTCGAGTTAGGGTTTCGAATCTCTCTCTCTCTGACTGCACCATCTCCCTCTTTTTAATCGGGAATTTCTACTCTAGGGTACTTACCAAAACCTCAAAGAGGTTAGATTAATTTCAATAAACTTATATGAAATCCGTTATGATATTTCAAGATTTGCTTCTTATATTTCTGCAGCATATTCAACCAACAGAGATGCAGAAGCTTTTTAGGCACCGCCAATTTTGAGTGAGTCCGCAATCTGCATACTTGATTAACCTCCATCTAATAATGTTGCTTCGGTTACCTCTTTTAACCACCAACGTTTAAACCCTTTGAATCCTTTTAATTGTAGATTTAGTGGCAGGTACTTTGCATGTGGTCATGTTTGATTTTCGGTGGTGATTATGAGGTGATCTAATTAGGAATCTTTTATTGGTGTTATTATTCTGTTTCTACCCCTTTAATTAGAAATCTTAATTTGAGAACCCCGTTTATAAATGATTTGTTGTACGTTTTAGAAACAGACCATGCCCTTTACATTTAATGCTTAGCTAAAAAATATAATGGTTAGATTTGTGGTTGGGACATTGAGTTAAGTAAGGACATTGTGAAGAATTTTTGCATACCAATCTCCCCCTTCAAATTTATGACTGCTGCATGTCGTTATTTTTTTCACTTGGTTATAATTTTAGTCTACAATATGGCTTAATCATGACTTCAAAAAATAGCATGCATTAATAGAAAAATCAGGTTGAAATATAACTGCACATGGGGCTGCAGGTATGGTGCTTAGCCCTCAGCCCTATGGTTAGGGAAGAAGAGAGTGGAAAACCATGAGAAAAAAGAGCCTACTAGGTGTTTGACTGATTGCCATCTTTTCTGGAGGAGTAAAAGAAATTGGTACCAACTTCATTCCAAAAAAGAAATAGTATTGCTCTTCAAAATCACTTTGAGTTATTTTACTCCCCTTAGTTTCATTTTACATTTAAGTTTGCCAATATCTTGGGCCAGTTTAAACCATGAAGTTTAGTAAAATGTAATGGTGAGCTAAGAAATTAAGTTGGATAGTGCAAAAATACACTTTGATGATGTTACATTCCTTGCTTTCACTTTCTTGCTTTGTACACATTTAGTTAGCCAATGTCTTGGGCCAATTTAAAGCATGATGTTTGATAAATGGTGAGGTTCAATAAACTAAGATGGAATGTGGTGCAGGCATGAGTCACAACTTTGCTGGTGTACTTCAAGCAAGAGAGCCCGTCTACCATATTTTGGAATCTCTCAGATTGTAGAGAAAGCAAAAGTGGTAATAGTAGTAGCCAGTAGCAAGAGAAAGGAGAACAAGGAGATGTAATGGTGAGCATTATATCCCAAGATCCCCAACTTTTAGCCACATAACAACAATTCTGGATAACAAATTTGATTTGAAGACTAAACTTTCAGTTCTGTTCAATTGTTGGTCATTCGAGTGAGTGGAATTTGATCATTGATAGAAAACGCAATTCTGATTGAATGACATTTTAAGTGTCCATTGATCAATATCCATTGCTCTATTTTTTAGCTTCACTTGCTGATACATGTTGTGGTAGGTTATATGTTGCAAAGAAGGGAAAGGGTATAACCTCACAAAAGAAAAGTACGACCAATTTTTGCTGATGCCATTGTGGTAATCACTCAATTCTTATTCTTTACTTGGTTGTTCAATTGATAAAACTAAGTATAGGGTGCACGGGTTCTTAGCACAAATATGGCCTACTATCTATGTTTTCGTTAACTTGGCATTTGTTAGTTTAGTATTTTTTTGGGTTAGTCTGGAATGCGTATCCTATGTTATTAAGTCTAAGACCTGATGTGCATTTGGACTTGGGAACTGAAAGGCCAATCAACCCTATGCCGGTCCAATTACAATGAAAAAACAGCTTTCACCTGATTGTTAGTTCTGCTTCGTACCCATCTATGTCTTAAGCATAACCATGACCTCTATTGTGAATCCACCCTGTTAAGGGAGTGTGCACTTGCCTTCAGGCACGGGCAATTCCCTAGAGAAATGCTAGATAGAAGAATCAAGGGAGTGTGCACTTGCAGTTTAGAATCCATATAACATTCTACTGGAGGAATCTCAATGATGCCAAAAGAATAAGACTCCTATAGAGTGCATTTTGGTGCAATTGGGTATATTTAGCCACTAATTAATTAGGATTAGACTCCTGTAGAGTGCATTATCGGCTGATTGTACATGCCTATATACATACGCAAATGCACATATCACATTTGTGTCCTATTACTGCTGGAGTTGAAAATATTTTACCGGATAAATATTAAAAAAATTATAAAAATAGCCTGTTGTGTCCCGTGTGTCAGCGTGTCCCACGATTACAAACATTAAAATTTAACGGGCACGCCCCATATGTGTCTCATAGGTGTCCTCGACGTGGTGCACGTCTCCGGAGTGTCCAACACGTGACAATTGTTGGTTTAGCATTTTTTTGGTTACCATGGAAAGCGTATCTTATGCTAAGACTTGATTTGCATTTGGACTTGGGAACTGAAAGGCCAGTCAACCCTATGCTGGTGTAACATGAAAAAACAGCTTTCCATTATTAGCTCCCACTGCATATAACCATCTATGTCTTAAGCACGATCAGGACCTCTTTTGTTAACCCACCAATTGTTAGTTCTGCTTTTGGTTTTAAAATGCAAAGATTATTAGACCTCATGTCCTATTAAACATAGAACAAAAATATAATGTGCCCATGAAGGATGAAAACATGATTTCTGAATGCAAGCTTCCTCGGGACCGAATGGTCGTAGCCAAACCCAGTGGTCCGGTCGACCACAGAGCCAGTATATTTCAGGCCGCTACAGATTGTATGATTTCTCTCTTAAACTCATGAGCAGTAGCCTCAAAAGTAATATGGCCCCTTTGTCTTTTTATAATACGCATCAAATACACTAGATTGATTTGCATTCTTTGACTATAGCAATTCTACCATGGAGTAAAGTATCAAAGAAACCATATTTTGCTTCTCGTCTTAAGCCTATAACCCTTCTTGCTAACATGAATGTGATTTTTATTTTATTTTTTCCGGTGTCAATGATTTTGGAGATGGAGCTATTGGGTTTTTTGTTAGACAGCTTAGGTCAATAGTAAGATAGAGTAGTTGGTTTAGGTTGGTATAAGCCGTAGCACATGCAATTGTATTGGAGTCAATTTCTTTGATTTGTATTCCCTAACTTAAAAACATTGCAGAATTGTTTTGGAATTCAATGCACTAAATTTTGATGATCCTACGTTGAGTGGGTGTGTGTGAGTGTTTGTGTGATGCTAGAATTTTTGAAAATTGTAGAGTATGAGTTAGGGGCGTTGGTAAATGCTTTTGAATAAGTGCCTTCAGGCACAGGCTCATTTGCATTCCTCTGAAGGGGTGTGATGAAATGTGCAAGTTTTTTTTGTATCTAACTTAATAGATGGATTGTTAAAACTGCTCTATGCATATTTTGTGAAGGTTAGGGAGGTTGAAAGAGCGGATCATTATGCAGTGGTTTAATTGGCTTAGGTTGTGATCATTTTTTTTTTGTGAAACTTAGACGGCTTTGTTTTTGTTGGTAGTTGTAAATTGGTAGTATTTTTTTTTGAAATTCATTTGCTTGAAATTGATTAGACGTATCCTGTTTGAAACTTATTTAAAAATCTTTTCCTAAAACTTATTTAAAAATCTTTTCCTAAAAAAGTCGGGTTTGTTATTGGTTTGGTTAAAAGAAGGGAAGGGTAATTCAATTTAGCAGCAATGCTATGTGTACATATGCCATGTATATATGGGTTTGTGGAGCCCACTTCGGGTCCCACAAAGATGATTCGAACCGTCCATTATTTTTAAAACATTTTTTTATGGAGCTTTGTAAAAAATGAACTCAACCTGAGATCGGTAAGGATTTTTTCTGAATTTTTTGAGGTGAAATTGAGCAGTTAAGTAGTTTTGCCGCAACAAATTCAGAAAAAATTCTTACCGATATCGGGTTGAACTGATTTTTAATAGAGCTCCATAAAAAAATATTTTAAAAATAATGGGCAGTTCGAATCATCTTTGTGGGACCCAATGTGGGCCCCACAATACCCATATGTACATGATATGTACAAGCTCATATGTACCCATAACTTTTTCCTATAATTAATGTAAAAAATTAATCTAGTATTACGCCCATTATGCGTCCAAAATAAGAATCGTATCCATCCAACAGGGTTTGACCATTACTTGATTGTAGTCAACTTAGGCACCTGGTTGGTTTCGTATGTGGCTAACCTCAACCTTACCCAGGACAAACTTTTGAGGAAGACTCCTCTCTTTCCTTGGAGTTCTAACTCAGAGGTTTGGTGTTTTCGGTTTGATCTTTTGGCCTTTGGTTTTGCCCCCTCGGTCTGTTCGTTGTGATCAATTTTGTCTTTCGGATTTAGGTAGCTTTGATTGTCCTTTGTTTGGGCTATGTTTGCGGATGTGTTTTGGGTTGGTGTCTTGGTTTGGTTTTGGTGTTTTTGGTCTTTGTTTTGCTAGTTCGGGTTTGAGGTCGTGAGGTTCTTGGCTCTGGTTTTCCGGGTTTTCGATTGGCATCTTGCATTCCTCTAGGTCTTGGGTGGCTTGCCGATGTACCCTTGATCCTTTTAATCTTTATAATCCTTTATACTAAAGATTAATAAATTCTACCTTGTGCCATTGCAAGAGTACTCTACCTTGTGCCTGGATATTAGATACTACTAAGTTATAACAGACCTTTAAAATCTGTCCTTACTATAGAATTGTTTGGGTGCCAAAAGTATAAAGAACTTTTCTATGAAAAAACGTACTTGAACTTTTTTTTATTTTTATTGCAAACACTTGCAAAATTAGACATTTTGCTAAAAGTGATTTTTATACATGTTTTTATTTAATTGTATTGATAGCCAGTAAAATAAAAGAACTAAAAACAAATGCAAGCCTACATAGAACGCGTTAACTAGTAGTAATATAAATGTATGCAGTTGTGCATAACATGAGTTCACAATTAGCTCAATTAGATTATAGAAAGGAGGAAAGATTTCAATTTCAGTACAGAAAAGTTAATTTGTATTTTCAATCATAGTAAAAATAATTTGCAATGCATTTGATCGCGCCACTCCTACTATATCAGATTCTAGTTCAATAAAAAAAAAAAGAAAAAAAAAGTATGGAACAATATTAATTTTCAAATGATGTACATATTGAGTGTTTATCATATAGTAACCGAGGCAAAATTTTGGCTAAGGGCCCCGACCTTAAGAGAAGTATTTTTATGCAACAATGCACTCAATAAATCGTGTTATTTATGTAGTACACTGATATGTTGTATTTTGTTTATCATATAGTATTAATTTGTTTTGTTGTGGACAATGGCAATACCCTATATAGCTCTGTCTTGTTACCGAAGTTATTGACGAATCCCCCATTGCCTGCGCCCCCTTTTCTAGTCACAACGGTCTTCAATACACAAAGCAAGAATTCAGATTCAAATTCAAAAACATCTCCAGATCTCTCTCCTCTTCTCTTCTGCATCAATTCTCCTCTCCACTCTTCTCCAGTGCCCACCACAAACAAAAACGCCATGGCCACACCCAGCAGCAAAATCCCTTCCACCAAAACCAAATCGATACCGGCCCGACTTGATTCGACACCTACAACCGCCTCCAGGCGGCCGCCTTCGCATTCGGCGAGAACCTCCCCATACCGGAGATAGTTACATTCGGCAAGAGCTCGCTCCTCGAAGCCCTCCTCGGGTTCCGGTTCAACGTCCGAGAAGTTGAGATGGGCACCCGACGGCCTCTCATCCTCCAAATGGTCCACGACCCCACCGCATTAGAGCCCCGGTGTCGGTTTCAGGTTCTTTCTTTTCTACTCTTTTGGTTTTAGGGTTAGACAAATGTTTATGGGTTTTTCAATTCCCATGCTTTTGCTAATCTAGGGTTTGAATTCTCACTGAATTTGGGGCTTGGTTTTGGTTTGGGTTTTGTGCGGCTGTCAATCTAGGGTTTCAACTCTCAGTGAACAACCGGAGGTGGTTGCCAAGATGGCAAGTATACAATTCTTGAAACTGAATTTCTTTTCCCCTCCCCTTCTTGTCTGTTGGCTTTTGTGGTTTACTCTCTTGTCTGTGCAACACTATTTCTCACATTGCCTGCTGCATGTGGTTCTATGGCCATGTACTTGGAAAATACTCATATCTTTGCCAATCATAAACCAGTATCTGAGCACATCTTAGGCTGTTGGGTACGATTTCAATCTAGAATGTTGTTTTGCAGATTTGCAGCAGATGAATTGCCACTGAAGGTAGAATTTTTAATATCTTTCACTATTGCCTTGGTTTAAGAGCATCTCCAACCCATCTCTAAAAGTCCAAAATGGAGAATGGATGTGACATATTGGAGGGAAATTTTATAATTTATTTCCACTTTTTGCACTTTATGAGAGAATCTAGGAGGGACCCATCCTACTTTTTAGATATTTGGGTCTCCAAATTGCCTTTGGTTCTCCAAATATGGAGACAAAATCTCTAAAAGTACGATGGGTCCCTCTTATTAATATCAAAGTACACATGACTCATACTAAAGCCTATAACCACCGGCTTCTCCGACCCTCCACCCCATTACGACCCCTTGCGGTGTCCTAAAAGTTCTTCATTAGCCATCGCCCACGGCCTACAATCGCTTTTGGATGTGAGTTTACTCTAATATCTCTTAACGATGGTCTGAACTCAAATTGTTTGTCCCATCGGAGGACCGATGCCGTTATTCCTTCTAGGCTTATGAATAGGAGATTCATGTAGGAGAGGATAAGGTTAAAGATGAACATATGACTCCAAATTATAGTTGCAATTAAAGTATGTCAATTAACACTCTTCCTTAGGTTTTTCAACAACAAAAAAAGAATAAAAACAGACGAATGCAAGGTTCACATAATGTTGGGAAGTAGTATGCCCGGTTAACCAAGTTCTACCATGAAAGGACCCAAAAAAAGTGAAAACTAGTTTATGGTACAACTACCTTTCAAAATTCTTACATCTTTTTCGTGCAGGAAACCTAGAAATTTTCAAGTGATAGCCATATTATCTAGAGGGAAAAACCGTGTGTAGGGTGCTTGATAAAATGCCCTCTCCATTTTGATTTAGTGGCTTTGCAGGAAATATACATATCATGATTTGTGCATCTTTTCTCCGTGTGCACATGTTACCATTTAAAACCGGACCTATTTTAGATAAGGTTTTTATTTTCGATAGGTCACATGTATGACTGAAGTATTAATTTTCAATTTCAACAGTCTGTCTCCAAAATAACCTTTTCTCGGATTCTCATGTCATACGTGCTTAGTTTGTATTGCTTGTTCTACTATTTCATGGTCTATTTCCAGATACATTTTGTTTTACCCATCGGCTATATACTTAATGTTTTAGGTCCTTCATCTTCCTTCTTCCTCTGCATTGTTCTATAAATAGTATGCTCTCTGCGACTTCCCTGCTATGTGTGGGTCCTTCGTATTTGTTTATTTGTGTAGTGTAGCTTAAAATCTTCAACAAGTGTTTGGATTTTTTTCCACCTCATAGTCCTCAAATGAGTTTATAGATGGGAGTTAGTATGCATGTTACAGTATAAATCATTTTGCTTTTCTTTATTCAGGGCTCCTACTTGTTGCCCAATGTAGAATATGATATTTCGGGAAAGCTTGACCAACCAATTTTTTTGATCATCTGAGTGCTACTCTACAATGCCATGGATACAGAAACCAGGGAAGGCCGGAAGGCACATAGTAAGATTTGTGATTGCTTTAATATTTTTCTTTATGCTGTCTTGAGGCTATTTTAGATTGATTGCTGCTACTTAATACCATGAGTTAATAGTTTTTTTTTTTAAACTTTATAGTTTCAAATGATTGATTTTCCCTGGTTTTGCATTCTCTGTTTATTTAATGCCACTTTACCTAAAAAATACTTCAAAACTAGAATTACACGTAAAGGGATATAATATTGTTTGTTGTTAAGGATGGTTAGTTGTAAAGTTGACGGCTAGGATTTGATGACTTTCTAGACCTAATTGTTTGCTGATGCTCAACGAGTAGCGGCGTAGATATAGACCTTGAGCAATTGGTTTCCTAATTCAGATGGAATCTCCTTGACCAATTTGCATTTGTCCAAGGGGAATTGAATGCACAATCTACTCCTCAGTACTCAATCTCCTCAAATTTCGAAAACTAAGCACGAGAGATGTCGAAAATCTAGTTGTGTAGTACTCCCTCTATCTGTGTTTGGTAGTCCCTTTTGGGAGTCTGTGCCATTTTCAAATGTTTATATCTTTCAATAGGGACTTCAAAAAAATATGCAATATGGATCTTGTTTAATAGATTTCAATTAGTTTTATTATTCTATGTTTTCAAAATTATGAAAACATTATAAATTGGAAGATAAAATGGTTTTAAATGGCACACATTTCCAAAATGTACCAACAAAGGTGGACGAAGGGAGTATACACTTCTTAAAACTGAATTTCCTTTCAACTCCCCTTGTCATCTGGCTTTTTATGGTTTACTCTCTTGTCCGTGCGATTTTATTTCTCACATTGCTTGCTACACGTGGTTCTACGGGCATTTACTTGGGAAATACTCATATCTTTGCCAATCATAAACCACTATATGTGGAAATCTTAGGCTATTGGGTACGATTTCAATCTGGAATGTTGTTTTGCAGCTTTGCAGCGGATGAATTGTCACTAAAGGTAGACATTCTAATATCTTCCACTATTGTCTTGGTTTAAGAGATACAGGTCTTTCAGTTTGGTAATGAGCAACAGATGCCTTTCCAGCTAAGAACCAATTTTAAGGTGTGTCCCTTTTCCATTGATTTAATTAAAAAAGGGCTGTATGATCTGCTCTAGATATGCTTTTTGAAAGAGCATAGGCTTACATTAGGAGGAGCAAATTGGCTTACATTAGGAGGAGCGAAAATGGGACGAATTTATGAATTCATATATCAAATTGACACCTGATGGGGCAATCATAATGTAGAAGCATGGTTAGTCTTGAAGAAAAACAAATAATTAAGTAGTTTTTAGCCCTTTAACTACATTAACTGTTGTATTTCGTGGACATGTGCTCATATTTTCCACTACAAATGGTAACTGTTGCTTATTCTATCTTAGACTCATCCCCTTCTGAAGTGATTAATGCTGTGTTTGGATGAGTTTTTGAGAAATTTTTATGAAAGTAATGATTGGAAGTATGGGTAATGAATGGAGAAAGAAATGAGAATAATGATTGGAGATAGGGGTAATAAGTGGAGAGTAATGATTGGAAGTAGGGTAATGAGTGTTTTTTGAGTTGGAAATTTTTTTCCAAATCTTGATCCAAATAAGGCATAAAGAGTACATCAATGTAGAAAAAACTTGCTCGGGGTAAAAATGGAATTTAGGAGACTATTAAACTGTTGAGAAAAGCCATAATGGGGGCTTGTCATTGGCTCTCTTCTTATGCCATGAATAAGATTTTGCCAACGATTTTGATCTCTTACATACTTCTAATTAGGGTTGGGAGTTTGGGATCCTCCTACTGTAGCACACCTACTTTCTAATGATAGCATGACAAATTAAGGTTACTCCTATTCTAGGTTGCTTCATTAGAGCATCCACAATGGGTGTGGTAACTAGTGTGTTTAATTTTGTGTGTTAAGACTTAGCAAACAAAAATGTATTTTTTGTGCCACAATGCTTGTGTTAGTTTGTGTGCTAGAATGTGTTAAATCTTATAGTGTGCTAGCATGTGTGCCAAGTTTGGCAACTATGCTAGCAAACATTAAGTGGGTCCCACCTCTATAATTCAAACTCCAACCATAAAATGTAAGTATCCACTACCCCTAATACACACTTGTGGGACCCATTTTTTATCCTAACAAACATTTTAACACACAAATTTACCAAACTCATTGTGGATGTTCTAACACACTTCTATGTTATCAATATCTAACACACACCTGTGGGACCCATTTTTATCCTAATACACCTTTTAACAAACATTTTAACACACAAATATACCAAACTCCATTGCGGATGCTCTTACTTCAATTGGCTCTATCTATATTTTCAAATTTGCCTCCACCCTTGTAACTACATTGCCATGGAATTCCTTATGGCATTTGAACAAGCCTTTCAGATGCAAGTTCAATATAATAAGTTTCTCTAGATATCTATGCTACATTCTTGCGACTCTGTAGATTCTACTTTGAGACAATTATCAGAGGCATATCTTGTATGAATGTGATTGTGAATCCTGTTGAAGGTCATTTGCTCAAGATTCAAAAAAATATCCGGCCCTTGCCGCTCTTTTATGTTGTGAAGATCCGAGAAGGCAAGTTTGTTGCCTCTTCAACATGAAAATTTTCTCGTACATTAATAAACAATCTATGCATTATCTGTTGTGTTGTTTGTTTCCCTAACACTACTACCAGTATATGGAATTCAACTGCGATTATAAAGCAAAACAAAGCTCATTGGCAACCCGGCTAGAGACCACTTTATGAGACGAAAAATAAGCAGATAAAAATCATAGACCTTATGTATATTGGAGAAAGCATAATAATTTGCCACGTGCATAAGCACTTGTACTTCTACTAGTAAGCTCTAAAAGACCCTCTTTGTCTTTTGATTATTTTGTATCTACCCTATATAAAAAGGAAATCCTTTGGTTGGCTTTCACGCGTATTTTAAGATCCAAATTTGTAATTCACTTTGCTTTTATTTTATGCCGTTTTGTTCCTTCTTTATCTTCTTTTGCTGCTTTTAATGGTGGGTAATTGGGTCATTACAGTTTCAGTGGTTCATCCTTTCACACAAAACCACTCTCTCACCTTAGTTGATGGGTGACAAGGTCATTTATGGTGCTTTATCTCCCAATTCCATTGTTTTCCAGGACTAATAGTATGGACTATTGATAGGGGGAAAATATAACATATCTTGAGTTGTACTCGGATACCAGCAACATTTCATTTTTTCAACTCTCTTTTTCTTTCTTTTCTTTTTTCTGTAGTATATGTTAGCTTGAATTATAATTTGAAAGCTTATCTTTGATGCAATCAAAATACTGAAGGGGGTATCAAAGATTCAAAGATATGAACAAAATCCCATTTAAGGGGATAAACTCCAAAGGGTAGGGAGAGAAACTATGTCTCAATCAATATATACTATATTCTTAATAATCAAAAAGCTCCCTAATGAGCACTCTAGACTCCTATTTATAGGCCCTCTGCTACAAAGGACTCAAAATGACATACATACCCTTAAACCTACTGCATCAGTCTCACCCTCTTACAAAAATAACTTGTTCCAAGTTGGACAACAAAACATAAGACACTAAATAAAGAAAACAAAAAAGTATGCAGGCTTCGGGTTAGGCATGTATCCGCATTTTATTGACCATCATCACCCCTTGTACAATAACCCATCGTCAATACGAGCTTCTGTTTATGTACATCCATCGTGTCCTTGCTTAGGTGTGAATAAGCAATCCATTTGGCATGTCTTCGGTACAACAAAACACAATCAAAAGATCTCCGAACAAATACTCCCAAAATATACTTAGACCAATCGTCTTTCGAAGATTTAAGAACGTGCACCACATCATACCCAAGACTTGCTCGAGTGAACACCATGCCCAAGGGGTCTTCAAATTGTTCCATGAGTGCTTCTGGTTCTTTTGGTGAAGTCCGGTGGGTAGTTGTGGACAGAAGTATTATCTTGGGGACCAATTCACCACAAACTTGAACATCTTGCAATTGGGGCAACCTAGGAGGCAACACTTGAAAACAATCCTTGACCTTTAGTTGAACCAACTCTTCATCAAATAGTGAAGCTTCCAAATCATCCCCATGCTCTTCAAGTAGAGTGTCTTGTACCAAAGGCAACTTGAAAGTCAAGTCTTGAGAGCAATCTTCAATCTCAAGGTCGAGACTTCCTTCTTCTCCATAACCTTTCGCCAAAAGTTCATCAATTAGCATTCTCTCTTCATTATTAACACCAAAGTCTCTTTCAAACTTGTCATAAATAGGAACATCTTTAGGTGAGAACTCATCAAAGGTAGAAACATCATTATAACCAGTCTCCTCCTTTGAAAACTCGTCAAATACGGTAATTCCTTCGAAATCACCTCCAAAGTCTTTATTTGAACACTCATCAAAGATGGGCAATTCTTCAATCTCAAAGACACAATCATCTTTAAGAACATTTCCAAGTTCTTCACTAGAACATTCATCAAAGATGGAAAAATCCTTGAAATAACCAAGTTCCATCACCCCATAGGATTTCTCTCGAGCCCTACACTTACGAGCATTAGTCAAAGAACCGACATTGGCAAAGGAAGGGAAAGGTAAGAACTGTTCCTTGAACGTTTTCTTCATCTTTTCCCACTCTCTAATCTTTCCCTTGCCTCTCCTTTTCCGGCTGTCTTGTAATTGTTCCCACCAATCGGAGTCTCTTCCTCGAAGGTGTTTAGAACCTAACTTTACTTTCATTTCATCCGAGATAACATGGCATTCAAATACTCTTTCAAGAGTATTCAACCAATCAACGAACTCCTTAGGAGTGAAACTTCCATCAAACTTAGGGAGTTCATGGTCAATGTTGTTCAAACATGCTCTACGCTATGTTACATGGACTCGGGTGTGAGTATCGGCCCCCAAGTATCGGGTGCGGGTGCAAGTCTAAGCGTCGAACCTTACTAAACTTAAATCTTAGGATATGTGGATATGTGTCCCCAACTTGGGTACGGGTACGGGGACACGTCCTGAACTCTTGTTTGTATTATATAGCATAATTTTCTCAAATTATGTATGGTAAACTATGTTTACAAATGTATTTAAACAAGAAAGGGTTAAGAAAATTATGTTTTTGCTATTTCCCTCTTTCATGTCTATGTGAAATACTTGAAATATTATTTTTCTAGCTAATTTGATATTTCTTTTTTGTAAGTATCTTAACAATTAGAGGGTCCGAGCGTCCAAAAGGATACGGGTGTCGGACACATCGACACGAGTACTTGAACCAAAATGAAGGATCCATGTAACACAGGCTCTACGCCAATGCGGAGTACCAAAATACTTCTCAAATCGAATGCAATTCATACCTTTGGTTAGAAGTTACAAATGCTGCATCTTCTCAACCAAGATAGATACTTCTTCACTCAACTCTTTAATCTCATTTCTCTTGCAATTTGAATTGCCACAAGTATCAATTTCATCGCCAAAATTTTCACAACATCTCTACCTCTACCTCTACCTCCTCTACTTTCTCTACCTTTTTGAGCCAGTCAACTCAGCAATTCCAGCCCAACCCTGTCAACTCAGCACACAACTTAGCAAACTTAGTCACACACTAACTCCATCACACCCATATGCAACCAAATTAATCCTAAATAATAACACCTAGTCAACTCAGCCTCCAATTCAACAGAAACAAACCCAACAAACAGTTACAAACCTAGTCAACTTAGTGGTCTCGAAAACCCAGATTCAAAATCGACCTACAAGCATCACCACATTCAAAATCAACCACAAAATAGCACCTAATCCAAGCAAGAAGTGAAAAGACAAGTAGATCGAACCTCTACAATTAGCGATTAGGGTTCGAAATGCACCAATCGTAGTTGACACTGATCGATTAGCGTTCAAACCCAGTTGAATCAACTTGCAAATGCTCGAATCTGGTGATATGACACTCAAAGGTGTAGATTAGAGCCCGATTTGACTCGAATGTTGTTGTACAGTGTTCAAATCTCGTCCTTAGCCTTGGAAATGCTTGGAAAGAGATCGAACAACCTTCAAAGGTTGAAATCGACACCTATGGAGTGCGAAATGGGTCGAATCAAAGCTGGAGGGTTTTGTCAAAGGTCGTACAAACCAGATTTAGGGTTTTCAGGGTCTGGGTATGCTGATTTTGGATTCGTACAGATTCCAAGAGGTCGTGAATGAGAGTTTAGTGCTCTAAATTGTTGATTTGGGTCTAAGGTAGTGCGAAACAGGGAGATCTAGTGAAAATGAGCTCTGGCGAGATTTTTTGGCGTCGTTTTAGGGTTCCAGTGAGGTATTTCGGCGAGGTTAAGTTTCCGGCGAGATGAAGGGTTAGGATCGAGCCTAGATGCTCTGATACCAAATGATGCAATCAAAATACTAAAGGGGAATCATCAATATATTCTATATTCTTAATAATCAAAAAGCTCTCTAATGAGCACTTTAGACTCCTATTTATAGACCATCTACTGCAAAGGACTCAAAATGACATACATACCCTTAAACCTACTACATCAATCTTGGGAAGGATGTTCACAATTGAAGGCATAGTTAGTTTCTCTTTCCTTTCTTTTCTAATTTTTTTTGCATGATTGGTAAGTATGTTGATCAATGATGCACTTTTTTGAATATTTTGTTGGCTTTGAAGGATTGAGAATGTTAGAGGGTAAGTTCTTTGTTGCTTCATTTTCTAGATGGATGAGCTTTTCCATCACTTTGAAACCTATCATCAGTACCTACTCCATTTTGCCAATTTGGTCGTATTTTCTCCTTACAAGCATGACACCATATTCTCTATTGAGCAAATAGAGCCGGCTTCTCAATTTTCAATGGTAGGAGGTGATGTTGTTTGATTGGGTCCTTAGAGTTGGCTAGATTTATTACAGGTTGTTGTTTCGGGGAGTTTGGCTTTATGTATTGTTCTGCTTCACTTTTTAGAAATTTCCGAATGGGTTGGTCGTTAATGCTTTCTTTTCTTTTAATCGGATTCCCTTTAAATCTATGAAGTGGCAAAGAGCTTATTTTTGAAACTTTTAACTAAGCACAAGATATGTTAATTTCCTTTTATTAGTATTTTTAAAATAAATGAAAAAGGAAGAGAGAATAATAAGAAATCATAGAAATGCTACATCTAGGACTAGACCAATGATTTCAACAATACGCCTCAAGGTTTTTTTTTTTTTTTTCAAGCCTAGAGTCCCTAGGACCAATTGAAGAAAGGTGTTCTTTACAAATAAATTTCTTTTTCATATCTTGTGTTTAGTTTTTGCCTTTAGAGCAAAAGTGTTTGGGAGTTGTGCTATAACTATGGGATTTTTGAATGGTGGCTATGGTTTTCCTTTTAGCTGGAGTGTTATTTGCACAGAACTTGGTTTGGGATCTTAAATTTGTTGGAGGAGCAACTTGTATAAGGGTTCCAAAGGTTCAAATCTCTTCAAACTTGGGCTACATCTACTGCTGCTGAGAGAAAAGCTTTAGCTTTGTTGATGGCGATTCAAATGGTAGACTCTCTCTCTCACCCTCATTTTTCAGAACCTTTAAATGTGAGGTATTAGTTGTTCCAAACTCAATCCGGTAATTGATTTTGGTATGCTAATTTAGCAAGGTATTGGTTTTGAATCTACAAACAACATTGATTTGATGAAGAAATCCTGAGTGTTATTTTACTTTACGAAATGAATGTTGCATCCATTTGCTTTGATGGCTTCCCTCCGTAAATTGGTATCATGGTTTAATGAGCGCCTTTTTTTCCCCTATTGAGCAGGTGGATAAATAGTTCAACAAGCCTTTATCCCCTTTATTTTAAAAAGCTAAAGCATGTAAAAATTGTTTCCTCTGGTTCTTTTTTTTGCTCTTTCTATTGGAATCATGTAGTACCTCTTGATATTGCACAATACCTGCTTTAATATTGTATTGGACTCTTTTAGAAAAAATAGTGGATCTACTTTTTTTTCCAAACAACAAAAGAATGCACACGTTTGGAGAGCGGACTACCCCGCCAAAACTCGAATCCAAAATCCTTGATGGGGAGTAGGAATTCGGGATGGATATTGAACCGGCTTATTTCCATTTAGATCTACACAACATGATAAGCCCTACAAGATTCTTTGGTTGGCTTTCACTTGTATTTTCAGTTCTGGTTTTGTCCTTCACATATGCTTTTTCACACCATTTTGTTCCTTTTTTGTCTTCTTTTGCTGCTTTTAATGGTGGGCAATTTGGTAATTAAAGTTCCAGTGTTTCAAATGTAGTATGCGTGTTCTGGGTTCGTTTCTATAGATGAAAAGAACGACAAGTTACATACGTTTCTTAAATTTTAAGATATGAACACCACAACATGCACATCTCTTGTATCACCATTCATATCCACTTTCATACAAAACCACTCTCTCAAATTAGTTGATGGGTGATATTGACAAGATCATATATGGTGCTTTTATCTCCCTTGATTGTTTTATTTCCATTGCTTTCCAGGACTAATAGTTTGGACCATTAATAGGGGGAAAAATAACATATCTTGAGTTGTACTAGGATACCAGCAACATTTCATTTTTTCAACTCTCTTTCTCTCTTCTTTTCTTTTTTCCATAGCTTTTACTAGCTTGAACTATTTTGAAAGCTTCTCTCGGGGTGGATGTTCGCAGCTGAAAGCATAGTTATTTAGTTTCTCTTTCCTATTCTTTTCTATTTTTATGTTCATTTTTCTTTTTCCTTTTTTTCTTACTTTGGTTTGCATGACTGGTAACTATATTGATAGATGATGCACTTTCTCATTCTCATGAATATTTTGTTGGCCTTAAAGGATTGAGAATCTTAGAGGGTAAGTTCTTTGTTCCTGCATTTTCTTGATGGATGAGCTTTTCCATCACTTTGAAATTTATCATTAGTGCCTACTCCATTTTGCCAAGTTGGTCGTATTTTCTCCATACATGCTGACTTTTCAATTTTCAATGTCTTGGGCAGGAGGTGATGTGGTTCGCTTTGGTTCTCTGAGTTGCTTGCGATTTATTGCAGGTTGTGCTTCCCGGGAGTGTGGCTTTATGAATTGTTTTGTTTTATATTTTAGGAATTTCTAAATGGGTTGGTCGTTAGTTTTTGCCATCAGAGCAGAAGTTGGGAGTTGTGCTATAACTATGGGGCTGTCCAATTGGTGGCTATCATTTTTCTTTTAGCAGGAGTGTGTTATTTGCACACAGCTTTGTTTGGGATCTTAAATTTGTTGGAGGTGCAACTGGTTTGAGTGTTTCAAAAGGTTCGAATCTCTTCTAACTTTAGCGACATCTTATATTTGTTGGTACCGATTTTCATGATAAACCCTCCTCTCTCTCTCTCTCTCTCAAAACCAATATATGTGAGGTATTTAGTTGTTCCGAACTCAATCCGGTAATTGATTTTGGTCTGGTTATTTAGCAAAGTATTGGTTTTCAATCTATTGACTACATTGATTGGATGAAGAAATCCTTAGTGTTATTCACTTTACAAAATCAATGTTGCATCCATTTGCTTTCATGGCTCCCCTCTACAAATTGGTATTATGGTTTAACGAGTGTCTTTTTTTTCCTATTGAGTAGGTGGATAGGAAAAAACAACCAAATTTTTTGAAGTGCATTATGCTTCATACAAGATGAACTTTGGTCGTCACAAAGCCATGGATACTAAAATAGGTAAGGCCGGAAGGCACATATTAAGATTTATTCTTGCTTTAATAATTTTTTTAATGATGTCTTAAGGCTATTTCTGATTGATTGCTGCTTCTTAATACCGTGAGTTAATAGTTTTTTTTTATCTTTGTAGTTTCAGATGATTGATTTTCCCTGGTTTTGTATTCTCTGTGTATTTAACCCACTTTACCTAAAAATACTTCAAAATTAGAATTACACGTAAAGGGATCGAATACCGTTAGTAGTTAAGGATGGTTAGTAGTAAAGTAGATGGCTAGGATTTGATGAATTTCTAGACCTAACTGTTTGCTAACGCTCAACGACTAGCGGCGTAGATATATACCTTGAGCAATTGGTTTCTTAATTCAGATGGAATCTCCTTGAGCAATTTGCATCTGTCCAAGGGGAAGTGAATACACAATCCCTCCCCAGTACTTAAGTTCCTCAAATTTTGAAAACTAAGTACGAGAGATGTCGAAAATCAAGTTGTGTAGTATACACTTCTTAAAACTGAATTTCCTTTCCCCTTGGCTTTTTATGGTTTACTCTCTTGTCCGTGCAACATTATTTCTCACGTTGCCTGCTACATGTGGTTCTATGGGCATGTACTTGGGAAAAACTCATATCTTTGCCAATCATAAACAACTATGATGTTAGGTTATTGGGTTCGATTTCAATCTAAAATGTTGTTTTGGAGATTGCAGCAGATGAATTGTCACCAAAGGTGGGCATTCTAATATCTTCCACTATTGCCTTGGTTTAAGTGATACATGTTTTCTAGTTTGGTGATGAACAACGGATGCCTTTTTCCAGTAACGATCCAATTTTAAGGGCGTTCCTTTTCCATTGATTTAATTTATTTGAATGCATGTCTGTAATTCATTGAAGATAAAAAAGGCTGTATGATCTGCTCTAGATATGCTTTATGGTAGAGCTTAGGCTTACATTATGAGGAGCAAAAATGGGAGGAATTTACAAATTCATATATCAAATTGACACCTATTGGGGACAATCATAATGTAGAAAAACAAGTAATTGAGTAGTTTTTAGGCCTTCAACTACATTAGCTGTAGTATTTCTTGGACAAGTGCTCATGTTTTCCACTACGAATGGTTACTGTTGCTTATTCTAACTTAGCCTCATCCCCTTCTGAAGTGGTAAAAGAGTACGTCAATGTAGAACAACTTGCTCGAGGAAAAAAAAATGGAACTTAGGAAACTATTAAACTGCTAAGAAAATGCATAATGGGGGTGGTGGGGTATGACTTGTGGCTTGTCATTTTGGGAGGATCATTGGCTCTCTTCTTATGCTATGAATAAGTTTGTGGTAGCTCCTACTCCCCACTCAATTTATTGATCAAAAGGTGTTTGATCCCTTCCATTCTTTTGTAGCACACCTACTTTCTAATGCAGTGTGGGACAAATTAAGGGTACTCCTATTCTAGGTTGCTCCATTACTTACTTCAATTGGCTTTATCCATATTTTCAGATTTGCCTCCACCATCTGTACCTACATTGCCATGAAGTTCCTTAAGGCATTTGAACAAGTCTTTTAGATGCAAGTTCAATAAAATAAGTTTCTCATGATATCTATAATATATTCTTGGGACTCTGTAGATTCTACTTTAAGACAATTATCAGAGGCATATCTTGTATGAATATGTGATTGTGAATCCTGTTGAAGGTCATTTGCTCAAGATTCAAAAAGACATCCGGCACTTGCAGCTCTTTATGTTGTGAAGATGCAAGAAGACAAGTCTGTTGCAGCTTGAACATCAAAATTTGCTGCAGTCGGTACATTAATAATCAATGTATGCAATATCTGTTGGGTTGTTTGTTTCCCAACACCAATGTTCAAGAAGTCGCTAGACGTTAGTCGGGCGGTCGGCCACCTTCGAGCAATTAATCGTTAGTTGGAAGTAATCGGATCGTCGTTTAATTCCTTGTTTTACATGTATTGGAGAAAGCATGATAATTTGCAACGTGCATAAGCATGTGTACCTTTGCTAGTATGCCTTAAAAGACCCTCTTTGCCCTCCGATTTCATATCTACCCTATATAGAAAGGAAATCCTCAGGTTGGCTTTCGCGCGTATTTTAAGTTCATATTTTGTACTTCACTTTTTATTTTACGCCGTTTTGTTCCTTCTTTTTCTTCTCTTGCTGCTTTTAATTGTGGGCAACTGAGTCATTACAGTTCAGTGGTTCAAATGTATTATGCGTGTCCTGGGCTTGTCGCTATATATGAAAAGAACGACAAGTTAAATACGTTTCTTATTTTTTGAGATATTTTGACAACACCACAACGTGCATGTCTCTAATCTCGCCATTCATCTCCCATTTCACATAAAACCACTCTTTCAACGGTGACAATATCATATATAGTGCTTTTATCTCCCATGATTGTTTTATTTCCATTGCTTTGATAGGGGAAAAAAAAACATATCTTGGGTTGTGCGCGGACATCGGCAACATTTCAGTTTTTCAACTCTCTTTTTCTCTTCTTTTTTTTCCTTAGTTTTTGCTAGCTTGAATTATAATTTGAAAGCTTCTCTTTGGGGTGGATGTTCGCAATTGAAGGCATAGTTTTTCTTTCCTTTCCTTTTCTATTTTTACTTTGATTTGGTTTGCATGGCTGGTTTGTGTGTTGACAGATGATGCACTTTCATGAATTTTTTGTTGGCCTTGAAGGATTGAGAATGTTAGAGGGTAAGTTCTTTATTCCTGCATTTCTAAAGGTTAACTAAAATTTTTATATTTGTTGTCATGTGGTTTATAGATTGGTCATGCCCTTTCTTTTCATGATAAACCTGAAAATTCCATGCAAAACTTGATTATTGCATGCACATGCTACACGGATGTTTTATTCTTAGTTGCACGAAGCGGGGGCAGGAGCGGGAGCCGGAGTGGGGTAGCAAAGGTACCCAAAAACTCCTAAGATTGGGAGCACCTATGTATATTTTATTTTATATTTTATACTCCCTCCGTCCCTTTTTAAATGTCCTGCTTTTTAAATGTCCTGCTTCGTAACTCCAACTTATTAAAAAGACATCATCATTATACCTTTCACATCAACTTTTTCCTCTACTTTCCATACTTACCCATCATCATTACACTTTTACTCACTAACTTTTCAAAATGGAATCTACTTTTAGGGACAAAATAGACAATACACCAACTTTTACCCACTAACTTTACAAAATAGACACTTATTAAGGGACAGCCCAAAATGGAATACTGGACTCAAAAAAAGGGACGGAGGGAGTATATTTCTTTAAATAATCCCATACTTTTTTATTTTTATTAAACAAAAAAATATATATTTTCATGCACAATTATTAGAAATAGTAAGAATGTTGGCCCAAGCCCACACATGGCCCAAAGCAAAATATAGAGTATAACCCTAAAATTATCACGTTAGATGAAACAGATCGCCCGACAGATATTGCGTCCAAACAAGATACATATTCTCCATCATTATGTTAGCGGTCTTATTAATGGAACTAAATATTAACATGTTTTGCGGGAGAAGAGGTGGTAAAGCCGAATGTATTCATTACTTCGAGTTTCCTTGCAAAAAGCTGGAACAAGTATTCTTCGAGCAACCTTTTTTTCTTCTTTTTTTTTCATTTGTCTACTCCTCTTCCCCATTGGAAAGTTTCTTAGGGGTCTTCTGGTTTTGCTTCTAATTTGCGGCAGCTGAAGGGGCTGGAGAATTGTCAAAGTGGAGATGATGAAGAGTGTACGAGTAGGATAATGGCAGCATGGGTTTATTTCCATTTCACATAGCATCAAAAGCCATAAAAGACCCTCTTTTCCCTTCAATTACTTCATATCTACCTTACATAAAAAGAAAATCCTCAGGTTGGCTTTCGCTTGTATTTTCGGCTCCAGTATCGTCCTTTACTTTGCTTATATATTATGCCATTTTGTTCCTTATTTGCCTTCTTTCGCTGCTTCTAATGGTTGGGCAATTGGGTCATTACAATTCTAGTGGTTTAAATGCAATATATGCATGTGATGGGTTTGTTTATGTGGATAAAAAGAACAGCTAGTTAAATATGTTTCTTAATTGATAAGATATTTTGAGAACACAACGTGCACGTCTTTTATCTCGCCATTCATCTACCCTTTCACACAGAACCACTCTCTTAACTTTGTTGATGGGTGACACTGACATGATCATATAATGTTTGGTTGGGATTTTAATTTGCTCCATTTCTTTCTCAATGAAAAGTGCCTTGTTACGACTTCCGGCAATCCGATGACTTTTGACCCGCCCCCCCATACTTGAAGCATTTAAAACCTTCACTTTGGAATTGATTTCGCATCCTTGAAATAGCAGATTGAAGCTAATTTTGAGCGGGCGTTGAAACCTTATCCGCTCAGTTTTGAGTGTCAACCCTGGAAGAAGTACTTTGGCCATCACTAGTGGAAGAACCACCCCTAGAATAAGAGTAAAAAGGCTGCCCGGACGCCCTACTATTGCTGCCCGGATCTCGAAAACTTCCTCTTTTCTTGCTTTTCAGCCACCAAGGCCTGATTGTAAGCTTTTGAAATCGTCCACAAAGATTGCATGGCAAAGGTATCTTGTAGGCGTCAACCCACTTACAGTGTTCTAAATGGCGGCCGCCAGGCGCTCGGCGGCAGGTCACCGCCATGCCTACACCCCTTGGAGGTTTGTTCGGCGGCCAAGGAGCTTTGGCGGAGCTAGGCGACGCCTAGGTTAGGGGTCGCCGGAATAGTCAGATCTAATTCGTATACAGAAACAGAGCATCGTCCGAGGCTGTATATTGTTCGTTAGAGGTTCGCCGGTGGTCTGGGTGGTCTCGCTGGTGGTGTTTGATGGTCATCGGAGTAGTCGAAAGTCTAGGTGTCTTGTCGGAGGCGGGATATGGTTGCTGGTACCAGTTCGATTAACAGAGAGAGAGAGAGAGATGCACCGACTGAGATTGGGAAAGTGTGAATGTTTTAAGTATTTGTTATGACTCAAGACTATTACGGAGTATATGTTTTCAATATATATATATATATATATATATATATAGGGGCCGGTTCCGTAGACACCCCAAAAAACACCCAAACAAACACCCCATCTCAGCCTTCTATTTCAAGGGCTGAGATCAAATCCCACTTCATCCCTAAAAATACAAATCACGTCTGCCCCTTCTCCCGTTCTTGACTTCACGTTCTGCTCCCTCCAATCCGACACCCACCCCTTCACCTCCCTCCACTCCAACACCCACTCCGATCGACGAGCTCCAACCGTCAAGTCTGGGATAAAATAGAACCTGGATTATCAGCTCCCCCCGAAAAACACCACGAGCTCAGGTCCTTCTTCTGTCACGTCCTCCATTTTCGACATAAAATATAAAGAGTTTCATAAACAAATACCTCACAATAAACCGTACGACACCAAAATATCATTAGCTTCCCATACCACACCCCAAGTCCAAGTGTTCAAAATATTACATCTAAGGCACGACGGCCCCGAATCAGATTAGACAACAACGGTCAAGAGTTTAGAGTTTACAAAATGTCCCATAGTCAATTGAGTTATCACATAAGTTACAAATACATCTTCAAAAGGAATTTACAAAGATGCCTAAGTAACTCTACAATGTTAGCTTTTCAAAACGTGTCCAACATCCAAGCACTCCAATCATGCTCGTTACCGCCCAGAGTTAGTACCTGAAAAGAAATAAGGCTTGAGCTACACTAGCCCAGTAGAAATGCTACACAGACAATATATGCAAGAGAAATGCAGGAACGATGAAACGACATGAACAATTGGTAGCCCAAGCAACTGACAATCGAAACGGTTCAACAATCCGACAAACAAGCCAGGAGACTCTGAATACATCCCAACCATTAACCGTTTCCATATCTCGCATATCCAAACCGTCTCGCGTTGCGTGTCATGAGCCGAAGCTCCTGCCGGGCTATTCATGGAACCCCGATATCCCCTGCCAAGCACCCACCTCGAAGGTTGGGCCTTGAATAATCAATATGAGCATTAGCTCCTGCCAGGCTATTTATGGGACCCTGATATCCCCTGCCAAGCACCCACCCGTCGATGGGCCTTGAGTGTTCACGCGTTGTGTCAACAAAGTTTCACGTGTCTCAAATTTCATAACGTCCCGTTCCACTTCAAGTTCATATGATAACTAAGACAATTTCCATCGAACGAAAGTTAGGAAGTGCCAAGAACGCACAAGAGCTCAACAAGGGTGTTCAACAATGATAAGGAGTGTTTTAGATGCACTTAGAATGAGTTGAAAATGATCGGGGGTCAAAACAATGGGTTTTGGAGCAAAACAGTGAATTCTGGAGATAAGCTCACTGTATGGATACGAGAAAAAAATCCGTATGGATACGGGTCGGTTACGAATTTTCCAGCTTGTTCCGTATGGATACAGATTTTTGGCCGTATCCATACGGGAGGCTTACGAGCGGTTTTTCTGCAGATTATCAGAAATTCAACAACAACCACAACAACAACAACAATGGATACAATTTCAAGCAAGGAAAACACTTCTATTACATGTATTGAGAGGTAGAATCCCTACCTCGAAGCCGAAGAACGAAACCCAAGAAGATACGAGCCCTAGCTCTCCGAAAACCTTGATTCGAACGGGATACGACTCCACCGAGCTCCAACCGGTGGGATACGGACTACAATACGCGTAGAGGTCGAAGGATTGAAGGTTATTTTGGTGGGTTTTTGAGTGATTTTGGTGAGAGAGCAAGAGAGAGAGAGAAAACCGTGAGAGAGGGAGAGACCGGGAGAGAGACGTGAGAGTGGATGAGGAAAAAAAATGATTCAATGCTCTCTCATCTCCCCTATATATACTCATATATCCACAAATCACACATTACACCCTTTCACATTCAATTCCACCACTTTAACCCCAAATCACATAAAGCCAAACATTCCGTTTTCCTTTTCCGAAAACTATGCGTTTAATAAATATCAACTTTGGATAAAATAAATACGGGTCTCTACATCTTCTCTGCTGCGTAACCTCGACCTTCAAATTTCCACCAGGTTTCGCTCGACTCCCCAAATTCTCTCCCCGCAGATCAAATTCGACTTCTTCCGAGTCCGAATTTCACTATTCCGTTCGTATTAGGGTTTTTGGTGGCGATTTGGGAACGGTTCTAGGGTTTGGAGGCTCGTATGAGGTGAGAGACGGATTTTTAGAA
Organism: Rhododendron griersonianum; assembly: GCA_018127125.1. Lineage (NCBI taxonomy): Eukaryota > Viridiplantae > Streptophyta > Magnoliopsida > Ericales > Ericaceae > Rhododendron > Rhododendron griersonianum. The sequence goes on from CM030789.1 coordinate 32,822,351, forward strand.
GGAGGCTCGTTTGAATGCTTCTGTAGACCACAAAATCCTAATCTATTGAAGCTCAGTGATGATTCCTGTTATATATCCACTTGTCAAAATCAGTTTAATTTTTTTGTAATACTTGGATTTTTATTCTCTTTATTTTCAAGCAGAACTTCAGCTTAATTTTCAGAAAAGAATGGGCCATGGAGTGTTATCTGTACTTCGGCCGAAATTCAGTGGTGTGTTGGGCGAAGCTCTAGATGTAGCTGCCAGATGGAGTGGTGATGTTGTGAGTAACTAAACCAGAGTTTTTGTTCTGAAACCATGACTTTGGTGGCTGATATTTTAAGCATCTTTAACTCAGAGTTTTAGCAAATTCTATTTGTTTTGAAGTTCAGTATGTTAGAAAATTTCAGTTGTGGTGCACTAGAAAATTTTATCTTGGCTAATCTCTTGAGCATCAAAGTATGTGGTGCACTAGAAAATTTCAGTTGTGTGGTAGGAAGCATCCAGTCTTGATCTTTCTCTTCTGATTGGCAATACAGAGGTGCTACAGATACCAACAGAAATGTATATAGGGTACACAGGAAGACAAGAAGAAGAGAAAAATAAAACCCTTTTGGTTTCTGTAGTGTGTCTCTGTTTTTCCCCCCTCCCAAAATTAGTTGTTGTGAGAAGGTTGTTGGAATTCTTTTCCCAACATTTCTCTTGTTCAAAGCAGTAATCAGTTCTAAAAAGCTACTAACTTTAGATTTGGAGTTTTGATGTGCGATAATTTTTTTGATGTTACACTTAGTAATGATTTTTCTTTTAATTGTTTTCGTCTCCCAGTTGATTTGATGAAGCCTGGCGCAACTATCATTCTCCGAAATGCAAAGATTGACATGTTCAAGGGATCAATGAGGCTTGCACTTGACAAATTGAACCGTGTCGAGGTCACAAAACCTGGTTGAAATCTGTCCTCCATGTTGCAAAGAGAAGGAAAGTCACAAGCATCTATTCTTTGGCTGCTCTTTTTCCAAATTTGTGTGGTCTGTAGTATGGAGTAAATCCTCATCTGTTTGTGTGCCCATCTCTCTTGTTGATTGGCTGGATTGGTTTGCCCAAAATGGGAGAGCTTCAAGTGTAGAATTATGAAATTTTCATTGCCAGCTGCAGTGTATCTCATCTGGAGGGAGAGAAACTTACGATTGTAACTTCCAGGAGTAGTTTTTTTTGTTTTCTAGTAGCCTCCTTTGTGTGGAGTGCTGTTGGTAGTATAGCTGTATAGTCAGGAAATCTTTGACCTTGTTTTTGTTTTATGGTTTTTGTGAAGCCATTTGGTCTCCTGTAATAAAAATGAGATGTAATTCATTTGGTAATGGATTTTTGCTATAAATGTGGCTTGTGAATGTTTATTTAGAATGTTCATTTGGTTCCTGTTGTTGTTGTTGTATTGACTGACTGAGACGCGAGACGTCGGGTTAGGACCAAAAAACAGGGGAAACTCTGCCGAAATTATTTCAGAACCTATCTTTTTGAACGGACACGACACAAGGGCACTAATCTATGATCAAAACAAGCTAGGATTCCAGCTTCATCTGACCAAACATCAAAGAACAATTACATAATAAAATCCAGTGACAAATCTAATCATTCAATACAAGTGTAACGATTCAATCTTTCTTACATTCAATTCCATCCTCAAAATTAATCCATAAAAAGAACTGAAAGCACAATAAAACTGGTCCATCCCATTACATTCACTTCCAAATTGAAAGCACAATAACTAGATTACATTACAAAACAATGAGCTTGATACAATAACCCACAAAATACAAGTGTATTATCTGCATTATCTGCTTGCAAACCGTGTAATCCTCTTCCATGCCCCTTGAATCCTTGATTAAAGATCGGTCCAACAAGAAATAGCTTGGGAAATAAAACAAAACTGAATTTAACCCATGAGAGGAAACCGATCATGAATGTGAAGTAAAGGAATTGAAGAATAAAACCGTTTGATTCGAGTAGTACGCCACGGAAAGAGGGAGGGAGTCGGCGGCGGCGCGCGGTGGAGAGTCGTTGGCGGCTGGGCTCGTCGGTCGGAGTGGAGGGAGATGGAGAGGTTGGGCAGCGGGGGTGGGTCTCTCAGACGTGGGAGAGAGAGAGCGTGAGAGAGGTGGTGGGTTGTCGTCGGCCGGGGCTTGTCGGTCGGAGCTCGTCGGTCGGAGTGGAGGGAGGTGGAGTGGTGGGTGTCGGACTGGAGGGAGGTGGAGTGTCGGACTGGAGGGAGCTGGAGGGGTGGGTGTCAGACTGGAGGGAAAAGAAGAACGAAGGGGTGTTTTTTTGATCTGCTGTGAAAGGGGTGTTTTTAGGGGTGGAGTGGATTTAATCTCAGCCCTTGAAATGGAGGGCTGAGATGGGGTGTTTTTTTGGGTGTATTTTTGGGTATCTACGGAACCGGCCCCATATATATATATGGGGCCGGTTCTAGAGACAATACATTTGACAACACTTTTGAAAACACATGTAAGGACCCGTATTTTCGGAAATTATTTAAAGGTTTATTAATAATAGAAATTGAGGAAATATGTGATATTTTGTTTATATGATTTGGGGTTTGAATGAAGGAATTGGAAATTGAGGGAGTGCAAGTGTGATTAGTGTATATGTTAGTATATATAGGGTGAGTGTGTGTGTAGAGGATAGAAATCCCAACTCTTTCCTCTCTCTCCCTCCCGTCCGACTCCCCCCTCTCTCCCCCTCTCTCGGCTTCTCACTCTCTCTCACTCATTCCACCACCAAAACTCGAAACCCAAAGAACCCAACCCTTTCTCCATCTTCCTCACGTGCCATTGAGTTCGTAACTTGTCCGGTTTGGCTTGGAGATGAGTATTTTGGGCGTATTTCAAAGTTCGAGTTCAAAGGTTCGCGTGGCTCGACCTCTTTGTGTGTTCACTCCCGACTTCGACGTAGGGATTTCTTGCACTTGTTATGTGTTTATGTGTTGATTTTGCACCTTGATCGTGCTTTAGATTGTTGGTTGTTGTTGTAGTTGGATCCTCGAGAATTCTGTAGAAAATCTGCTCGTAACCACTCCGTATCGATACGGGTTTTTGCCGTATCGATACCACTTGAAAACAGAAGCTTCAAAAATTTCTGATTTGAATCCCGTATCGATACACCGTTTTGCTGTATCGATACCAGATCATAATGGACAGTATTTCAGCTTTTGTTCCAAACTTCGATTGTTTCGACCCCATCACTTCTAGCACCTCTTAAACGTCTTTAGACCATTTCTAAACTCAATTGTTCGATCTCTATTGACTCCCTGATGTTTCCGTTCCCGAGACGCTTTTAAAATGTAACTTTGGTGTCGTTGTAAGCGGAGGATGGATCGTAAGATTAGTTTAGGGGTGTCGTAGGTTATGTGAGGTATTGTTGTGTGTGGTAATGGATAGATGGGTGTTCGTCTAGCGTTTTGAAAGGAAAGATCAAAATCCGTGTTTTCATGATCCGTTTAGTTGTTCTCTTTAATTCCTTTGGTGCTTATTCCATGAGGTTTAGGTGTCGGTATTAGCGAGGGGTATGCCGTAGGGTGGTGATGGGTTGGTACGTTACGTGTGGTATAGTGGTATATTTAAAAGGAAGGGCGTGTATTAATTTATTAGTCGGAGTCGCGATATGGTTGACGGTTTGGAACGTTTTGTAATGTAATCGACGGGGTGGATTGGTAAATCGTTTAGAATGTTTAAAGTGTAACCGATGTTGTGGTAGAACTGTTTGAGATGATATAATAACTTATGTCCTATGAGGTTCAAGCGTAGAAGCAAATGGATAGAGTATTGTAGGATTATATATATATGTGGGCTTAATACGCTATGTAGGATTCGAATAGATAAACTAATGAAAAGGCACGAACATATACATTTGTGGAGTTATGTAATGATTGATTGAGATTTCTGGTACGACCGGTAGATTGGTGACGAAGTTGATTATGAAAGGATGACAATTATGAAAAATGTAAGAGGTGACCCAAGTGGTCGTTATTGAGGGAAAAGACTCGGGGTGACCCTACGCTCGAGGGAAGTAGACCCGAGGTGACCCAAGTGATGATTATTATTGAGGGAAAAGACTCGGGGTGACCCTACGCTCGAGGGAACTAGACCCGAGGTGACCTGAGGGAAAAGACTCGGGGTGACCCTACGCTCGAGGGAACTAGACCCGAGGTGACCCAAGTGATGATTATTATTGAGGGAATAGACTCGGGGTGACCCTAAGCTCGAGGAAACTAGACCCGAGGTGACCCAAGTGATTGGAAATGGGGAATGCCTAATTAAAAGAAAGGAAAGGTTTTGCAATTAAGGGATTTGGTGATGATAAATGTGGACACGAGAAAGATTGTGGTTTCGTACGAAAAATAATAAGATGGTTTGGAATGGCTTATGGACTAGCGTGGATTGATATGAGTTTATTAATGTATTTAGTCTGAGAAGTAAATGGTTAATGACATTTAGGAGAAGTCTAGAGTCCTTTGATTGTAGCATGCAGCTTGTTGATAGCCATATAAACCTTAGGCATATCAGTCTTTTTTCATTCACTCTTGATGCATAATCCGGCATGTTTTCCTATAACTTGTGTATAGATTTCTCTACTGGGCACGTGTTTGCTCAACCTACCATTTCAGGTTCATTGCAGGACATGGTCATGGAATGTTCAGAATGCATGCGGGCATTATCAAGTAAAGCTATTTTGAAGAGTACTTAATTATTCTTGTAAAGTGAACTGCTATTATGAAATTTGTAATTTGGAAGATTGTATTTGTTGACCAGTTTGAAGAATTGGAAACTGTATTGTATTTTGGGATAACGTAAATACGATTGTGAGGATTTTGTATTTCAAATGTTATTATTATTTATGTTTAAAAACGAGGTCGTGACAACTTGGTATCAGAGCATAGGTTTAGAACACCTTGAGACCGTGGGGAGGCTTTTAGTCTCATGGGTTCAAAAATCGCTGCATCTTTTTTTTACAAACCATTTGTGTGCTTGCATGAATGATGTTAGCCCATTGTTGAGTCATTGCATTGGTATTATGATAAAGTGGCGTAGGGTTGTCGTCATGTTGGAAAGGTTGTAGACCTGCATCGTATAGCAATGTGATAAATGCTGATAACTTTCTTTCGTATGCTTTCATAGTAGGATGTCTTCGAGACATGGAGATAGGTGTGGAGAAATAGGGGATCGTGAGTACCAGGGCTGTAGTGTATATGGAAATAATGAGGTGAGTCAGTGTGCTAGGGATGAAGCGATGTTTCCTGAGATCGTTGAGTGTGCGAAGGGTGTTAAGATTCTGGAGGGTGCGCAGATTGGTGTGAATGTGGAGGAAACTAAACGTCGAGTCGTTAGTGCGAGATCATCCTTAGAGAGTGTTGAGAGTTCAGGAAGGAAGAAACCTAGGGTATCAAATCCCTCTATTCAGGATCAGTAGGGCCTTAAGCCACCTCCTTATTCCAAGACTTCGGGAATTCTCCTCAAGCGTCAAATTGTGTGTTATCGATGCCGGCAGTCTGGTCATATTCGTTCTCAATGTCCATGGCATGGGGGATCTTGTCATACTTGCGGCGAACTTGGCCACATGGCAAGGAATTGTCCTCGGGGATTGGGAGTACGTGGTGAGTCAAGCTTCGTGCAGCAGCATAAACGTTCACCGAAACAACAGAAGCAGTTCAGTAGCTAAACCATATCCTTCTACTCTCTAGCTCTCAGAAATGTTAGTTGTTTGAGGTATCTTCCTCTCTTTGTCGTTCGAATCGTTCGCTATAATACTTTTGCTTTGAAACCTTGTCATTCATTGAGGATCCCCTTTTTATTCATGTTTAGAATTGAGAATCAAGAAATCTTAGTCCTCGCGTGTTGAGAAGCATTAACAGATCATGTATGTCGAGACTAGAGGTTAATCGTTCCATATTGAAGTATTGCCTTTGACTTCTTTAATTTGCTTATAGCGAGATTTGATCTGATTTGGACCGGGATTGGTTGTAGCCATGATGGTTGGTGATACTCCGAACGTGATTTTGTAAGAGTTATTACTTTTATTATCCTCTTTCATTGGCCTAGCTGAATATTGTTAGGATTGTATCGTAAACTATTTATTCTGTGAAATTCGTTGTGTAGTTGACCTGTTATAAATGTCATGCAATTCATTCCTAGTTTTTCTCAGAAATATTCGAACTCTTGTGGCGAAATATCCTATAACACATTTGCTATTAATGTTGACGAATGTTCCTTGTATTCCATTCAGAGTTTTGTTTTGACATCATCTTGCTTGAGATAAGTTTTCATTGATCGGTTGAGATCCCTGTGTTGCGACTATCAGTTTGTTTGTCTATCAAAGTTGTTCTGCGCAAGTTCTTATGTTACAATTCGACCTATAAAACCCGATCTGTGGTCACATCCTTTGTGTTATGCAAATTCCTTGGTGCCTTAAATTCAGACTTTGGTGCTATTGTTACCTGCTTTCGTGCCACCATTTAATCTGGTTTCCTCATCACGGAGTCATGCGATTTGAACTTGTACTCGCCTTGTACCCATTTGCTTGCCTAGACCTATTCGGTTGGTGTGAAACTCGTTGTTGCAGACACTAGTCTGATTGTTGGAAATTGCCATTCTACTCAAGTTCTTATGTCGTAATTGAAATCAAATCTTGTGGTGACATATTTATTGAAATCCATTAGTTGTGTCGGTCAATTCAAATTCACTCGTTGTGGTTTCTTTCAGTGTCACACAACTTGGTTGTAGTCTCTTAAATCTGGGGACACCTGGTGATTCGTTTTGTAACGCTCAATCTCAATTTGCTAGAAGTTCTTACTATTTCTGGTGTTGGATAAAATTTTGATCTTGTATCAGTTAGTTTGCCAGAGATTTGTTTCACTACCCTTTACTTATCCTTAGTATCAATATCGTTCAGTTGTTAAAAGGTTGTTCACTGACTCCGTTGACTTGTAGAGCGATAGGAAGGTTATGAGCGATCATTCCAAGATCCTTCGGATCATCGTGAGATTGTGCATTGAGTTTGTTGTCTAACTGCTTTAAAGATTCCTTATGTTCTCTAAAATTCGGGTACCTCGTTATTGTTCTTTGAAATTCTTTGATTGGTGTTGTTAGAGTTTTGGAGCCTGCTCTTTTCATTTGAGATGTCAATCGAATTCCTTTCATGGTCTTAGAATTACTCAACCTAGAGCAAGAATTTAGTGCAACTTTTGGAAGAATTGGTAAGTGTTCTGGACTCGCTAGATTTGGTATTAAGGAGTACAGTGAAATCTATTTGCCGGTGATATTTGGAAGTTTGAGGGAGAATGACCGAAAGGAGAAGGGTAAAAATTATCACGGATTGCTAACCGCATAGGGCCGACCAAAGGATCGTGTTGATCTTCGCCGTCACCCAATGTTATTTGAAGAAAGGAAACCATGTGCTTTGCAAATCATCATCACGTTGGAGTTTGTCTCGTCTTGGATGGAAGATGAAGCTTTGATCGCGAGAAAGATAGGTTAAGTGTCGGATACGGCGCGTGTCTTTCGGATACCCAAGCGACGACCGATGAAATCCAGTTGGAAGAGGCGCTTGATCACCGCACCTTCTAGATGGAAGTCTCGGGAAGTCAATTGGACTATTGGGTTGCATTTATAGGTAAGATCTTTATGCTTGTATAGGTCACCGTATATAGAAAATTTCTCAATAACAAGGGGAAGCTTAGAAATTGCGTACCCTCTGGCAATGCCGCCGAAACTTTTGAGCATTTGCGTTGCGTTAGATATACGTACGGATGTCGAGGACGTACGAGCCGAATTCGTTGCATGTATTAGAAAGGTTCAAACTTAAGTTAGGAGCCGACGTGTCCCATGGTGAGAATCCGATACGTATCCCAGACTTGCGTAGTCAAATGTTGAGAAGTTAGCCGATGTCATTAGTACAAGGTTACGTGGAAATGGGAGGACGAGATTAGAAAGATATACTCACATTTGTTGCGGTTTGATTGATATGAATTCTTTTGACATAGACTTTGATGGTGACTGAATTGTTGTGTGATGGGTAGCATTACAGATGGAGTATGTTGATGTGTTGCATGTTTGGTTGGACTTGGTTTAGTAAATTTTGAGGACGAAATTTCTTTAAGGAGGGAAGGGTGTAAGGACCCGTATTTTCGGAAATTATTTAAAGGTTTATTAATAATAGAAATTGAGGAAATATGTGATATTTTGTTTATATGATTTGGGGTTTGAATGAAGGAATTGGAAGTTGAGGGAGTGCAAGTGTGATTAGTGTATATGTTAGTATATATAGGGTGAGTGTGTGTGTAGAGGATAGAAATCCCAACTCTTTCCTCTCTCTCCCTCCCGTCCGACTCCCCCCTCTCTCCCCCTCTCTCGGCTTCTCACTCTCTCTCACTCATTCCACCACCAAAACTCGAAACCCGAAGAACCTAACCCTTTCTCCATCTTCCTCACGTGCCATTGAGTTCGTAACTTGTCCGATTTGGCTTGGAGAGAAGTATTTTGGACGTATTTCGAAGTTCGAGTTCAAAGGTTCTCGTGGTCCGATCTCTTTGTGTGTTCACTCCCGACTTCGAGGTAGGGATTTCTTGCACTTGTTATATGTTTATGTGTTGATTTTGCACCTTGATCGTGCTTTAGATTGTTGGTTGTTGTTGTAGTTGGATCCTCGAGAATTCTGTAGAAAATCTGCTCGTAACCACTCCGTATCGATATGGGTTTTTGCCGTATCGATACCACTTGAAAACAGAAGCTTCAGAAATTTCTGATTTGAATCCCGTATCGATACACCGTTTTGCTGTATCGATACCAGATCATAATGGACAGTTTTTCAGCTTTTGTTCCAAACTTCGATTGTTTCGACCCCCGATCACTTCTAGCACCTCTTAAACGTCTTTAGACCATTTCTAAACTCGATTGTTCGATCTCTATTGACTCCTTGATGTTTCCATTCCCGAGACGCTTTTAAAATGTAACTTTGGTGTCGTTGTAAGCGGAGGATGGATCATAAGATTAGTTTAGGGGTGTCGTAGGTTATGTGAGGTATTGTTGTGTGTGGTAATGGATAGATGGGAGTTCGTCTAGCGTTTTGAAAGGAAAGATCGAAATCCGTGTTTTCATGATCCGTTTAGTTGTTCTCTTTAATTCCTTTGGTGCTTATTCCATGAGGTTTAGGTGTCGGTATTAGCGAGGGGTATGCCGTAGGGTGGTGATGGGTTGGTACGTTACGTGTGGTATAGTGGTATATTTAAAAGGAAGGGCGTGTACTAATTTATTAGTCGGAGTCGCGATATGGTTGACAGTTTGGAACGTTTTGTAATGTAATCGACGGGGTGGATTGGTAAATCGTTTAGAATGTTTAAAGTGTAACCGATGTTGTGGTAGAACTGTTTGAGATGATATAATAACTTATGTCCTATGAGGTTCAAGCGTAGAAGCAAATGGATAGAGTATTGTAGGATTATATATATATGTGGGCTTAATACGCTATGTAGGATTCGAATAGATAAACTAATGAAAAGGCACGAACATATACATTTGTGGAGTTATGTAATGATTGATTGAGATTTCTGGTACGACCGGTAGATTGGTGACGAAGTTGATTATGAAAGGATGACAATTGTGAAAAATGTAAGAGGTGACCCAAGTGGTCGTTATTGAGGAAAAAGACTCGGGGTGACCCTACGCTCGAGGGAAGTAGACCCGAGGTGACCCAAGTGATGATTATTATTAAGGGAATAGACTTGGGATGACCCTACGCTCGAGGGAACTAGACCTGAGGTGACCCAAGTGATTGCAAATGGGGAATGCCTAATTAAAAGAAAGGAAAGGTTTTACAATTAAGGGATTTGGTGATGATAAATGTGGACACGGGAAAGATTGTGGTATCGTACGAAAAATAATAAGATGGTTTGGAATGGCTTATGGACTAGCGTGGATTGATATGAGTTTATTAATGTATTTAGTCTGAGAAGTAAATGGTTAATGACATTTAGGAGAAGTCTAGAGTCCTTTGATTGTAGCATGCAGCTTGTTGATAGCCATATAAACCTTAGGCATATCAGTCTTTTCTCATTCACTCTTGATGCATAATCCGGCATGTTTTCCTATAACTTGTGTATAGATTTCTCTACTGGGCACGTGTTTGCTCAACCTACCATTTCAGGTTCATTGCAGGACATGGTCATGGAATGTTCAGAATGCATGCGGGCATTATCAAGTAAAGCTATTTTGAAGAGTACTTAATTATTCTTGTAAAGTGAACCGCTGTTATGAAATTTGTAATTTGGAAGATTGTATTTGTTGACCAGTTTGAATAATTGGAAACTGTACTGTATTTTGGGGTAACGTAAATACGATTGTGAGGATTTTGTATTTCAAATGTTATTATTATTTATGTTTAAAATCGAGGGCGTGACAACACATTTTTCAAAATTCCACATGGGACCTTCATACAATTGATCGAAGCCATTCAATGTATTTAAAACATGTTTTTAAGGGGTGCCATAAAAAATCAACTCATTAGGATATCGGTAAGGGCTTGATCGGCTCATTTAGTTGATTCCTGTCAAATTTGACAGAATAAAATTGAATGAGCCGATCAAGCCCTTGTCGATATCTAAATGAGTTGATTTTTTACAAGAACCCTTAAAAACATATTTTAAACAAATTAAACAGCTCCAATTATTCACGTGGGGCTCCGAAAAATGTGTTGTCAAATGTATTGTCTCTAGAATCGGCCCCTATATATATATATATTACCAAACATTGGATGAGTGTGGGTGTTGTTTTGGTGCTTGTGTCAGCGTGCACATGGGTTGTAGGAAAAGTAATTGTGTGCAGCTTGGAAAAGTGAACAAGCATCTCTTTTTTTAAGTGGGGCACAACTATACTCATCTCTTTTTTTATGGGTATTTGAAAACTAATGGCTACTGGGCCGCAAAAATATTTATTAAAAAAAAACGTCAAATTGCTTGGCGGCCGCCTAGGCGGGCTTAGCGCTTGGAGGTGGGTTGCCGCCCTACTAGCGCCAAGCGCCATTTAGAACACTGCCCACTTATGTACCTCGCAACCATTTCATCTTCACTTTCATTCAATTCAACTCTCGCAACAAGTTAATGGAATGCCTCCGTGTACTCATCAATACTTCCAACTTGTTTGAGACTATGCAAATTTTTGTAGAGGTTTTGCATATAGTTGAAAGACAAGAATTGGTCTTTTAGTTTCTTCTTCATTTTTTCTCATTCTCTAATCTTTCCATTTCCTCTTCGTTGCCTAGTTTCTTGTAATTGCTCCTAGCGAGCGGAAGCTCTTCCTTTGAGACGGATAGCCACTAACTTCACCTTCTTTTCCTCGGAGACAACTCCATAATTGAACATTCTTTCAAATAGTATTCATCCAATCAACAGCATCCGGGTTAAGGCTTACATTGAACTTGGGACTTCAATCTTGATGGTATTCACCCACCTATAAGGAGAGTGAGTGGAAGGTGGCCTACGCCAATTTGGATCACCAAAAGGGTTGTCAAAGTGACTTTGAGAGTCCTCGGACCCTCCACCACCCACACACGACACTTGCATGCTTTGCAACATCACCTTTAGGGTAACAACTTGTTGTTTCAACTTTTGCATCTCATGGTACTTGTTGTCAAACTCATTCTCTTCACCATTGTTCACCATAAAGCCTCTACCTCTACCTCTATGAGCCATTACAATACAAACAATCAATTCTAAACAAGCAAATCAACCCCAAAGAACCTGCACCGAACTCAGTCAATTCAGTCACCAAATTCAATCAACTCAGTGATTTTAGACCCAAACTCAATCAACTCGGTACAATAACTCAGCCAACTCAACCAAAATTGATCAAACTCAGTCCCAAACAGCGTAAAAACAACAAAAAATCAACACTAATCGCAGCAACACTAATCGAACCTAAAAACACAGATTCGAGTGCCAAAAGAGTAGATTGGAGACTCTTACCACTGTTATGAGTGCTGAAATGGTGTTTGGCAGGTCAGAGAAAAACTGATTTGAGGTTCGAAAATGGCACATCGGAGCAAGAATCACTGTTTTGACTGCCGAAACAGTGTTGAAACAGCAAAACAAGCACTGAAAGAGGTGGAATAGGCTGGGTCGTGTCTGAATCGAGCAGATTGAGCCCTGTTGAGCATCGAAATGGTTGGAGAAGTATGAGTTGAGCTTCGAAAATGATTTAGGTTGTCCGAAATAGGGAAAATAGCTTCAAAAATCATCGACATGTGGTTTTTCAGGGTCGAAATTGAGTTTTAGGGCCTTTGGGTTGCACAGATCTGTAGATTTCGGTGGGATTGGGGGCTCCGGCAAGGTTTTTCGGTGCCATTTTAGAGTTCTGTCGATGTCCCGGCAAGATGAATAGTTGGGATCGAGCTTAGAAGCTCTGATACCAAATGATGCAATTCCAATATCATATAGATTAACTTAGAGAAACTCCCAAAACGGGTACAAAAGAGTCTAAGCTCTTGATAGATAATACTTCAAAAATGATAAAACTACTAAATGAAGAACTCCACACATATATATAGACCCATTACTACTAAGAGCATAAAATGACATAAATACCCTTGCTACATTCTACATCACTTGGAAAAAGGATAAGATTTGAAATCAGACGTTAAGTGGAGCTGTGATAAGTTAGAGTGTGAGAACTAATTTACCATATTACCTTTTCATGATTAGGATTGAGTTTTTTGCCATAATCAGAGAGAAGTTATGGAGAAAGGCATTGATCGATCTTTGCAAAATTACAATTCCAGTCGTATTGTTTTTTTTTTTTTTATCAACATCAAATTTCATTCCAAGAAGCCTAACGGCACTTACATGAAATAATCATAACAGTCGGTAAGAGCTAACTCTACCGAATACTAGGAAATGAGCAAACCACAAATGGGCATACAAGCTCAAAGATGCATTACTGCAAAAGCAGACCGACACGATGCGGCGTAGGGTCCATCCTAGCAACGGTAGACTATGTAGCACCGACACTCCAAAAGGGCGCCGTGTCCATGTATTGGACACAGGGACACGGCTGTAGACACCTCCCAGGAACGGGGCATCGCCATACAGATTGATCGTTTGTTAGCTCGTTTGGTTGCTTGCTTCATAAACCAAGATCGTGGACATTCCCATGGCTAGGAACATCGCCACACGATAGCGGTTATCATCAAAACAGAGTCGCCACCCAGTTTATTAAAACTAGGAAAATAGATAGAGATTCTGGGTACGAGAGCCAAAAGTACAGTAAGGGGAAGGTGTTAGGCACCCCTCTCTGCCCAGTCGTGAGACTGGCCCATAGTTATTCAACATAAGACATGTACTTGCTTTATTTAATTCTAGCACGTAGTCTGTTTTTAGTCTTTAAGCAGTTAATGGTGAGCCAAGACTGTAATTGAAACATGCATCAGAAAGCAGAACACAAAACAAACTGTCCCAGGGAAATGGATCCCGCGACCGGTGAATGGATGTCACGGCCGAGGGATCCTCCTGGTTTTATGTACTGGCCGAGAGATCGAAGTCCCGATCGGTGTTCTTCCTCACACTAGACAGAAAAGTTAGCAGATAATCAAAACACTACGATTAAGCATAAATACAGTAAATAAATCAAACCAGAGGCCGTTGGGCCTCACCACCTTGATCCCTCAGTTGCTTGATTGTTTCGGATTGATGGTGATTGACTGATTTCTTCTTTGAAAACCCTAGGGTTGGGGTTTGAACTTCGGGGTTTAATCGTCGGATTGATGGCTGCCTTCGGGAGGTTAGGGCTTTTGAAGAGGGGATTTGAGAGAGTATTTCTGCAGGGTTTCGTGGCTTGAGAGGGTGCGAAAGTATATGAATCTGATTATTATTTTCGGAACCCAAAGGCCCTTTATATAGGCAATTGGTGACTCACTCCGGCCAATCAAAACGCACGATTGCAATTGCAATGCAATACAAACTCTTCGTGGTGATCTCTGAGCGTAGCCCGAACGCATCGGGGAGGTATCGTAGTTGAATCAAATAATCGACAGAACGTTCCAGAGTCTGGAAAATAGATAATCTGGCGGCCGTAGAAAGGATCTGGCGGCTGAGGAAATGATGCTGCGGCCGAAGGATAGATCTTGTGGCCGCGGGATTGATCTCTCAGGGAGATTTTCAAGCAACAGGTTGCTCGGGTGAAGAAATGATGTTAAAGCCGTGAGATCAATGTCACGGCCGACAGATGGATTCTCCTAGGATTCTGTATTTCTGTCTGAAAGGCTATATGGCTCTGGATTGGGTCCTCTAAGTGGCTCAAAGTTCTTACCGTAAGTCCTAAGGTTCACAAAAAGTCAATCAGCAATCATTGTATCCATTTCATCATCGGGATGGTCCCCAAAGTAGGACTTGAAATAATCGTTAGGCGAAATTGGGGTGTCTACAACGGCGGGGACACGTATTGGACACGCCACGTGGCGTGTCCAATAATTTTTATTATTTTTTGATAGGGGACACGGCGGGGGACACGGCTAGGGGTCAAAATGTAATATTTTTTAAATTTTTGGGGGTTAATATGAAATTATTCAAAACATTTGGGTTAAACTGTAATTATGCCTTTGAACAAAATTTATACAATTTGTGAAATTATTCATATACAATGGTTCATAATTTTTTTTTATATATGTACATATATTTATTTTTTATTTATTTATACACGTGGCGTGTCCCCCGCCGTGTCCGTGTCCCCATTTTTTTAGAATTGCCGTGTCTGTGTCCGTGTCTATATCCGTGTCCGTGCTACATAGACGGTAGATGAGCAACCCAGAGCTCAAACCATTAGAACACTCCTTTAAATGGCTAATGTTGGCTTTCACGGCAAAAGGGACGACTCCCTCACAGCCGCAAAGGGAAGCTCCAGAGCGATTTTCTGCTGGCACTTCGAAACTCCGGGTGCGGTAGAAGACCAGACAACCCACAACAAGCCAGACCTCCTTGCAAGCACACAAGCTGGGATCTGGAATCCAGACCGGATAGAAACCAACCACCAAAACTCATTCAACGTCTGCAGAGCCGGAGGCAGCCGAAACCAGACGGCAAACTCCGACAGCAGCCGACCACACCACAACACCACTACCGAAAAGTGAGAACCAGCAGCCACCACACAGAGAAAAATTATTACCCACCACCAGCACCCACCGGATCTGGGGAAACCAGACCGGGACAAAAATCCGGACGGAGGAGGACCTCGCCAGAGAAGAAAAGGCACAAAAATGGCCCAAAAACAAACTAACCTCCTAATCCTCCACAAACCCTAATTATTACCTGCCAATTGAAGACCAACAGAGCCCGGCAGCCTCCGAAACACCAAGAACCAGATCCGAGCTCGCTTCGGAAACCACCACGGCACACGAGCCGCTGGAGCTAAGCTACGTCGCCGGGATCGCCTGGGCTGAAGACAACGAAGCTGGAAGAGGAGTGGGAAAGCAGAACCGAGATCCATGGCGTCGGAAGGAGGGGGGCGGGGGGGTGGAGGCGGAAGAGGCGGCAGCCCCAACCCCCCAAACGGAACCCTTGCTCTGGAAAGTGTAGAGAGAGAAAGAAGAGAGAAGGAAACGTTGGAGGTTTTGTGCAAGAATCCAGTCGTATTGTTGAAGATTCAGACTTTATCACACTGTAAGGGTTCATAAGATGTGCCATTTACTCATGTGTGAAAGAATCCAACTTGGGATGAATTGTCATGGTTTTTTAGTTTGTGCATACGGAATTGGAGCAACAAGTATCCTGTAAAGGGTATGTAACCATGATAGGAATGAAATGCAGGAGCACCGTTGAGACATAAAATTTAGTTTGTGAAGGAGCAGTTAGGTTGTGTTTGGTTCGCTGGAAAGATTTGCAAGAAGAAACTTTACAGCCCTGTTCATTTTAGAATTTTGAATTTGGATTTGTAGGTAATGAGTGTAGAGGGAAATAAGGGTAATGATTAGAGAGAGAAAAAAAAAATGAGAGTAATGATTGGAGAGAAATGGAATAATGATTAGAATTCAAAATCCAAAACCCTTAAACGAATGGAGTCTAGTTGTTCATTACTTGGTCTCCTGACGACATGGTCCCTGTTGTGACGTACAATGTGTCAATTTGTAGCAAGCCAAATGTCAGAATGATCAGTACTCCAAGGGAATGACCATTGCATTCTGCCTTTATTCCTAATAACAAAGACTTTATATTATTCCTTCGGAGTCCATTAACGAGCTACAATTGGGGTGGGATTATTGTTATATTTTCCATGGTTTCATCCCTCAGTCTTAATGGTTTAACAACCAATTGTGAAAAACTCGGGGTCAGGTTGTCATGCTTCATCTATTCCAAAACTACCATTCAGGTTATTGTTATTGTTTTGTGTAGTAGTTAACTGACTCAAGTCTCTTTTAGGTACTCTAGGGCGCCCCTGGACATTGTGGATGGTTGTTTTTTCTCTTTGAAGCATATGGAAAGACACCTTTTAAACAGTTATGTTTTCCGTTCATGTTCCTTGTGCTTATGGTTTTGCCATCATTCTTTTTTTAACTGTGCTCGTTAAGGCTTGCCACCTTTCCTTAAACGAATAAACAAGTTTGTCTTGTGCTAATTCATACGAAATGTTAGATTAAAGTTTAGTTCTTTGCCATAAGCTGATAAGTCAACTTTGCCATAAGCTGATAAGTCAACATATAGTTCCCTTTAGTCGGGAAATTCTCTAAATTTCAAGAGATTTTGCTTCGAGTTTCCCAGATGTATAACTTTCTTAAATTATTGTTGTCAGATTGAAATCTACGATGTCAATGCGATCACTACTACCTCAAAGGCTCAAACTATTCAGCAATGGCAAGTTGGAGCCCAGGTTACCTTTCATGGTGTCCTTTTTGGACCATCCTCTTTGTAGCCTATATTCATGCTACCTACTTCATAGTAGTTAGCGCGCGTACTTTGAGGAGGTGTGTTCTATCTGCCCAACTAATAAAAGCCAATGAGAATTGACAATGTGGTGATAGATGGGCTCTCTCATTTGCAAGGGGTGAAAATTCTAATACACACAAAGTAATTGACTTTGGTTACGCTTTATGTTTAGTACAAATTTATGGGGTAGTGGTTTGATCACCATGCCACAAATAATGCAAGGAAAGAAGGAAATTTGTTTGTCTCATTAAAAACTCTTTTAATTAATCAAGCACTCTTCGGTGACGCATTTTACTAAATCCAATCGAGGTTTCTCATAAGCTTTTTGAATCAAAAGGATTAGGTGGTATCAGCTCATAGTTCTTTTACATGAAGAAGAAAACTATGCATTCAATGACGCTCCTCCATTGGTTAACATTTTTCCATCTGTGTGGTGGTTTAGTTACTGTTATTCGTTTTTATTGGATAGCAATTGATCCTTGATTGAAAATGAGGGAGAATTGACATTGATATTTAGTTGTGGCTTTATTAAATATGGTAAATCTTTGATTCATTTTCAGTTTTGCTAACTAAGCTCTGCTCATGTATTTTTTGCAGGACCTATAAGCACAAGTAAAAGCATGGAAATCAGGTGTATTGGGCAGGGGAAGGTGGGGGGGGGGGGGGGGGAATCGAATATTCCCTCCCAACTGTATGCAGGGTAGTAATGAGGAGTGATTTAGGTTCGGTGCGGTTCGGAGTGAAATTTTCGAAGACCGTTTCGGTCCAAATATTTCCAGGACCGATCCCGACCGGAGTTGAATTCAGTTCGGTTCGGTTAAGTTTGGGGTGGGATCGGTCTGTTTCGGTTTGCCCAAAATACAAAATTTCCATTTAATTTAAAGTGTATATATGTAAAATACATGTGGAGGGCGTGGTCCGGCGGAGGGACCAAGGCAGTGGCCACGTCGCACCTATTCGCCAAACCAGTGAATCTACCACCCATGAGTCGGCGGTCTGGGTCGGTAGCCGGTCCGGGTCCAGCCGGGCCTGGTTAAGATTAACCGTGGTGTTGACCCGTGGGAGGGAACGGTTTGGTTCGGCGTACTTATTAATCAGTATGATCCGGTTCGGCGGTTCCCCGCCGAGCGGGTTGGAGGTTGCCCTTGTTGAAGCAATCAGTGTCGTACCAGCAGTCCGGCAGAACCCGTACTCGCCGGGCCTCCTGTCCCCTAACTTGAAAAGGAAGTTAGGAAGAGGTGGGCAGGAGGAGGCAACTTTGCGTCTTATCCGATCCCTTATATTTAGGAGCGGAATATGGGAGATTGGATAGGTTCAAGATTGGGATGTCTATCTGGGTCCGAGGTAGGCAGGCTCATCATACAACGTGTGGTAGTCTTATGGGAGTTGGACTCTGCACTCCATTTGGCTATAAAAGGAGGTATTCCCCTCTAGAATAAGGTAACACTTTCTCAAACCCTAAAATACACTTCGATATCTCCTCTCCTGTTACTGACTAGAGCGTCGGAGTGCCTGCCCCGGACCACCACGCTCTGGGCTTGGGCACTAACGCGGTTGCTTCGTGTGCAGGGCTAACCCATCCTCGTCCAAGCCTCAACCATCCAAACCACAAGGTCCAACCGGAGAAAGCTTGCCACCACAATTGGCGACTCTACTGGGGACAATATTAAAAAAAACAACAACACATCTTCTGGTGAAGCTTTCTTTCCGTTCTTCTCTTTTCCCAGTTCAGGATGACAGGCACGGACGGACGACCTCTCGGCCTTACTTACTTTGATCCAAACCTAGGTCACCACTCCTCCCAGCGGGCGGAGTTAGGGCGGAATGGCACTCTCACTGAGGGACCCGGCGACTCCAGGGTGGCGGGTTCAAACATCCCTGACCCTAGCAACCAAGCTTCAGGAGCGGCGGCGTTCCACATAGATGGTGTGCACCGCTCTGCAACAAGCCTCACAATTCCTCCTCCCCCCCCCCCCCCCGCCAGAGCTCCCGGTGAGCATGGCGGAGGAGTTATTGCGACTAAGAACACAACTACAAGAGATCCAGGCACATCAGAGCGTCCCACCCGTTTCCAGGTCGCGGGAACGGCGACGGAGGAGGAATGCTCTCCAGCCGACCCAAACGGCTGACACTGTTAGGGACTCTACCTTTACAAGGCTCGGCCCACTGTGTCGCATTGATGCTAGTGGCCGTATCCATCTGGAACCCGGACACCGAACCGGTCAACAAAACGGTGCATCCGGAAACGATAATGTTCGCCGAGCATTATTTCCAGCGGCAAGTGCCACGGCGTCAAGCGCTCGTTCAAGGTCAAGGGGAAGGCCGGACCAAACACAAGGAATCCCTCGGATCGGTGACACAAGAGATAATGCAGGAGATCTTCTTGATCACCCTGTTGGGTCGCGAGGTCACCAGGATAACCAGAGAACGGACAGATCTGAGGGGCGGCGATACGAAGAGCAGGAAAGGGGAACGAGCACTCGGCTTCGACAGCGGTCACCGGCCCATTCTACCAGTCGCTCCCAATACCGGCAGTCTGACCAGGGACACCACCGGCGATCTCCGGGTCGATCTGCCCGACGATCCAGACCTCAAGAGGAAGACAGCCAGGGGCTGCTACCGGAGGAGAGATGCGAGATCAGCGCCGGCGGTGGGGCTTTAACAGTGGTAAATACTCGCACCGGCGAAAGAGTCACTTACCGGGCCGCTCGGCATCAGGAAGAACCCCCGGTAAAAGGAAACAGAAGGGCCTCGGGGTCGAAGCGCCGAACCCCCGAGCCAAGTGTCGGCGGCTGGGGGGCTCGGACCCCACCGATCCATAAGAGGTCAAGGGATGACGCTCGAGAGAAGAGCTTCGTGCCTTCGGCGGTCGTCCCGCCGAAGGAAGTGGTTACAGCAACCTCGGCGAAAGGTGTCTCCCCCTTTTCCAAGGCTATAGCGGATGAGGTTCTCCCTCCCCATTTCAAGGTCCCCAAGTTCACCGTATACAACGCAAAGTCGGATGCGCCGACCCATGTGCAGCAATTCAAGTCCATGGCTGCGCTCTGCGGATTGAGCGAGGCAATGATGTGCCGAACGTTCTTGCTGAGCCTCTCGGACACTGCCATGCTGTGGTATACGCAGCTAAAACCAGGTTCAATAAGCAGCTTCGGCGAATTGGAGCGTTCATTTACGGCACGGTTTGTGGCAAGTAACCGGAGGCCAAAGACAATAGAAGCCTTAACGGACCTTCGGCGGAAGACATGCGAATCTTTGAAGGATTATTCTGAACGCTTCTATAATGTATACAATATGGTTGAGAGCTGTGACCAAAAGACTGCGGCTACGTCGTTCAAACGTGGACTGGATAGGAATTCTGACCTATCCAAGGAATTGATGCTACGGCCGCCGAACGATATGACAGAGCTCATGCATACCGTTGCCCGGTTGTTGCATGAGCCAAGTTGCATGAGCCAAGTACGTGAGCCAAGTTGTTGCTCTTGCTGGTTTGTTCAAAAATGTATTTTTTGACCATGTTGGGCGTGATCTCAATTCTCATGCCGATGCTCTTGCCGGACTGGGAGCCATATGTGCCGATCAGGGAGGAGAAAGAACGATAGTCCTCGGCGAAGTCCCATCACCGAGCTTCGAGCCGGAGCCACAGGAAGTGATGGACATCCATCAGGCACCCAGCTGGATGGACCCCCTCGTCTCCTATTTGAAACACGCCGTGCTTCCGACCGACCGCAAGGAAGCCCATAAGATCCGTTGTCAATCTGCTTCCTATTTCATCGATCCCTCTGGCACTCTGTACCGCCGATCATACACTGGTCCCGACCTCCGTGTGGTGCACGAGCAGGAGGTACCCGGCATCCTCAAGGAGTTGCATGGTGGAAGTGCTGGTTGTCACACCGGCGGCCGGTCCTTAGCTGACCGTGCCCTTTCCCAGGGTTATTGGTGGAAAAGAATGGTACATACGGCTACAGAGTTTGCCAAGCAATGCAAATCTTGTCAGAAGCATTCCCCCCCTTCTCAATCAGCCGACCCTGCCTTTATAACCCGTTTCTAGTCCTTGGCCCTTTGCTCAATGGGGGGTGGACATCATTGGCAAGTTGTCTAAGGCTACTGGCGGCTTTACCCACATCATTACTGCTACAGACTATTATACCAAGTGGGTGGAAGCCAAAGCGCTCATAACTATCTCGGCCGCCGATGTGGAGAGTTTTCTTTGGAAGCAAATTTTTACCAGGTTCGGCGTACCATACGCCATTGTGTCAGACAACGGTACCCAGTTCGTCGCCGACGCAATTAAGGCCTTATACAAGAGGCGCGGTATACAGATGAGAACAACTTCCGTCTCTTATCCTCAAGGGAACGGACAAGCCGAAGCTGCCAACAAGGCTATCTCTGCCGGCTTAAAACGCCGACTCACCAACAAGCGCAGCAAGTGGGCGGAAGAATTGCCTGATGTTTTATGGGGTTACTGAACCACTCCACGGCGCGGCACTGGTCGTACCCCTTACTCCATGGCGTTCGGCGTCGAGGCCGTGCTCCCTGTGGCTGTTACTCGACCCACGTCTAGAACTACAACGTTTGACGTCCCAACGAACGATGCAATGCTAGCCGCCGAAGCAGATCGAGCTGATGAGCTTCGAGACAATGCCCACATAAAGCACGCAGATTATCAGCAGCAGTTGGCTCGGAGTTATAATAAGAATGTGCGGAACCGCTCTTTCAATGTGGATGATCTTGTCCTTCGGTAGATAGTCCAGAAGAAGCATTTAAAGAAGTTCATGCCGAAGTGGGAAGGTCTATTCCGGGTGGTTAAAAAGGTTGGCTACGGTTCATATGAACTCGCCGAGATGGATGGAACGGCGATTCCGAACCACTGGAACGCCCAGCTTCTTCGAAAGTTTTACGCTTAAATGTCTTCTGGCTTTTCGCCTCGGCTATGTGTTCAGCCTTCAGTTTTTATTACGAAGTTTGTTTCAATAAAGACTAGTTTGTTTCTGTTTTAATATGTGTTCTGTTACCCTCGGTGGTGTGATTATGCTCGTTGAGACCTGGAATGCCGAGGCACGCCTTTTCAGATTCTGTTCGGCAAAGACTTTGCATGCCATATCCTGAAGGGGGCATTCCCAGCATCTACCGATCCTTTTGATCCGGCGGAACCAACCTCGGTGGTGTGCTTCCTCCGGATCAGGGGCTGGGTACGGCGAGCTGGGACGGATAATTGTTAGAGAGACTATTGTTAAACCATGTGCATGAAGTGCAATACGTGGTCTTAACATGCATGAAGTGCAAATAGTATGAAACATAACTGAAACACTTGACACTTTCATTATAACAAAGTTGGTCCATTTCAAATAAAAACTGGGGCTCGGCTGAACAAAGTACTTTTTGCCGACCCTAGATCCTACAAAATGCAAACGAAATTCTAAGTTACGATGGGGCCGTCAGTAGGCTTCGCCGGCTCGACGGTGGTAGGATTGGGCAGCTCGGCAGGACTCAACGGCTTGTCAACAGTTGGATTGGGCTGATCGACGGGGCTTGGTGGCACGTCGGCGGTTGGGTTGGCCTGTTCGGCTGGAAGCAGGTGCCTCGGCAGATCCACAGGTGGCACCACTGGAGCCTCCCTTCAGTGGTCATCCTTGGAGACCTCGGCATAATCAAGGCCGACCTGGTATCCGCGGAGGAAAGAGGAGGCATGAGCGTCTTCGATTCCCTTCCGCTCTCCGTCTCTGAAAGCCTTTTTGACAAGGGCTTCCACCTGCTCCCGGTAGTAATCGCCGGCCTCGTTGTAACCAGCATCGCCGGCCTCCTCTAGCTTGGCCGGCAGCTCATCCTCCATCTGCTGCATCTCCTCCTTCAGTTGGTTCCGCTCGGCTTCAACTTCCTTGAGTTTCAGCAGCAGGCGGTCCCTCTCTTCCAAGCCAGTCTTGGCTTCAGCAACCTTGGCCTCCAGCGCCTCGATCTGGTCGGCGGCCTCCTTCACCTCCTTCCTCATTGCCTGCAGGTCCCCCCTTTGGGTCTTTTTGGTTTCAAGGAGGACCTCCATGTCATTGAAGGCCTTGCTGGCACGTTGCCCGGCCTGCGAGAAAAGGGAGTGAACATCTGGAAAAGGAAGTGAACTTTAAAAGATAACAAGGGAAACCCATACCTTGGCAAGGAAGAGGTAGAGTTCGGCCATGTTCTTGGCCTTCGCCGACTCCAGGCTCTCCATGTCCTTGGGGAGGGCCAGGCCCTTTAGAAGGGTCATGGCTAGATGAGGGTTCTCCTTCAGGCTGTCGCCGATCGTGATCACATGCCCATTAGGGCACTGGAGGTTCGGAACAAACAGCTCCGAATATCCACCTTCGGCGGGGCCAGAGGTGAGGATCTCCGTGTCCCCTTTTTTGGGTCTAACCTTCTTCCCAGCACCCTGAACTTCCCCCTCGGCGAGCGGGCGTTTTTCTCTTCGGCGGATGTTGCGGGTTTTCTCAGTAGGAACGGCGGTGGGCGGACCTTGGGGCTCCGGCTTGTCGATGGGGGCTTGCACCGTTTCTTCCTTCCTCTGAGGCAGCCCGGAGGATGAGAGGTCTTGGGCCAAGTACTGCGACTGCAGTGCTTGCCCGGCAAAGGAAGCAAGGTCGACTGTCTTCCTCACCATGTTTTCTTTATTTTTTCGGTTGACGTACCCGTTGTAGAAAGGGGTGTAACAGAGGAGGGTCGGCGCGTCTCGATTTGGGCACCGGAGCAGGGCGATCAGGTTTGACCACCTCCCTGTGATAAAGAGTGCCTTGTTCGGTGCGGAGCAATCTGCAAGTAGAAGAAGGAGATCAGTATGACGGATAAAGGTTAATATGAAAGACGATGCACAAAGGGAGATAAATACCAGGCTTGTCCCCAAGGCCGGGGAACCCTCGCACTCGAGGAATTTTGTACGGCCTCTCGACCGCCGAACCTCTCCTGGTTGGAAAGGGGTAGTCAAGCTGGGGATTAATGGGACCCCACTCGAAGTTGCCGGATACTTTGACCAGGACCATCCCCCACTTTTCAGTATCGTAGAGGCGGTCCACCAGGTGATCAAAATATTGGCGGGTGGTAAGGTAGTACTTGTCGTACTTGGGGGTCCTTGATACCACGTACATTAGCATCAGGTCCCCAAGGGTGAACGGCAGGTTGTTGATCTCTGCCAACCTTATCGCCGAGCACAGGATGCGCCAGCTGTTGACCGCCACCTGGATCGGCGCCAGGTTGTAGTCTGCCAGGAAGTTCCGAAGAAAGGGGTTCATCGGGAACTTTACCCCTCCCTCGGTGATGGCATAGAGAGGAAGGGTGATGAAGTCTTCGCCGAAGGGAATCCTCTCGGAGGCTACCCTTTCGACAAAGACATCATCTGGGATCGAGTATTTGGTCCGGAAGGCCTGTGTGAAGCCACCTGGACCGTCGCCGTAGAAGTGGCTGTACGGCATGGGTCTGAGACCCGTTGGAAGCGGGGGGATGAGGTCAATATCCCTCAGCGGGGGTGGTTCGGCACCTCCTGCTGCGTCGGAGGTGCTCGGCGGCGGACCAGCTGATGTAGATGTGCTGGTCTGGGCCCCGGTGGCCGCTCGTTCCCTATTAGTCTCCTCCGGGATGGAGCCGTGCGTGTCATCCTCGGCAGATTCGCCGGGGGAGTCACTCCGCCAGTAGAGAATGTCCCTGGAGGACCTGTCGTCAACTTGAAGGGGAATGTGGATGCCGGGGATGATTGGACCTCCGGCCCGCCGGGGAAAGTTGCTGGAGCTTTCGTTGAAGCTCCTATACCCTCTGCCGAGCGCCTGGATGGTCTCTTGGAGGTCTGGGTAATCTTCGGGATTGATGCTCGGCGAGTATGAGTTAGGATCCACCATGCTGAAGACCTAAACAGAATAAGAAATGGAGGGTGATGAGAATTCCTACTTCAGCATGGCTACTTCATGTGCATCTAAATCCCTGCCGAGGGTGGGTCCCCTGGGATCCTCCTCGGCGGAGGTCGTGGTTTCTTGTCAAAGTGTTGAGGTTGGCCCGGTGGAGGACCGCCATTGTTGGCGGTCCAGACGTCGGGCCACGGCCGCAGGCGGCCATGGGAGATCGACACTATTTAGGTGAAGGTAACTTTTTGTGCAAATGAGTAGTGTTGCAACTTGAAGTACTCAGAAAGAATCAGAAAGGGCAGCGGAGTTACCTGAGAATGCTGGGACTGGATGGCGGTGAGTGGCGGAGCAGCGGAGGCGATCGAAACGGTAGCAGTAGTTGGAGTTGCAGAGCAAAGGAGGCGAGAGCAGAAAGTGATTTTCTGTCCCGCCTCCCCGCTTATATAGCGGATGGAATGGCTGGGTGGAACCCTAAGCGTCGAACGCGAGAACCGAAGCGTCGCCGCTCCGCCCACTCTCGTCATGCCACGTGGAAGGCCTGCACCGTTTCGTACCGGCGTCGTTTCCCCTTCCACCACGTGGCACCCCACGCCGTTTCAGTTTCAAGGTGGGCTGTTCGATCTCTGACTCCCAACGGTCCCATCAGCCCCCGTTGCAACAGGTTCATCATTACCCTAAGATTCGAGAAGGCTCTTCACTAACCCTCACTGGACCGGCGGCGTATGCTCGGTACGTTTGCCTCAGGACGCCCTCTGTAGTAAGATTTTCTTATGCGGTCAACCCCTCCCACCTTTTGCAAGGGAGGAAGAGGTTGAGGGGCTATTGTGGAGGGCGTGGTCCGGCGGAGGGACCAAGGCAGTGGCCACGTCGCACCTATTCGCCAAACCAGTGAATCTACCACCCATGAGTCGACGGTCTGGGTCGGTAGCCGGTCCGAGTCCAGCCGGGCCTGGTTAAGATTAACCGTGGTGTTGACCCATGGGAGGGAACGGTTTGGTTCGGCGTACTTATTAGTTAGTATGATCCAGTTCGGCGGTTCCCCGCCGAGCGGGTTGGAGGTTGTCCCTGTTGAAGCAATCAGTGCCGTACCAGCAGTCCGGCAGAACCCGTACTCGCCGGGCCTCCTGTCCCCTAACTTGAAAAGGAAGTTAGGAAGAGGTGGGCAGGAGGAGGCAACCTCGCGTCTTATCCGATCCCTTATATTTAGGAGCGGAATATGGGGGATTGGATAGGTTCAAGATTGGGATGTCTATCTGGGTCCGAGGTAGGCAGGCTCATCATACAACGTGTGGTAGTCTTATGGGAGTTGGACTCTGCACTCTCTTTGGCTATAAAAGGAGGTATTCCCCTCTAGAATAAGGTAACACTTTCTCAAACCCTAAAATACACTTCGATATCTCTTCTCCTGTTACTGACTAGAGCGTCGGAGTGCCTGCCCCGGACCACCACGCTCCGGGCTTGGGCACTAACGCGGTTGCTTCGTGTGCAGGGCTAACCCATCCTCGTCCAAGCCTCAACCATCCAAACCACAAGGTCCAACCGGAGAAAGCTTGCCACCACAATACATAAAATATTTAGTTTGGTTCGGTTCGGTCCGGCGAAAATTCCAAGAAACCGCCACCAAACCGATTTGATTTCGATTCAGTTCAGTTCAGTTCGGAAAAATTTTGCCATCACCCCCACCGAAAACCGAACCGATCAGTCGATTTTTTTGGGATTTTAAAGTCCGTCGATTTTGTAACACCCCTAGTAATGACACTACACGAAATTAGGGTTTTTGAGACGAATGAAAATCGTCTCAAATTGCATGTTTTTCGTCACAAATAGTATAGTCACGAATAATATTTTGTCGTCTAAAGGTTGTCTCCAAAAACCACCTGGTGATGAAATCTATTTTTCGTCTCCTATTGTGCCTTTTGACGATGAAATATTTCTTCATCGTCTCCTATTTTGCTAATGTGATGACAAAACAATTCGTCTCTATTGTGATTATTATTCACGAAAAATATTAAATTCAAAAATAAATGTCCCAGATTGTCTCATGTCTGTCCATGGATTCAACAGTGTCGTTCATTTCTTAGTTTCGTCGCTAATAGTGACAGTAATTGATCAGGTAAAGTACATAGGCGACAAAATAAGTTTACTCACCAAAGGATTTATTTAAAAAATTATGAAAAATAGTACATGTGACAAAAGATTTCATCACCTATAATTGTAAATTAAAGCCAATCAGTGACGAAAGATTTCTTCGTTGGAAAGATTATCAGAGATACCTCTTTAGTGATAAAAAAAAAAGTCACCTTAAATATGTGCATGAGAAGTATAAGTGACAAAATAAATTGTCACTACCACTCTTATTGGAATAGAATATTATTCTGTTCATTTTAGAATTCAATAGATCTCAAACAAACAATTGAATTATACATTTCACCATAATAGCCACATATCTTCATAAACCAATATAATATTGTAGCAAACTAGACATCCATTATTAATGAAAAATTATGATTTTCTATGTATCTTGATGAAAAAAAAATTAGTGATTAATACTTCAAACATGTGTGGATATGTTTAAGAATTTTTGGAAGGATGTATGTATAAATTGCTTTCTATAATGGTGAATATTAAAATTCAATGTTGTATAATTATAGTCTGACTGTTAATTTTTCTAAGGTTATGAATTTATGAGCCTCTACTATATGAAATTTCTGGTCTGCCGCTGCCAATTGAGCTTATGTGTTGCAGTAAGTCTATTGATACAGCAAATAGGAACAGATTTTGTACATAGATTTGTCGTTGGGCTCACTACGGATCCCACACAAATGATTCGAGCCATTCATTAAATGTAAAATATTTTTTCAAGGGCCCCTCTATCCGATACTTATAGGTATTCGATCCAATCATCTAACGTTTCATTATCTTGAAATCTAGCTAAATGAAAAGTTAGATGATTGGATCGAATACTTACATGTATTGGATTGAGCTAAATTTTCGCGAAGGCCTTTGAAAAAGTATTTTACATTTACTGAACGGCTCGAATTGTTTTTCTGGGATTCAAAGTAGACCCCACAAATTATATGTGCACAAAATTTGTTCCTATTTGCTGTACCAAAAGACTTTACTGTAATTGTTGTGGGTGTTTCATGTTTGCATGTGCCTAGGCTGTTGAACCGTTGGTGGTGTCAGTTTTATATAATTTTCACCTCACCAGTTGATTGATCCTATGACTAATTGGCTAATTAGTTAATTGGCTTTAGTACTTTTTTATTCTGCTAATTAAGCATCTTTCGTAGGGAGGAGTCTTTCATTGTTTTAGTACTTCTGACATCTTTATATATGTCGTTGTTTGATGCTTACAAGTTTGCACATGACTTGGTGATTTTAGGAACCGGGCACCCTATAGTGAAATTTTGAAAAAGGTGTTCAAAAATTATCTTACTCTGCTAGCTTTATCAGTCAATCATACATACACCAAATTTCATACTCACTCAGTCCCAATTTTTTTAATCCTTTTTTAGAGTTCGTGTCAATTTTCAGTTTATTACTATATCTTGTGATCTATAACGTTTTAGGTAATTTTGAAAACTGTATTTAAAAAACTAATTAAGATCTATCAAATAAGATCCATATTGCATATAAAAGTAGTACCAAATGAAACATGTAACTCAATTTCTATCCAGTTAGGATAGAATAAGGTACAAAAGAATGGAGATGGAGGGAGTATATTAATACAAATAATTGACAAAAAAAAAAGTAATATGTCACAATTGTTCTAGGCGAATTTTTTTTATTTTGAGCCAAGTAAGCCAGTGCATAAATATCCTAACATTCTTTTTGTAGGAAATTGTGTGGCAAATAGGTTCAGATGTTTTTTTTTTTTTTGCACATGCTCTTGTTTTCGGAAATGAGTTAATTATCATAGGAGAGAAACCAGAGCACTATATCGTATCAGTAATTTTTTTTTTTGTCTTTATTTTTCTATTTTTTAGTAATAGTATGCATGGGCTAATGTATTAGGTGTTCAATTGTGAGTAACGTGAATTCACAAGTGTTCATTATATAGGATTAATTTGTCACGTCCTCAATTTTTAACATAAATAACTTTTCATAAATAAAATCCTAACGATAACATACATAATACCCAATTGGAGTTGCCATACCCATATCACCTAATTATAATTTCAAAAGATTACACTTTAAGGCACTACGGCCCATTATGGGCCTTATTCATAAGTACGATTAGGAAAAAGAGTCAAGTATTAGTTTGCCAGTGTTAATTGTTTGAGTCGTGCCTTCAGGCACGGGCATGCGCTAGTAGTCAAATAAAATGTAAAATGAAGTTACAACTTCAAAACATGATTTACAAAAAATGTTAAGTAACTCCTTTATGTCAGCTTTTAAAATATGATCAAATGGATCCACATCACTCCATGTTCCTGAAAAATAAAGGGTTGAGCATATACTTGTCTCGTAGAGGAAAATTTCAACTAACTCTAAATGTGGATGAGATGATAAGTGCGAAGAAAAAATCAGTTTTAGATCAAATACCACACAAACAAAGAATGAGCAAACGACATCTCTTTAATACACAAAATATCAAGGGACTCACACATAAACGTAGTCGAAGGTCCTTAACCTAAGGAACACCTGATATCACCATCATATACAAGAACTAGCGAATGCCCGTGCCTGAAGGCACGGCTCGAACATTCAACACACGCAAATAAATATTGAATAAATTCAACCAACTAAAACGCATAGAACAAATTTGAACTCTTAAAACTTGATGAAATAATGATATTTATCTCGACAAATTACCTGGTCGTCACTTAATTTTTGTAGACGTGTGAAGTACACTCACATAACGATACAACGTTTAATTTTGGTGTCCTTGTGACAAATGTTTATTAGCACTAAAAGAGTGACCATTTTAAGTTATAGACCGATGTCGTGATCTTAAAATTATGTTTCAATTTTTTTTACTCTTAAAGTATTGTTTCATAACAAAATGGACAGAAGCAAAGTAAATTCATATAAAATAAAATAAGCAAAGTATAGGTAAAATTTGTTGTAAATTCATAAATCACGCAACACGCGTACTAAAAATTCAATAATGTTAAATTGACTAAAATGTTATTGGACCATTACACGATGCTTTAACAACGATGTTTTCACGATGATCTCCTTGGTTCTTTGCCAGTCCTCGACATTCCTGCATAAAGAATATCGAGAATTATTAGATTTATCACAATTTATAACCCATTTTATGTAGAATCTAGGTGTGACAACGGAAGGAGAAGGACAACTTAGTACCTTTGAAAATGTGCAAACATTCTTCGGACCAATCAACTTTTAACACGAAGGTTACCACAGAGGCACAATGTTCATGGTACATCGGTTGTGTAGCCGGAATAATAAACACATATGCACGTCCATAAAATTGAGAAAGATACTCTTTGAGTATCTGCATTCCATTTTCCTAACAAAACATATATATTATAAAGTATTGCTATATTTTATAGACAGAACATCACATTAATTTTTTATCTCACCTTTACCTTTAAGATTAACTTCTTCAAATCGGATGGTACACATCGCAAGATAAATTCCGCCTTCGTGTCCTTCACCAAGAGCTCCATTGAGCCAGTGCAGTCTTTCACAACCATCTTTACATTATACCTAAAATGTATTACAAATAAATTATAGATATAAGTAGACTTTAAAAAAAAACCCATAAAATGCAAAATTGAGTTGAAATACTGTTATTTTTAAAGAAACCTGGCTGTTATTTCCACATCTTCTCCGCATTGACTACATAAAAACCAGCCGTACTGATTTTCAACTTCCCTAAAGCACGTCTTGCATTTATAAATCCATAGGTGTTCTTCGTATATTTTCTCAATGCGGCCAAGTATACGATAATGTTGCACCTATGAAAAAAATTCACAAATTCCAACTTTAAATATATAATGGGAAGAAAATATTAACCATTTTTCAAGTATGAAAAAATCTTACATTGGGCATGGGCACAAATTGTTTTATTTGAACTCTTTTAGCATTTGATATTATTAGCGTCTGTGGGATTGAGAATCCACATGTGCGATTCCATGATACCAACCTTTGTGTATCTTTGTTATCGCTAAACCTAGATTAGCACATAATTTGTTTAGAACAATTAAACGAATAAATAATATCCATCTCGATCTATGGACAATTTCCCAGTTTTCTCAACTTACCATTTAGGAATGCCGTCAGTACGAAATGGGTGGTTCACATATAGTTTGCTCTTCATGCAAGTGGTAAGGTACGGACCTAGAAGATAAAATATTTAAATTATTAGATTACATTTTTTGGGAAAAAAATGTTTAAAAAGATTGAGAGTATTATTACCGTCAAAGTCATCAACCTTCAACCCCGTAGCAAACAAAATATTATTATTGTTCAGATCATCAAGCATACGTGTCCCTTCTCTTGTTGCTATTTCATTCCATAAAGAAAGCCGAACAAACGTCATACTGTTTTTGAAATAGAAAACAAAGATTAACTTCAAATCGTTTGAATACATGTTATGGAAAAATAAGTCACCATACCTTCGGTCAAGTAACACCACGTCTCTAACCATAGAATTTCGTTTTCCAGCAATTCGACATTCCGTAACGTTAACAACCAATCCAACCACATCTGCATAATATATAGAAGAGATATAAAACAAATCTATGTAATATATAAACAAATTTATGTAATATAGTGAAGTAAAAAATTAGTGGACGACATCTTGGAACGTACCTAATAATTGCTCATACTTGTTGGTGAAATGGTGGATGTCTTGTAATCTTATACTGAAATCCCAATGAAGAGAGATTTTATCACACTTGAACACGTAGTGTTCTACCCTTGTGTCATCGGTGAAAGACATCTTGTAGCAGTACGGGACTAATTTAAACTTTTCATCAGCTTCCATAATCTCCACAGATTTGAAAAAGTAAACCCTACCCTCGTAAAGATGTTCTCTAAAGTAGGCTACTTCTTCGGGCCATACAATGGCCTCCATGGCATGACCCTATAATTGGAAACACAAAAAATTACACACATTCAAATAGCATATGTAATAATAATTAATTTAGTTTGAAAAAATGTCTACCTGTTCATCAAGTAAGATCAATCTGAGCGTCATGGAAGGTAGAAGCGGATTAATCACTTCTACCATCCTTACCAATCGAGCTTTTACCCTCCATAAATATCCGTTTTGACATAAATCAGCAAAATGAGGATAAGGGACGTCCATTATATCACCTATATGAGTATTAAAGATTTAACAAAGTATGTAAGATAAATCGATTGATATCTATATAAAGCTTAAACTCCAACACAAATTAGGAGTGCTTACCAGTTGTGCAATTCACATGTACATTTGGCACTTCAATTACACTTTCTGCATCCCCTTGCTGTTGGACTACTTCACCTATGTGCAGTGCAATTTATTTTGATTATTTTGGTTGGCTAAGTATATTTCAAGATTTTTAAAAATAAAAGCTAATGCATGCATACCATTACGTAGGTCAAATTCAACATTTGTCTCTTCATTTGGTTCTTGAGCATTGTCATGCAAGCCAACCATTTCAGACACGTGTGACACATTTATTGTTTCATCTATATTATTTAAATAAGAAACTCATTTATGTTAGCAAACTGAAAACCGCAATTTATGAGATTTACACATATATTCGCTCACCCTTTGGTGGGCCATCTTCTCTATTTTGCTCTTCCATTGGTACTTGAGCATCCTCATGCGTCTCGACTACGCTCATTGGTAGCATTTCATTGTCACGATTTATCATGTAAACGAAACACAAAAACTCAACTGCAAATCACTATTACTATAAATGCATACCATTTTTTTCTTTATTTTCTTTGTGAGCACTCTCATGCCGACAAACGCTTCCTTCATCTATATCCATATAAACAAAAGAAAGTCAGTATTGTTAGTAGAGTAAAAAGCGCAGTTTAGAAATCTTACCATTTGGTGGTTCAATTTGCATGTTTTGCTCTTCAACTGGGTCAATTTCCATAATACTTTCATTCGCATTATTCATCCTGCAAACGGGACACAAAAAAAATGAAGATGAGTAACTACATAATGCTACACTCCAACCCTATTGAGTTGTTAATATTGAGATTTCCCGTTAGCGCACGACTTGAGCTCAACTGAGTCACTTCTCGTGTTGCTAGTCACAAACCTAAGAGAACTAACCCCATAATATTCACTTGAAATCAACTGCATGAAAGGATAATAAAAATGTGGATTGAACTTAAAACAAATTAAATTCATATAAGACGACAAAAATACTAAAAATATTTGTTGTTTGACACTTTTTTCGTTTTTAGTAGCTTTTTCTTGCTTTTGATCGTAATTTTTTACTTTTTAGATGAAAAAATTAATCCAAAAAAAATAACGTGTATATAGCAAAGAAAAGATGAAAAAAATTCTAAAAAGGGAAAGAGTAGGAAGAGAGAGGCGGAAAAGGATTTTTTTTTTGATTAGCCGGAAAAATTTTTTTGATTAGCCGAAATTATGTTTTTTGATTAGCCGGGAATTTTTTTTGATTAGCCGAAATTTTTTTTTTTGATTAGCCGGAAATTTTTTTTTGATTAGCCGGACATGTAAATTTTAAAAAGGGAAAGAGTAGGAAGAGAGAGGTGGAAAAGGATTATTTTTTGATTAGCCGGAAATTTTTTTTAGATTAGCCGGACATGTAAATTTTAAAAAGGGAAAGAGTAGGAAGAGAGAGGCGGAAAAGGATTTTTTTTTTGATTAGCCGGAAAATTTTTTTTGATTAGCCGAAATTATGTTTTTTGATTAGCCGGGAATTTTTTTTTGATTAGCCGAATTTTTTTTTTTGATTAGCCGGAAATTTTTTTTTGATTAGCCGAATTTTTTTTTTTTGATTAGCCGGAAATTTTTTTTTGATTAGTCGGTAAAGATAACCCTCGGATGAATTTGGTATTTACCAAGCTGCCATTTTGAACAACCAACGGTCTAGATTTATGAAGGGTATAAATCTGGACCGTTGGTTGTCTTTTGGATTCAAACACCACCCTGTTATATTATAATCTGGACCATCTCTAGGGAACACCAAGTAAACGTAAAGAAAAAGAAAGCAAGGAACGACAAAGAAAAAAATTCATCATGGTAGTAAAATAATTGGGACAAATATATTGGCATTAAATCTACTTTATAGTTTGACCGGATCCGTAATTGACTTCCTTAAGTAGGATTACTACCTTACGATTCCTTCTGTACGTATATATTAGTGACTAATTTCCAATCCAACGGTTGAAAAGGGACGAAAATTATTACCCTTCTAATTTGCTGTTCTTGGTTTATGCAGCCTTATACCGGAAATAAAAAAAGAGATGAAACACTCGCATCTATTAACATGAACTGATCTTATGACTAAATACAAAACACATACAATTGAATAAAAAATAGTCTACTACTATAAAAACCAAATAACTACAGGTTCATTCCTCATGTGTTGGGCATTCCTAGTTATATGGTAAATTTAGCACTTGTCACATGCACTGCCATGAGTATTTTTAACGGCATTAGAGGAAAGTGAGTTATTAAGAATGTTTTTGTCTGCTTAGCACACATGGTTCAAATGGGAAGGAATTTATGAAGAGTGAATGAGAAGGTAAAGATAGAACTTGGGAGGGGATTGAGTCCCGTGCATGAGAACTGAAAAAAATCATTGAAGTAGCACATCAGAATAGAACTTACCTCATTATTGGTGTCTCGGTGATGTCTGCAATGGTCCTTATGGTTCAGAATCAGAGGTTGAAATCAAGCAGAAGACAAACAAACTTTCGGCAGAAGACAAACAATAAGAGGTTTCCTTTAATTCTTAACCCAAAATCTCGACAATAATTCCTTATAGAAGGTATAAACAAATGCAAAAAGGAAAGTATGAATAGAAGGCCGAAAACTTTAAACGGAAAGTATGAATAATTCCTTTAATTCTGTAACTCATAACTCGATCGTAACTCTTCAAATGCAAAAAGGAAAGTAGACCATGTTTTGGATTATCCTAGACCACGTTTGTGGCATATAGAATCAAATCCATATGAACATTTAACGGCAACTGTTATTTGATTTTTACACAATTTCCGGGATATACAATTTTGGGGGATTATAGCATATTAGGATTAGGATGACTTCATTAGTTGTAGATTACCATAATTAGTCACTAATTTCCGAAATATTAGGCATGATTGATTCAAAGTCATGTAAAAGGATTCCAAGGCATGTATTTCCAATCCAACGGCTGAAATTTATGTACCAATCCAACGGTGAAAAATATGTACCGCTCTTCCATATTATATAGATTTAAAGTGTCCACATGTATCTTATTGTATTTCTACCCCTTGCGTTATATTGGATTGCATCATGCATTGTAACAGTTGTTTGCAGGCACCTGCAAACACAGTTATTTAGAAACAAATGCAAATCTCCAATTTGATGTAACATCGCTAGATAAGTAATAAGACCTAATATGATTTTACCTTTTTTCCTATTCATTAAGCTATACTCCTTGCGTTTCTGTATTTCCACCCATTGTGTTACAATCAAACTCACCCTTTTTTGGGTTTCTGTATCTCCACTCCTTGCGTTACAGTAATTTTCACGTTCTAATTTCTTATCAACAATCACATAATCTCGTTAATCAAACACCACTATCATTAATTCATATTCTTGCATCTCAACATATAACTAACACGTCAACAAAAACCAACTTATGGATCACAACAATCAAAAGAGAAGGGTAACCAGTTTACCAAGCCAGTACCGGTACCGAAAAAACAGAGGTACCGGTACCTCCTGGGTTTTCAGAAAAATGAACTTCAAGTTCAATGGTGTTTCATCCAACCAAAGTACTATGATCTAAACACCAACAACATGCTAAATCACCACATAAACACGTAGAGAAAGAGAGATCCCTACCAAAGTGAGTTTTGAGCATAGCCCAAGAATGCCAAGTGCTACAAGCTTAGATCCACTGAGAACGTACTTTCCTTTTATCTTACCTATAAGATACTTTTTGAAACCTTGATCATTGATTATAGAAATGAGTGGCTCGGATCACATACTACACGCTTGTTGTGCAAGTGCATTACACGGTCCCAGATCTGAGATTTTGATTAGCTTGAGAGAGATTTATGATTGCCGCAATATATGAAGTAAATCCAGATATGATATTGAATTCAAGTCTTACATTTATATATTTGATGACCATTTTTGAAAATACCTCTTTTATGGTAACCTAAACACCTAACAAAATGAATCTCTTTTATTTAGTTTTAATATGTTCGGCTTACACTTCCGAGGTATTGGGAGTACAATAGTATGACACAAAACCCTAGTTATTGAGTCTCAGAACTCTTATACCTTGCGAACAAGTATAAGTTTTTTTATTTTATAATATCAAATGTTTGAAGGGTGTGATCGCGCACAATAGTATGATGCAAACACCTTTTATTGAGTGTCCAAACTCTTACACCTTAAGAATTACAATTTTTTTTTTGTAATATTAAATTGGTGAATATTGTCATAGCGCGCACTAATAGGATTTATCGGAAAGATAGTAACACCAATTTGAATTATCCTCAATCACATAGTTGCTTATGGTCCGATCGAAAAAGAACATAATTTTTATCTTGATTCTATCCTATATGTTGTTTTTTGTGATTTAGTTGGAGTAGAATTTCGTATTTGAACCACATAAAAAGTCTCGAATCACACAATTAAACAAATGGTTTGCTAAATAATACGGAGTATTTATTAGGAGTCTCATTTAAGAGTCCATTGAAAATGCTTTAGGTTATTGTTTTGCCCCACTGATTTGTAATTCCCCCTAATTCATTAGTCATCAGTGACTCACGGCTGGGGTAAACTGAATTGGTAAACTATAATTTCACGCTCTCGACTACCCTGGACTCCGTTTGCATGACAACAGGTCAACAAACAAAATATACTCTGTATTTCCAGCACACTCGGCTGTTCTCCCCTCTCTCTCTCCGCACTACAAAGGCAAACCGAGAGAGGGAGAGAGGGGAATATCTTGCAGATCTCTCTTTTCTTTTCTCCTTCCTCTCCAAGCTGTTCTAGTAATGGCGGACGAACCTTCTATCACTCGCTGGTCCTTCATGGTAGCAATTCTGCACTTTGTTTGTTACCTTTAATCTTTTTAGAAAAAGAAATTCAACCTCCGATTTCATACTCATCTTTAGTTTGCATTAGGGAAACTGACCCCCTTCTATTTGCTAGATTCTAGTTTCGATCATCCTTCTGTTTTTTCGCCCCCAATTTTCGGATACTTTGATTAGTTGATGAGAAATGTGCATGCGAACATCTAGTTTTCAAATCTGAGAGTTTTTCAAGAACGCACTTCTCTACTTAGCTTTCCTTGGTGATGTGGCTTCTTCAGTTTCGGAAATCCCCCGTGAATTCCAAAATAATGTTTTGGACGCTCTATTCTTCAATTTGAATTGCTCAAATTTATACTACATAGTTTACATATATATTTTTGGTTATTGAGCTAGAGAGCTTTATCATGATGGATTTGAACTAACTATTTACTGGGGGGAGTGTATTGTATTGCATTTCACGTTAAGGACCATAGTTGGACCAGGATCCTACTAATGTTTTTGCTAGCCTCCCATAACTTCCTTGATAAAGAAAATTAAATCCATTTTTTCCGATTCCAAACTTTTCTTTAGTATGCGTGGAGGAAACTGAACCCTTAAATTTACTAGATTCTGGTTTCAATCTTCTATCTCTACTTGTTATTTGTTAATATTCTACTTCTTCATTCCCTCCTGTATGAATATCTACAACGTGTCCTTAGTGATGTGCGCAGTAAAAAGTTCAGGATGCAGAACTCGTTTAGTTCAGTTTGAATGATTTACTCTATTGGGTTGATATGGAAAGATGGGATGCAAATTCAATTAGTACATCTTTTTGGATGTGAATTTTCATAGCATTGGAATTTGACCCAAAAAAGTATACAGAATGCGAGGTGAACTGTGTACATTCAAAGGTGGTGTGATGTGGGCAAATCTAGAATGAATCTGGTCCATAGATTCCACATTTTCGGGTACTCTTGGGAATATGAATTAGGGATACATGTTATTGTTTAAAAAATCTTTGTACCCAATATATTTACCCGGAAAAGTACCTAGTAAGGTGTATGGTATAGAATCAAATTGGGAGGTATTTTCCACATATAATGTGGTCCATCCCATTTTCTGGTTGATATTCTAGGTAAGAATTGAGGGTGTGTAATACTGCTACTTATCAGAATTAAAAATAAAGGTGCATTGATGCCCATGTTTTATTTTCTTTGTTTTCATGGCTACGTTTTGTGAGTCAGATACTAATTCCTAGTTTTGTGATCTCAGTACTTTGAATCTCCATGGTAGGAGTCCAGATTTAGAATTGAATCAAGAGTTATGCATTCATATACAACATTTTGTCCGCATTTAGGATTTTGAGATGTTTTATGATGTTAAGTTTGGAAGAAAAAAAGCCCCTGAGGAAAAAGAGGACATAGCAAACGGTCAAGCTGCTGTCAACTCTTCCAGTGTAACAGCAAGTGGAAATGTGAAGAAAACACCCGAGTTGGCTATTTATGAACAGTATCGGAATCAGGTTGTTTGTACTAAATTAGTTGAGTGGTGCTGGTAGTATTATTCTTTGACCGTTTAAAAGAGGGATATAAGTTAATGTTTGATTGCAGGATCGAGGGAGCACAGCCCACTACAATGGGATATCGGCTGCCGGACTAGTTGAAAAACCGTATGGTTTCTTGATCTACGCATACTTTGCTGGTTACTTATCTGATACTTAGTGACTTAGTGTACCAGTGTATATATTTTGTTGAGATGCTTCTTGGATCACTTCCCTGCAATTATGAAAGAAATTGCAGCTTCCATTAAAAGCTACATTAATTGTGCCAAGACGATGAACAAACATAGAGATCTTCACCAACTATATTTGGAAGATTAGGTGAAATTTGATAAAGTGATATCCTGGTGGGTTATAATCTCGACATCTGCATTGCATCTTACAATTTTCTTGGCGTGTATGTTATCTCACTCAAGTGGAACATCAGAAAAATCTGTAAAGCGGTTTAGAACATGCCTCTTGTATAATTACACACAGTATGTACACTTTTCTCAGCTTAGCTTAAGCTCTTAGCTGGCCACCTTCTTTATGCTTTTTATTGACCTCTCCCTCCCTTGAATCTGATTGCACTGAAGACTTGAAAGGAATTGCGGGTTGCTTTGGCTTGCTTACTAGCTCACTCACTTGCTCAGAGATTATTGAGTAATTCATGCTAAAGATGATAGTGATATTTGGTAGAACAAGATACTCAACTTGGCTATTTGCTTGATAGACGCCTACTCAATAGCCAAGCTGAATGCGGGAATCATATTTTGAAAGTTTGCTAAGTTGTTGTTCTTTGCATGACATGATTCAAATTAGTAGACCAGGAAAAAATTTGATGCAAAGAAATTCACCATTTTCCTCTTCTCCATCTTTCTTGTGAAATCCGACTTGCAGATATTTTAACTACAGTAACAGTACTTATATAATCCCCAATTAATTTTTCTGATATTTTATCACTTACTATGTAAAATTTGGAAATGTGAATTGTGACCTGTGACCATAAAGTTGACTACAAAAAATGGAATTTAAACTAAGTAGCAGATAAGAAACCAGCATATGAAACGAAGAGCATTGTTAGAAGTAGGACTATGTGCATGTCTGAGCATTATGTGCACATGTGGCTTTAAGGTCCAGTTGCATCTGTATCATTGCTGCTGTCTGAATGATATGCATATGGCTGCGTGACCATTACCCACAGTTCTGCTATGCTTGTGCATGTTCATTATCTTTGGCTAGTTTTGTTCATCGCTGATAGTGAGCCATATATCTTGCTGAGCTATGTGCATACATACTAGAATTTGTGTAGGGCATTCATTAAGATTTTTAAGCAAGACATGTAGAAGCTTAGACTCTTTTGGGAATCTGCTGACCTTCAATGTTCGCTTTTCAGGCAAAGATCTCTACTTCCTCCTTTTGAGTCAGCAGAAATGCGTACCTTAGGAGAGAGTTTAAGTAGGTAATTATACAAAAGAGTACAACTGGGACTGGGTCATCTCCCTTACTATTTAAGTAGTGACCGTCGCAAATATTCATGCTTCCATGCTTGTCTTTTCTATGCAGGGATATCATTCGTGGGAATCCAGATGTGAAATGGGAAAGCATAAAGGGGTTAGAGAATGCCAAACGTCTACTTAAAGAAGCAGTTGTCATGCCAATAAAATATCCCAAGTAGGTCTTGTGGTGAAGAAAATCATAATCCTTAGTCTCCTTATTTGAAATAAATATTGTTTTTTTCTTTAGTTTTCTTGGATGGTTGTTTTTTCCTGTTATGCAGAAAGAGAGATGTGAGGCCACCCCTCGCTCACCAATTTTGGTTTCCAAACATTACTTTGTTATGGCCACAATCTCTTCTACAACTTGGAAATTTAATGATTTTGACTTGTATTGTATCCTCTTTTATTGGACTTGAAAAAACTTATTGCCTTCTCTTTTAATGTTCACATGGATGGAGAATCATAGAGTTTGAACCTTCTCATCTAATGTTCTAGACTTGTTTTAAATTAGAGCGGGCAGATTCACTTGCATGTTCACTCAAACTTGCTAAGCCTAGTTTCGTAAGAAGTGGTTCCATTCATGTTAGGACTCTATACAATTTAGAGGTTGTTCAATGAGAATATGAGTTGATGCACAAGAAGCATGAATATTGAAAGAAACTCAGGTCATGGGCCACAAAGACTTTCATATCTAGATCGACGCTAAGAAAAAAGGCAATGCAAGATTATCTTTTCAAATTTGTGCTTGCATACTAATATGAATCATTGACAAACGGCCAAATGTAAGGGAAAATCCACGATAACTCGAGATGATAAAACTACGAAGTCGTTCGATTAATATCTTGCAACATTCCAAATTACTACTTCAAACAATCAATAGACCATTGCACCACAAAATGGAGCTGGTCTCTCGGATAATCTTTTAGTAATGCTCTCCAACTCTCTCAATATGCAGATTAGAGGCATTGACATAATAGGTTGTTTTCCGTTATTCCTTTCTTTTCCCAATTTTGTCCCTCTTTGTTTCCATGTACTTTCTCCATCCCATTCTGATAGTCCCATTTGGGGATTCCAACTTTTTAAGGGAGCACAATGATTACATCAAAAAGTTTTTAACTTTTCAATTATGCCCTATCAAAAAGTGATTCGATTGACGTTGGTAGTAGTACTTCAATTTAAACATAAGGGTAATAATGGAAGTTTACCAACTTTCTATGGTTGATTTTGGAAAGTGGACATGTATTTTGGGACGTCCCGAAATGGAATAAGGGACTATCAAAATGGGACGGGGGAGTATTATATTTCAACCACCAAACCACCTTCCAAAAGTTGTGAAAGAGCGTACCATGTCCTTACATGTGTCCTTTCCATAGGACACGTGTGTCCTTGATGCTTCTGCATACATGTCCTGTAAAAATCATCAAAAAATAAAATGACTCGCTACCTGGTGTGTCTGATGTGTGTTTATGACCAAAACATGTCATATAATGCAACAACGAAAATTGAGTTTTGTGCTTCATAGGCTGATGCTGTAAGTAAGGGATAAGGATGTGAGTACATGGTTTATGTAAGGTATGGGCTTTAGGATAGTCAATTAGAGGAAAGTAAACAAACCCAGGTAGGTGGCCCGAAGTAATTGGGACAAAAGCTTGCTAAGCTTATAAGCCTTCTTATGTGGGTTTGTCTTGTCTTTTATTTGTTGGTTGTCTCCTTGACTGTTACAACTTTCAATGGAGCTAATTGAAGGAAAACATTACTATTTAGCTGACAACAAGAAATTGGAGAAATAGGTTGTCAAGGAGTTGGGTTTACATATTTCGTATACCACTTTTGGAGATAGATGGGTCTGATAACTTGCAAAGGAAAAGTTAAGTTCTATTGCATTACTCACATAATTACAAGACTAATAAAGGGGTTATATAGGCTAGCCGCTTACCCTAATAACCTTAACCAATTATTACAAAAGGACTAAACTACCCTTAATATAATGATAAATAACAAGAGACTTAAAATCCCTAGACTAATAGGGTCACCTCCTAAGTTTGTTGTCTCCATGTCCTTGTTTCCTCATGGAGAGAATACTTCTTTTAGCTGTCATCGACTTTGGTAATGGTTGGACACCTATGTAGCACCGACACTCCGCCGGGAGTGACGTACCGGTGTCAGACACGTCCTGACACGTGTCCGACACTTCTCTCGAAGTGTCCCTTTTTTTTTTTCATCAATATTTGGGGTCTGACAATCTCAGGACACTTTATGGACATTTCATGAGAAAATGTAACTATGAGAATATTTTAAATGTGGTAGGACTGCAATAACTACAACTTTTAAAATGGATCAAAGTGTAATAAGAAAATATCACGGCATAAAAGGATAACGTGTAATTGGACATACATGGATACAGAGAAGAAGAGGTCTTAGTGATCAGCCGATCACTGAGAGGAACCAAATCAAACCTGTAGACATGAATGTTTTCTTATGTGTGTGTGTGTGTGTCTATCTATCTATATATATATATATATATATATCAGTGAGCTTCTAATAAGGACCTAAGTTAAGGACCTCATAGTTTGGAGCCTTTTGGATCATATTTTGATGATCCAAACCGTTCAACTTGTTTAAAACATGTTTTTAAGGGTACCCGCGAGAAATCGGCTCAAAATATAACTGGGAAGTGCTTGATCCAAACATTTTTTACATAGAACAGTTCCTGTCAAGCTTTATGAAAAACTGTTTGGATCAAGCACTTTCCGGTCATATTTTGAGCTAATTTATCGCGGGTACCACCTGCTTCTTCAGGTGGAACTCCCGGTTGAGGAGTTACTCGGAATGCTGCCAAGATATACCCTTAAAATCACGTTTTGAACACATTGAACGGTTCGGATCATCAAAATTCGATCGGGAAATGGGAGGCCCTTAACTTAGCAAGTTGAGAGATCCCATAGTGGAAGGGGACTTATATATATACTAGTGTTAGCCCGTGCCTACGGCACTACGCATCCCGGTTGGAAGGGGATGGCAGTTGTGTAATTTAGGTGAAAACCATGGGCACTTAACCGAGAAGTGGGAGGATGCACTACAACCTTTGGATCAAATGAATCTAAACCTTTTCAACAACTTGTCCCCACACCCTTCTGTTTTATACTGTAATAGAGATATGGTTCTGGGGACACCTAAAAAAACATATAAAAAAACACCCCAAAGATCCCGATCGAATTTTGATGATCCGAGCCGCTCAATATAATCAGAATGTGATTTGAAGGGTAACTATGAGAAATCAGCAAAAAAAATGACTGGATAGGGCTTCATCCGAACAATTTTTTATTGAACGGTTCAAAAATAAATTGCCCAAATCAAGCCCTTCCCGGTAATTTTTTTTGTCAATTTCTCGCGGGTACCCTTAAAATCACGTTCTGAACACATTGAGCTGCTCGGATCATCGAAATTCGATCAGGAAAGGAGAGAAATGGGGAGGTCCGCATTTTAACTAAAATGAGGTGGTCCTCATTTGAAACGGACTGTGTGTGTATATATATTATTGACGTGTCCCCCATTTTCTGAAAATTCCCGTGTCGGGGTGTCCGTGTCGTGTTGTGTCTGTGCCACATAGTTGAACCCTCTATATGCATAAGACAATGTATCAGGTTATTAGGTATTGCTTCTGATGGAGGCTTGCTACCATCATTATACATAAAGTTTACTTCTATGTGACTTATAACGTTGTACGGTGGTGGTGGGTTTTTTTTCCCCTGCTATTCAACCTTGGTTCTCTGAACATACTCATAAGTGCTTTAGGTTTCTTTGTTTTTTCTGACTATTTGCAGCTTATGTCCCTGCTGTTTCTTGCCTGTCTTTTTTGTTTTGAAGAAGACTTTCACTTGACTTTCTACAGGAAAATGATATTAATTT
The DNA here is from genome assembly GCA_018127125.1 of Rhododendron griersonianum. Lineage (NCBI taxonomy): Eukaryota > Viridiplantae > Streptophyta > Magnoliopsida > Ericales > Ericaceae > Rhododendron > Rhododendron griersonianum. The sequence goes on from CM030789.1 coordinate 32,866,268, forward strand.
GACTATTGCTTGTTCTGAGAAACTCATCTTTCTCCCTGATTTAGGTACTTTACTGGTCTTCTATCTCCATGGAAAGGTATCCTACTTTTTGGCCCTCCAGGAACAGGAAAGGTATGCAGTCTTGGTCATTGTAGAATACTGGTAGTGGGTGTATAATACTGGTAGTGTTATGGTAGACTGGTAGCATTTGATATTTTGATGTTTATGTACTGCAGTAGTGGTAGTTTATATATCTTGTGAATGTTAGGTGGTTATTTGTTTATGTTTACATTTTGCAATCAAGTGGTACATGAGTTGGGTTTAGAACGTCGTGAGACAGTTCGGTTCCTATCTACTGTTGGTGTTAAAGGGAGAACTGCGAGGAGCCAACCCTAGTACGAGAGGACTGGGTTGGGCCAACCTATGGTGTACCGGTTGTTATGCCAATAGCAGCGCCGGGCAGCTAAGTTGGTATGGAAGAACTGCTGCGCCGCAGGAAATCCTTCTCTATACAAGTTCTCGGACGAGGTTTTTGAACAGAACTTCGATAGGCGAGGGGCGAGAATGAGAAATAGGCGATGCACCATCCTTGCTGCTACGTACGCTGACCTTGACTTGATAGATTCATCTAATTGAACCCACACTCAAAAGAGGACCAAAAGCTCGGGGCTCGATGAAACAGAAAGTATCAGCATTAAGAAACTTCTTGGGTTAGCAGTGAAAGAAAGAGCCCGGCATTCATTTCAGAGAAAGGTGTCGGTACGAAGTCACATCAGGTGTGGATATAGACTAGGCTATAAGGAACGGAGTCTTAAACTATGGACCGAGACTACACTAAGGAACAAGGAAGCTTGACTGAGCAAAGAAGTCAAGGAACAAAGCAGCTTCTCTAATAGCCCCATTGAATAGGAGGACAAAGGCTTTTTGAAAAAGTCTTTTTTTCTTGTAAATGCATTTTTTTTTCTATTTAGAGAGAGGGGGCCTTCAAGTTCTTAGGAGGAGCCATACGAGGCAGCTCACATACGGTTCGGGAGCCGAGCCCCAGCACAGGGGCTTAGGTCAACACTTATATAATAGCCAGTCATCAATTGGAAGCGGGCAAGATGGTGATGAATTGCGATTGGTCTAAACCTTCGACCAGCGACTTATTGCGACCTGCCCAGAATGCCCATACATACTAAGACCTTGTTCACACAGAGAAGAAAGGCCGAGTGGAAGGGGGCAGTCAGCTGGCTGCTTCTTGGCCACGCCCCCCTGCAACTAGATACGACATACTTGATCTAAATTCTCAAATAGGAAATTGCATACAATTATCTGATATACGTATAGGAACATGGGTACATGATATTGAATGTCATCCAGGTCAAGGCGCAAAGCTGGCTCGAGCCGCAGGAACTTTTGCTAAAATAATGAACCAGCACCCCCTACACTCTCTCTTAGGCTTGTGCGGCTACCTTCGGGTGTTGAAAAAGTCATTGATTCCCGATGCCGAGCTACTATTGGTATAGTTTCCAATCCCAATCATGGTGCACGTAAGCAACGAAAAGCTGGGCAAAGCCGGTGGTTAGGCAGACGCCCCATTGTTCGTGGTCTTGCAATGAATCCAGTGGATGATCCTCATGGAGGAGGTGAGGGGCGCACGAAAGGAGGTAGACCTTCGGTGTCACCTTGGGGGAAGCCCACCAAAGCTGGATTTCGGGCCGGAGTGGGGAAAGGCAGAAATGAGTTCATGCCATGACGATCTATATGGAAGGGCAGTTTTCTTGATGCATTCCTGTTGAGAATGAAGAAGAAAATTGTGGAAAAAAATTATGCATTTATATATATATATGTATGTACACGTGGTGTGTCCCTCGCGTGCCGTATCCCCATTTATTTAGAATTACTGTGTGTCCGTGTCCGTAGTGCTACATAGGTTCTTTGTCAACGAGTGTAGAGACCTAAGAGACAATTGGAGCAAAGATATGAATCCCTCAATCCCACCGAAAGTTTATCTTTTTCTTATTTGTTTTGTTCTTGTCCCTTGGTCTTTACAAAGCTTTTCCTGTCTTTTTCCATGGCCGGGTTTTAAGGGAGTTTAGACTGGATGATTGAACATTGCTGCTGGAACTGTAAAATGTGTAGCTTTGGCATAGGGCTCCTCTATCTCTTTGATGTTTTTGAAGAGTGTATTTTCTTTCAGTATTGGTCTAGATACGTTGGAAGTGAAGTGTGGGAATGTGAGGCGGTCAGACCAAGGACGGAGCGAGAGGCGGATGAGCGGTGTGACCGCTCTGCCCAAGTTTAAAGAGTTCTTTAGAATTATAGTAGCTTTTTTCAAAAACTTCTAGATTGCATAAGTTCGTCTGCCCACCTTATCCATGCATTCAATAGTTTCTGAAAAGTTTAATATCCTCCTCCTAAGGTTGTATCCATCTATAAAAAATATAACAATGCATTCTATAGTTTACTTTTTGAAATGGATATGAATTCACAAAGCTGTATGCATAACCAAACCAAACTGAGCCTTGTGTCCTAGTATGCATGTATAGTTATATTTGACCATGTTTTTGTAGTTGTATAGGTTGCTTGAAAATATCTGCAATAATTCTTGAGATAATATTTTTATTGTTGGTATTGATAGAAATTAGTGGTGCCTTTCATATATCACAATCTATCTATATTTCTATATTATCTAACAGAGTGGAAAATGTCTTGGCATTCAAACAAGAGCAGCTCTTTAACCATTCGATCACCTTTTATGTAAGGTTTTAGCCATCCGATCACTTCTTTTTCAAAAATAGAGCATATTCTCCTAATAAATCTAACCCCCTTTCTCTCCTCACTTTTTAGGCAACGCATCCCTATTTAAAAGTTGAGTCTTATGATCAAATAAGAAAATATCTCAAAATTTTAATTGATGCTATGTGTATGTGTAGATTACATTTGTTGGGTATAGTAATCGGTTCGAATGGGTAGTTTATTTTAGTCAGTTTGGGAGAGCAAAAGGTGTATAGGGTATTAATTAACCCTGAACGAGAGAGCTTTATTTATATTGTGGAGTGACATATTACATGACTCAACTAGCCAATGTGAGACAAGAAAATATCTCAAAATTTTAATTGATGCTATGTGTATGTGTAGATTACATTTGTTGGGTATAGTAATCGGTTCGAATAGGTAGTTTATTTAAGTCAGTTTGGGTGAGTAAAAGGTGTATAGGGTATTAATTAACCCTAAACGAGATAGCTTTATTTATATTGTGGAGTGTCATATTACATGACTCAACTAGCCAATGTGGGATAAAGTCTAAAGACTAAACCCTATTCTAACACTCCCCCTCAAGCCAGAGAATAAATATCACAGAAAACCTAGCTTGTTACATAACAACTCTAAACGTGGTTTAAACAACAGTTTGGTAAAGATATCTGCCAACTGAGCTCCCGTAGAAACGAAAGGAGTAGCCAATACACCACCATGACTAGGGCTGTAAATGAACTGAGCCGTTCGTGAACTGTTCGAGGCTTGGTTCGGCAAGAGCTCGTTTGAGTTCGATTCGTCTGCTAAACGAACTAAACTTGAACCTCAATTCTAGGCTTGTTCCGTAAATGAGCCGAACCTGAGCCTAATGGTATTCGGCTCGGTTAGGCTCGCGAACCTATACTTAAATTTAATTAATAATTCAATAGGGGTCTATTTGTAAATATAAAATTTTTTAAGGTTGTATATATAATTCAATACTTATTTTTCTCCCAAATTCTATATGATCAATGAGAGAGTTTGGGTTCGCTTGAGTTTAATGAACTGAGCCGAACCAAACCCGAGTCTTGACGAGCTCAATTTGAGCTTAGATTCGGCTCGGCTCGATTCGTTTGAGTTTAACGTGCCAAACTTGAGCCAAGATGTTCAAGTTCGAATCGAACTCGAGCCAGACTAGTACCTTAACGAACCCAACCGAGCCGAACCCGAGCCTTGAAAAATTTTAACGAGCCGAACTCAAGCCAAGTTGTTCAGGCTCGAGCCAAACTCGAGCCAGACTAGTACCTTAACGAACCCGAGCCAAACTTAACAGGGTTCGGCTCGATTTGGTTCGTTTACAGCCCTAACCATGACCATTTATCTTTTCCCGAACAATGTGACAATCTACTTTAATATGTTTGGTTCTATCATGAAATACTGTATTGCTGTTTGATTATCACAATACATAGGAATAGGTAACTGCACGTCATATCCTAACTCCTCGAGCAAAGCTCGCAACCATACAACCTCACATGTAGTATGAGCCATGGCTCGGTACTCTGCTTCTATGCTAGATCTTGCAACAACAGTTTGGCGTCGCTTCCAATAAGCTAGTCTCCTCTAGAATATCCAATTCATACTTCCTTTGGGACAAACTAATCCCTTCCTTGGATCTCGCTACGTCAATACCTAAGAAATATTATAGCTTACCCAAATCTTTGGTATGAAACTGCTCATTAATACCTTTTTTATCACATAATGATCAGAATGAGAGTGACGCATGCTAAACTCTAACACAACATCACGAAACCTGCCAAACCAAGCTCGAGGTGACTGCTTAAGACCGTAGAGGGCTTTGCGAAGTTGACACACTTGAGAACGCTCCCCCTGAGCAACAAACCTAGGAGGTTACTCCATATATACCTCCTCGAGCAGATGACCACGTAGGAAAGCATTCTTAACATCCAATTGGTACAAGGGCCAACCAAGGTTGGCGGCCATAAAAATAAGAACCCGAACAGAGGCAATTTTTGCAACAGGGTAAAAAGTCTCCGCATAATCAACCCCATACGTCTGTGTATAGCCTTTGGCCATAAGGCATGCCTTGTACCGTTCGACATTGCCATCTAGATTATACTTGACTATAAATACCCACCGACATCCAACAAAGAAGAGGAACCAACTCCCAAGTGCCAATTGCATGGAGAGCAGACATCTTAGCCTCCATTGCTGTCCGCCACTCAGACAAAGAAAGGGCCTCCTGTACAATGTTAGGTACATGTATAGAGGAAACTGACAAAGTGAAAGCACAAAGAGAAGGAGATAAGTGATTATAGGTAGAGGTGGCAATCTCAACCCATATTTTTTAACCCGCCCAAATCCGCCCACTTATAACTCAACCCAACCCGCCCATATTGTATAATGGGTTGATATGAGTTGAACCCATATCAACCCATATTTATATGGGTTTAGGTGGGTTAAAAATGGGTTCAATATGGGTTGGGATTAAAAAACATAGACCAACCCAATTCACTGCATGAGAGTTGAGAGTACTGGAACTTGAAGATGACGGGTAGAAATTCTACCGTAGAGTTATGTCCACTCATTGCTTGAGATTTTTCCATTGCTTGTAGGAGCCATAAAATAAAAATTCGGGAAATTAAAAAAAAACAAAACAAAACAACTTCCAAACAATTTTACTATCATTTTTACGTCGCCATTTTGCTAAACGAAAAAACTAAGGAAATCGACAAGGCAGATCGACTATGCGTACCAACGGTGGGCCCCGCATGGATGATCCGAGCCGTTCAATACTTTTTGCTACCTCTCCAAAAGCGTACGTGCAGAAATTGAGCGGGAAAGTTCCATCGAAACTGGATTATTAATTTGATGGTCCGACTCAAATTTACCTGTTATATACTACTACCTCCATCCCAAATTGCCTGCCCCTTACGAAAAGTCGTGCAATTTTTGGATTGAAAAATAAAGTACTTTCGAGCATCATTTTTAAAGTTTCTTTACACCAAATTAAAGTAATTCACGAGCTCTTTAATATGGTGTGAAGAAATTCCAAAAATTATACCTGAACGTATTTTATTTTTTAATCTCAAAATTGCAAGTCTTTCCGTAAGGGTCTAGCAATTTGGGAAGGAGGGAGTAATACTCTGTTTTGGTTGCAGAAATACAAGACGAAAATAAGTGAACTTATGTCATAATGATTTTTCTGCATGGAATTACTTTTTTTTTTTGAATAGCAGAGTTGCATGGTACTTGTTTATAATGTTTATAAAAGGTTTTGTTTCAAAAATTTTGATATTTTGTTTATAAGGCAATTATTTACCTTTTTCCACATTCTCTCTCTCTTTTTCCATTGCTTTCTGAGGATCCGAGTAGGAAAAAAAAAACACAAGCAGGGGGTTACCTGTAGTATTTCTATCAAAAAGGGTAATTGCTTCTTAAATTAGTTATTTAGTCAAGTAATTTCAAGAGCCGAGAGTCATATGTATGACAGGGAGAAAAAGGGAAAACGGGTCGGGTTGGGTTGGGTTTGGGTATGGCTTGACCCATATTCGACCCAACCCATCTCAACTCGTCTAATATTGACCAGTATTCAACCCGCCCATATTCAACCCATAATCTGTTTCAACCCGCCCAAACCCACCCATTTGCCACCTCTAATTATAGGAGACATAATTAGATATGGGATAAGTAGTGCAAGTACGAGTACCTTTACGGAGGGCAATAGGAAGATCAATGGAGGGTGACGAAGGAGAACCGACGGGATCTTCAAATAGAGGAGGTGTGGCGGCAGGCACTGGTGGGGCTGTTAACACTCTCTGCCAACGACATACACCTGCAAGGGTTTCACAGGAGGAACAGAAGGAACAACTATAGGAAATACAGACTCGGCCTCAGGTGAGTTAACTGGAGTGAGTGTACCCGAGAAGAAGGGCAATGACTCATTAAACGTGACATCACCACACACATAGTGACGACAAAGAGAGGGTGAATAACACTTATACCCTTTCTAAGTGCGTGAATATCCGATAAATACACACCGGATTGATCGGGGGTCAAGTTTGTTCCGACTAGGATCCATTGCATGAACATAGCACGTGCACCCAAACACCCGAGGGGGTAAGGTGTAGAGAAAACGACCAAGAAATAAAACTGTGTGAGGTGTCTACCACCAAGCGCGATGGATGGCATATGGTTGATCAAGTAGCAAGCTGTTAGAACATCACTCCAGTTTACTGCATTTGAATTAACATGGCACGCATAACTTCTGATAAATGCCAGATTATGCGTTCGGCAACCCCATTTTGTTGTGGAGTCCGAGTGCAAGAAGACTAGTGAATTATTCCATGATTGTCAAAAAAATGAGAGAGTATTATGAAAATATTCACGTGCATTATCTGAACAAAATATACAAATGCAAGTATCAAACTGAGTCTTTATTTTTGTGTAAAATGAGTTAAATATAGAAGACAACTCTGATCTCTCTTTCATATGAAAAAGATATGTGACACGAGAAATCCTCAACAAAAATAACATAATACCGAAAACCAGAAACACTGGGAACATGAATGGGACCCCAAATATCTGAATGTACTAACTGAAAAGGACACGACACATGACTCTCAACTCTAGGATGAAATGACACTGTATGATGTTTAGCAACTAACAAATCACCGAAACAACCACTAGCATTAACAGAAGGACGCTAAACAACAGCAACAACACCAACTCCAACACCAACTCTTGAGTTTAGTTCACTGCTATAATCAAATGTACATACCATAGATCTGCAGATCCATCATAGTAGCCCGAGACTCCATATCAACATTAGAAACAGAGATCGATATCAACAGCAGAGACAGAACTTGATAAACATAGCAAACGGAACCGGAAACGAATCCTCTGTATATCCAATACCTTGAAGCAAACACAGAACATCACACAACACGATTTCCCGCACCTCAATGGTGAGATCAGTAGAAAGCGAGCCCAGAATACAAGATATAGGGCCTGTTCAAACTCAATCTGAGTTATTTCACACTCATTTGGGGTCTGTCAAACACGTTTTGAAGCTTTATAGTTGATTCGAACAAGATTTGGGTGATTTCAAACTCAATTTAGGTGATTTTGAACAGGGATTAGGGATTTCAAAGGTTGATTTAGGGTTTTCGAAGGTCAATCGTGGGTTTCGTGGGTCGATTTAGGGTTTCCGCTGGTTTTCGAGGGTATACAAGTACTAGGTCAGGGTTTTGAGTTTCATGGAGTTTCCGGCTCGGTTTCATGAGATTTAGGGTTTTGATCGACAGATTTACAGGTGAGAGGTTTTGGGATGGGCTATGGTGGATGACGAAGGTGGGCTAGGGTTTTGACTCTTGCGATGGTGGCTGCAATAGTGTACGGCAACGGAAGTGGCAGTTAGTTGGCAAGGTTAAGGGTTGTGGTGGTTTAGGATTTGGGTTAAGGCAGGGCTCTGATACCATGTTGTTTGGGAGAGTTAAAGGTGTATATCATGTTAATTAACCCTAACACATGAAAGCTTTATCTATTCTAATATATGAAGGGGGAGCACCAGTTTGGTGTACCATGTTGTTTGGGAGAGTTAAAGGTGTATAGCATGTTAATTAACCCTAACACATGAAAGCTTTATCTATTCTAATATATAAAGGGGGAGCACCAGTTTGGTGTCTCCCCTGTCATGTATTTCCCTTTTCCCAAAATACCCTCTTAAGAGAAAAAACACACAAAACAAAACAGTTAATTTTGGGGATATATTTGACATTTTAACACGCAAAAAAACTCCCCAAAACAGTTACGACCCCACTACATGTCCTCCTCCTACACAAACTGCACACCTTTCTCTCTTCTTTCTCCCAGTTGCCCTTCACTTCTGTTCTTTCTCTGCTACCAGTTTCCCTTTCCCGTCACTTTCAAACCTGTAATTTCTGTGGGTAAAAACTGTAGGGGTAAAACAGTAAGACCCCAAATAAAACTGCCTCCCAACTGCCATGCCCACATCTCGAAACTACCCTATTTCTTGAACTGCTCTCATTTCTTTCCATTTCTTCGTCAAAACACAGTACCTTTTTCCTTGAACACCTCTCATTTCTTTCCATTTCTTCGTCAAAACACAGTAGTTCATTCACATATAAGCAAAGATTGGGAGAGAGAGAGTGACAGGCGTTTTCTGCTTTTGGCTTTAATTTGTTTGGACTGCACACTCATCAAGGCTACAAAAGTGAAGACAATCTGACAACTGTATTTCTCCATCTTTTCCCTTCCCTTTCTTATACGGTACCAATTAGAATGAAGTGTTTGTAAAGGGGAAAAAAAATGAAGAATTGTCATGGTGAATTTTTTAGGCAGAAATGCTATTAGCAAGGATACTCACAAGGAAGACAACAATGACTGTCGTGGAAAGCAGTTGTTCCCAGTCCTCCCCCACTATGCAGTTCACGTACACACTCTTCCTCTTATTTTTGAAATTTCAGGAATTCAAATTAGGGTAAATCCAAAAGTTTTTGAAATTTCACACATTTTTCGATCCCTCTCTCTCACCACCACTACGACAACCATCACCGGTTCATCACCATCACTGACGCCAATGGCTGCCATGCCACCGCCGGTACGACGCTATCTTCCTCTCTCTCCTCAACTCTGAGCTCCATTCTCTCTTCTCACCATCACCTTCACAACCACCATCAACGCCGACACCCACCACACCCCAACCGACGCCCGACCAAACACCACGGACGCCACTTCCGACCAGAACCAAAGCAACCCGTTTTGCTCCCCGACTCCCATCTCTCGATCTCTCACATGGTGTGCCCCAAATTTCTTCTCTCTCGAAAAAAAATGCAAAGAATAACTCCTTTATAATTACTAGAGGCCGGGGCACACGCGATGCGTGTGCAAGTCGGATTTTCACAACATTTATGAAAATTTGATCAAACAATAAGTGGGAAGCATTTTTATAAAAATGTTGTGAAAATCAGACTTGCACACGCATCGCGTGTGCCCCGGCCTCTAGTTTATATTATGGAGTAACATATTACATAACTCAACTAGCCGATGTGGGATAAAGACTAAAGACTAAACCCTATTCTAAGAAAGTCGAGACTATAATACGTTCCTATGTACTTTTAGGCACAGGCATTCGCTAGTTTTCAATATGTTTGCTTACCTTGCGTTGAAATTCTGTGTTGGTCCCTGGGCGGAGGTGGGGTGTCAATCATATGGGAAGGAATGTATTCCAGGAGTTTTGTATGGGTAATTTGTTGCTACATGTTGGTCAATTGAACTCTCCTCCATTTGCTGTACATGTTCGAGTCCCTAGTTATATCTCTATAGCTTCGAAGCCATTCTCTTCAAATTGAATGCTTTCGTTTGTGACCTAAACCCCAGGAGTCACCATTTGAATCATACTAGTAAGCTTCAGCTCACATGGTCGGCTGCATATGTCTCAGATTCATCTAGTTCCTATGTCTGACGACACGTGGACATCCTATAATAGTCTTATTGCTAAATATATTTCTTCTCTTTTGAGGAACAAATATCCTAAGTAATTGAGTTTTCCATCTATAATATGATACGAATATTTATGCACAGTTAAATGGTAAAATCGAATTATATTTTCACTCAAGTGTTGAGTGTCCAAAATGGGCTGCTTCATGCATTAAACTTTAAAGTCCAGGAACATGAGATTTTAGGCCTCTTATGTGGTTTTTGGTAGGTCTACAATATTTTGCTGGTTTAAGTTTATTATATTAGATTCCCATTTCTTTGTCAAATTCTCTAGTGTAGGATTTGTACGATAGTCCATGGATATCTGTATAATTGATGTTTGCATTAGTGTGGAGTGTAGTGAAATTTTGCTTAACCATTCTAAGGTTAAGCTGTTTTTTCTCTCGTATTCTACTCAGCAATGGCTTTAGTAGTGAAATTTTCGTTAACCATTTTAAGGTTAAGCTGTTCTTTCTCTCGTATTCTACTCAGCAATGGCTTTAGTTCACGGATTCTTTTCACTACGCCAAGGGCAGTTCCCTTCTCATCCCCAAAACCATAGCCAGTGGAGCCAAAATGATCCCAACTCTTTTCTTGTTCATTTGACCATTAACTATACACCTAAGACGATAAAATAGCTGTTGTCCAGAAATCATTGCAGCTAATTCAAGAATCTACGACCTACAATTTTTAAATCATTACATGATGTATATTCTCTTTCTAAAAACCCTAGAGACTTTCTTCATGTTAAAGAAAAAACCGAACGATTTTTTATAAACCAAAACCCACTGCAGAATCCACTCATAGGCACCTTAAGGAAAGGTTTCCTAATTTTTCCTGCTGAAGCAGCTGTAGCTTGATGTCACTAAACTTTTCAGCTATTTCTCATGAAGGGTAGCCTCAGAGTAACCTCTATGGAGCCATAAGCTTTCGGCTTGCCCTCTAGCCAAACTTATATCGGTGATTCGATGGGCAATTTTCTGCACACCACAAGAACTACTAGTTTTCTTTGAGTTGAATTCAGGAGAAAAGAAAAGCAAAACATTCGTTAGGTCTTAGGTGGAAGTAATGTTGGTGTATTGTTTAGGTTTCTTTTGTGGATTCCTCTGTTACGATAATTCTTCTAAATGTCCTTTCTGGTATTTTTTGTAAAGGAAAACAATTGCTCTGCTCTATCTTGCAGACTATGCTTGCAAAGGCTGTTGCAACCGAGTGCAATACCACCTTTTTTAATATTTCAGCATCATCTATAGTCAGCAAATGGCGTGGTAAGTCCTATTGAGAACTTCTCCTAAAATTAGATTAATTTCACATTTAGTTGGTTACCTTTTATGTTTTGTGTACAACGTGTTCGTGTGCATATTTATATCTTAGATAGGGTTTATGTTTATAAGATAGTGTTATTTATTCTTATTTCTTGCCTTGGGGAACATTTAAGTTTGGTCACATGACTTATAAATAATAAGACATAAGTTAAAAATTGCCGATGGCTTGCCTTGATGCATAGATTAATGGCGTCCGTGTATGATGTTTCTCAGTAGGTTTATAGGAGAGTGGAATGTCAGACAGGATGTCAAGTATAGACAAGGAATCTGAGCTTTATAGTTTCTAAAGCTATACTCGAATGAGTTATGTTTTGGTACGCACGTTCTGAAGCAAGGTACATTTTCATTCCAAAATGGTAAATTTAGTGATCCCTGAAGTTTTTTCAAAAAGAAACTTATTAAGTTAAAAATCGAAAGAGAATGAAATTTTGGTGAGAGCAAATGTAAACTTTTTGTTACCCAAAAGGCAACCTAGAGGGGGATAGCTAAGCAACTAATTAAAGCAATGAGCAAGATTAAGCGGTCTATTAATAAGAGAAAACTAAGTACGAAATTTAATGTGGAAAATAAAGAGTAGGGACAGGGAGATCAAATACAAGATGTATAGTGGTTTGGCAAAGCTTAGCCTACTCCACTCCTCAAGCGTTGACTGAGATCCTACTATTCTTCAAATATGGATTACACACACTAGCTTTCCCGAGGAGCTAGCAAACCCCTAGGATTGTACACCAAACTCCTAATAAAAAACCTCACAAAAATAATCACCTTGTTTGGCTCTAAGCTCTCAAGTGTTTAACACCTTAACACTCACTTAGAATATCTGGACTATTACAAATCTAACAAGAAGATTGAGGGAAATATATACAATCTAATATACAAATTACTCCTCAGTGATTATATGTGTAAGTGAAATATGGGAAAACTTGATTTCTAGGTTCTTTGATATGTATGCCTGAAAACAAGGCTCTTGGATATGAGTGATCTCCAATATGTTGTTTGAATCTTGTACATTTTGAAAGAATTAAAAACCATTCCATTGAATTCATGAAAGGAGTTCTTGAACACATAATCCGATTCTAATAAAACCCCTAGTTTATACATAAATACGGTTACTTGGAGTGAGGCTTCATCCTCTCCCTAGATGAGGGGTTAGACCACCCTTCTCCTCCTCTGATGTCGTGATCCCCCAAAGCAAACCCTCCATTCTCTTTATATAAACCCTGCCAAGAATTGACTTAGGAAAGCCAGATTCCTTTCTCTGGTCCAACTCTTAGTCAAACTAACTAAGAAACAATTCTTTTTGGGCCCACCAAGACATGTTTAAATTGCAATGTTTCCTACCAATTTCCATCTTAAAACCACGAGGACAGTAGGAGTCCAATTCATGAGGCCCAATCCCAATCGTTCTATAATGTTCTCCACCGAATAAATGCTAAGCCAATTTCATCATGGGCTTTGTTCAATGTCTTTGGTTGCTTACAAAATTCAGCTCACATGAACTAATTGGACCACGGGCTCTTCTTTGATGACAAATAAAATCGGACTTCGCACATTGCGAAACCAATGGCCGAAACATGAACTGTTATTATCTTTTTTTCTGCAAATTATTATTCAATGTAAATGACCAAAAAGATAATAATAATTACCAATTAAGCACAAGTAACCGACCAACAAGTATAAGTAAGGGAGGATAAATGAGTGCATTTATGCATCTATCACACTCCCACTTACACTTTGCTAGTCTCTAGCAAAGCAAAATAAAATAAAATAAAAGCAACTAAAGTAAGCAAATTAACGGATAGATCTTTTGTAACCCCCGGGAGCTCCGGTGATAGAACGAGTGAAGTCTTGTGGGGGTTATTAGCTGTGAACACCCACAAACACCAAGGATCCCTTCCACATGGAACCCGATACTTGTCATTGAACTCATTGGTGTATCAAGGCAAAAATAGTTCCAAATGCTATCAAGTCAAGAAGTAAACCATGGCACCTACGCGGCTACGCCTACCGTGTGTGGATATGGGCCACAATCTCAAGTGTGCAATGACTAATCACTCTCTCCGGACCAAGTCTCAACTTCAATCCTCACCATGTCATGCACTCACAACAAAAAATCACGTGAAACAAGGTGCATTATAAACTCTCAATGTGCTGGTGGAAGTTATGCATAAGTCAATCAAGATATACTGCACATTATGACACGAAAAGAATGCATAATATGGTAGACACACAGTGTCATGAACAAACACCAAGTATTGGAATCATCTCAATCCATCAATCCACACCCCAACACCCCTAAGATCAAATAGAACATTATTCAAGGATATAGCATTAGGTACGGGATAATGTATCACGGTTAGGTTAAAGTATGTAAGTGTCAAAGAATAGGCAAGTATTACAAGACAACTCAAACGGGGCAAGTATATGTTGGAATTTTTGGGGGCAGCGGAAGCAAATAATAAAAGAAAGAAACAACGATGTTTTTTGGAGATGTAGGGCAGAGCCCTACAGAGCTCCTGCTGAACTAGAACTTTACCAGAGAACCTTACTAGTATGATATGAATTGAAGATACTTCTGAATTATTTCGATGTCTAAAACCATAACATAAGATGTTCTTTTATAGGACTACATAGGTGAATCAAGAGAAAGAATCACTAGTCCCACGATGACCTTACATATACCAATGTGATAACATTTACTAATATCATGTATCTTACTAGAGATGCATGCATCCCCAATTAATAAGAAAATTATGGATTACAAGTTCCTACAGTATACTATATACAATGTGTGCCTCCTTAACATCAATTCAATTTCACCTTATCTCTCCTTCTAATCCTTTTAACATCATCCAACCATATAGTAACGATCCTCCTTCTTTCATTAATCTTCTTTCATTAATAAGCTAGTGCCCTTCCCATTTCATTCAACTTTCACTTCTTTTTCAAGACACGGAAAGGATCTGCACTATTCAATTTCAATTTCAACCACACTCACTATAATACCATTATGTCAAAACCATTATGTGAACGGAATTTGAAAGTCTGGAATACAAATACTCAACATGTTGAAAGAGTCAAAACCATTCCATTGAATTCATGAAAGGAGTTTTTGAACGCATAATCCAATTTGAATAAAAACCCTAGTCTGTACAAAAATACGGTTACTTGGAGTGATGCTTCATCCTCTCCCTAGATGAAGGGGTTTAGTTGGTCATTGAAGTGGCAGACATCGAGATACTTTGCCGTAGACCTGTTCTGTTCTCCTCCTCGGATGTCGTGATTCCCCAAAGCAAACCCTCCATTCTCTTTATATAAGCCCTGCTGAGAATTGACTTAGGAAACCCAAATTCCTTTCTCTGGTCCAACTCTAGTCAAACTAACTAAGAAACAATTCTTTTGGGGCCCACCAAGACATGTTTAAATTGTAATGTTTCCTACCAATTTCAATTGTAAAACCACAAGGACCGTGGGAGTCCAATTCATGAGGCCCAATCGCAATCGCTCTATAATGTTCTCCACCCAATAAATGCTAAGCCAATTTCATCATGGGCTTTGTTCAATGTCTTTGGTTGCTTATAAAATTCAGCTCACATGAACTAATTGGACTGTGGGATCTGCTTTGACGCCAAATAAAATCTGACTTTGCACTTTGCGAAACCAATGGCCGAAATATGAATTGTTATTATTTTTTTTCTGCAAATTAATGATTCAATGTAAATGACCAAAAAGATAATAATAATTACCAATTAAGCACAAGTAACCGACCAACAAGTACTAAGTAAGGGAGGATAAATGAGTACATTTATGCACCTATCAATGCGCCCTATGTGAAATGTGTTCTAACAGGCAGGCTTTAGTAGGATTTTTAGGGGAAAATAATGTTGTTTGCTCAAAGTTTCAAGTGCCTTTAAGCAAGAGCATTTGCTATTACATATGTGTGTGTGCATATGGGGCCGATTCAAGCATTTAACAAAACTTTTGACACAAAATGTAATTGGAGCCCCACGCTAATAATCGGAGCTGTTCAATTTGTTTAAAACATGCTTTTAAAGATTTCTGTAGAAAATCAACTCATTCGCATGTCAGTAAGTGCTTGATCGAGTCATTCAGTTTTTATCATGTCAAATTCATGGACAAATCCTGATCAAGCCCTTACCGATATTCGAATGAGTTAATTTTTTATGGGAACTCTTAGAAACATGTTTTAAACAAATTGAACGGCTATGATCATTTGCTTGGGACTCCAAAATGGGTCCCACACAAGGTTTTTTTACATTTTGTGTCAAAAGTTGTGTTAAATGTTGTTTCCCTTGAACCGGCCCTGTAACAACTCCGATTTTCAGTGAATAAAATCTCGTTGCTTATTTTAATGACTCTATAAGTTTCTTGATTTCTAATAATCCGTCATGATTAGATTCATTCAACTCAAAATCTAGTTTCATTACGCCATGCAATATAGTCATTTTCTAAA
This sequence comes from Rhododendron griersonianum, assembly GCA_018127125.1. Lineage (NCBI taxonomy): Eukaryota > Viridiplantae > Streptophyta > Magnoliopsida > Ericales > Ericaceae > Rhododendron > Rhododendron griersonianum. Next base: position 32,882,282 of record CM030789.1, read on the forward strand.
GACAAGTGTGTTAGTATATTTCCCTAATTACTGAAACAAGTCTTAGAATCCCATTTCTTGGCTGGAAATCCTACTTAGTAAGCCTAGTTAGCTTCTAACCTAATCCGTTGAGATAACCTTAATGAACCTTCGACCTTCCCGACCCATTTGAACCTTTCAAAACCCTAAACAAACCCTTTTGACCAAAGTCAACCTTTGATCTTTACCCATTGGACGATAAATACTAGGGAAATCTTTATCCATTGGACAATAGGTTTCTACCTAGGATATTGTGACTAGATTGCTAGGTACACCTTTATATGTTTATATATTTCTTACCACCTTTATCCATGGGATAATAAAAGTTAAGAGAATTGTTAACCATTGGACAATAGGTTAGTCTTTCCACCTAGTACAAGATCTATTAGTTTAAGTAGACTCACCATGAGTCATTGTACTTATATACATACATTAAGCAAGTATAGTACTTACCATCTTTATCCTTTGGATAATAAAAGTTAGGGGAATTATGATCCATTAGTCAATAAAGTCTAGTCAAGCCCTAGTACTAGCTTTTATTTAGTTAATTACTTACTAGTTATGATATGTAATTATTTACTTAAAGTATTAGATATACATGTGTCATCCTAGAATTTTAAGTCTTAGAATATAGTTCATAAGTACATAGGTGGCAATTTGACTTAGTTTTATAAGGAATTTTGACTTAGAAAATCTAGGATAAGATCATAGTACCTTGTACTTTTAGTTAGTCTTGCATATATGTATATATATTAACCAAGGGAGAAAGAGAGAGAGGGAGAGAGAGAGGCCGAGAGAGATAGAGAGATAGGAGAGAGAGAGAGAGATATGCTTGTACTTCTTGACCTTTCTTCTACCAAATCCCATACATATATATATATATGTACATGTACTAAGGAAGGAAGAAAGATATAAAGGACATGAGGTGGACTAAAAGAACTAGATTTTCCTTACCAAATTTCTTACAAACCTTACACCATGATCTTACTCTTTCTCAAGGTCAACCAGCAACCCTTGTCCTTTCATGCTTATGTGTACAAAGTGCCAAAGAGAGAGAGAGAGAGGGAGAGAGAGCCGAGAGAGATAGAGGGAGAGAGAGAGAAAGAGGCCGGATGAGGGAGAGAGAGGAGTGATGTGTGTGCTAGGGTACTTCTCCAAAATCTAGTCAATCTCTTTGAATCAACTACTTACCTCATCCAAGTACAACAAAACCTAGTCTTTCTTACTCTTTCTATCCTATCCAATCTTCTAAGTACTAGACAAGACTAGGAGACCCTTAGAATTGCTTACACTTGTCCTAGATTGGGAGAAAGAACAAAGAAAGTCTTATAGTCTTTCAACCCTTGTACTTTAGTACATTGTACCAAGAGAGAGAGAGAGAGGGGGAGAGAGAGAGGGAGGCCGGTTGAGAGAGGGGGAGAGAGTGTGATGTGTGTGACTAGTGTACTCCCATATCTAGCATTAGATCATCCTATTGCATCACCATTGTACCACCAAATCTAGGGTTTCTTGTTCTTTCTTGACCAAGGACAACAATATCTTATTTTCTACTCTTTCCAAGTACTAGATTAGACCTAAATCTCTATAGAAGAACATTGACCTTGTACTAGTTGAAAGAAGAAGATCTAGGTTGATGACATAAGCTTGACATGGCTTGATCTTGGAACAAAATCCATTGGACAAAGGGAGAGAGAGGGGCCGGCCAAGAGAGGAGGGGGGAGACCTTGCTTGCCTATAAATAGGACTTCATACTCTTCATTCAACTCACACCTCTTCCAACCTCCAACTTCTCTCTAGAAAGTTAGTGTTCTTAGTTGTTCTTTGTTTGTTCTTAAGTTGTTCTTGAGGTTCTTTCCTAGTTCTTCAAGAAACTCTTCTAGGCCGCCACTAAACCGCCACTCCGCCACCTTATCGATCCAAAAGTTTTAGTAGTGTTAGTCAAGACTTAGTTTCGAGAGAAACCTTTCTCGTTCGAAGCTATCGGAAGCCTACCGTAAGACGTTACTCCGCCCGACCACCGACGTACTATCCGTAGTCATCTCTACCGCTAAGAAGAACGGTAGGATATTCCTACATCCCTTTCCAAGTATACGTAGATTTCCTAAGAATACGTAGATTACCTTATCTACTTTCCTTAAGCATGACTAGAAATGTGTATAAGTTGTTATTTTGGATAACCATGGCATGATTAGCATAACGTTAGAATCACTCAATAAACAAATGTTGTTTTGAACTTTTCAAAAAGGAAGTATGATTTTAGATTAAGCTGAAGTATTTGTATTTTGATCTTAAGATGGTGATGAGCATGACTACATGTTTACTTGCATTACTTGTGGTTGTTGATTAAAGCATAAGTGATTTATCACTCCAAAGGCGTCCGTACATGTGGCGTTATGCTTAAATGTGATTGAGCATGATTATGTGATAATATGAGCATGATAGTGAATATAGAGTTGGATGATCTTGTTAGTTTAGTTTCAAGATTACTTAAATTGTGAAATAAACTACCGCGGAGTCATGGCATGCAAACGAGACACAAAAACCAAGAAAGTAGAAACATGACACCTAGGATGTGGTTGATATGGATAAAATATTTTTGAAACTACATTGTGGCCGGACGTGGTAGCCCAATGTGAGTATGTTTTTGAAAACCGTAATGAGGCCGGACTTGGTAGCCCATTGTGAAGATTACCAATGGGGCCGGACGTGGTAGTTTCATTGGTAGTATGGCTTGGTTATCCGAGGAGAGGAGCCAATGCAAGATTTGAAGGAAGAAGTTTTGAAAACCATGATATGGCCGGACTTAGTAGCCGTCGTGTGTGTTGCTAATGGAGCCGGACTTGGTAGCCTCGTTAGTAGCAAATTGTTAATGAAACTTGGAAGTGTTGAATTAGTAAATAAAGGAGAAAAGGATGACACGGTCTATGACGAGTCGCGTAGGAGAAACTCAAGAAAAGGCATGACACCAACGCTAGTAAGATAGTGAATGCGGATGTGTAATTGTTAACTATGTTGTTGAATGAGCATGTGTAATTGCTTATATTTCCCTTTCTGTTATAAGTTAAGGGTTAGTGGGTATGGTTTATTCTATTGAACCTTTGTAGCTCACGGTGTTACTTTTTGGTGACCCTGGCATATTATACTGGGGGCGACGCTGGTATAATGTGTCAGAGTTGATTGATGAGCAATGTGAACAATACACATTGGAGGCTTTTGGAGCCGAGGAGCTTGCTAGGATGGAGGAAGAAGCGGAGTAATAGAATGCCTTAGAATTCCCATCCTTTGTGTAATAAAAAGTACTCTAGTAGGATCTATGTTGTAATAATGAGCTTGACTCTTAGTCTTTTAATTCAATAAAATGTTTAATTAACGTACCCGAAAATGGGGGCGTTATAGGCCCCATTGTTTATAACTTTATATTTATGTACACACACATATATATATATATATATATATATATATATATATATAGAGAGAGAGAGAGAGAGAGAGAGAGAGAGAGAGAGAGAGAGAGAGTTTTAGATACAAAAGGTTGAAGAATGGGAGTAAATGGATTCAATAGAGGGGTATTTCAGACTTCTTAGTTTGTTGTTAGCAGAGTGATGCGTGAGCATTGCTCTAGAAAACCATGAGGGGATTATGGGGTAAAGTATACAAGTCATGGAGGAAATCTGCATGATTCCAACCACAAGGGGGTAAAGCGACTTTACTCAATAATTCATTTTTGGAATACTTGGTTTTCAGCTTCAAAAAGATCTGAATTAATTTTTAGTAGGTGGAACTGATTTAAAAAATTATTCACGAAATACATTTTTTGACCTGTTCAAAGGTACGATTGTCGAAAGTCGACAAACAAAATGAGATGGAGGGAGTAATACTCACGCCACTAGTTGATAGGATGATCCCCACAATTGAAGTTATCGGTAACATGGTTGAACAGTTTAAGCTCTCTTATGGTTTAGCAAACATTGCATCTGCACTCAAGCTATAACTTTTGTTCTGGGAAAGCATTCTATGCTGGTATCTTACCGTATGGCATTTTGCGTTGTATACATTACAGGTGATTCAGAGAAGTTAGTGAAAGTTTTATTTGAGCTTGCTAGGCATCATGCACCTTCTACAATATTTCTTGATGAAATAGATGCAATCATTACTCAACGTGGTGAAGGACGTAGTGAGCATGAAGCAAGCAGGCGTTTGAAAACTGAACTACTTATTCAGGTCGTATTTGGACCTAGCAGTACATCAATATACATAAAATCCATGTATACCGACATGCCATTGCACGTAATTACATGAGAATCTTTTGGTAGAAAACCCCCCCCCCGTCTTTTTTTTTTCGGCCTTGCTTATTTATCACCACATCAGAAAGTCTATTGGCAAGAATATTAAAAATGGGAATGATGATGTAGAAACTTCACTGTGTACAGTGTTATTGTATCTTCTTATCCGGTTTAAAGGACGATTTCATTTGTAGTTTCTTGAAAATTGATAGGCTGGATTAAATTGCAGATGGATGGTTTGACCCGCACAGATGACCTTGTTTTTGTTTTGGCGGCAACAAACCTCCCTTGGGAACTAGATGCAGCCATGCTCCGGCGCCTTGAGAAACGGGTATCCTTTTGTGTGGCTAATTCGCATTATCTTCCTGTAATTATTGTTAGAGCTTGTTCCTCATTGGTTAACTATTTCCTCGAAACCTAGTATATAAACTTAGGATAGCCTCTCCACTCATTGCCAATTGGAGGCACTAGCCATTTCAAAATCTGAAGCGATGGATGACCGAGACGACAATGATGTTGAAATGGTGACAACGACGACTGAAGAGAAACTTATTGAGAATGAATGTCATCGGTAAAGTAATATAGGCCTCCACGTTCAGTACCCCCACCAATCTTCCTTCCCATCTTTAGATCATGAAACACACAACCATGAGGAAAATATGTGACGGAGCAGTTTATGGACTTCGTAAGTTTACTAACAGTCATAAGATTAAATGGAAAATGAGGAACATGTAATACAGAGTCCAAAGTAAAAGAGGAAGTGGCAGGAACATAACTCAAACAAGTAATCTTAGTGGTTGAACCATCAGCTAAGGTAACACGAGATGGTTTACCAACTGGCGACCATAAAAGATAGTAGAAGTACCGGTCATGTTTGTGATCTGAAGCACCAGAATCAATAACCCTTGGGTTGGAAGAATGAGAAGATGCAACACAAGCAACGTAGGGACTTGAGCGTAGCAATGGAGGATGAAACCTGATTTGACACAAGGCGCTGATACTCCTTGGCAGAAATAGTCACCACAGTGTCAACAGTATGAGAAAGTGGCTCAACATCCTTAGAAGTAGCAACCAAATGAGCCTGAGGAAAACCATGAAGATCATAGCAAGACTCCACTGTATGATTTGTTCCCCCACAATGAGTATACGATCTGGAACCACGGCCCCAACTCCCCCTGACATGTGACCCCCACGAGCACCAGAGCCAAAGTCACGACCACCAAACCACGGCCAAAACCACAACCACTGAACCCAGAATCACAGCCACGGTTGAATGAAGGACCAAAATCACTAGAAACCGGAAGCTAAGACTGAACGATCAAGAGATGGGCAGACACAAACACAGAAGACTATGAAGGCGACTAAATGCCTCAGTGAGATCTCAAGACCCCAAGGGCTGATTACTAACAGAACCATAAGAGGATGATACACCAGAGATAAACTGACCAACCGGCATATGCTCACTTTGGCGCCACATAACCTGAACGTCAGAGGAAATCGGCTCACAAATATTAAGCTCCTCACAGATACCACAAAACTTAGCATAATAAGACTCCAAAGATAAATTACTCTGTGAGATAGAAAAGTACTGATGAAGATTGTATGTGCGATGGATATTGTTAACACCAGAATACATCTCTTCGGCCTGTGTCCATACTTGTTTAGCTGTAGGTAAGAAGACCAATCTGCTAGCAATATGTTCTTCCATACTATTCCATAACTTAGATCGAATGCGGGCTTCCTCAGCTACCCATGTCTGATACGTGGGACAAGCAAGGACAAGGCCTTTGTCCTACTTATACTGTATCTCACCCAGATAATAAACAACCTCTCCCGAAACCGTGAAGAACTGGACGAACTACCAGTAATAGTAGAACAAAGAAGCAGACTTAGACTCTTCTGTAGACATTTTTTTTGGACAGTGGAGAGGCAACAAGTCAACCAACAACTAATCAATCAACCAATAATCAGGAAAGAATAACCAATGAATGTTATCACTTAGCCAAACACACTTAAGGTCTCCGGTTCAAGTCCGGGCGACGCCAATTTGCCTTCCTTCTCCTTTTTGAATAACCAATGAAACAACTTCAACTATCAACTATGCAACACCAACATGATTACCAACACCATCAACAACGATAGTTACTCAACAGTAACTCCATCAACAGCCGCAAGGAACACATGTGATCAACGAAACAGTCACCACAACAACCAATACACCACATGATATAGCTACTGGACAAGAATAACATGGGAAGTTACCAGGACGAGAGAAACATCAAAGGACATCGCAAAGAAAAGAACTAGAGAACAGATCTGAACAACCACAAACAGAACTGGAAATCACATAAAACAAGGCCTGGTGATGCTTTTTGGCGCCTAAAGGTGGTCGCTGGAGACAGACAAATGAGGTGGGTTTTTGAAGGTGAGACCATCACTGGGCATGTGATTAGAAGGGTTTTAGGGTTCGAAAATCACTGGGTATGTGATTTCCGAGAGTTATAGGGACCGAAAATCACTGGGTGTCGATTTTGGAAAGGTTTCGAGGGTTGTGGAGGTTGTTTTGTGGGTTGGTGAGGGCTGATTTAGGGGAATGACAACTGGATTAGGGTTTTTGGAGTTCGAAATCAGGTTTTCTATGGAGTTTTGGAGTTCGAAATTAGGGTTTCTAGGGATTTCGGGATTCAGGGGTTTACACTGACGACGACTGGGTGACGGGTGTTAAATAACCCTAACACGCGAGAACTTTATATATATTATCCAATGATTTATTACATAACTCAACTATCCGATGTGGGACAAAGACTAGACTATTCTGACAGTTGCCCTGTTGTGTTTGCCTTATGTGCACCTTTTTTTATTTTGATTCCCATCTTATGGATCATTTGTTTACCTCTCTACGTGCGCATCACGAGTCACACGTGCAAGGGAGTGTTAGAGTTTGTCCCACAATGACTAATTATTACGAAAAATGCTAACCTCCGCCCTTAGGGTGAAGGATAATAGATAAAAAGTGTATTGATATCCGTGAAAAGTGTATTGATATTTGCGAAAGTGTATTAATCCGTGAAATATGTATTGATATCCGAACTTGTTTGGAGTTATTTGTGTATTATCCTCCGCCTGGTGGGCGGAGGTTAGCAAAACCGAATTATTACATCCAAACTAGTATATGAGTCTAAGGCAACCTCCCACTCATTGCCAATTGTTTTGAGTTGGATGCTTTAACCACTTCATAACAGATAGTCCTCTTGTATGGGATTTCTTGATCCATTTAATGCAATTCCTACCAGTAATTAGAAAAGAAAAAACTTACCTAAAGCATCCCATTGAAAAGGTTATTCTTTTTGTCAACTGACCTTTGACTTGCTCACAGGTGTTAAAAAACATGGAAGAATATCTGATCGCATTTATAGAATCCTCATGCTCTTGTTCTTGTCTGTACGCCTTATGCTGTGAGAGTGACTTATTTGTTGTCTGGGTCAAAGAGGATTGCCTGTGCTATGAATACAAACTGCTTTTTGGCATAACTATTTAAGTTTATTAGCATGCCCACTGAACGTTGATGAACTCACTTCCCTAAATCTCTTTATATTAAAATTAACTGGGGAACAATATTGCTTTACTTTCAAAGGACCAGGTATCCTTCTAGAAAGTCGCTTCAGCTTTTGGTTTGTAACAATAGCTTCACTAGCTCGTGGAGTGGAATGTATGGGGGCTAGAAATGTGTGCATCGATTCTACAGCCTTCTCACTTTGAGCATTTGAAATCAGAAGATTTATTAGGAGATACTCTTCCCTTCACCAATGAGATGATTGGAACCTTTAAATCGTCTTTATTTGATTATTCTTCTTTGACTATTATGAAAGATTCTTGTACCTCTTCCGGAGCCAGAAGCAAGAAGAGCCATGTTTGAGGAACTATTGCCATCACCTTCTGATGAGGAGAAGCTTCCCCATGATTTATTGGTGGAGAAGACTGAAGGCTATTCAGGTTCCGACATTCGACTAGTGTGCAAAGAAACTGCCATGCAGCCCCTGAGACGGTTAATGTCTGTTCTTGAAGAAAGCCACGAAGTGGTGCCTGAGAATGGTATGACACATTTTGAACTGCTTTCACTTTGTTTATACTACTTATATACATCGTTAGAGGTTGTCCCACATTGGTTAAATATAACCTCCAAACCTAGTATATGAGTATGGGCGGCCTCTCCACTCATTGCCAATTGGTATTGAGTTGGATGCTTTAACATGGTATCAGAGCTAGGTTTTCGGAGGCTTTTGGACAAGACTCTTTGTCGTTGATGGTTGGTCCCCCTTTGTTTATCGTCGATAGTTGATTGTTGTCGTAGGTGTTGAATCATTTGCTTACCTCACCACGTGTGAGTCAGGGGTCGCACATGCAGGGGAGTGTTAGAGGTTGTCCCACATTGGTTAAATACAACCTCCAAACCTAGTATATGAGCATGGGTGGCCTCTCCACTCATTGCCAATTGGTATTGAGATGGATGTTTTAACATACAAAATTCAAAAATTCATTAATTCTTGAAATTTCTCTCATTGGCAAGTGGTGAATGAGATGACATATATGATTCGGGAAAGAAACTAAAAGAAAAAGGAAATTATAATAAAACCACTCATAAGGAGCTAAGTTGCATGCTTACTGAAACACACACCAAGCTATATAATGTTCAAAATTTGCTGAGTGATTTTTTCAATGTTGGTGGCTTGGTGCAGAAAATCTAATTGAACCAAGGATTTGCTTATTAAACAGAGCATTTATCCAGTCAATTTAGTAGGATTAACTAAGGTATTTTTAATCGGTTTTTGGAGTAGGAAAGAAATGGAACCTAGGAGTATGCCACCCGGACTCCATATGCAACTAGGAAGAGTTCTTGTTTTAATAATCTTTAAAACACAATGGAGATTGACACATGTTTGTTTGCATAAGTTTAGATCCCCACCATCGCCATCTGATGATATCGTAGTGCTCTTTTTCGAACACATGCAATAAATCTGTTAGTTTTATTTGCCAAAGAAAACATGGTTAGGTGTGTTTCAGCCCAATTACCAGTAAAAGCAATGTACTGTCAGTGGAAAAATTATAGTAAAGTTGTATCAACTGTCGAGCTACCGAGTAACCAACAAAAGAAGACGCATGGTACTCAGATAATTCCATTAATGTTGGTGCACAGTGAATACGGTCACACTCTAATACCGATTTTTTCTGATTTGATCCCTCTTCTTTAATGTTTATCAATGCTTTTCTTTTCTTCTTTCTTCCCTTGGTAGAGGTTTTTTAGTCACAATGACTGCTTTTGTGAAGCACGCATGGGCGGTTGATAGACTCATCTCTCAAAGTTCTTTTACCTGAGAAACAGGGAATGCATATTTCACTTGTTCCCACGCGCATGTCTAGAATCTAGATCTGTTACCAATTCTAGGTTTGACACGGTAGAGATTTTGTATCTTATATGGAAGTATGAGTGGATTAATTGCATGAATTCTTCTTGTACCACCAAATAGTCGTAATAGAGATGGAGAATAGTGGAGCCTTTTGAAATTCCTCTCTTCTTATTCGGGGCGGATTCAGAAATCTAGCTTAGTGGGGACACCTTACTGATCATAGTGGTGAAAATTTATTTTTCTAGTCACTCACAATAAGATCATACAAAATTAAAACATGTCCTATAGAATGCAAAATTTTATAACGCATACTTTTGATAAAATTATTTGATGAAAATGAGCACAAAATCTTAGAACAAAATTTTTAGAGAATGTTGTATATGAACATCTACAAGTTTTTAGAATGATCAAGATTGTTTTATTAATGACTGTTTTTAAAGATATTTTGCCCCGACTCTTAAAAGTTTAAGAGAATCAAGAAAGAATGGTTCCAAATAGACAAACAATTTGTAAATCCGTAAGTATAAATGCACCATACAACGAAATCGAAGCATAAAGTTAATTATATATCTTTATTTTCGAGATATATAGAAGTGTGTATGTTTATATAGCAGGACACTTAAATAATTATGCTAAATATACAACAATATAACAATATTATTTTAGTTTCGAGTGGGGGCATGTGACCCCACGTGTCCCCATACACATCCGTCGCTGTTATCATGGATCGAAAGAGAAAGCTATTGACCAAAGCCTCCACCTAAAAGATGCCGTAGGAATTGAAGCAGTACATTTGAAGCGTTAGCCCCTCAACCATAGACTGCCAACCAAAGGTAAAAATAAATCATTAGACGAATGCTACAAATTAAGCAAAAATGAGGTTGCGATGCTAGTACAATAGAATCAAGTCACTAAATCAAAAGAGATGTTGAAATTAAAGATATACAAGACAAATAAAACTTATGATCCACTCTTCTGAGTTCACTTCAGAAGTCACAAGTTGTAAAATGGCTTTGCCATGATATGGGATTAAACAAAACTATCGGAGGTTGCTGCTATTCTCTAATAGACCTGACATCCTAAGTTCTTACTTTTACCTGCATTATCTTTGCTTATGAAAATATACCCATCTCGTAAATGCATAAGCCTCCACTCTTATTTTTTCTCTCGGAAAACTATTCAAGGGAATTGCTTCCTGGAAACATGTTTGAGACGGACTTAATTCCTTCAAAACGTAGATGTTGTACTGAATAATTGATCATGTGTTGCAGACCTGCCCAAGGTTGGACCAATCAAACCAGAAGATATTGAGGTAGCTTTGAAAAACACGAGGCCCTCTGCGCATCTCCATGCTCACCGGTACGATAAGTTCAATACCGACTACGGCAGTCAACTCCTCCAATGATGGCACACCTGTATCATTTTAACTGTCAAAATTCATCTTTAGACAGACCTCATTTTTTGGCATTGCAAGTCTTGAATGTTATAGCAAGCCCAGATGATGTTAAAATTTCCTTATTTGTTTTTGTACTCTGACTCCGTGAATAGGAGGATTTTCCCCCAACTTTAGTTTTCCTGGTGTTATGGGAAATTGTTGTGTCGTATCCTTTGATTTGAGAAAAGAATAGTCTTAGCCATTGAAAGAGAATCATGTTAAAAGAAATATTGAAAACCAACCAAACCAAAGCGATTCACCCCGGGTTTTGACAATTTGATAGTGATGACGATCTCCTAATTTTGACGTCATGTGTTCTAGCACAGGTTTTTGATTTGGTTGCTGTCAATTCCATTGTTAAGTATCATTTAGTTAGCAGTCATTATACCATAACCGTACCTACTCTATATCGGGAGAGCTAATTCTCGTCAGCTTAGCTTTTGCCCTTTGATTCCCTTTTAATTTGTTTCAACTGATTCGGTGCTTTTGCCCTTTGATTCCCTTACATCGGTTCCAGTGATTCCATGTGGAATTGATCGAACTAAAATGAAAGCTTTGCTGCATGGATGACGCATTTAACTAGTTGTGATGTCCAATTCAAATCTTACCTCTGTGAGCAAAACCTTCCTCTATACTGTTCTCTTTGGCCTATGTCTGCGTACATATACATCTGTTATCTATTTCTAATACTAGTGTTAGGGCGACGTGCGTTGCACATATCCGCGTAAGAACCCATATTCTAGAACTCATAAATTGAAATTGCACCCACATAAGAACCACAACTTTTTCGTTCACTAGTACTTAAAAAAAAGAAGGTTTAATCCTCGTGTATACGCAAAGCTAAGTAAACCAATGTTGGTTTTGTTGGGAAACGGAATCTCCAATACCCAGTAATGACGCGTATAGATTAGACAACAAAAATTGTAAAAACCCTACAAGGCGGAATTAGGGTTTTACCACAACTCTCGGTGACACGAACGCTGGTTGAACTTGTTATAGCACGTTTTGCTATAAGCCACGTATACTGCTCGACTGCACCTTACGATCTTCTATCGTATTCCCTGCACGTTTAGAACACGAACCAAATGTGGACTCTTTCGTGATCCGTTTGCTCTCTCTAATCCTGCCTCTATTTTGTGAATAATAGAAAATCTCTTACTGACCTAGAGAGCATAACGTGTATATATAGGGCTACGATAGGGACCTAAGGAGTAATAAGTCAGGGCTCCCAGTGTAAATAAGAAATCCTAATCCCACCAGGATTCTATTTCTTATTTCACTTATTATAATTCACCCCATTACAGAATTATAATTGCACTCCCGTCCTTATTTCAATTATATTACGAGCTCCATGATATTAAATACATATTTATCTCCCCACGTTAAGATTACAGATACCCGTTGATCAAAATAAATTACTAACAATCTCCCACTTAATCAACATCTTAACCTTGAGACTATCCGCTTAACTTATTCGATATGTCGGATATCAAATCCACCTGCAGGTTTTGACATATTCGAAACTTATAAGCTTACTCAAGGGGGTATCATCAATCCCTATTGGGACGTGAATTCCATCAATAATTAATAGCTGTCATATACATAATGTTGCGACCCAACTCACCGAGACTATTGACCGTATAAAGATCTCACCCTTTAATGAATCAAAATCAACAACATTAAATATATACCTCTAATAATTATCTTTGGATTAAGAGCATAAGCATTCATAATAACCATGAGATTCCAATTGTCTTATAAAGTTAGTACAAAGACAATTACCTCAATGCAGTCTCCTTCAATACACACAAAGTGTACTAGCACAATGAGTTAGAACTAGACCGTTCCCTGTAGTCAAGACAGACCTACTAAACATTGTACTACAGTCCTACCGATGGTGTGTCCAGTTCCATCTAAGACTGTGAATCATATCTTATATTTCACAAGAACCGATGATCCGATCTTCTGTTTGTAAGCCGAACTTTACACACCGGATAAACTACTTTGTAAAATAAAAGACACACATGCACAACATACAATAATATTATGCAAACATTACCCATAAAAGATTCTTATAAAAAAGGGATAAAACCGATTAATACATAACAATATTAATCCATCATATAAAAACATAGCTTTTACATAATCTCCTAACAAACTCCCACCAAGACTCAAAGTCATGCTACCACGCATCTCACTCATATTTCCTTTACATGACTATCAAAAGTCTTAGCCTGTAAGCTGTACGTAAAAGAATCTGCTAGATTGTTTACCGATGCAATCTTGGTCACAGCTACATCACCTCTGAACGATCTCTCGAATCAGGTGATACTTACGCTCGATGTGTTTTCCTTCTTATGAGTCAATGGCTCCTTAGAGTTATCAATTCCACCACTATTGTCACAATAGATATAATAGCTAATTCCACTAAAGAAATCACTTCTAGATCCATCAAGAAGTTCTAAGCCAAACGGCCTCTTTGGTTGCTTAAGAAGCTACCACATACCCGGCCTCCATGGTGGAATCAATCAATTCACGATTGCTTGATACTCCTCCAACTTATGGCTCCACCTCCTAAGGTAAACATATATCTGGAGGTAGACTTTCTGGAATTCTTATCTGACATAAAGTTTGAGTCTGTGTACCCACAAGGTACCAGACTCTCTGACTGGAATACCAACATATGATCTCTAGTTCTTTTCAGATACTTGAGTATATGTTTCACTGCAGTCCAATGCGCTTGCCCTGGATTAGACTGAAATCTACTAACCATGCCAACGGCAAAGCAAATATCAGGTCTAGTACTCAGCATAGCATACACGAGCCTTCCTACTACCGAGGCATGAGAACTGCCTTCATCTTCTCAGGTGTCTTAGGACACTGATCCTTGGATAGGTTGATTCCATGTCTAAAAGGGAGGAACCCTTTCTTGGAATCCTGCATGCTAAAACGAGCAAGAATCTCATCGATATAAGTAACTTATAATAAGCCCAACATCTTGTTCTTGTGATCTCGCATAAGCTTAATCCCAAAGATGTGACCGGCTTCTCCCAAGTCCATTTCGAATTGGCCGGATAACCACACTTTCACTGAAGACAACACTCCCACATCATTTCCGATGAGCAGGATATCATCGACATATAGCACTAGAAACACTACCACTTTTCCGTTGCGCTTCTTGTACACACATGACTCATCCGGACATTGATCAAAACCAAAAAACTTGATTGCTCGATCAAAACGGATGGTCCAAGATCTAGATGCCTACTTAAGCCCATAAATAGACTTCTTAAGCTTGCACACAACATGTGCTCTTGACCTTTTGCTATGAATCCATCTGGTTGCACCATATAGATGCACTCATCCAGATTTCCATTAAGGAATGCAGACCTGATTAGAGTACATAGACTCCATCTCTGATTTCATAGCCTTTTGCCAAAGTTCCACATCTTTATCTTGAAGTGCCTCATTGTAGTTACAGGGTTCGGCATGTTGATCATCAGGGATCATTTCAAAAGACTCTCCCAACAACGTATACCGACTGGGTGGAACAATAACCCTCCCACTATGACGAGGTACCGGTGTGTCAATAGGTGCCTCTACAGATGTCACTTGTGGTGTTTCCTCCTGCACTATTGGTGGTAAAGAAGTTTGTGCCAGTATCTCTCCTCTCAATTCCTCTAGAACAATTTGACTTCTGGGCTTGTGGTCTATCACATAGTCCTCTTCTAAGAACCGGGCATTAGTGCTAACAATGACCTTCTTATCCGTAGGAATATAAAATAGTCCACCTCTCGTTCCTTTAGGGTACCCTACAAATAAACAAACTTCTGTCCTTGATTCTAATTTATCTGCGTTTCCATTCAGCACATGTGCTGGACTACCCAAAATCTGAACATGCTGCAGACTAGGTTTGTGATCAATCCATAGTTCTGTGGGTGTAGATGGTACTGACTTAGATGGTACCAAATTTAGAATATACGCGGCTGTTTCTAGTGCATGTCCCCAAAACGAAATTGGTAAATCTGAATAACTCATCATTGATCTTACCATATCCATAAGAGTCCTATTCCTTATCTATGCTACACCATTTTGTTGTGGCATACCTGGAGCTGACAACTGCGATGTAATCCATTCAGCTGACAAGTAGTCCCTAAACTCTCTCAAGAGGTATTCTCCACCACGATCAGATCACAGTGTCTTGAGACATTTACCCAGACGCTTTTCCGTTTCCGCCCTATACTCCCTGAATTTCTCAAAGCATTCGAACTTACGGTGCATCAAATAAATGTATCCATACCTTGAGTAATCGTCAATAAAAGTGACAAAGTACTCAAAACCACCTCTAGCTTGGACATTCATAGGCCCACACAAATCAGAATGAACCAATTCCAATGGCTCTTTGGCTCTATAGCCTTTTGCTGAAAAAAGCCTTTTGGTTATCTTACCTTCCAAACAGGATTCACAGACTGGAAGTTCCTTAACTTCTAATGAACCTAAAAGTCCATCTTTAACCAGTCTAGAAATCCTATTCAGATTAATATGACCAAGAAGTAAGTGCCAAAGATACGTTTGGTTCAATTTAGAAGGTTCTTTTCTCTTACATGATAAATTATTAGTGTTATTCAATTCATGCAGTTGCACTATAAGAAACATAGGATTAATAATGTAGAGATCATCCACCAATGAACCAAAACAGATAAAACGTTTATTTAACTTAATAACCACGGAGTCACAAAAATAAACCAAATATCCGTCATTTATTAACTTAGAAACTGAAACCAAGTTTCTTCTAATAGTAGGAACATAAAGACAATCTCTCAAAATTAAACTCCTATTACTACTAAAATTTAAAAAGACATTTCCTACTGCAACTGCTGTCACTCTCGTAGCATTTCCCATATGTAGATAAATCTCCCCATCACTGAGTCTTCTGGTTTCCTGGAACCCATGCAACAAATTGCAAACATGATTAGTGACTCCCGTATCTAAACACCAGGTACTGGTAGATAACACCACTAAACGTCATTCAACAACTAGTGAAAAAGATTTATCCAGATTGTTCACTTTATTGAGATAGAATGGACATTCCTACTTCCAGTGTTCTTTCTGCTTGCAGTGAAAACACTTGCCCGTAGGCTTTTTCACTCCACCTTGAGGTGCATGAAATGCCTCCACAACCTTTTTCTGAGACTAGTTCTTTTTCTTCTTGCCTTTCAGCTTAGAAGTAGAAGCCTTCTCTGCCACTAACACTGATGGTGGTTTCTTTACAACCAAAAGACCCTTAGCTGCTTGGAGTTCCTTAAGAAGTTTCGCCAAAAATAAATGCATTTTGTTCATATAATAGTTCAGGCGAAATTACTTAAAACTCTCAGATTGCAATGAGTTAAGAATGAAATCGATCTGGGTTTCCCTATCAATTTCAGCTCCAAGGATCTCTAGTTCATTCAGAAGAGCTATCATCTTCAGAACATGATCCCTAATCAGGGTCCCTTCAACATGGGTGATACTCACCAATTTTTATAAAGTTTTTCTTCTTGTTCTGTGGCATTCTCATCAGGTTTAGTAGAGCACACCTCAGACAACACAAATTTGTGCTCCTCAACAGTTAACACAATATCCAAATTCCTTTTCAGTCAATATAATTCGATCCAGTAAGTTTATTAGCTTTGAGAATAATTGCAAGTGGAATGAAAGAACCCATTTTTGAATATGAGAATCACATAACAACAATTATGAAGGGCAATAAAAAACTTGAATTTCATTTTAATATTGATTCCCTCAACCACATGTTAAAAGAAAAATATTAGCAACCCTACACACCGTGAAGAGCATGCCTCGATGGGAAGGTCATCTACTCTTCATCATTCGTGTAGATAAGCACAACCTTTTAATTTTACTATCTAGACATTAGACCATGCCAAGCAAAATTAAATAACCAATATTGCTTCGGTCCTATAAATAATAACAGTGACTCAGATAGAGAGGATATTATTATTTATAGCTAAGTGTATACCATTACTTAGCTTTTAGACCTATTGTTCTGTTATGAACCACTTCAGATGGAGAAGTGACTCATACAACAATTGTCTTAGAGCTATCCCTTTAGGAAGTTTGTACCGATGATGCCATAATTAATTTTGTCCGATAGGGAGGAAAGTTCTGAAACCAACACACAAAATTAATTATATCATCTACAGACTAGGAATGGAGACCATGGGATTCATCCAAAATAAATTCCCTCTCCCACTTAGTTATTTAAAAAATTTATGAGGGATATCAAATTTTCCAATTTGCAAAAAAAAACGTGATCTAGGTCGAAAGCCAAATATTACCATGTTGTCCCAATATGGTAAACTATCACATATGCAAATAATATGGAAACACAAAAAATAAGGAAACACAAGATAAAGAATCCAGCTATTATGATCAAATATGCAATTCTTGAGTAATAATGAATTCTTCCAAACTTGAAATCCTTAAGCAATAAGGAGTTCTTCCAAACTTGAAATCCTTAAGCAATCCTTCCAAAACTTGAAATCCTTCTTCAATACTTTAGATAGTTTGAATCAATCAAGGAAACCAAAATCCAACTGTGTTTAAGCAAGAAAATTCGGATTTGATAAATTCCCGCGTAAACTGCACAGCCTTCAGTATTTTGGCCATATCTTCCTCATGCGACCTTCGATTGAAGTGATTCAAATTGGGTTGGATTCGAAATTCAATTATCTACAACTTTCGTGAAGAACAGATTTTCTAATTCCATCGTTCACTGGGTCAAAATAGCCCTGCAGACAGACCCTACGAATCTGGAAAAAATCTGTTGCGAGCCAAACAACTTGTATCTTCTGTATCTACCATCTTCGATCTCCGAATAATCATCGAATGCTATTACAATCGAAGAAACATACATACATCGATCTTATGCCTCCATTGGAGTTCATATGCTACGTTAATTATTACAACCACGGAAAAAAAAAATCGTGGCACCCAATAAATAACACATGCTACGTTAATTATTACAACCACGAAAAATAATCGTGGTACCCAATAAATAACAATAACCACGAAAAAATTATCGTGAGATCCAATCACAAAAAATCAAGTGACCATAATAGCTGGGTAAGAACGCTGCAAAACAAGGGTTAGCACAGTTCTACGTTTTACCCTCTATAACCTACGGACAACATGGTCTGTTTAATCCATACGCCCGATTACAACCTGGCTCTGATACCACTGTAGACACCTCCCAAACGGGGCATCGCCATACAGATTGATCACATTGAATTTGCTCGATTGGTTGCTCACTTCATAAACCAAAATCATGGACATTCCCATGGCTAGGAACATCGCCACATGATAACGGTTATCATCAAATAGAGTCGCCACCCAGTTTATTAAAACTGGGAAAATAGATAGAGATTCTGGATACGGGAGCCAAAAGTACAATAAGGGGAAGGTGTTAGGCACCCCTCTTTGCCCAGCCGTGAGACTGACCCATAATCATTCAACATAAGACGTATAGATGCCTTGTTTAATTCTAACACATAGTCTGTTTAGTTATTCCTTTAAACAGTAAGCAAAGTGAGCCAGTGCGATAATTGAAGCATGCATTAGAAAGCAGAAAAGCAACAAAATTGTCCCAGGGAGATGGATCCCGCGGCCGGTGAATGGATGTCACGGCCGAGGGATCCTCCTGGTTTAATATACCGGCCGAGGGATCGAAGCCCCGGTCGGTGTTCTTCCTCACACCAGACAGAAAAGCTTAGCAGATAATTTAAATGCTACGGTTAGCCATAAATGCAATAAGTAAAACAAACCAGAGGCCGTTGGGCCTCACCACCTTGATCCCTCAGTTGCTTGATTGCCTCGGATTTGAATGTGATTGATTGATTGCTTGATCGAGAACCCTAGGGTTAGGGTTTGAACTTCGGGGTTTGATCGCCGGATTGACGGCTACCTTTGGAAGGTTAGGGCTTTTGGAGTATGGGATTGAGGGAGTATTTGTGCAGAGCTTCGAGGTTTGAGAGAGTGTGTAAGTATCTCAATTTATGTGTGTTAATTCGGAACCCAAAGGCCCCTTTATATAGGCATAGGGATGACTCACTCCGGCCAATCAAATCACGAGATGGCAATTGCAATTGCAATGCATCTCTAACTCTACGTCGTAATCTCGAGCGTAGCCCGAACGCATCTGGAAGGTAGTGTAGTTGGATCGAACCAAACGTCTGACAGAACGTTCGAGAGTCTGGAAAAAGGTCGATCTGGCGGCCGAGCAAAGGATGTCGCGGCCGTGGAAAGGATGTCTCGGCCGAAGGATAGATCTTGCGGCCGAGGATTGATCTCTCGGGGAGATTTTGGCAACAGGTTGCTCGGGTGAGGATTGATATTGTGGCCGTGGGATCGATGTTACGGCCGTCGGATGGATTCTCCTAGGCTTTTCTGTCCGAAAGGCTGTATGGCTTTGAATTAGGTCCTCTAAGTGGTCAAAGTTCTTACGAAAGTCCTAAGGTCCTCAAGGAAGCAATCGGCAATCATTGTATCCATTTCATCATCGGGATTGTCCCAAGGTGGGACTTGAAATAATCGTTAGGCCAAATTGGGGTGTCTACAGATGCCCCTCTTTGACTGAACTCAGACGGATCGCGAGACATGTTTGAGTAAGAGTCAAAGCTGTAAAAAGCAACTCAATTTGGTCCAACCACTACTCCAAGGGGTTTTCGAAAAAGGTTTTGTTATGGTCGGGCCGGGAGGCTGCCTACGTATTCCACAAGGGAAATTCAGACCAATCGTAGTTCGGGCAATAAAGAAAAGTAAAAAGTTTGGAGGGTTAGAGACAGAAGACGTACCTTAGGGCTTTAAAAAGCCGTAGTGTGACGTACCTAGACTGAGCCAGGGTTTTGGCGGAAGATAGTTGAAGGAGCGCGGGGCTGCCCGGGGAGTTTTTTGCGAAGAGCTTCCTTAGTATTTTGGGGTAGATCAGTACACTGCAGGTGCGTTTGCTTTTCTTGATCATCCTTACTTTGACTGAAAGGAGCTCGGTAGAGTAGCCTATCCTTGCGAATGAGCTGGAAGGAATTGATGTAATGGGGTGGAATCCAAACCATCTGCTGGGGATGAGTTGGATGCCGGTTTGTTTTTGAGATGTAGGGAAGGCACAGGGCCAGTAGCTGGAGCACGGAGCTTTGGCGATGAGGGGACCGAGGCACGGAGCCGGTTGTAGTCATGAGGCAAGAGCCTGGAGAGTGATGAAATCGAGGCGTGGAGCCTGTTGCAATCTTGAGGCGAAGGCCTGAGGAGATTGGATAGGACCGAAGCGCGGAGCTGGTGTTGATCATAAGGCGAGAGCCTGAGGTGATTGATAAGACCGAAGCACGGAGCTGGTGTTGATCATAAGGCGAGAGCCTGAGGTGATTGGATTGAGGCGTGGAACCTGCTGTGGTTTATGAGGCGGAGGCCTGAGGTGAACTTAGAGCTTGATGTGATATGAACCGAAGCGTAGAGCTGGTTGCATTCTGATGGTCTGCGCGCGGAGCTTTTCCATCATAAGTGTTGGCATGGAGCCAAAAGATCGAGGCGTTGGGCCGATCAATAAAACCGAGGCATAGAGCCGGTTGATTGCAGGGTTGACCTGTTTCATGAGAGATATGCAGAGTGTATATGTGCAATGCTTTGTTAGATGTGAACAAATATGATGCAGACTCGATGTGAAAATGTTGATGCAAATGTGCACGGGCCCGTGCGTGTGTGTTTGTTTTAAGCTTAGAGCTTCTATCAAGTTCCGGACTTGAGCATTCAGAGCGTAGAGCTCGAGCATTCGGACGGCAGAATCCGAGCATTCAAAGTACAGGCTTTGAGCGTCCAGTACGCAGTGGTTGGGCATCCAAGCGTAGAGCTTGAGCATTCAAGTGTATAACTTGAGCATCCAGTACACAGTGGTTGGGCATCCAAGCGTAGAGCTTGAGCATTCAAAAATGTTAGATTTTTGAGCATTCAGGCGTAGAGCCTGAGAATAGATGTCTTGATTGTTGGGGCGGCTTAGTGCCTGTTGCTTGTTTACGGCTTCGAGCCAGTTGAGATAGTGGGCTTAGAGCCGCTGAGTTGTGACAGCGAGCGTAGAGCTGCTGAATGAGTGTATATGGGCGTAGAGCCATGTCGATAATGGGCATCGAGCCGCTGAGATTGCTTGTTCACGGCTTTGAGCCGCTGGGTGATAGTAGGCTTTGAGCCGCTTGAGTTTGTGATAACAGGCGTAGAGCCTATTGCCGTGATAGCGAGCATAGAGCTGCTGAGATAAAGGGCTTCAAGCCGCTGGGATTGCTTGTTTACGGCTTTGAGCCAGTTGAGATAGCGGTCTTGGAGCCGCTGAGTTGTGTAGAGACGATGGGCACAGGGCCGCTGAATTGATACGGGCGTAGAGCCGCTATGATAAAGGGCTTCGAGCCGCTGGGTGACAATAGACGTAGAGTCTGTTGAGATAGGCTTCGAGCCTGTTGAGGTGATGGCCTGGAGCCGCTGATTAGAAGGCGTAGAGCCGCTTTGGTGAGATGACGAGCGTAGAGCCTGCTGTGTTGAGGGCGTAGAGCCGCTGAGATGATAGAATGGAGGGCGTAGAGCCACTGGGTGTTTTATCTTGCTTTGGCTAGCATTTTGTGGAGAGAGATTTTCCTCATACATGGGTATGCCCCCAAGACTAGTTTTGATCATGTTGTATTGGCTCGGGGATGCCCCCAAGGCTACTTGGTTGGTTGAGGACTTAGAAGTCTGTAGTGGCTTGAATTGGTGCACTGAGCATGATCTGCTGTTGCTGAGGGAATTTGATTAAGGGGCCAGGAGATCGATCTCTCGGCCGAAGGATTGATGTCTCGGCCGAAGGATGCATGTCTCGGCCGCTTAATTGATTCATTTCCAGGGGCCTATAAAAGGCCACGGCCTCAACCGTTCGTTTCACTTTTCTTTCTTCCCTCTCCGTTCCTTCCGTCCGAGGCTTCGACCGAAGACCCTCCCCCTTTTCACTTTTCCTTATTTCCGACAGCTCCGGGCCGTGGGTGATATGCTGACGTGGCTAGCGTGCGCGGAGGGAGGCCGCGTTCGCTTTTGGTCCTGTCTTGACGCTTGATCATGGATCCTCGCATGGGTACGCTTGATTAGGGGCCCTCGCATGGGTGACTTGTTTCCATGACACGGAGCTCCTGGTGTGGCGGTGGTACGCGGTGTGGTGGTTTTGGGCCATGTGGTGATTCTTTTGAGCCATGTGGTGTCCCTTCCGCACCGTAGTACTCCTTTGGTATACATCGCCCAAGGGGCGTCCTCTTCTTTTTGCAGCTGGTCTCTGGTGTTCGGACCACCAGAGGGTTCGACATCCTCTTCTGCTTCCTCTTTTCGTTTCTTTTCCTGCATAGGTTAGTTTGACAGGAAATCGATGTATAGTTTGTTTTAGGAAATGTGGAATGATCCACCTTGTGATGTAAAAAGCTTTCGATATATGAAACAAAAACCTTTTGCTCTGCGATTGTGATTGTATATGCTGTTCTTTACGTTTGTTTATGTGTGATATTTCCGTTAATCCAATGAAACGAACTGAACCGTGGGAACAGTCCGTAAAATAGCCGTTCTGGCGGCCGAGCTAGTGATTACACGGCCGAAGCTTCGATCTGGCGGCCGAAGGATTGTTTGGCTTGCCTGGGTTTGACTTGCAGGTCAACCCTATTATCTACGGGCCGGTGGATTGATCCCACGGCCGTCTTATCGAAGTGCCGGCCGAGAGACCGACTAAATTTTCGAGGATTAAGAATCCGATTCCGATTCGAACTAAGAATCGACCTAGTCCTATAAGTACGCGTTCTACGAACCCGATAGCATTGTCAGCAGCCATTCCTTTGCATATGGCACAACCAATCCTTGATCAGTGGCTAGATTCCTTTAATGGCCTTGACCGTCTGCACTTTAAGTCCTTTGGCATGGATTTCCTCTTTTCCTTTCGTCACATTCCCATGAATTTTGCTTTCCTTAGGGCAGCCGCTAGTTTGTGGGACCCTGATTTTCACGTTTTTTGCTTTAAGAGAGAGGAATTGTGTCCTACTGTCGAGGAATTTGCGGCCATTATGGGCCATTCAGACAGGGAAGGTTTTGTTGCTCCTAATCCCTTGTTCAACCGGGGTGATCTCCTGAAGGATTTACTCCAAGTTCAGAAACATGAAGTTAAATTCTTCCTGGTGAAAGGAAGGCTAGAGATTCTGCAACTTATTCAGCGTTTTGGCACAGCTGAGGCCCATCGCCAAGTTTCCTTACAGAAGTCGTGCTTCATGCATTGTGCATTTGTCTCCTCCATTACTACTTGCTTGGCCCTTCCTCTGGTCATGCCGATCCTATATTGCTTAACCTTGCTCAGCAAATTGGAAACCGTGTGGGTTTTGCTGGTTTAGTGTTGGCAGAGACCTTGATGGGTCTAGATGTGATGAAGAGCAGCCCTACAGCTCAATTCTCAGGCAGTCCTTTGCTATTGCAGGTTTGCTCTTTTATTTGTTTATTTTGTCAAGTTTATCTTTTCACTCATCACTCTCTTGTTTTGACTCACGTGTTCTCTCAACTCACAATTTTCCCTTTTTCTCCAGGTATGGTTGTTTGAGAAGCTAAAAGTGTGGGATGTGCCAGAGCGACTTCCTTACAATCCAGACCAATGTACGGAGCGTCATATGATTAAGCAATTCCCAACTGAGGCTGCTTGGGAAGCATGGATGAGGACCTGCAGGGGTGATTGGATTCAATGGGTTTGCCCCTGGTATGGTATTGAGAGTATGACTGCGAGTACCATGAACCATTTTGGTGTAGCAAGATTGGTAGTACTCGAGTCGTTTTCTACTTTCCTGCTCGCTTTCAAAGGCAATTTGGGGCTGAACAAACCGCAATCCTGGGTGACCCTGAGTACACCGTCTCTAAGATTCATGATGCCAACTTCCGTCGCAACATGCTGCGTCTTTGGCCAAATAGAGTGATGCAGGAGGTTGCTGAGAACTTCGTTGTCAAGCTATCGGGTTCTTACAAACGTTGGTTGAAGAAAAACCTTTTGAAGGACAGTAGTGCAAAGAGAAGGAAGACCTAGAGATTGACGCTTTGCTTATGTTTTTCAAAAGATGTTTGTTTGATTCTAGCTTTCATGGATTAAGAATTGCTTAGGTTTGCTTTTTCCTTTTTTGTTTGGAAATAATAAAACATTTGGTCGTTTTATCTGAAGATGTTATTGCCATGATTTGATAGCGAACATGCTTTAGGATAGACCTAGAAATTTTGGAAGTGATGATGATAGCAGTGGCCGAATCTCAAACTTTGGAGATTGCCTACGTATCCCATGGAGGGAATCAGGCCATAAACGTAGTTCCAACAAAGGGGATTCGTTTTGTTTTTAGTTAGGGTCCACTCGGGTATTTTCCTCTCCTTTTGTGCTCTAAATTTTGCCTAAAATCGCCCTTGCGGGTTTTCGATCTAGCGAGCGTTTTATTTATGCCTTAGTTTTTGCCTAAGCCGCCCTTGCGGGTTTTCGACCTAGCAGGCTGCTCTAATTTTTGCTTGGATCCGCCCACCCTTGTGGTTTTCGGTCCAACGAGCATCTCTCATGGGTAATACTTCCTTAGCTTGTCAATGTTGACTGGCGTTGCGAATTCCATTCCATCTAAGTCTGCAATGTATGCTGCTCCTCCAGAAAGTATGCGTTTGATAAGGTAGAGGCCTCCCCAGTTTGGTCTAAACTTGCCCCTTGGGTCCGAGACGTGGCGACGAATCGCTTTGAGCACCATGTCTCCTACCTTGACGTCCCTAGGTTTCACCTTTTTGTTGAACGCTCGTGCAATGCGGCGTTGATACCCTTGTACATGGTATAAAGCCCTCAGTCTCCTCTCGTCTAGTAGTGCCAACTCGTCGTAGCGGTTTTGAACCCAGTCTTCTTCGATCATTCCAGTCTCAGCTAGAACCCTTAACGACGGTAATTCCAATTCGATAGGCAAGACAGCCTCCATTCCATAGACCAGAGAGTAGGGAGTGGCCCCAGTTGAAGTCCTTTCAGTTGTTCGATATCCCCATAACGCCAGAGGTAGCATTTCTGGCCAGTCTGTGTAAGTGTCGGTAGTCTTCCGCAGAATCCTCTTGACATTCTTGTTTGCAGCTTCAACTGCTCCATTAGTTTGAGGTCGGTAAGTAGGTGACCGATGATTTTGTATCCCAAATTCGGCGAAAAGCTTCTTTGTCGCCCCCTTGAAGTGCGATCCATTATCACAGACAAACTCGTGAGGTACACCATATCGATAGATGATATTAGTGCGAATGAATTTGGCCACATGAGTGGCTTTGAGAGTAGCATAAGAGGCTGCCTCTACCCATTTGGTGAAGTAGTCGATAGCCACTAGGATGAACTGATGTTTGTATTTTCCCTTTGGATTTATACTTCCAATGACGTCTATCCCCCAAGTGGAGAATGGCCAGGGGGATGTCATGCTGTACAATTCCGTAGGGGGAATACGCATACGATCAGCGTGAGTTTGGCATTTGTAACATCGACGGACATAATCAGCGCAGTCGGCCTCCATTGTAGTCCAATAATATCCCTGTCGTAGGATCTTCTTTGCCATTGTTGCCCCATTCATGTGCGGCCCACAAATTCCTTCATGTATTTCCTCCATTACCTTGCGGCTGTCCTCCGTTGTGACGCAAAGTTGACTTGGGCCCAAGTGTGCCCTTCGGTACAATGCTCCTCCACAGATTATAAATCGGGCAGCAAACTTCCGCAGAGCCATTTTGTCCTTTGGGGTGGCTTCGGATGGGTATTCTCCTTTTTCCAGGAATTCCTTCACGTCCTCGTACCATGGCTTGCCATCGTCTTCACCTTCCTCGGTAAAGGTACACTCACATGCTGGTTTAACCTTTTGTTCAATCATGAGAGGCCGCATTGTGAACCCCAGGGGTATTTCGACCATAGACGCTAGTGTTGCCAGTGCATCTGCAAATCTATTGCTCACTCGAGGAGTGTGTGTGAAGATAACAGAATCGAACTGTGGAATTAGATTTTCCAGCACAGAGTGATATAGCTTCAGTGTATCCTCCTTAACTTTCCAGTCTCCTCTTGCTTGAGATACCACCAGGTTTGAATCCCCAGTGACTTCTACCCTTTTTGCTCCTAGCTTCAGGGCTGCCTCCATTCCAGCAATACAAGCCTCATATTTAGCTTGGTTGTTAGTGACTTCAAACCTTAGCTTATATGACAAAGGGATGTGAGAGTCGTTTGGGGAAACTAGCAATACCCCTATGCCATATCCACATTGGTTTGATGCTCCATCAAAGTAAAGTTGCCAGGTGTCGTCTAAGAGACATAAGATATCCTCGTCGGGGAACATGAAGTCCTCTGCCTCGGCCTCTGTCACAGGGTGATCTGCCAAGAATTCTGCCACAGCTCTTCCTTTTACTGATTTCCTTGTCATGTATTTGAGGTCGAACTCCGCTAGCAGCAATAACCACCTAGCTAGCTTTCCGATAAGTGCTGGCTTTTCGAAAAGATACTTGATTGGGTCTAAACGAGAGACCAGCACCACCGGATGTGCTAACAGGTAGTGCCTCAGTTTCTTTGTGGCCCATACTAGCCCCCAACAGGTTTTCTCGAGGGGAGTGTACCTTGTCTCATAATCCATCATTTTCTTGCTGAGGTAGTATATGGCGCACTCTACTTTGGCGTCGTTTTCTTGTGCTAGCATGCATCCCATGGACGTGTCTGTTACTGAGAGATACAGAATCAATGGCTTCCCAGGGATGGGTGGCGATAGTACAGGTGGATTCTGAAGATATTCCTTGATTGCCTCGAATGCTTGCTGACAGTCTTGGCTCCATTCAAAATCCGTACCTTTCTTCAGTAGCTTGAAAAGAGGTTCACAGGTGGTTGTGAGCTTGGAAATGAACCTGCTGATGAACTGTACCTTCCCTAAGAAGCTCCTTACTTCCTTCTCTGTCCTAGGTGGTGATATCTCCATGATAGCCTGTATCTTGGAAGGGTCTACCTCGATTCCTTGTTGAGTGATGAGGAATCCCAACATCTTTCCAGCTGTTACCCCAAAAGTGCATTTTTGAGGGTTAAGACGTAGCTTATAATTCCTAATCCTCTCAAAGAACTTTTGGAGTGCTCCATAGTGTCTTCCCTTTCCTTTGATTTGACTATCATATCGTCGACATACACCTCGACCTCTTTGTGCATCATGTCGTGCAGCAGTGTTGTGGCCATCCTCTGGTAAGTGGCTCCAGCATTCTTCAACCCAAACGGCATTACTCGGTAACAGTAAGTTCCCCAAGGCGTAGTGAAGGTAGTTTTCTCTCTATCCTCAGGAGACATAAGGATTTGGTTATATCCAGAAAATCCATCCATGAAGGATAGCAACGCATGGCCTGCGGTGTTATCTATTAGCTCGTCTATGTGAGGTAATGGGAAGTCATCTTTCGGACTGGCTTTGTTGAGATCTCGGAAATCTACGCAGACCCTGATTCCTCCAGTTTTCTTTGGTACGGGAACGATGTTTGCTACCCATTGTGGATATTCGGTGACTATGAGAAATCCGGCGTTGATTTGCTTAGTGACTTCTTCTTTTATCTTTAGGACCCAATCAGGGCGCATACGTCTCAGTTTTTGCTTAACTGGTTTTGCATCAGAATGAAGAGGAATTTTATGTTGAACAATTTCAGGGTCTATTCAAGGCATGTCCTCGTAAGACCAGGCAAAAACATCTTTGTATTCTTTTAGCAAAAAGATTAGTTTTTCACTTTCTTGAGGGGATAGTGTGGCACCAATTTTAACCATTTTGGGCTCGTTTGCGGAGCCTATGTTTGCTGTGATTATTTCCTCAGAAAAAGGTTTAGCGTGCCTTTCCTCTTCTTTCTCGATGAATTCTAGAATTTCTTTTGGAATCTCTTCCTCAAAATTTGGTTTGTCGGAATCCACACAATTGATCATAGGCAAAGTAAAATACTCTAAATCTTCCTTCTCATTGCTAAATTTATCAAAAGACATTTCAGAGTCGAACTCAAAGTAAATGCTATGTCTTGGTACTTTGACCAGGTTTTCCTCACTAGACTTAGTATTTTCAAAGGATGAAAAGCTTGACTCGGACTGAGTCGACTCGGAGTCGGAATCGGAATCAGAACTAAGATCAGAATTAGCGCTTTTCGTTTTGTATTTTAGAGTGTGTTCCACGGTCCAGTTAGGGTAAGCCCCTTTTTCAGCATCCACAATCAGCTCAGAGCAGTCTTTTTCATCACCAAGGTCGATCACCAGTACTTCACTGTCACCTTGATTCGCACTTTCATCATTGTCACCCTGCAAGTCTTGGAGGGCCATTTGATTTGCTATTGCTGTTATTTCCTCCAATTGAGCTTCAATCTGGGCTTCGTCGCTGTTGTCGACTCGTCGTGTGCCAACAAAGCCCCACCAATTACCAAAGCTGTCTATGATGGGGTGGATCACCCTTATTTCATTGTTGGTGACCCCCTCATCAAAGAGCAGGTTTAGTGATATTTCGTCTAGTGGGTCATTGTCGACAGCCTCTTCTTCCTTTGCCTCTTCAGTCTCGAGGTTGTTGACCTCGTCTATTGGCCAATAGTCATCGGTAGGTGCATAAGGGTCATAAAAGTAGATTGGAACCCTGCGAAGCCCTTCTTCTTCAATCAGGTCTTCCACCTCTTCCTCGTAAACTGTTCCAGCGAACATGACTTGGTTGTTTTCAATGATGGCCATCATAGGCTTTGGTTGATCTAATGGAGTGATGTATTCAGAAGGGTCGAAATCTTCAACAGCAAAGTGGAGCGGGCCAGACAGCTTGGTGACAACTTGAAAGTGCGAATCAGACGTGAACAATGATGCAGTCATTTTTCCTGAAAAAGGTTTTTGCTTTAGTTAGATTGATTAATCTTACCTACGGTTTATTCGACTTAGAGAGATTCCTAAGGTTTAACCTGCAAAAGAGAAACTTTACAATATGCACATATACAATGGGTGTGAGGAAGAACTTTGGAAATAAAATGCAAGTAGGTTCCTAGCCTGTAGGTTCCTGTCTTAGTTTGATAAGTTCTATGGCTTTCTAAAGCATGCAAGGTTTAGGTAGTTTCAGGGTGCTCCGTTGTCAAAGGGCACCAGTCCTCTTGCCAGCCCATCATAGGCGGCGATTGGGTGATTTCCTTTTTGATATACCACTAGGTACGAGTGACTGTGGAGTTTGCTGGAACCCCCAACATAGCCCGTGTCATGCCGGGATATCAGGTGAACTCAACGGGTTGCCCGCTCAATGCATATGATAAGTGAATTAAACAAGGCATGTATTAGTCTTATGTTGAACTTTCTGGTTATGACTCTCATATTCCCCAGCGGAGTCGCCAAAAACTGTAGACACCTCCCAAACGGGGCATCGCCATACAGATTGATCACATTGAATTTGCTCAATTGGTTGCTCACTTCATAAACCAAAATCATGGACATTCCCATGGCTAGGAACATCGCCACATGATAACGGTTATCATCAAATAGAGTCGCCACCCAGTTTATTAAAACTGGGAAAATAGATAGAGATTCTGGATACGGGAGCCAAAAGTACAATAAGGGGAAGGTGTTAGGCACCCCTCTTTGCCCAGCCGTGAGACTGGCCCATAATCATTCAACATAAGACGTATAGATGCCTTGTTTAATTCTAACACATAGTCTGTTTAGTTATTCCTTTAAACAGTAAGCAAAGTGAGCCAGTGCGATAATTGAAGCATGCATCAGAAAGCAGGAAAGCAAACAAAAGTGTCCCAGGGAGATGGATCCCGCGGCCGGTGAATGGATGTCACGGCCGAGGGATCCTCCTGGTTTAATATACCGGCCGAGGGATCGAAGCCCCGGTCGGTGTTCTTCCTCACACCAGACAGAAAAGCTTAGCAGATAATTTAAATGCTACGGTTAGCCATAAATGCAATAAGTAAAACAAACCAGAGGCCGTTGGGCCTCACCACCTTGATCCCTCAGTTGCTTGATTGCCTCGGATTTGAATGTGATTGATTGATTGCTTGATCGAGAACCCTAGGGTTAGGGTTTGAACTTCGGGGTTTGATCGCCGGATTGACGGCTGCCTTCGGAAGGTTAGGACTTTTGGAGTATGGGATTGAGGGAGTATTTGTGCAGAGCTTCGAGGTTTGAGAGAGTGTGTAAGTATCTCAATTTCTGTGTGTTAATTCGGAACCCAAAGGCCCCTTTATATAGGCATAGGGATGACTCACTCCGGCCAATCAAATCACGAGATGACAATTGCAATTGCAATGCATCTCTAACTCTACGTCGTAATCTCCGAACGTAGCCCGAACGCATCGGAAAGGTAGTGTAGTTGGATCAAACCAAACGTCTGACAGAACGTTCGAGAGTCTGGAAAAAGGTCGATCTGGCGGCCGAGCAAAGGATGTCGCGGCCGTGGAAAGGATGTCTCGGCCGAAGGATAGATCTTGCGGCCGAGGGATTGATCTCTCAGGGAGATTTTGCTGGCAACAGGTTGCTCGGGTGAGGGATTGATATTGTGGCCGTGGGATCGATGTTACGGCCGTCAGATGGATTTTCCTAGGCTTCTGTATTTCTGTCTGAAAGGCTGTATGGCTTTGAATTAGGTCCTCTAAGTGGTCAAAGTTCTTACAGAAAGTCCTAAGGTCCTCAAGGAAGCAATCAGCAATCATTGTATCCATTTCATCATCGGGATTGTCCCAAGGTGGGACTTGAAATAATCGTTAGGCCAAATTGGGGTGTCTACAACCACTATTGGGAAACGGAATCCCCAAGACCCAGTAATGACGCGTACAGATTAGACAACAAAAATTGCAAAAACCCTGCAAGGTGGAATTAGGATTTTACCACAACTCCCGGTGACACGAACGCTGGTTGAACTTGTTATAGCACGTTTTGCTAGAAGCCACGTATACTGCTCGACTGCACCTTACGATCTTCTATCGTATTCCCTGCACGTTTAGAACACAAACCGAGTGTGGACTCATTCGTGATCCGTTTGCTCTCTCTAAGCCTGGCTCTATTTTGTGAATAATAGAAAATCTCTTATTGACCTAGAGAGCATAACTTGTATATATATGGCTACGATAGAGATCTAAGGAGTAATAAGTCAGGGCTCCCAGTGTAAATAAGAAACCCTAATCCCACCAGGATTCTATTTCTTATTTCACTAATTATAATTCACCCCACTAAAGAATTATAATTGCACTCCTGTCCTTATCTCAATTATATTACGAGCTCCATGATATTAAATACTTATTTATCTCCCCACGTTAAGATTACAGATACCCGTAAATTAAAATAAATTACTAACAGGTTTCGCATGTTCTGCAAATTCAGGTACCCTATAGGTGCCAATGGAAGATAACGAAAGTGTGCCTCTTCTTTCATCAAAATGCAATCCATTTCTAACTTTGAGCTTGTCACGCTCCCAAAAAAGTACGTAACAAATAAAAATGATGCATGCAAAAGTACACCTACTACCTTTCAACATAATAACATTTACACATTCGAAAGCGATGTGGATACTATTGGAAAACCATTTCCAGAATCCAGTAATGACGCGTACGGATTAGACAACAAGAAAAACTGCAAAACCCTATAAGGCGGAATTAGGGTTTCACCTTAACTCCCTGTGACACGAACGCTGGTTGAACTTGTTATAGCACGTCTTGCTATAAGCCACGTATACTGCTCGATTGCACCTTACAATCTTCTATCGTATTCCCTGCACGTCTAGAACACGAACCCAGTGTGGACTTTTTCGTGATCCGTTTGCTCTCTCTAAGCCTGCCTCTATTTTGTGAAAAATAGAAAATCTCTCACTGACCTAGAGAGCATAACGTGTATATATAGGGTTACAATAGGGACCTAAGGAGTAATAAGTCAGGGCTCCCAGTGTAAATAAGAAACCCTAATCCCACCAGGATTCTATTTCTTATTTTACTAATTATAATTCACCCAACTACAGAATTATAATTGCACTCCCGTCCTTATCTCAATTATATTACGAGCTCTATGATATTAAATACTTATTTATCTTCCCACGTTAAGATTACAGATACCCGTTGATTAAAATAAATTACTAACAATCTCCCACTTAATCAACATCTTAACCTTGAGACTATCCGCTTAACTTATTCGATATGTCGGATATCAAATCCACCTACAGGTTTTGACATATTCGAAACTTATAAGCTTACTCAAGGGGGTATCATCAATCCCTATTGGGACGTGGATTCCATCAATAATTAATAGCTGTCATATACATAATGTTGCGACCCAACTCACCGAGACTATTGACCGTATAAAGATCTCACCCTTTAATGAATCAAAATCAACAACATTAAATATATACCTCTAATAATTATCTTTGGATTAAGAGCATAAGCATTCATAATAACCATGAGGTTCCAATTGTCTTATGAAGTTAGTTTAAAGACAATTACCTCAAAGCGGTCCCGTTCAATACACACAAAGTATACTAGCACAATGAGTTGGAATTAGTACCATTCCCTGTAGTCAAGACAGACCTACTAAAATATTGTGCTACAGTCCCACCGATGGTGTCAAATTCCATCTAAGACTGTGAACTATCTCTTATATTCCACAAGAACCGATGATCCAATCTTCTGTGTGTAAGCCGTACTCTACACACTAGATTATCTACTATGTAGAATAAAAGACACACATGCACAACATTCAAAAATATTATGCAAACATTGCCCATAAAAGATTCTCATCAAAAAATGGATAAAACTGATTAATACATAACAATATTAATCCATCATATAAAAACATAGCTTTTACATAACCTCCTAACAAACTCCCACTAAGACTCAAAGTCATGCTGCCACGCATCTCACTCACATTCCCTTTACGTGACTATCAAAAGTCTTACCCTGTAAGCTGTACGTAAAAGAATCTGCTAGGTTGTTTACCGATGCGATCTTGGTCACAGCTACATCACCTCTCTGAATGATCTCTCGAATCAGGTGATACTTACACTCGATGTGTTTTCCTTCTTATGAGTCAATGACTCCTTAGAGTTAGCAAGTCCACCACTATTGTCACAATAGATGTAATAGCTAATTGCATTAAAGGAATCACTTCTAGATCCATCAAGAAGTTTCTAAGCCAAAATGGCCTTTTTGGTTGCTTAAGAAGCTACCACATACCTGGCCTCCATGGTGGAATCAATCAATTCACGATTGCTTGATACTTCTCCAACTTATGGCTCCACCTCCTAAGGTAAACACATATCCGGAGGTAGACTTTCTGGAACCCTTGTCTGACATAAAGTTTGAGTCTGTGTACCCACAAGGTACCAGACTCTCTGACTGGAATACTAACATATGATCTCTAGTTCTTTTCAGATACTTGAGTATATGTTTCACTGCAGTCCAAAGCGCTTGCCCTGGATTAGACTGAAATCTACTAATCATGCCAACGGCAAAGCAAATATCAGGTCTAGTATACAGCATAGCATACATGAGGCTTCCTACTGCCGAGGCATGAGGAACTGCCTTCATCTCCTCAGGTGTCTTAGGACACTGATCCTTGGATAGGTTGATTCCATGTCTAAAAGGGAGGAACCCATTCTTGGAATCCTGCATGCTAAAACGAGCAAGAATCTCATCGATATAAGTAACTTATAATAAGCCCAACATCTTGTTCTTGCGATCTCGCATAAGCTTAATCCCAAAGATGTGATCGGCTTCTCCCAAGTCCATTTCGAATTGGCCGGATAACCACACTTTCACTGAAGACAACATTCTCACATCGTTTCCGATGAGCAGGATATCATCGACATATAGCACTAGAAACACTACCACTTTTCCGTTGCGCTTCTTGTACACACATGACTCATCCGGACATTGATCAAAACCAAAAAACTTGATTGCTCGATCAAAACGGATGGTCCAAGATCTAGATGCCTACTTAAGCCCATAAATAGACTTCTTAAGCTTGCACACAACATGTGCTCTTGACCTTTCGCTATGAATCCATCTGGTTGCACCATATAGATGCACTCATCCAGATTTTCATTAAGGAATGCGGACCTGATTAGAGTACATAGACTCCATCTCTTATTTCATAGCTTTTTGCCAAAGTTCCACATCTTTATCTTGAAGTGCTTCATTGTAGTTACAGAATTCGACATATTGATCATCAGGGATCATTTCAAAAGACTCTCCCAACAACGTATACCGACTAGGTGGAACAATAACCCTCCCACTACGACGAGGTACCGGTGTGTCAATAGGTGCCTCTACAGATGTCACTTGTGGTGTTTCCTCCTGCACTACTGGTGGTAAAGAAGTTTATGTCGATCTCTCTCCTCTCAATTCCACTAGAACAATTTTACTTCTGGGCTTGTAGTCTATCACATAGTCCTCCACTAAGTATCGGGCATTGGATCTAACAATGACCTTCTGATCCTTAGAACTGTAAAATAATCCACATTTCGTTCCTCTAGGGTTTATGTCCTTGATTCCAATTTATCTGCGTTCCCATTCAACACATGTGCTGGACTACCCCAAACCCGAACATGCCACATACTAGGTTTGCGCCCAGTCCACAGTTCTGTGGGCGTAGATGGTACTGACTTAGATGGTACCAAGTTAAGAATATACGCTGTCGTTTCTAGTGCATGTCCCCAAAACGAAATTGGTAAATCTGAATAACTCATCATTGATCTGACCATATCCATAAGAGTCTTATTCCTTCTCTATGCTACACCATTTTGTTGTGGCATACCTGGAGCTGATAGCTGGGATGTAATCCCTTCAGCTGACAAGTAGTTCCTAAACTCTCCCAAGAGGTATTCGCCACCATGATCAGATCGCAGTGTCTTAAGACATTCACCCAGACACTTTTCCGTTTCCGCCCTATACTCCCTGAATTTCTCAAAGCATTCAGACTTACGGCGCATCAATTAAATGTATCCATATCTTGAGTAATTATCAATATAAAGTGACAAAGTACTCAAAACCACCTCTAGCTTAGAAATTTATAGGCCCACACAAATCAGAGCGAACCAATTCCAACGGCTCTTTGGCCCTATATCCTTTAGCTAAAAAAGGTCTCTTGGTCATCTTACCTTCTAAACAGGATTCACAGACTGGAAGTTCCTCAACTTCCAATGAACCTAAAGGTCCATCCCTGACCAGTCTAGAAATCCTATTCAAATTAATTTGACCAAGGCGTAAGTGCCAAAGATACGTTTAGTTCAATTTAGAAGGCTACTTTCTCTTACATGGCAAATTATTAGTGTTATTCAATTCATGCAGTTGCACTGTAGAAAATATAGGATTAATAATGTAGAGATTATCCACCAAATATCCATCCTTGATCAACTTAGAAACTGAAACCAAGTTTCTTCTAATAGAGGGAACATAAAGGCAATCTCTCAAAATTAAACTCCTATTACTACTAAAATTTGAAAAGACATTTCCTACTGCAACTGCTGCCACTCTCGTAGCATTTCCCATATATAGATAAATCTCTCCATCACTGAGTCTTCTGGATTCCTAGAACCCATGCAACAAATTGCAAACATGATTAGTGGCTCCCGTATCTACACACCAGGTACTGGTAGATAACACCACTAAACGTGATTCAACAACTAATGAAAAAGATTTATCCTGATTGTTCACTTTATTGAGATAGAAGGACATTCCTACTTCCAGTGTTCTTTCTGCTTGCAGTGAAAACACTTGCCTGCAGGCTTTTTCACTTGACCTTGAGGCGCATGAACTGCCTCCACAACGTTTTTTATGAGACTTGTTTTGCTTCTTCTTGCATTTCAGCTTAGAAGTAGAAGCCTTTTCTGCCACTAACATTGATGGTGGTTTCTTCACAACCAAAAGACCCTTAGCTGCTTGGAGTTCCTTAAGAAGTTTCGCCAAAGATAAATGCATTTTGTTCATATGATAGTTCAGGCGAAATTACTTAAAATTCTCAGACTGCAGTGAGTTAAGAATGAAATCGATCTGGGTTTCCCCATCAATTTCAACTCCAAGGATCTCTAGTTTATTAAGATGAGCTATCATCTTCAAAACATGATCCTTAATCGGGGTCCCTCCAACATGGGTGATACTCACCATTTTTTATAAAATTTTGCTTCCTGTTATGTGGCATTCTTATCAGGTCTAGGAGGGTATACCTCAAACAACACAAATTTGCGTCACTCAGCAATTAACACAATATCCAAATTCTTTTTCTAGTCAATATAATTCGATCCCATAAGTTTATTTCATTTGAGAATAATTGCAAGTGAATTGAAAAAAATATATATATTTTTGAATCTGAGAATCACATAACAACAATTATGAAGGGCAATAAAAAACTTGAATTTCATTTTAATATTGGTTCCCTCAACCACATGTTAAATGAAAAATATTGGCAACCCTACCCACCGTGAAGAACATGCCTCGATGGGAAGGTCGTCTACTCTTCATCATTAGTGTAAATAGGCGCAACCTTTTAATTTTACTATCTAGACACTATACCATGCCAAGCAAAATTAAATAGCCAATATTGCTTTGGTCCTATAAATAATAACAGTGACTCAGATAGAGAGGATATAATTATTTATAGATAAGTGTATACCATTACCTAGCTTTTAGACCTATTGTTCCGTTATGAACCACCTCAGATGGAGAAGTGACCCACACAATAATTATCTTAGATCTATCCCTTTAGGAAGTTTGTACCGATGATGCCACAATTAATTTTGTCCGATAGGAAGGAAGGTTCCGAAACCAACACACAAAATTAATTATATCACCTACGAACTAGCAATGGAGACCATGGGAGTTATCCAAAATAAATTCTCTCCCCCACTTAGTTATTTAAAAATTTGTGAGGGTTATCAAATTTTCGAGTTTGCAAAAAAAAGTGATCTAGGTCAAAAGCCAAATATTACCATGTTGTCCCAATATGGTAAACTATCACATATGCAAACAATATGGAAACACAAATAATAAGGAAGCACAAGATAAAAAATCCAGCTATAATGGTCAAAGATGCAATTCTTGAGCAATAAGGAATCCTTCCAAACTTGAAATCCTTAAGCAATCCTTCCAACCTTGAAATCCTTCAGCTATACTTGTGTGGAAGACTTAGATACTTTGAATCAATCAAGGAAAACAAAATCCAACCGTGCTTAGGCAAGAAAATTCGGATTTGATATATTCCCGCATAAACTGCATAGCCTTCTGCATAGCCTTCAGTATTTTGGCCATATCTTCCTCATCCGACCTCCGATTGAAGTGATTCAAATTGGGTTGGATTCGAAATTCAATTATCTACAACTTCCATGAAGAACAGATTTTCTAATTCCAACGTTTACTGGGTCGAAATAGCCCTGCAACCAGACCCTACGAATCTGGAAAAAAAACTGTTGCGAGCCAAACAACTTGTATCTTCTGTTTCTCCCTTCTTCGATCTCCAAATAACCATCGAATGCTATTACAATCGAAGAAACATACATACATCGATCTTATGCCTCCATTGGAGTTCACATGCTACGTTAATTATTACAACCACAAAAAATAATCGTGGCACCCAATAAATAACACATGCTACGTTAATTATTACAACCACGAAAAATAATCATGGTACCCAATAAATAACAATAACCACACAAAAATTATGTGGGATCCAATCACACAAAATCAACAAAAAATCATGTGACCATAATAGCTGGGTAAGAACGCTGCAAAACAAGGGTTAGCACAGTTCTACGTTCTACCCTCTATAACCTACGGACAACATGGCCTGTTTTAATCCATACGTGTGATTACAGCCTGCTCTGATACCACTGTTGGAAAACCATTCCCAGAACCCAGTAATGACGCGTACAGATTAGACAACAAGAAAAACTGCAAAACCCTACAAGGCGGAATTAGGGTTTCACCTCAATTTTCTGTGACACGAACGCTGGTTGAACTTGTTATAGCACGTCTTGCTATAAGCCACGTATACTGCTCGACTGCACCTTACGATCTTCTATCGTATTCCCTGCACGTCTAGAACACGAACCAAGTGTGGACTTTTTCGTGATCCGTTTGCTCTCTCTAAGCCTGTCTCTATTTCGTGAAAAATAGAAAATCTCTCATTGACCTAGAGAGCATAACATGTATATATAAGGCTACGATAGGGACCTAAGGAGTAATAAGTCAGGGCTCCCAGTGTAAATAAGAAACCCTAATCCCACCAGGATTCTATTTCTTATTTTACTAATTATAATTCACCCCACTACAGAATTATAATTGCACTCCCGTCCTTATCTCAATTATATTACGAGCTCTATGATATTAAATACTTATTTATCTTCCCACGTTAAGATTACAGATACCCGTTGATTAAAATAAATTACTAACAGATACCATACCATGCAAGTTGGGAGTTGAGAGCTGAAGTTCATAAAATAAAGTCATGACAAAAGACAATGAAGTTGGACAAAATGATCGAGACAACTCGGCCGGTTAAATGAAACCAAAAGATGAGATCTACTTGATATCCATATGGTACTACTACTTGGGAACTGAAAGGGGAATCCTACCGTCTCGTTATATTTTAGAGTCCAAACCTGCATGCATTAATAGGACGGAATGTGGCCATCTTCACATCTCTTCTACTTTTGTTGGTCCAAACACGTGTTAATTATATCCACATTTAATTGGCATTATCTATCAAACACTAAAAAAAAAAGAACAATTCTCTATTTGTTCTTTTTTATATGATTTAATTGGTAATTACTTGTATTATTTCTTCTTTCCTATCCAAATCTAGTAAGATATGAAGATCTAGATTATGAACACATTATGGAGTTGAAATTCTGCATTGGCAGCATATCTGGAATTAGGGTTGCCCATTGGCGGTTTTGGGAAGATCCGTTCGGTTCCCAAACCGATCTGCTCGCGGCGGCTTGTCGTTTTTCCCATCTACACTTGTCCATTAGTGTTGTCCAGTTTGGTCGGTTCAAATGCGGTTTGGGCCTGAAATTATTATTATTATTATTACCACAAATACTAGAGCAAAACATGCATTCCAAAAACAACATCATCATCCAAAAACACCCTTAAGTCTAAAGACTCTAGCCTCGTTTGATAACAGTGCTAGATGGATGGGATTCGTAAGGAGATGAAATTATGATTGGGATTGGTAATGAGTATGTTGTTTGAGATGGGATTATATGATAGGATTATTAATATCATGTTTGTTTGAGATGGAATTAGATGATGAGATTGGATTGATTGAAGAAATTGGTAATGAGAAGGGGTTGGGATCGGATTATGAATACCAAATCCCAAGGGGCATTCCTAATACCCTCTAATGGCCGGCTTGGACATCCCAATGAACTAATAGTCCGGACCTTTTTTTGTTACCAAACAGAGTATTAACATGGGATTAATAGTCCCATCCCAACCCTCAAACTTGTTATCAAATGGGGCCTAAACTACTAAAAACAGCATCAGTCAAAAAAGTATTACACCATCCACATTCCAATTAAGTTACATCACCCAA
This sequence comes from Rhododendron griersonianum, assembly GCA_018127125.1. Lineage (NCBI taxonomy): Eukaryota > Viridiplantae > Streptophyta > Magnoliopsida > Ericales > Ericaceae > Rhododendron > Rhododendron griersonianum. The sequence goes on from CM030789.1 coordinate 32,922,005, forward strand.
TTCCACCCTAAAGTCTCTAAGAAACAACAGCCAAAAACACCAAAACAAACCACCCTAAAGTCAAAACATCCAAAAAAAAAATCCACCGTAGCATGCAACAGACAGTTTGGTTTGAACTGCACCTAAACCAAAACCTATCTGATCCGCCAAAGTTGGGAAATCTCGATCTATGTCTATCCGTACCATGCCTTGGTTTGGTTTGCGGACGGCTTGGTTTGGCCGGTTTGAGTGGTTTGGTCCGTCCGCTGGATAACCCTATCTGAAATGATGCTAACGACTTGCACAGCTATTTATGTGCATCAGTCACCCTATACGGGTGAAGTCACCTTCAGTGTTAGGTCTAATTGAAATATTTCACATGCGTGCCAACCCTACGTTGGCTAAAGAATTGCAAGGTTGAGCAAAATGTCTTCCTCTTGACTTTCAACTTCTAAGCATAGGACGTGTAGTGCATGAATAAGCAGGCTGGTTGCAGGAATGAATAGATCGAACTCAAAAAACTGCGAACAATTGGCCATAAATGTAGCTGAGACATGATTGCTGAACAAAAGCAACAAAAACAGAGGAAACTGCTTTCAAGTTGAGGAAATAAAGTAGACAACTAACTCGAAAGCACTTGTTTGTTTTTACTCGGCAGCTATTATAGCAATGGAGAAACAATTGGAAGAATAAATGGAGATGCAAAATGGGAGGCAATGGCAGTAGCCACATGACAATACAGTTAATGCGAGGTCAACAAACCAGAGGTTGTTACCATCACAAGCAAAATTTCCAACCGAATTCAGACCCAAACAATGTCCAGACAGGGCAACTAGCAGGATTTTCCACCGACGAGCTTCTTGATATTCAGTTGAACCATTTTTGTCTACATTCTTCTCTGCGTAATTAAAAACCTGATCCAGTATCGAGAATCCATGTACAACCCTTCGAGTTCACTAGTTTATCAAGTCTAAAGGAACTAAAGATATTTTGGTATCAAAGATTGCCACTTGGCCAACTTCTGATCCATTCTTAGTGGCCAAGGTGCACTATCCGATGAGATGAAGAACAACAAACAATATGTTGTGATCCCAGTGCAAGGTATGGGACTTGTCCCACATTGGGAGTATGGGCTCTCGGTGGGGGATTAATAAGTCCTTGGGCACCCTCCCCTCATTAGCTAGCTTTTGGGGGCGAGTTCTACCCGGGGGCTTGTTACATTGGTATCAGAGCCAGGTTCCTCCCTGACGAGGCCGCCACGGGATAGTCGGAGGTGTCGAGAGGGGCGACCTGCCGCCGTGGGCGTCGGCTCTAAAGGGGTGAGGTTTGTTGTGATCCCAATGCAAGGTATGGGACTTGTCCCACATCGAGAGTATGGGCTCTCGGTGGGGGGTTAATAAGTCCTTGGGCACCCTCCCCTCATCAGCTAGCTTTTGGGGGCAAGTTCTACCCGGGAGCTTGTTACATTATTGTGATCCCAGTGCAAGGTATGGGACTTGTCCCACATCGGGAGTATGGGCTCTCGGTGGGGGATTAATAAGTCCTTGGGCACCCTCCCCTCATCAGCTAGCTTTTGGGGGCGAGTTCTACCTGGGGGCTTGTTACATTGGTATCAGAGCCAGGTTCCTCCCTGACGAGGCCGCCACGGGATAGTCGGAGGTGCTGAGAGGGGCGACCTGCCGCAGTGGGCGTTGGCTCTAAAAGGGTGGGGTTTGTTGTGATCCCAGTGCAAGGTATGGAACTTGTCCCACGTCGGGAGTATGGGCTCTCGATGGGGGGTTAATAAGTCCTTGGGCACCCTTCCCTCATCAGCTAGCTTTTGGGGGCGAGTTCTACCCGGGGGCTTGTTACATTGCAGGTCGCCCCTCTCGGCACCTCCGACTATCCCGTGGCAGCCTCGCCAGGGAGGAGCCTGGCTTTGATACCAATGTAGGTCGCCCCTCTCGGCACCTCCGACTATCCCGTGGCAGCCTCGTCAGGGAGGAGCCTGGCTTTGATACCAATGTAACAAGCTCCCGGGTAGAACTCGCCCCCAAAAGCTAGCTGATGAGGGAAGGGTGTCCAAGGACTTATTAACCCCCCACCGAGAGCCCATACTCCCGATGTGGGACAAGTCCCATACCTTGCACTGGGATCACAACACAATAAAACTAAATCGGACAATACATAAACAAGGCTTGAGATAATTCTCCTAGGTCTTGTAAATAACTTGATGAACTAATGACAAACAATATGAATCAAAGTCCAACACAATGAAAAATAATATGTCGAGATCCAACTCTCAGAGTCTGATGCCAGAGGCGCTCTAAGACTTATTGGCGGAATCATCTGCTATCGCATTTCTCCACTCCATACTAGCATCTAGAACTCTCAACTATACTCAAAGACTTCTACTATAGAGACCATTCTTACCTAGTTCAGCTATTCATCTCCAGCATGAATAAGGAAACAATTTAGCACTAGTTACTAATGACAAGTAGTGTTCACAGCCAAACATTTGCCCCATGCTTAATTGAAACTGGAAACATCACAATTAGTCATTTGGTTGCACATAAAGATGAACTTCATTTGGTACGCTAGCTTTAGCAATAAAATAATAACTGGTTGCTTAAACACCTTTTAGCAATGGATCTACGAATAAGTGATGAAAAATTCCCAACCTTTAGAGACCAAAATTTATGTTTTAGAAAACAAAATGATTTGGCACGATATTTTATTTTGTCCGTAAAGCACCTCTTATGGCGGTGTTTGTATAGTTTTGTTGCTAAAGACCTAGGTTTTACTTACCCGAAAAGGGGCTCGTTGTAGTTCAGCATTTATTAATGATTAAGATAAGTTGGAAGGGTGCTCACCTAAAGATCCAACACTATGGTCATTGCTCTTCATCAAATGCCCTTGGAGCCAGTCGGTCGCCAGACTTCGATACGATGAAGGCGCTTGCTTTTAAGCTCTTCCTAATTTTAACTTCAATGATTCTGTTATGTTCGAAAAGACTACCGTTCATGGTTGATTTTTTAATTTACACTTTTAACGATGATCTTATATGATACTTATGGATGTATTTTCCCAGTAACGAGAATATATTCTTATTGTGGCATATTTCTCTAAGGGGTGGAACACAATGTATTGTTCTAGTTAACTGAAAATAGAACATTGATATATATATGGAGATGGCCGGTGCTTCAATTCTGTAAGTATACGATTCATGGTATTAATTGCAGTTTACAATCCATATTGATATTGACATTACAATCAGTTGCATCCAACAAATTAGTAAATAGGTTTAGTTGCTCAGGTGATGCTTGCTAATCCTTAACATTCGTAATTTTTCAGGTGATCAATGGCTGTAGAATTTACGTCAGAAGAGTTGGAAACTTACACGGACGGGTTCCAAACATTGCTCGGTGAAGGTAGCTTTTCTAAGGTATATGATATGATAAGCAATCTCTCACATTTATCATATTATTATATATTTTATTATTGTCCTTAGATGATATTACACGTAAGATATGTTTTTGTTAATTTCAAATAATTTAATATATATAAAGTGAGTCTGCTGGCACTCAAATTTGGCTCTACCACTCGCGTGCGCACAAAATGACGCAGTACATGGCTTGCTCCTGTACGTGCATTCAAGGCTTTTGGAAAGGGTGAATTTCTGTTGGAATAGTCAAAGGGGGAATTATAAACAACGAAATTGAGAGTAGCAATGTCCCACAATTCTGATCCAATTGCCGATGGAATTCAATGTGCCAATGGACAAATGCTATTGAACTTGCTTAAGAGAGTGCTCACCCACATGGCAGCTTCTCGTGCATCGGATCAATCCCATGATTGTTCTAACATTTTATCTGGACCATTGACCTATTCCTCTTTCATGTGCGCAACACACTGGATCTCACCTCTCGCTTTAGCCGACTCTCTCTCTCAGCTATATATATGGGTATCCGCCCAAGAAGAAATAAGTAGTAGCAGTAGTGACAATCAGAGCCAATAGTAGTAGTCAATAGTGAGTAGTAGTAGAAATGTAGGAAAATTATTAGGACTCCCTCTCTTTCGTTTCCCTAGCCAAACGTGCGAGACTGTTTCTTCTTCTCCCTTAGTTTTGCCCAGTTCTTCTTGGAAGCTTTCAGGGCTTGGCCCGTTAATTTAATTTGTTTGTAATAAATTTGTAGTTTTAAATTCCTTCTTTCAATTCTATTTTATATTTGTAGTCTGTTAAATTCTTAGATTAGATTATAACATAATTAAAGATTGAGGTTTGGTTGTGAGTCTTCGCAAACTACTCGGCTATTTCTCACACCAAACCCGAATCTAAGATCAGTCCTAGTTTTGGATTCCTTTGAGATTGAAGGTTGAGCGCCTTTGGCCAACTCTCCCGTACATATCTCCTCGGTACACTCTAAGACCGATCTTTTCTAATCACATAAATAATTATTTATGTTTTTAGTCGTTTTTAGCCTTCCCTTAGCGAGTTCTTCGTTAATGGAGGGGTAGTCGTTATAGGCTCGGCCCTGGGGTGAATATCACTCTATGGCCTAAGTAATTCAATATTTTTCACACCGAGGTATCAAAGCGTGTTTGTGTATGATCCGAGTTCGTAGCTAATCGATTATAAAACTTGGGGTTGTTATGTCCTTTTTATTATGTGTAGACAAAGAACCTTGGCACACATAATGCATAGATCGATGTCACCTTGAGGGTTTAACAAACTTCCAATAGAATCAGGATCCTATCAAACACCGCTATATGTATAGGTGTGGTCGAAGTTCTCCTTTAATCGATTCGAAACTCAAAAGTGTTAAGCCTTTGTTTATGCGTCGATAGTCAATTCTGGCACTCATAATACTGGGTCGCTGTCCTTTTGAGAGTTCGACTAACTCCATAGAGAAATTTGATTGCACTTAGCATAATCTTTCTGTAACTCCGATTTTCAGTGAATAAAAAAATTTCGTTGTTTATTCGATAATTCTTTTATTATTCTTAAGTGACTTTATAATTTCCTTTTTAATTCCTATAATCCGTTATAATTAGATTTGGGACTTGTAAATTCAATTTCATCTTGCCTATCGATATGGTCATTTTCTAAAGACAAGCGTGCTAGTAATTATTTCCTTAATTAGTAAGACAAGAGCCTAGATTATATTTCTTGACTAGAAATCCTACTTAGCAAGACTAGTTAGATTCTAACCGATCTTTGAGAAACCCTAACTAGCGATTCATCTAGTTACTTCTCCTAACCCTAGAAAGACCTTTTGAACTTCCTTGAACCGTTTGAACCTTTTGAACCCTTGAACCCTAAATGAACCCTTTTGACCAAAGTCAACCTTGATCTTTTATCCATTGGTCCATAAATGTTAGGAGAATTATTAACCATTGGATAATAGACTAGTACTAGAATATATTGATAATTCCTTGTCTAGATTTCCCATGGGATTCCCTAAATAAAGAAATAGAGTTACACCTAGTATTTTATTACCCTAGGATTCTCTATGTACCTAATACTATATTTTAAAGAGACATGTGTCAATTTGACTTAGTTTAATAAAGAATTTTAACTTACAAATCTAGGAGAAGATCATATAGTACCTTTGTCCTTTGTAGTTGGTCATACATATATATATATATATATATTAGTACAAGGGAGGAAGAGAGAGAGGGAGAGAGAGAGAGAGAATCCGAGAGAGAGGGAGAGAGAGAGAAGCCGAGAGAGGGAGAGATAGGAAAGAGAAGGAGAGATTGATGTGCTAGCCTTAGATTTTCTTCTTCCAAAAATCCTAGTTTTAAAATTACCTAAGTACATGTACTTGTGAAAGAAGAAGATATATGGAAGGATATGAGGAAGATTGGAAGTACTAGATTTCTTACAAGATTTTCTTACAAACTTAAATTTTATTCTTACTCTTTCAACCTTTGTACCTATATTTATATATATACATTGTACTAAGAGAGAGAGAGAGAGAGAGAGAGAGAGAGGGAGGGAGAGAGGGAGAGCGAAAGCCGAGAGAGAGAGAGGCCGGGAAAGAGAGATTGTGTGATGTGTGTAAGTGTACTCACAATCCTAGTTCAATATTTTGGCCATCATCCTACCTCATCCAAGTACCATAAAATCTAGTCAATCTCTCATGACCAACTTCCTACTCAATCCAAAGGACAATCAAATCTAGGGTTTCTTACTCTTTTATATCCAATCCAAATCTCCTAAGTACAAGACAAGACCAAAACCCCATTAGAATAGCTTAAACTTTTCCTAGATTGGAAGAAAGAGCAAGAAAGATCTTTGTAGTCTTTCAAGCCTTGACATGACAACACATTGGAGCAAAAACCATTGGACAAAGAAGGAGAGAGAGAGCCGGCCAAAGAGGGAGAGGGAGAGCCAAGGTCTTGCCTATAAATAGCACCCCATGTTCTCCATTCAACTCACACCTTTCATCCTTCTAACTTCTCTCTAGAAAGCTTAGTGTTCTTGCTTGTTCTTTGCTAGTCCTTACTTGTTCTTGAAGTTCTTCCCAAGTTCTTCAAAGAACTCATCATAAGCTGCCACTAAACCGCCACCCGACCACCCTATCGATCCAAAAGTTGTAGTAGTGTTAGTCAAGATCTAGTTTCGAGAGAAACCTTTCTCTTTCGAAGCTACCGGAAGCCATTCTTAAGAAATTACTCTGTCCAACCACCAACGTACCTTCCATAGTCATCTCTACCGCCAAGAAGAACGGTAGATAGATCTTACCCCCTAAATTCTAAGTATAGCGTATTGTATGCGTATTTTGAAATGATTGTGTAGACTTTTTCTGTGACCTCTAAATTCTAAATATACGTAGAATTTCAATAAACATATGTTGTTTTGAACTTTTGAAAAGGAAGAATGAATTTTGAAAGATAATGTTCGTAGCTTAACTTTAAGTATTCGTATTTTGATCTTAGAATGATTATGAGCATGTATACATGTTTACTTGTCTACTTGTTGCTGATAAAGCATAAGTGGTTTACCACTCCAAAGGTGTCCGTCCATGTGGCACTATGCTTTACTTTGTGTGATTAAATGTTGAGCATGATGATGTGATAAAGTGAGCATGCTACTTAATATAGAGTTGGATGATCTTGCTAGTTTAGTTTCAAGATTACAAAGAATGAATATGATTTTGTCATGAAAAGCCCTGCCGCGGAGTCTATGCATGAAAACGAGACACGAAAACCGAGAAAGTTAGAAACATGGCACCTAGGGTGTGGCTAATGAAAGGAAGTGTTTGATATGGTAAAATATTTTTGAAACTACATAATGACTAGAAATGGGGAGCACTATGGGAGTACGGTGTGTTTGTGTGCCAATGGGAACCCGGCGCGGCAGAACCATTGTGAGGATACTCGAGAACCCGGCGCGGCGGAATCGAGGTTGGGTGTGTGACTTGGTTATCCGAGGAGAGGAGCCAATGCAAGATGTGTGCCAATGGGAACCCGGCGCGGCGGAACCATTGTGAGGATACTCGGGAACCCGGCGCGGTGGAACCGAGGTTGGATGTGTTAAAATGGTTTTGGAAGTGTTAATGAAGTGGAAAATGGTGACACGGTCTACGAAATGTTGCGTAGGAGAAACACAGAAAGGCATGACACCAACGTTAGAAAGATAGCGAATGAGGATGTGTAATTGCTAACTATGTTGTTGAATGAGCATGTGTAATTGTCTTTGTGCCTTTTTGTTATAAGTTAAGGGTTAGTGGGTATGGTTTACTCTATTGAGCTTCTGTAGCTCACGGTGTTGCCCTTTGGTGACCCTGACATATTATATGGGTGGCGACGCCGGTATAATGTGTCAGATCTCATAGATGAACAGGGAGAGCAGTACACATTGGAGGCTTTTAGAGCCGAAGAGCTTGCTAGAATGGAGGAAGAGGTGGAGCAGTAGATAACCTTAGATTTCCCATCCTTTGTGCAATAAAAGTATTCTCGTAGGAATCATGTTGTAATAATGAGCCTGACTCTTCATCTTTTATTTCAATAAAATGTTTATTTAACGTACCCGAAAATGGGGGCGTTACACTTTCGGTCGGGCACACAAAATACCTGTGGGACTCGATTGTGGAAATTGTGAGAATATTGGATTGTTTAGGTTATAGGTGGTGTAAACCCTCGGCCCGAACCTATCTTTAAATACTTGCAATCTGTAGTTCTAGCATAAAATAGAAAATCCTAGTCTAAAAATCACCAAAAATTCATCAAACCCAAGGGTTGGCTACCTACAGCTAAAAACCACCATATAGGTCGATAAAGCTTTTCACTCTAATAAAATGCTATGTGGTTCGACCTCGGACTTATCGAGTTATTCTGCAAGCGACTACAAAGCCCTACGCTTGGGGCTAGACACCCTGGAATACAATCTTATGTTGCAACCAGTATACCGTGGCAACATCCCTGGAAACAACCCACGCAATATTCATGCACAGTTGATGGCGATCAAAGTCTCCAAACGCCTCGAGGATCCACAATTTGATGTACAACACAACCCCCAACCAGTTCGATGATAGCATGTTGAGTTCAAATAATGATGTATCTATGAAGGTTGTCCATATATATGAGGGAAAATGCAGATTACCTCTTTATGATTTATCCTTTTGGCATTTCACCTCCCAGATTTTTGAAAATTACCAATTCACCTCGTGATTTTCGACTAAAGTGCTATTGTTAGATTTTCTACCCAAATTGATGATAGGTGAAATACACATGCCAGGTATGACAGTTTGAATGACAAAATTAAATGAACTTAAATTTCTGATAACCCTACCCTTCTTTGTCCTAGCAGAAACAACATGGAAGCTCTAATCTGCCTAAATAATTGCAGAAACCCTTGCCATGGCAACCGATAGACTTGCCCATGGCTGCACCTCTATCCTTCTTCGAGATGAAAGCCCGGTCTAATTCACCATAGGATTTTGTTGGGTTTTAGAAATTTAAAATTCGTGTTGGATTTTCTATATACCGAACAAAATGATTAATCGAGGGGAGGAGAGAGAGAGAGAGAGAGTCCCAAGGAAAACCGTAGCAAAACAAAAGCTTAGGGAGAGAGATATGCTTTATAACTCAAGGGTTGATCTCCTTGTGGGCAACATGCCCTTAAAAAGGATTCTGTTCCTTTCTAAAAGAGGCCCTCGGATCGAGGGAGCGCCAGCGGGTGAGCAAGCGCTCGGAATACAGAGTCGCCACTCGGGTTTGAAGGTCCGACACTCAAGGAACCGTATTCGAAGCACCTGCCGCACTATTTGGTTTGAAAAAGTGAAAGCACCAGTCCGTCATAACCATATTTGGGTTCGGGAGCCAGGTTACGAGAGGGGAAGGGTTTTAAGGCACCCCTCTCGCCTAATCCGGAGATCGGTCTCTACTTAGGCATTTTGTGAAAACATTGCGATTCTTCTTTGATTAATCAATTCTTTAGCCAATTAGGGCGGGAAACAGTTTAATGGGGATTAAAGCTATAACAATTTGCAGAATGTGATAGATGGCATGCTCGCTTATTTAACAGTTAGTGTATGATGAAAACAAACTGCTGTGGGGATATTAAACAGATTGGAAGACCCCTGTCTTGGAGTGACGTGCACAGGAAGAAACCAGCATGCACTAATCAGGTCACTGCATGCTGGCCAGACCTGCGCGCGCTACTACAAGACCTGCGCGCGCTAGTAAGCCTAAGCCCACAACTCTTGTTCTCAACCCTCTGGGCTCTGAAAGGACCAGTGCACACCCAGGACAAACCAAGCAGCTTATAGTAGTTACACTACACAGTTTAAAGGCTGAAAAGCCCTACAAATTAACAAAACACCCCATAAACAGTGTAGGGATAAAAGCAGAGACCGAAGGCCTAGTTACCCATGCAAGGCCAGCCACTGGTCAGAGGATAACCTGCGCGCGCAGGTAGCGTGTAGGTAACCCACAAGCGCGTGCTGGACAAAGCCACTTAACCAGTGCTTGGTTTACATGTTTCTGGTTTCTGGGACATGACCAGAAAGCTCCCAAGGGTACACCACAGCAGCAGATATGCATATTGAAATAAAACTAGCAGTTTAAACTAAGGAAAATAGTAAACTGGTTGTTAGCATGCTTGCAGTGGCCTATATATATATATGTAAAGACATAAAACAGCAAGATACCAATCCCCACGCAAACCTGCGCACGCAGCCACATAATAGCGCGCGTGTGCTAAGGACCCGCGCGCGCCGGTTCGAGCTACTATGGTTTTGAAACCTTGCCAGCTTTTAGGGCCATGACTGGTATTGATTACCAGTCTTGACCCTGCCAGCCCCCCTCAGGGCTCAGAACAGAGAGCAGTACAAAGGTGTTATACCTTGGGTTTTTGAATTTGAAAGGTATTTGAGCTTTGAGATTGTATGAGGTATTTGAGTGAGAACAAGCTATGTTCTTGGGTGCCTTTGTATCTCTTTAGTTTGCTTAAAAGAGTACAAAGTGATAACCCTTTGAGTATGAATTTTTGTAACCCTTTGAAAGAGAGACAATGGGGGCTATTTATAGGAGGAGGAAGAAATGGTGTATGGAGGAGATACAACCAGCCAACAAGGGTTGGTTTGGCTTGGTGGCTAAGTTTCCTCCTTTGGAAAGGTTGGTGGGAGATATGGGGGATGTGGACACCTCCTACCCGGATACTGCTTTTCAGGCAAAATAGAAGCTTCTAACGTGTTGTATGCCACTGATAATGACTTCTGCATGCTGAATAAAGCAAGTTTGACCAGACGCTGACCGGCGCGCGCGAGTCTGGGACATGTGCGCGCGAGTCAACGCCAAAAGTTGACCAGCGCGCACCAGTTGTGGACTAGCGCACGCGAGTCCAAGCCACCCAGAGCTGGTCCACGGTCAAACCTGACCATTTGACCAATACCTGACACTTTGACCCACGCGCACTGGGTCTCAACCAACGCGTGCTAGTAGGGTTTTGGGGGTTTTGAAAGGCTTAGGCTAGATTCAAGGTTTCAAAAGGGTATCAAACGCTCGAAGCTCAAACACTCGACATTCTCGGGGTGTTCTTGATTCGATTCATCATCGGAAAATCAGAAACCGAAAGTAAACTAATCTGGAAGCCCAGATTAGGGTGTCTACACTCCTATATATAGTCCACCTATTCTTCAATTCATAAGTAGGACTGAATTCATCCAAAGGCTATAAAACTTCCAAAATACTCCTCGAAATTTTTTAGGATGCTCTAAACATTTTACGAACAACAAGACCTTCTAATGTCCTCAAAGAATCATTCTTATTTTAAAATCTTTTAGAATTCTCAAATTTTCTCGAGGTTCGACGTTCTTGTAGAGTGTTCATAATAATATGAAAGAGAGATATTTTATCCCATAACGACGATATATGTAAACTTTGTTAAGATCACTTTCGAAAGTGTAGAAAAGAAAGTTTATTTGAATTTTTATTTTTTTGGCAATTGTTAGTTCTCAATCTATTGACTCACATTTTTGTCTATTCGTGAGCTTTTGGTCCACCCAAAAACAGTAGTAATTCCTTCAGATTATTTTTCTTTTCTTCATAGTTTAAACACAACAGAGATGACGTTTGACACCTTTCTCCAAAAAAAAAATCATTCTTGAATTCTTAACAATTTCTTAATAAAATCAAGAAATTCATGCAGTGCATTTATGGGGCAAATTACATTGACCTCCCTCGGATTTTTGACAATTACATAGATCTCCCCCTAAGTTTTTGAAAATACAGACCTCCCTTACTTTTCTGCCATTAGAATGTCTCCAGTGGCATAATCAAAATTAAAAGATTTCTAAAGTGAGTAATGTTGGTCCAATATGGCTCACACTAGTATAACCAAACTTAACAACTCCCTTAAACAATACTCCCTCCGTCCCAATTTGTTTGTCCAATTGTCGAAATTCGTGTCTTTCAAAAATATACTTATATCTTACATTTTATAATGTTTTTTTATGATTTTGTATAATAAAACCAATTTAGATCTATCAAACAAGATCCATATTTCATATTAAAAATATTACAAATTGAAAATTATAGACAATTCTTTGAGAGGTCAAACACTCTCAAAAAGTCAAAAATGGGACAAACAAACCGGGACGGAGGGAGTAACAAACTTTTGGTCTTTAGATAACCAAAACTAGCAATCTTTTCTCTTTGGATGATCAAATTTAATGGGGATGACACACACACACACACACTCTCTCTCTCTCTCTCTCTCTCAATAGCCCAACACGCTTACTCCTACATATATTTCCAACTCTCTTTATCTCTCTACTAAAAATAAACTTTTGATTATGGACCATTGTGGGACTTCACATTGTTAATATTAACAACCCCTCAAATGGCTAACCAAACGATGAGGTGGCATGTTGATTATCAGCTTTTGGTTATGTCATTGGAGATACTCTTATACATGTACATCGCCCTAGTTAAGTCCCCGTTAGAATTGTTAACAGAAATAAACTTGTCATCCATTTGTCTAATTTTATACTAATTTTGCCCTTATGCCATCCTCTATGTACATTACTAAGAGACTGTTTGATAAAACTGAAACTGAAAGCTAAATGCTAAATTTTTAAACTAAAAAGCAGTTTGGGAGTGGCGGTGGTGGTAGTGGTGGTGGTGGAGTTGTGAGGGTGGGGATGGAGTGGGAGTGGCGGTGGTGGTGTTGGAGTGGGTGGCGGTGGCGTTGGAGTGATGGTGGTGTAATAGTGGCATTGAGTGGTGGCGTTGGAGTGATGGTTGTGCAATGGTGGCGTTGTGGTGGTGGCAGCGGCGGTGTGGTAATGGTGGTGGCGGTGTGGTGGTGTAATAGCTTTTCGTCGTAATTTTTGGGATTAATCGTTCGTCTCGACGAGACGAATCGATAAAGTATAAAAATATGGATATATGTTGAAAATATTCAAAAAGATGACATTTTAAACAAATAAGACAGCTTTTTGATATTTCCTTTGTCTTTAGTAAACTTTTTTTTACTTCCGGGCATAGTTTTGTACCTTTTAGATTCCTCTCGACGAGACGAATGAATAATCCAAAAAATATCACGTGAATCCAACAAAAATTTAGAAAAGACGAACAAAACACATAAAATGGAAAAAAGAAGAAGTTAATTTAAAAAGGATGCAGCCTTATACTGATTTAGGCCCCATTTATGCTAAACTACATATTGTAAATTATTGTAAATTATAAATTTGTTGTTTTGTCTTTATTTAAAAATTGCGTTTGTTAGTTTTGAGCCAAGCTTTTGAGTCCGTTTGATTATAAAGAAATTTATGTTAGAAAATTCACTTTTTTACACTTTCTTGTATTTTCATGCTAATCAAACACTAGAAAAGCGTCATTCTTTTCTTTTTCTTGCATTTTCTATCACTTTCACACTATCCAAACAGACCCATGTATTATTGATTCGTCTCAATGAGAGGAATCAAAAAAATTATGACTTTTACCCATTTTTAAAAAAAAATATCCAAGAAAAATCCAAAAAAATGAGTCATAATTTTTTCCTTTTCCGATTCCTCCTGTTGAGATGAATCAATAATACATAAAAGTTTGGAGCAAAACTAACAAATGCCAAAAAATTGAATAAGGACAAAACAAAAAAGTTGTAGTCTACAACTTGTACAACTCCACTCTTGTAAAAAAAAAAAATTTGTCTTCGTTTTGTATGTTTTGTTCGTCTTCTTTGAATATTAGTTAGATTTGCATAATAATTTTTTGATTATTTATTAGTCTCGACAAGATGAGTCTAAAGCTCAGTTTGGATGACCAGAATTCTTAGTAGGAATATGAATGTGATTATTAGGAATCAAATTCCTAGGAATCTTATTGAGTGGGAATATGAATATGATTACTAGGAATGAAATTCCTAGGCATACAATACCTAAAGTAATTTCATTCCAGTGTTTGAATTAATTCAGTAATATTATGCAGGAATCATTTTTTTTTTTTGGAAATTTATCAAACTCAATATTTCCTTTTTTTATTGAATGAGCCAGGAATCTAAGATTCCCATGGGGTAAGGGAGGGATCAGGTAAACAAATCGTATTTTGTTTCTATTTTATATGTGACTATAAACTTAAATTGTCCAATGTTTGAAAAAAATGTGATTCGTTTACACGTTTATAAATGTTCAATGAGTCTTATTTTTTTCTCAAATGTAACTAACTGCGAGTTATATTAAATAAATAGTTTCAATTCTCGATATTGGCCCAAAAGTATGAGTCATCTAGATTAGGGAGAATTTTTGATAGGTCCATTGTAGCATGTTTCTAACCCACTAAGTCCACTTCTAAAGTTCTTAACACCTCTAGTCCACTAATATTTCCAATGGCAAAAATACCCTATACAAAAGAAACAAGGGCCTTGTTTGGCTAATACAAAAGATGTATTTTTTCATTTTTTTCGATCTTGTTACAACTACATAACTACCACCACCACCACAATGACCACCACCACGCCGCCGCCACCACCACTCCACCACCACGCCTCCACCACCACCACCACCTCCACCCCCAATGCACCACCACCATCACGTCGTCGCCGCAGCCACCTTCACCCACCACCACCTCCACCACCACGCCACCACCACCACCACAACGCTGCTACCTCCACCACAATTACCATCACCACCATGCCGTCACCACAACCACTCCACCACCACAACAACGCCGCCACCATTACCACGCCGCCACCATAATCACCACCACCATCACCGCCACCACAATCACCACCACCACCGCCACCACAATCACCACCACCATGCCACCGCCACCACCACAACCACCACCACCACCACAATCACCACCACCACCACTCCACCACCACCACCACGCCGCCAACACCACCACCACCACCATGCCGCCACCATAACCAACACCATCACCACCACGACCACGCCACCACCGCCACCACAATGACCACCACCATGCCACCGCCACAACCACGCCACCGCCGCCGCCGCCGCCACCACCACCATTTTTAGACTGCAAATTCACACTTTTAGACTTCAAATTTTACAAAAATGTCTTTATTTGCAGTTCAAAAATATTCATTTAATAATTTACAGTCTAAATTTACAAAATTGCCTAAATTTGCAGTTTAAATTAAAGTCCCTTTAGGGATGGTGTTCATTTACAAAAGTGCCTTTATTTGCAGTCTAAATTTTCTCTGCCGTTGATGTTCATTTAACGAATTTGCAGTCTAAAAGTGCAAATTTGCAGTCTAAAAATACAAATTTGCAGTCTAAATTCTCATTGACATTAGTGTTCATTTAATAATTTGCAGTCTAAATTTATGTGTAGACTACGAATTTGCACTTTTAGACTGTAAAATTTACAAAATGCCTTTATTTGCAGTCTAAAAGTACAAATTTACAGTCTAAATTCTCATTGGCGTTAGTGTTTATTTAATAATTTGTAGTCTAAATTTATGAGTAGATTGCAAATTTGCACTTTTAGACTGCAAAGTTTACAAAAATATCTTTATTTGCAAATTTGCAGTCTAAATTTTCTATGGCATTGGTGCTCATTTAACAAATTTACAGTCTAAAAGTGTAAATTTGCAGTCTAAAAGGGCAAATTTGCAGTCTAAATTCTCATTAGCGTTAGTATTCATTTAATAATTTGTAGTCTAAATTTGTGTGTAGACTGCAAATTTGCAGTTTTATAGTCTGCAAAGTTTATAAAAGTACATTTATTTGTAGTCTAAAAGTGCAAATTTGCATTCAAAATTTTCTCTGGCGTTGGTGTTCATTTAACAAATTTGCATTCTAAATTCTCATTGGCGTTAGTGTTCATTTAATAATTTGCAGTCTAAATTTATGTGTAGATTGCAAATTTGCACTTTAAGACTGCAAAGTTTATAAAAGTGCTTTTATTTGTAGTCTAAAAGTGAAAATTTGCAATCTAAATTTTCACTAGCGTTGGTGTTCATTTAACAATTTGCAGTCTAAATTTGTGTGTAGACTATAAATTTGCACTTTTAGACTGCAAAATTTATAAAAGTGCCTTTATTTGCAGTCTAAAAGTGCAAATTTGCACTCTAAATTTTCTCTGGCGTTGGTGTTCAATTAACAAATTTGCAGTTTAAAAGTGTAAATTTGCAGTCTAAAATCTCATTGGCGTTAGTATTTATTTAATAATTTGCAGTCTAAATTTGTGTGTAGACTGCAAATTTACATTTTTAGACTGTAAAGTTTATAAAAGCATCTTTATTTGCAGTCTAAAAGTACAAATTTGCATTCTAAATTTTCTCTGGCATTTGTGTTCATTTAACAAATTTACAGTCTAAAAGTGTAAATTTGCATTCTAAATTCTCATTTGCGTTAGTGTTCATTTAATAATTTGCAGTCTAAATTTGTGTGTAGACTGCAAATTTGTACTTTTAAACAGCAAAGTTTACAAAAGTGTCTTTATTTGCAATCTAAAAGTGCAAATTTACAGTCTAAATTTTCTCTGGTATTCGTGTTCATTTAACAAATTTGTAGTCTAAAAGTGTAAATTTACAATCTAAAAATGCAAATTTGCAGTCTAAATTCTCATCGATATTAGTGTGCATTTAATAATTTACAGTCTAAATTTGTCTATAGACTGCAAATTTGCACTTTTAGACTGTAAAATTTACAAAAGTGCATTTATTTGCAGTCTAAAAGTACAAATTTGCAGTCAAAATTCTCATAGGCGTTAGTGTTCATTTAATAATTTGCTATCTAAATTTTTGTATAGACTTTAAATTTGCACTTTTAGACTACAAAGTTTTCAAAAGTGCCTTTATTTGCAGTCTAAAAGTGCAAATTTGCAGTCTAAATTTTTTCTGGCATTGGTGTTCATTTAATAAATTTGCAGTATAAATTTTCTCTGGCGTTAGTTGTCATTGTGGTGGTGGTGGTATTGTGGTTGTGGTGATGGTGGCATGGTGGTGGAGGTGGTATGGGTGGTGGAACGGTGATGGTGGTGGCGTTGTGGTTGTGGTGATGGTGGCGTGGTGGTGGAGCGGTGGTGGTGGGGGGGCGGGGTGGTGGTGGTGGAATGGTTATGGTGGCGGCGGCGTTGTGGTGGTGGTGGTGGTGGCGGCGTGGTGGTGGTGGTGGTGGGGGCGGGGAAGTGGTAATTGTGGTTGAGGTTGCGGCATTGTGGTGGTGGTGGTGGTGGTGGCGGCGGCATGGTGGTTTAGATGGTGGTGGGAGCGTGGTGGTGGTGGTGGCCTTGTGGTGGTTATGGTGGAGGTGGTGGTGGGAGCGTGGTGGCCTTGTGGTGGTTATGGTGGAGGTGGTGATGGGGGCGTGGTGGTGGTGGCGGCGGTGGTGGTGGAGTGGTGGTGGTGGTGGTAGTGGGGGCGTGGTGGTGGTGGAGGTAGGGCGGGGTGGCGGCGGTGGTGGTGGAGTGGTTGTGGTGGCGGCGTTATGGTGGTGGTGGTGGTGGTGTTGGGAGCGTGGTGGTGGAAATGGTGGGGATGGTGGTGGCGTGGTGGTGATGGTGGTGGTGGTGGCGGGGAGGTGGAGTGGTGGTGGAGGCAGTGGTAGAGGCGGGGTGTGGTGGTGGTGGTGGTGGGGGCGGGGAATTGGTAATTGTGGTTGAGGTTGCGGCATTGTGGTGGTAGTGGTAGTGGTGGTGGCGGCGTGGTGGTTTAGGTAGTGGTGGGAGCGTGGTGATGGTTATGGTGGAGGTGGTGGGGGGCGTGGTGGTGGTGCTGGCGGCGACGTTGGTGGTGGGGGGCGGCGTGGTGGTGGAGGTGGTAGGGGTGGTGGGGGCAGGGTGGTGGTGGTGGTGGAGTGGTTGTGGTGGCGGCATTGTGGTGGTGGTGTTTGGGGCGTGGTGGTGGAAGGGGTGGGGGTGGTGGAGCGGTGGTGGTGGCGTGGTGGGGATGGTGGTGGTGGTGGGGGCGGGGAGGTGGCGGTGGCGGTGGAGTGGTGGTGGAGGTGGTGGAGGCGGGTGTGGTGGTGGTGGTGGATGAGGTTTTGGTGGGGGCGTGGTGGTGGTGGTGGAGCGATGGTGGTGATGTGGTGGTGGTGGAGGTGGTGGTGGGGGCAGAGAGGTGGTGGAGGTGGTGGTGGTGGTGGCGGTGGTGTTGGTGGAGTGGTGATGGTTGTGATGGTAGTAATTGTTGTGGATGTTGCGGCATTATGGTGATGGTGGCGGTGGCGGCCTGATGGTTGAGGTGGTGGTGGGGGCATGGTGGTGGTGGCGTTGTGGTGGTGATGTTGGAGGTGGTGGTGGAGGCGTGATGGTGGTGGCGGCGGTGGTGGTGGTGGTGGTGGAGTGGGAGTGGTTGTGGAGGTGGAGGTCGTGTACAGTTTAAAGAAGGGACAATTTTGTCCTGTCAAAAATTGAAGTGGACCTGATGCTTTAAAAAAAGTAATGGACTAGACTAGAGATGTTTTGAAAATATGAGGTGGACTTGACATGTTACAAAATCCTATAATGGACCTTACAACAATTCTTTATTTCCATAATTTACTGTTCTACTTTCTTTCACCTCCTTTATCCATTACTTGAATATATGAAGTTAGACAAGATTTTTAGACCTCTACGAAATAATGAGTTGACATGTGACTCACATGTGTATGAGGCTGGGTTGAAGTTGGAGTGTTCATTTTATCCGGTAAAAGAGTATAGCATGGGAATTAGGAAGGCCATATTTTCCAATTCATTTTAAGGAATAAAAGTTTTTTCTCATTCAATCTAGCTAGTAATTTGATTCCTGATCGGGAGTGTCATCAGGAATCACAATCCTATTCCTGTCTCTCCCAAATATGGGAATGCTGAGACTGTGACATCACATTCCTATTCCCGTTTCTTCCAAATGTCGGAATCATGGAAGTATGGTGTCACATTCTCATTCGTCCTCAAGATTCCTGCTATCCAAACTGAGCCTAAAAAGTACAAAATTATGACTAAAAGGAAAAACAAGTTCACTAAAGACAAAAAAATATACCAAATAATTTCTTTTTGTCTAAAATGTCATCTTATATGAAAAATTTTCAACATCGACTCATATTTTTATACTTTTTTCTAATTCCTCTCGTTGAGACAAATGATTGATCCCAAAAATTACGACAAAAAACATTCCAAAAATAAAAAAATCCCAAAAATTTTTAGACAAAAAGGTCACAAGAATAGAGCCGTAGTTTAACGGAAACAGGGCGCCTGCGGCCGTCTCTCTTTTTGACTATGCTTCTGCACCTTTTTGTTGATGATTGTTTCTCGACATAGACTTGGAATCAAAGGAGAGAGATGTAAGGTCTATGAAACCTTATGTCATGGTAAATTTGGATACCAATTTGTGATAAGTTTTTCTTATATGGTATCCTAGTTTTTTGCTAACCTAGCTTTAATCATGTTAAAATTATTATTTTATTTTATTTTTTCTTCATGGCAGGACTTTTTTTTGAATTTATCATAATTCAAATCTTTTTTAGGACAAAACAGTCTTCTGTGCCTTAAATTCGGGCCTCGTCCGAGAAAGCATAATTTGAACTATTCTTTGTTTAGAGATAGACGGGAACAGAAACATTGAAAATATTAAGTCGATCGGGCATCGGTAGAATACTAAAAAAATAACATCGTTCTGCATTTTTTTAAATTGAATTGTATTTGTTGTCCATTAACGGAAAAAAAATAAAAATAAAAAACTCTAGCCCAAGCCCAGCCCAAAGACTTGAAACATGGATAGGCCCAAAATCTTATCAGGCTAGGCTCGGCTTATTGGCTTCGAATTTGATAAACCTGTTCCTGTGCTACAGCTCCGACTCCGACTCCGAGACGAGAAAACGCCGAGTGAACTAGGGTGTTTTTATCTAATCGCCATTGAAGGAGAGAGAGAGAGAGAGAGATGAAGCCGGTGGTGGGAATGGTGGTGAAGAACAAGATGCAGAAGTCGGTAGTGGTGGCAGTGGACAGGCTGTTCCACCACAAGCTCTACAACCGATACATCAAGCGAACCTCCAGGTTCATGGCCCACGACGAGCTCAACCAGTGCAACATCGGCGACCGCGTCAGTACACTGCTCCCTTGTCCACCTTTCTCATATTTCGGCTTTTTTAATTAAAATTTTCGGGTTTTGAATATACTAATTCTTGGAGGATTGAATTTCCTTTAACCATCGAAAATTGATGGTAGAAGTTTCACAGCTCATTTCTTGATTGGTTTCTTAATTGTCTCCTCTTTCACGCTTCTTTGCCGCTTCACACCTCGGAACACACTCATGTCTTATTTTCAATACCGGATGAAAGGAAGTTTTGTTATTTTGAATAACGGGCCTCATGGACGCAATTAGCATTGCGGTGATCATTTTGGTTGTTTGTAATTGTTACTTGAAATCGTCTAATGAGCTATTCATGTATTGTTATTACTGTGTGTTTGCTGCTTATTTGATGATCTCTTTCCTAGTCTATCATTCCTGATCATGAGTTCCAATTACTATCCATGTACAATGAGCCTTATTGTGCGAAGTGCTACATGCAGGTTAGATTGGATCCTTCTAGGCCATTGAGCAAACATAAGAATTGGATTGTTGCTGATATTCTTAAAAAGGCGCGAATCTATGTACCACCATCAGTGGAGACCAATACCGATTCAGAGACCAAGACTGAAGTATCTGCCTCTTCCTCTTGAGGTTTGGCTTAGAACCCTCTTGGGGGTCATAAATTCATAATTTTGTTTGTCTGTGTTCTGCATCAATAAATGGATTTTCAAGCCGTATTTGTAATTCTGGCTCATCTGGAAGTATCCTACTTTTAGAATTATTTTTTGGTATCCCGATACATTTCGGATATGCGCGAATACGTGTTGGATACATTTTGGATATGCGCGAGGGTAAATATGTTATTACATAAAATGTATGGGTTAAAATTGGAATTAGGACTATTTTTCTTTTTTCCCCACCAATTGACTCTCTCATCTCTCTCGACGACCTTGTAAATCTCTCGTCTCTCTCTACCTCTCTCCTCTCATCTCTCTCTCTCGCTGTGTGTATGTATGTGTGTATATATATAACTATATAGATACAGTTATATATAACTATATGTAAATATATCTCTCTCGGCATGTGAAATAGTGAACTTGTGTAATGGAAAACTTTAATCATTAATGGAATTTTAGGAATTAAAAATCATATATATAATATATTTTTTATTTACTTTTATATTCAATGTATCCCCCAACGTATTGTATCCTTCTTTTTGGAAAAATGACATATCCGCATATCCTTATTGTATTGTGTCCAGTATCCATATCCGTGCTTCTTTGGTTATTATATGGATATATACACACACATAAGTATCTATCTCTATTTCCATTTGTTGTCACGTCCACCATTTTCAACATAAAATATACAGAGTTTCTTAAGCAATTACCTCACAATAACCCGTACGATACCAAAATGTCATTAACAACCCATAACCATACCCCAAGTTCAAGAGTTCAAAATATTACATCTTAGGCACGACGGCCCCAAATCGGGTTAGACATCACAGGTCAAAGAGTTTAGAGTTTACAAAATATCTCATAGTCAATAGAGTTGTCAAAAGAGTTACAAATACATCTCCAAAAGGAAGATACAAAGATGCCTAAGTAACTCTACTATGTTAGCTTTTCGAAACGTGTCCAACATCCAAGCACTTCAATCATGCTCGCTACCGACCAGAGGTAGTACCTGAAAAGAAATAAGGCTTGAGCTACACTAGCCCAGTAGAAATGCTACACAGACAATATATGCAAGAGAAATGCGGGAACGATGATACGACATGAACAAAGGGTAACCCAAGCAACTGACAATCGAAACGGTTCAACAATCCGACAAACAAGCCAAGAGATTCAGAATACATCTTAACTATTAACCGTTCTCATATCTCGCGTGTCCAAACCATCTCGCGTTATGTGTCATGAGCCGAAGCTCCTGCCGGGCTATTCATGGAACCCCGATATCCCCTGCCAAGCACCCACCTCGAAGGTTGGGCCTTGAATAATCAATATGAGCATTAGCTCCTGCCCGGGCTGTTTATGGAACCCCGATATCCCCTGCCAAGCACCCACCCGTCGATGGGCCTTGAGTGTTCACGCGTTGTGTCAACAAGTTTTGCATGTCACAAATTTCATAATGTCTCGTTCCATTTCAAGTTCACATGGTAATTAAGACAACTTTCATCGTACGAAAGTGAGGAAGTGCCAAGAACGCACAAGAGCCCAACAAGGGTGTTCAACAATGATTAGGAGGGTTTTAGAAGTCCTTGGAACGAGTTGAAAGTGATCGGGGGTCAAAACAATGGGTTTCGGAACAAAACAGTAAAATCTGGAGATAAGCTCACTGTATGGATACGAGAAAAAAATCCGTATGGATACGGGTTGGTTACGAATTTTACAGCTTGTTCCGTATGGATACAGATTTTTGGCCGTATCCATACGGGAGGCTTACGAGCAGCTTTTCTGCAGATTTTCAAATTCAACAACAACCACAACAACAACAACAATGGATACAATTTCAAGCAAGGAAAACACTTCTATTACATGTATTGAGAGGTAGAATCCCTACCTCAAAGCCGAGGAACGAAACCCAAGAAGATACGAGCCCTAGCTCTCCGAAAACCTTGATTCAAACGGGATACGACTCCACCGAGCTCCAACCGGTGGGATACGGACCACAATACGCGTAGAGGTCGAAGGATTGAAGGTTATCTTGGTGGGTTTTTGAGTGATTTTGGTGAGAGAGCAAGAGAGAGAGAGGGAGACGTGAGGAGAGAGTGAGAGAACGGTGAGGAGGAGGGGGAAAAATGATTCCATACACTCTCAATCCCCTATTTATACCAACATTACCACAGATCACACATTACACCCTACTACAATCAATTCATGCACTTTAACCCCAAATCACATAAACCAAACATTCCGTTTTCCCTTTTCCAAAAATTATGCATTTAATAAATATCAACTTTGGATAAAATAAACACGAGTCTCTACATTTGTGGCCAACTTTTTTCGAATAAACATGGACGCATTGCTGGTTGTTTCAAAGTTTGATATCATGCTTTCTTGAGATTATCTTTTGACCCACCACTGGTTTTTGTTCTAACATCTACAAAAGTGTGGGGCATGTCTCGACCATGGAACTCCTGTCCTGCTTCCAGAGTGACGTTGAGAAAAATTGAGAAATCAAGCCATGCCAAGTGGCACCTACGACACGTTCTGAGAATCTGACATGTCTGCGACTGCAAGTATTGTTGTGGACGTACCAGAGGCCAAGATGAAGAGTAACGTGAATGTTTGTGCTTCGTAGCTCTTCTGGAGGTGTTGGTCCCTAATATGGTAGAATTGCCGGCATTTGGGGCACAAAGAGTTCATCTTTATGGAGATGTACACTTCTGTTCCATATGATAATAGTAGTGACCCACTTCAAAACTCTTCTTCTATTGACTTTAAGACTTTGTAATATGAGATATACAAGTAAAATGTAGGAAGCGTGGAGTTTTGGCCAGACAAAACCAAAATGGAAGAGAAAGAGAAATAATGCCCCTACAGTTCCATTGCAGGAGAAGTGGGAAAATACTAGATTGTCTTTAACCCTTGTGCCAAGAGATAATCAAATAAGTACTTCTACAAACATGAAGAATCAAATTGTGGCACATGACAACCTATGTAGAAGATTGATTTTGTTCATACAAATATGAATGCAAAGTTTGGATTGCTTCACATAGGCTTTCGTGAGAAACACAATTACTAAGGTTGAAAATGAGAGGTACAAATATAGGAGGAGGAATCCTTCAAAAGCACGAGTAGGACTGTAGGAGATCAAAAAGAAATAAAGAGAATTGCATCAACATGAGAGCGTCACCCTGGTCATTGCTTTGGCATCTGCTTCTGAATTGCTATCTGTAGCCAACCAAATAAGCTAGCATTTTAACAGGTTTTGCAAAAACCAGCAAATATTATCCTTCACCAAATACCATAGACTCCTATCATGAAATTAATTTATCTACTTAACTTGCTTGTATGTACATCCCATGTACTTGTTACTTGTTTTGGGACTAGAAAATGCTATGTGAGAGTTTAGTTGATTGAATTGCTAGAATTGCAAAGAGTTAATGCTATGCAGGATTTGCATTTTTTTGTTGCCTGAGGTTGAATTCTGAACTTGTTAGCGATTTATTGAGTTGTGTCTTCTTTTCACCAGGTAAAGTTATAATCAAGTTGCATGGGTCTGGGTACTTTACTCAGAGAGTGGCTTAACTGTGCCAAGAAAGGATGGTTGGAGATGATTGGTTTCCTTTTCCATAGACTCTAGCTGTTAGTCTCTAGAGGCAAATGTTTCACTTATTGCTAAAAACGAGGAAGCTATCTATCCAGTTCTGCACTTAGTTTTGATCATAAGGTTGTGATTGATTTCTTCTAGTGCTCATGTCATTTTTGGATCTGATACGGACAGTCTGAGGTTGTCATCGCTTTTGCGTATGCTTGTATTGAACCAACATTGTTTTCTTTCCGAACTTGTGTTTTTTCCGGGTTTTCCGAGAAAGAGAGGTGCATTTCCTGTGGAATAGAACTCACGATAAGTAATCATATGGATCAAAACTAGTAAGTATACTAGTTGCATCATAGTGTGGAATTTCTTTCCCTAGTGAGGATGGTATGTGTTGGTTTTAGAAAATATGGTGTCGGTGCTATTCTTTTGGATGTGCACTTCACGAGAGTAGTAAATAGTTTGTACATATGACAACGGGAAAGATCTGAAAACAAGTACAAGGCCTGAAGCATCAGGATAGAAGACCAAAGATGTGGCAGTACCCAAACATCAGAAGACTAACAAAAGGAGGTAAAAGATAAACTTTGTTTTTACTATAGGTGAAAGATAAGCCAAGTACTCCTTCCATGACTTCTCCAGAAATGCTGAAATGCTACCAATGCATTTGAAAACTTGCCATTCATTGCTTGAACGAGATCATCTCATGTCAAAAGGAAGACCCTGTAGATTTACGTCAACGATCCTGCTATATTGTTGTTAATGTTTCTCTAAATGGTCTTCGGTTGTTAAAAGTTGGTGCACCCTAGACATTTGTCCTATGGATTTTTTTAGGAAATTGGAAATTCAACATCATCTGGCGGAACACAACCAAATGTTATACTCCCTCCGTTCCCTTTTTAAAGTCCAGTATTACATTTTGGGTTGTCCCTTAATAAGTGTTCATTTTGCAAAGTTAGTGGATAAAAGTTGGTACATTTTCTATTTTGCCCCTAAAAGTAGATTCCATTTTGAAAAGTTAGTGAGTAAAAGTGTAATGATGATGTCTCCATGAAGGGTAAGTAGGGAAAATAGAGTTAAAAGTTGATGTGAAATGTGTAATGATGATGTTTTCTTAATAAGTTGGAGTTACGAAGCGAGACACTTAAAAAGGGACGGAGGGAATAGCAGATATTGTATCTATTCTCAAGAGTTTAAGAGTGAAAAAACTGTTAAGATTGGGTATAACCAGGTAGTTACATGTGCACTAGTGTTGTACTCATTCGATGCACGAGACTAAAAAAAATTGTATGAGAGTTTTTCCTGTTCTTGTGTATCGAACGGGTACAACACTAGTTGATAAAAAGATAGTTTAAGAAAAAATATCATTGTGATTTTTGGGAGATGCTACGGTGTCCCCGGTGAATTTGGGGACACCGTAATAATTGGCATAACTTGACCATAGGGAGTATAACCATAACCATTCGGTGGCATAACCAAGGTATAACAAATTCTCCAAATTTTCCCTGAAACTTAAAGAACCGGTAAAAAACAAAAAAAAACCCTCGCTCCCCCTATAACCATGGTTTAGCCACGGTTAAGGATTTTTATCCCCTACATCCCTACATCTATCATCCTCTCTACATCTTTTCCCCCATTTATTCCCTTTAACCAGGGAATTTGTTATACCCCGTTCATCTCCTCATCTCCCACGAACACAGAAAGAAAACCCTCGTTCTTCACCCTGTTCTCTTCCTCCGTCCCCTCCTCCCCTCATCCCGACCTTACATCCACCCCGTGGACGTCGCCGCCGCCCCCACCACCAACACGAACGGCGTCTGGGTCGCCATCCGACGACCCGGATCCGAAACCCAGAAAAAGATCCAAACCGAACTTGGACGAGAACAAGGAACCCAGGTTCGACGAGAACAAGGCCCAGATCTTCAGGCTCAAGCTCTCCCACGCCCACCTCCAACCCAATATTTGTTTTTGGGTAAAATCTTTTTCCCTTTTTTACTGCCCATATTTGTTGAAATATGATATTTTTGTGTTCGATCTTCAATATTTGTGTTGTTGAAATCTGCTATTTTGGAATTGGAAGTGATTGTTGTTGAAATCTGCTATTTTCTTAACCTCGTAGTCTTTGAAATCATAACCCATTATACTTATACAGTCAACTAGAAGAGATGTTGAAACCAAGTGTCCACATTCAGTGAGGATCGGAAGTTAGGAAAAACTGATTTTGTTTCCATTATCGTGTGTGTACGATATGCAGTTGTGATTGATGCAATTTTATAGACAACCTGATAATCACTCTCTTTTAACCTAATAATGTTTGCACGCACTGAATTTTATATAGCGTTCAACAACATAGTAAAGTTTTTGGTCTTTCTTACCTGTGCATATAAATCATCTAAGAAGCTAAAATACGAAAATAAGCATCTACATGGACTAAAACTTTAATTTTTTCTTTTAAACATCTCTCTATTGGGTTAGTTTTAGAAGGATGCACAATAATCTAATTTGGAGGAGAAAGAAGTTTTCATTTTGCAAAGTAGAAATTTACTGATTACTATCGACATTAAAGAGAGAAAATAGAGTAGGCTCAAGTTTTCTCCCTTTTCTCTCTGTAATCTTTATTTTGATGCGTTCGATTATTGTGTTATAACTTTTGAGATGTCTTCTTATTATTTCCGACCATTCTATCCATTTTCTTTATTTAGAATCTTCCTATAATCTTTATTTTTGGCACAACCAGTTGATATGATAGCCCATAAGTAATGTTTCAAACACAATGGTATGTGGGTGTGTTTGTTTGATCTGATTAATAGGGAAGGGATATATAATCTCATAAGACATGTAGTCCCATCAGACTAATAGTAATGGGATTAAGAAATACCGAGCGCCCCATGGCATTAAGTCTCATACTTTTTTGGATTATACTAGGGGCCGTTAGTTTAAGATGGACGATAAATATATTAACACAACACTGGAATGTGATCCCCTTAGATATAGTCCAATCTGACACTCATATCCAGTTAAACAAGTGGCCCCTAAATGTGTTGTATTAAAAGACATGAAGAGGAAAATCATTTCAAAACAATCTCTGGCTTGGTAGATTTGGATTTACCTAGTTGTAACTTGAATGGTTGTCCTATAGTCTGATTGTCTATCTATATTTGTAATAAGTTCATCCTGAGAGTCTTAAGCTTTCCTACATTTGCAGGTATAAGAAAAGGCGATGGGATCTCAAGCAACTTATTGGATCTGGTGGAATGCCATATCTGCAACTATTAGCCCCATATATAATTTCAATGAAATGCTGTTTGTTTTCATCCACAACCAACAGGAACAACTCTTGCTGACCTAAGAGATAATAACCAGATTTACAAGATTCTAAGATAATAATAGCGTTTGATCTCCACAAAATCTAGCAGCCGTTGTTGTGTATTTGCTGTCTATTTTTGGATCATGTATTTTTGAGACTATAATGGTATTAGTGTTGTCTACTGATGCTGCTAGTGCTGTTTTGTGTCCGGTGATTACTCAAGAGTTTTTCTTTGGTGATGTCACGTCCTCGATTTTCAACATAAATTATAAAAGATTTTCACAAATAAAACCTCACAATATTTCGTACGATACTTAAAAGATTACTATATTTCATTCCCATACTTATATCTCCAAGTCCACAAGGTTCCAAAATATTACAACGTCGGCTCGACGGCCCCAAATTAACATAAGTATCGAGTTTTGAAAGAGAGTTAAGGGTTTACAATATTCCAAGTCAATAGGATTACAATTTAAGTTACAAATACATCTCCAAAAGAAGTTTACAAAGATGTCTAAGTAACTTGTCAATGTTAGATCCCAAAAGAAGTGTCCACAATCCAAGCACTTCAGCCATGCAAGCTATTGTCCCGAGTTAGCACCTGAAAAATATAATAGGCTTGAGCTTCACTAGCTCAGTAGAAAAGTCTACGCAAACTCTATATGCAAATGAGCCGAACGGAAGAACAAATGATGAACAATCAAATGACAACGGAGGAAGTATAGCTATCATGATCAATTGTTCCAATATCTCCAAACCGTCTTTATTTCAAACCCACAAATCACATTTGCTCAACTCGTGTCTCAACATGTCGTATCCTTTGTGTATGAGCCGAAGCTCCTGCCGGGCTATTCATGGGACCCCGATATCCCCTACCAAGCACCCACCTTGTAGGTTAGGCCTTGAATATTCAATATGAGCATTAGCTCATGCCAGGCTATTTATGGGACCCTGATATCCCCTGCCAGGCACCCACCCGTCGATGGGCCCTGAGTGTTCGCGCGTCGTTCACAAGCTCAAGTTTATCATTCGTACAGGTATCGTGCTAGGAGCTTATATTTATCTCTCTATCGTTCTACGAATTTGGAACAATATCAATGTGTAGGCGTACGTTTTATTTTACACATGAAGACATACCAAGCTGTAAGATCTCATATTGTATAAGATAATATACAAATATAATAATACTATAAAAGACCATTGAATAGTCAAAGGCTGAGGGAAAGAAAATGATTACAACGGCACAGGAGGATTTTACCTTTTTCTGGTGGTCTACCGGTAGAGATTAGAAATCTACCGGTAGAAATTAGAATTTTGTGTGTCTACCGGTAGGGATCGAGTCCTACCGGTACAAAAGCAGATCAGAAAGGCCATCATTTTTCACGAGGAAAACTTTAAACAATCTATCGGTAGAAATTATAATTCTACCGGTAGGAATCAAAATTTCTGGCAACGCAACAACGTTCTACCGGTAGAAAAGACGGACCTACCGGTAGAAATTCAAGAAAAACAGACGATTTCACAGCAGCAATAGATCTTGATCCGATCCCGATAACAACAAATACCAACTCAAATAAGGCATAAGAATACTCAAATAACATATAAAGAGAGGTAGAATTTCCTACCTCGAGTATCAAAGCCGAAATCAAAGAGGTTGAGCAAGCCCTAGCTTCCGGAATCCAAACCGAACGAAAATACGCCAAACCGAGCTCTACCCAACGCAATACGAGCTTGAATACGCAAGTAGAAGGTGGGGTTGAGGTTGATTGTTGTGGGTCTTGAATAATTTGGTGAGTGTTTTGGGTGAGTGAGTGAGAGAGATCGAGAGAGATCGAGAGAGAGCCGAGATGAAAAAAAAATGGAAAAAGAAAAAGTTTCTCCTGGTATACATACACGGCACACACATGCACAATTACACTAACACCCTTGGTTTTTCATATTCTCACGCATTGACCCCCAACTTTAATTCTTTCCCATTAATCCAATTATAAAACATTAAAATTAAATAAAGAAGTCTACGGATCTCTACATTCTGCCCTCCTTAAAGGAATTTCGTCCTCGAAATTTAAATAACCATGCTCAACTAAGACATGCTCCACATAGATATGCAACAAGTATAGCCATCAATATTATGCAACGAGTCAAATAACATGAAACTTCGAATTCAAATACTCACATCGATTCATTCCGAAAATAGGTGCGGATACTTCTCCCTAACCTCGTCCTCTCGTTCCCACGTCGACTCCTCACTACCTTGATTACTCCACAAGACTCGTACTAATGGTATCGTCTTACCCCTCAACACTTGCTCACGCGTATCCAAGATTTGTATCGGCTCTTCCCCGTAGGATGCATCGGCCTCTAACTCAAGTTCGGACCACTCTAACACATGCGATGGATCCGGTTCGTACTTTCTCAATATAGACACGTGAAACACGTCGTGCACATTCGATAATCTCGGCGGTAAAGCCAAACGGTACGCAACCTCCCCGATTTTCTCGATAATGTCAAATGGACCGATATAACGCGGTGAAAGCTTTCCCTTCCTCCCAAAACGCGACAAGCCTCGACGTGGCGATACTTTGAGAAACACATGATCTCCCACTTCAAACGATAACGGACGACGACGACGATCGGCATAACTCTTTTGTCGACTTTGAGCGGTTAGCAACCTTCGGCGAATCAACTTGACTTGTTCGGTCGTTCTCTCTTGAGCCTCTAAAAGTCGTTGACGAATCGATCTCATACTCTCGGTGGTTTCCCTAATCATATCCGGCCCCACTAACGTAGCCTCTCCCAATTCGGTCCAACACACAGGTGATCGACACGGTCTCCCATACAAGGCTTCATACGGTGCCATCTCAATACTCGATTGATAACTATTGTTGTACGTGAACTCTACTAACGGTAGGTGGTCTTCCCAATTACCTCGGAAATCCATAACGCAAGC
Source organism: Rhododendron griersonianum (assembly GCA_018127125.1). Taxonomy (NCBI): domain Eukaryota; kingdom Viridiplantae; phylum Streptophyta; class Magnoliopsida; order Ericales; family Ericaceae; genus Rhododendron; species Rhododendron griersonianum. The sequence goes on from CM030789.1 coordinate 32,952,458, forward strand.
CCGAAGCATATCTTCCAAAATCTGAATTGTTCGCTCGGATTGACCGTCGGTCTGTGGGTGATAAGCGGTACTAAACAAGAGATTCGTGCCCAGAGCAGCCTGCAAACTCTGCCAAAAACGTGCGGTGAATCTCGGATCTCGGTCGGACACGATAGATACGGGAATCCCATGAAGTCGAATGATCTCCCGAATGTATAAACGGCTAAGCGTTTCCACAGAATCGGTAACGTGAATAGGTAGAAAGTGGGCGGTCTTGGTAAAACGATCTACGATAGCCCAAATAGCATCATGGCCCCTCGGCGATCTCGGCAAACCCGTCACAAAGTCCATCGTCACATTTTCCCATTTCCACTCGGCCACCGGTAACGGTTGTAGTTCTCCCGCGGGTCGTTGATGTTCGGCCTTCACTTGTTGACACGTCAAACACTTTGTAACGCCCCGATTTTTGGGAACATTAAATAAATACATTTTAAAACATAGTTTGTCATTTATTTAAATAAAGAGGATAATTAAGTCATTACAAACCCAAATAGTCTTATAAATTCAAATTACATTATTCCAAATTTCAGAAAGGTACTAAGATAATTTCTACTCCTCAGGGCGTCCGTCTTCTTCTGCAACCATCTGTTCTGCACCAAACTCCTCCAGACGGTAGTACCCTTCCTGTCCGTCTCTATTATCTGGCATAAGATGCCAGGTCCACAAAAAGTAGATCCAATGAGCAATTAAGCTCAGTAGCTAACTCCTACCCCTATGTCCCATACTCTAACAAAAATAGTATTTAACTTTGAATGATAAATTTCATGAGTCAACAGCATAAAAATCAAATCAACAGGTAAAGTGTCAGTGTCTTGTCAGAGTTTATTATCATCGCAGCGTATCGTAATCCGTGTCCTAAATTTTCAAGTATCGATTCCACTTTCCATCTTATTTCCCTCGAGCACTAGTTCCGCTGACCATCTTTTAGGACCTATCGGGCTCCCAGGCTAAATTCAGATTTTGCCACCCAAAAGCACTGATTTCGCTGACCATCTCTTTCAGGACCTACCGGGTTCTCAGTCTTTAATCATTTCACATTTCTCAGCACTAGTTCCGCTGACCATTCTTTCAGGACCTACCGGGCTCCTAGGACATTCACGCATTCCTGAGCCATGGTTCCGCCGACCATTCTCTCAGGACCTACCGGGCTCCCATGCTCACATACGCACACTCGAGCCATGATTCCGCTGACCATCTCCAATGGACCTATCGGGTTCTCATGCTCACACAATTGTCAATCCACTCTTTTAATTTTTCATCGTTTCTACCTTTCAACATTCTTTCCTGTCCTTCATGTCTCGTACACATGTATCATTAGCGAAGAAAAAAAAATGATAAAGATAATATTAATATTAATCTAGAGTCATGCAACAGTAAATCTGAGTTTTCCATGTCTCCTCTACTGCCAGTCAAAATTATGTTTGTACGTGTCCTAAGAAAGAAAGAAAAAAATCTTAACATGTTAATAGTAATACACTTGTCATATTGCCACCAAAAATTCTTCCACGTAGCAGCAGTAGGATTCCCATTCCCATCTACTAAGTTCCAACATCTGCTCTACTTAATCAATAACAGTAACCAATGTTTAGCTTTTGTTTTTTTTTCCTTTTTATTTTCTCATACAATTATCGTACGTAACGTAAGACCAAATCAAAAAAAAATAAAAAAAAAAATAACGGTGATACACAGTAGATAGGAGGTTTCTACGTACCTCGTGATCGATAATAACGGTACTCATCATTTAATCCCAAAAATTAATTTGAACACGTGATAATAAAAAAAATTCTAATTTCAATATCGGATAACACATCCATATTATACTTAGGTGAGTAGGTAGGAGGTTTCTACCGTGCTTCTTGGTAGTTGTAGGCTAAGGTATGACGACGTGAGGACGGAATCAGCGGCTCCACTCTCCCTCCTTTTCTCCTTTCTCGGCTAGCTATCCCTCTCACTTTTAGAAATTTCCCAAATGCAGGAAGAAGTTTAGATGTGGCTAGGAGTGTGTGGAATTAAGGAGAATAAGGGAGTATTTATAGGCCATTGGGGTTTTTCCCCGAAGTCGGCAAATCCCTCTCTCTTCTTAACTTGGGCCGAAAAAAAAGAGAGGTGGGACACTTCTAGTGAATGTGTAGGAGAGTTAAATGCAATCTCATCTTCCTTTTTTTTTTTATCTTCGCCTCTTTCTCTCACTCTTTCTTGTCCACTAAGATTACTAATAGGATAAGTACAATAATAGGATAGGAATAGTAATAGGATAAATATATAATTGGTGTGCAAACAATTAATGCATATACATGTACATATACACATATTAGTATGTATACATGCAAACTAAGCATATGTGGGTATATATTCGTGTAAGTAAGATTTAGGGTCTAATTATGATTAATCAATCTAATTAATTTTAATAAAATGACGATTAAAAAAAAGAAGTTAATAATAAATATTAAATTTTATTGATGAAAATTAGGATCGTTACAACCTATCCCCCTAAAAAAATTTCGTCCACGAAATTAGGTACACACTACGACTGAAAAAGGTGAGGGAAATTTTCTCGCATAGTGTCTTCTCGTTCCCAGGTGGATTCTTCTACCCCTTGATGTCTCCATAGAACCCGCACCAATTTGATCGTCTTCCCTCGGATATTTTTCTCACTGCGATCCTCAATTTCCACTGGTTGCTCCTCGAATGTTATGTCTTCGTTCAGGGTGACGTCCTCCCAGTTGATAACATGAGTGGGGTGGGCCATGTATTTGCGAAGCATGGAGACGTGAAACACGTTATGGACTCGATCTAGCTGCGGTGGTAATGCTAGACGGTAAGCTACTTTCCCAATCTTCTCCAAAATATCGAACGGCCCAATATATCGTGGTGACAGTTTTACCTTTTTCCCAAACCGAATCACTCCTCGATGCGGTCTGATTTTTAGAAACACATGATCTCCAATTTGAAAAGATAAGGGTCTGTTCCTCTTATCCGAATAACTCTTCTGACGACTTTGAGCAGTAATTAGCTTCTCTCGGATGATTTTGATTTTCTCGGTTGTATTTTTGACTAAATCTGGTCCAATCAACCCAACTTCTCCAACATCAGTCCAGCAGACAGGTGAACGGCAAGGTCGTCCGTACAAAGCCTCGTAGGGTGCCATTTCAATGCTCGATTGATAGCTGTTGTTGTAAGCGAACTCAACTAAGGCCAAGTGTCGTTCCCAATTCCCAGAAAAGTCAAGTGCACAGGCCCTTAGCATATCCTCCAGTGTTTGAATTGTCCTCTCCGTCTGTCCGTCCGTTTGAGGATGAAACGCGGTGCTGAGTCGAATGTCTGTTCCCAAGGCTTTTTGTAATCCTTTCCAAAAATTTGACACGAATCTCGAGTCCCGGTCAGATACTATGGACAGGGGTACTCCATGCAATCGGACAATCTCTTGAATATAGAGCCAACTCAAGGTCTCCATGTTCTCCGTCATTTTTACTGGTATAAAATGTGCAGATTTAGTGAGGCGGTCAACTATCACCCAGATAGCAGTATTTGACTTCGGTGACCTGGGCAGACCAGTCACAAAATCCATGGAAATATGTTCCCATTTCCAAGTCAGAATCGGTAAGGGTTGCAGGTCTCCTCCGGGCTTCTGATGTTCAGCCTTAACTTGTTGGCAAACCAAACAGGTTGACACGAAGTTCGCCACGTCTCTCTTCATTCCTTCCCACCAGTACGTCCTACGTAGGTCATGATACATCTTCGTACCACCGGGATGCACAGCAAAGTTCGAGTGGTGAAATTCTCGAAGTACTGCTTCCCGAAGAGTGCCAATACTAGGTACAAAGATTAAACCTTTGAATCGGAGGCTGTTATCAGCGTGTATGGTCCATCCCGTGAGTGCTTTTCCTGCGGCTATTTGGGATCGTATAAATTCACAATCTTGCTCGAAACTTTGAGCGAGCAAAATTTCTCGATGTAATGCAGGCTCGGCAACAAGTGCATACAGACGGGCTTGTCCATTTTCTGATGATGATCGCAAATTAAACTCATTCAGCGTCTCTACCATTTCCCATTCTTTTGAAGCTACCTTGGCTTTTTGCGCCCGATCCTTCCGACTTAGGGCATCTGCTACCACATTCGCCTTACCGGGGTGGTAAGATATGGTAAACTTGTAATCCTCTAGGTACTCCATCCATCTCCTCTGTCTCATATTCAACTCCTTCTGAGTGAACAAATACTTGAGACTTTTGTGGTCGGTGAAAACCTCGAATTGTTCCCCGTAGAGATAATAGCGCCATGACTTAAGAGCAAAAACCACTGCTGCCAGTTCCAGATCATGTGTCGGGTAGTTCTTTTCATGTGGTCGGAGTTGACGTGACCCATATGCAACTACTTTTCCATTCTGCATCAAAACACATCCTAATCCATCCTTGGAGGCATCGCAATAGACCGTATAGCCTACATTCCTCTCCGGAATGATAAGTATAGGTGCACTGGTCAGCCTTTCCTTTAATTCCTGAAAAGACTTTTCACAAGCTTCATTCCATTCAAACTTGATTCCTTTCTGTGTCAGCTTCGTCATTGGTTTGGCTAGAGTTGAGAAGTCTAGTATAAATCTTCGATAGTAACCGGCAAATCCCAACAAGCTTCTGATCTCGAATACCGACGTGGGTCGCTTCCAATTTAGTATAGCTTCGACTTTGCTTTCATCCACTGCGATTCCCTCATTTGACACTACATGTCCTAGGAACTTAACCACTTCCAGCCAAAACTCACACTTGCTAGCTTTAGCATAGAGTTGGTTATCCCTAAGCACCTGTAGTACAATCCTGAGATGCTCCTCATGCTCCTTCTTTGAGGCAGAGTATATCAAGATGTCGTCAATGAACACTACCACGAATCTGTCCAGGTAGGGTTGAAAAATTTTGTTCATGAGACACATGAATACCGCCGGGGCATTAGTGAGTCCAAACGGCATCACCACAAACTCATAGTGCCCGTATCTTGTTCTGAAAGCAGTCTTGGAGATATCGTCATCTTGAATCCTCAGCTGGTGGTACCCTGATCGGAGATCAATCTTTGAAAAACAGGTCGCTCCTCTCAGCTGATCAAATAGGTCATCGATTCTAGGCAAAGGATAACGATTTTTGATCGTGACACGGTTTAGTTGCCTATAATCGATGCAGAGGCGCAATGTTCCCTCTTTCTTCTTCACAAACAAAGCTGGTGCTCCCAGGGTGATGTGCTCGGTCGAATGAAACCCTTGTCACGCAGAGCTTGCAATTGGGTCTTGAGCTCTCTCAATTCTGCAGGTGCCATCCGGTACGGGGCCATGGAGATTGGGGCGGTTCCAGGTTGAAGTTCTATAGTGAAGTCTAATTCTCGACGCGGTGGTAGTCCAGGGAGTTCTTCAGGAAAAACGTCAGCAAACTCGCAGACGATGTGGGGTAGCCCTAATTCCATACGGTCAGTTTCTTCCAACTTGAGGCTAGCCAGCCATCCAAAAAGTTGGTCTTGCCACCTCGATCGTCGCGTGGTTGAATCTGGAGTTTGTCTATCCCCCTTAAATTTGAAACAGGTTCCATTAGGGGCAAAAGCCGTTACCATCTTCTGATGGCAGTCTATGACAGCTCGATGGGATGACAACCAATCCATTCCTAGGATTACGTCAAAATCTGACATGTCGATCACTCGCAAGTCACAAGTCAATCTTAGGTTAGCTACCTCTATCTCGCACCCTTTACAGACCAAGTTAACAGATATACTCCCTCCTAAAGGCGATGTTACATTCATATTCGTACCTAATGGTTCTGTTTCTAGTCCAAGTGCAGATACACATACAATAGATATGAACGAATGGGATGCTCCAGAATCGAATAAGGCTCGAACACAGGTACTGAATAATAGTAGCATACCTTGGATCACAGAGGGATCCTGCTGCTGTTCCTCCTCCTCAGTCTGTAGTGCAAAGATGCGTCCTCCAGTGTTCTGCTGAGTATCCATTGATTGTTTCTCCTTCCAATTGTCCTGTGGTGGCCTAGCTTGCTGCAGTGGCTTAACATTTTGTTGCGACTGCAGTCCACCTTGGTTTTGATTGCCAAAGCCAACGAGTCGGAATTGCTGTTGATTCCCACCTCCCATTGGTCTCTCCCTTCTGGGCTGGGGACACTGACTGCTATAGTGTCCCAGAGCTTGGCAATTGTAGCACTGCACAGTCGAAATGTCTCTAGCAGTCCCTTGCGGCAGCCTCTGAAACTGATTCTGCACTGGCCCAGTGTTTCTCCACTGCTGGTTGTTGGGCTGCTGATAGAATGGCCTAGCTGGGTACGGTCCTCGATTATTGTTGTTATTGCTACTCTGACCAGTTCGAATTGGTCCTCCAACGGTGGTCACCGTCTTTTTCAATCTTGCCTTAGAGTCCATGTCTTCCCTTTCCAGCCTCAATGCACATTTCACTACTTCAGAATAAGTGGGAAAAGCATGCCCAACCACAGCTGTACGAGTTGAATTGAGCCCCCATTCGAACTTCCTTGCTTTGTCATCTTCCGTCGGAATGATATTCTGAGCATAGCGAGATAGCTCTTCGAACTTGGCGGCATACTGAGTCACCGTCATGGATTCTTGCTGGAGGTTATTAAATTCTTGCGCCTTTGCTTGTTTCATCGGTGTGGGAAAATACTTGTCCAGGAATATGTTCTCAAACTCAGCAAATGTCATAGTCGTGACATCATGAGTTGTCTCCATCAACTCCCACCAATTACGAGCTTCACCTTTAAGCTGATATGTGGCTAAAGCTACTCGGTCTCCATCTCGAGTGATTTCCAGGGTACGGAATATCACCTTGGTTTCCTTTAGCCAAGCTTCGGCCAGAACCGTGTCAGGTTCCCCATGAAAGGCTGGTGGTCGGCGCTTGCAAAACTCATTCATTGCTTGCGCACGAGTCATGGGTCCTTGTGCGATTGCTTGGGGTGGTGGTCGGTTTGCGTTGTTAGTCGCTGCAATGAAAGCTTGCAGAAGTTGGGCGAGATCCTGTGCCCCTAGTTGTCCGTTCGCATTGGGATTTGGCCCGTTGCTTTGACCGTTGTTCTGAAAGTTGGTTTGACCGTTGGCGTCGTTGTTGCCGTTAGCGCTAGTGTCCGTTCCGTTACTTGTGTTCACCATCTATACCGATCGAGTACTTAAGTTAGGAGAGGATTTCTACCATTTTTTTTTTAAACTTATAGTACAAGTAATCGATTACCTATGATCCTACTAATATTTATTATACAAGCAATCTCACATAAGCAAGTACAGTGTCACATACAAGTCAAAACCTATGTTTTCTCACTGCACGTTTCTGAAGTCTTAAGTCAGATGACGACTAAATAATACTTATAGTTTAGACTGAAATTATTATATTTTTTTTTTAGAGTACATAAGAAATAACTATGATTAATAATTCAGGTTTACGCTTTTGGAAGTGATCTACCCAATCTACCCAAGGCCGAGGGTTTGAACCTAAAGCTCTGATACCAAGTTGTAACGCCCCGATTTTTGGGAACATTAAATAAATACATTTTAAAACATAGTTTGTCATTTATTTAAATAAAGAGGATAATTAAGTCATTACAAACCCAAATAGTCTTATAAATTCAAATTACATTATTCCAAATTTCAGAAAGGTACTAAGATAATTTCTACTCCTCAGGGCGTCCGTCTTCTTCTGCAACCATCTGTTCTGCACCAAACTCCTCCAGACGGTAGTACCCTTCCTGTCCGTCTCTATTATCTGGCATAAGATGCCAGGTCCACAAAAAGTAGATCCAATGAGCAATTAAGCTCAGTAGCTAACTCCTACCCCTATGTCCCATACTCTAACAAAAATAGTATTTAACTTTGAATGATAAATTTCATGAGTCAACTGCATAAAAATCAAATCAACAGGTAAAGTGTCAGTGTCTTGTCAGAGTTTATTATCATCGCAGCGTATCGTAATCCGTGTCCTAAATTTTCAAGTATCGATTCCACTTTCCATCTTATTTCCCTCGAGCACTGGTTCCGCTGACCATCTTTTAGGACCTATCGGGCTCCCAGGCTAAATTCAGATTTTGCCACCCAAAAGCACTGATTCCGCTGACCATCTCTTTCAGGACCTACCGGGTTCTCAGTCTTTAATCATTTCACATTTCTCAGCACTAGTTCCGCTGACCATTCTTTCAGGACCTACCGGGCTCCTAGGACATTCACGCATTCCCGAGCCATGGTTCCGCCGACCATTCTCTCAGGACCTACCGGGCTCCCATGCTCACATATGCACACTCGAGCCATGATTCCGCTGACCATCTCCAATGGACCTACCAGGTTCTCATGCTCACACAATTGTCAATCCACTCTTTTAATTTTTCATCGTTTCTACCTTTCAACATTCTTTCCTGTCCTTCATGTCTCGTACACATGTATCATTAGCGAAAAAAAAAATGATAAAGATAATATTAATATTAATCTAGAGTCATGCAACAGTAAATCTGAGTTTTCCATGTCTCCTCTACTGCCAGTCAAAATTATGTTTGTACGTGTCCTAAGAAAGAAAGAAAAAAATCTTAACATGTTAATAGTAATACACTTGTCATATTGCCACCAAAAATTCTTCCACGTAGCAGCAGTAGGATTCCCATTCCCATCTACTAAGTTCCAACATCTGCACTACTTAATCAATAACAGTAACCAATGTTTAGCTTTTGTTTTTTTTTTCCTTTTTATTTTCTCATACAATTATCGTACGTAACGTAAGACCAAATCAAAAAAAAAAAAAAAAAAATAACGGTGATACACAGTAGATAGGAGGTTTCTACGTACCTCGTGATCGATAATAACGGTACTCATCATTTAATCCCAAAAATTAATTTGAACACGTGATAATAAAAAAAATTCTAATTTCAATATCGGATAACACATCCATATTATACTTAGGTGAGTAGGTAGGAGGTTTCTACCGTGCTTCTTGGTAGTTGTAGGCTAAGGTATGACGACGTGAGGACGGAATCAGCGGCTCCACTCTCCCTCCTTTTCTCCTTTCTCGGCTAGCTATCCCTCTCACTTTTAGAAATTTCCCAAACGCAGGAAGAAGTTTAGATGTGGCTAGGAGTGTGTGGAATTAAGGAGAATAAGGGAGTATTTATAGGCCATTGGGGTTTTTCCCCGAAGTCGGCAAATCCCTCTCTCTTCTTAACTTGGGCCGAAAGAAAAGAGAGGTGGGACACTTCTAGTGAATGTGTAGGAGAGTTAAATGCAATCTCATCTTCCTTTTTTTTTTTTTTTATCTTCGCCTCTTTCTCTCACTCTTTCTTGTCCACTAAGATTACTAATAGGATAAGTACAATAATAGGATAGGAATAGTAATAGGATAAATATATAATTGGTGTGCAAACAATTAATGCATATACATGTACATATACACATATTAGTATGTATACATGCAAACTAAGCATATGTGGGTATATATTCGTGTAAGTAAGATTTAGGGTCTAATTATGATTAATCAATCTAATTAATTTTAATAAAATGACGATTAAAAAAAAAGAAGTTAATAATAAATATTAAATTTTATTGATGAAAATTAGGATTGTTACACACTTGGACACAAAGATCACCACATCTCTCTTCATCCCCGGCCACCAAAATTGCCTATGCAAGTCGTGATACATTTTCGTTCCACCCGGATGAACGGCTAACGGTGAATGGTGAAACTCTCGTAGAATTTCCTCCCGACACGAAATGGGTACGAACAACTTCCCTTGATAACGTAAGCTTCGGTCAGCGTGAATCATCCATCCATCTCGAGCATTCCCGCTAAGAAACTTGGTACGAAGTTCCTCCGCTTCCCCATCTTCTTGTTGAGCCTCCACTACTCGTGCCGATAAAGTCGATTGAACGGTAAGATTGCACAACGTAACCCCTTCTTGAACTTCCTCAAAGTGCGAAGCATAATGCCCCAAATCGCTCACCAACTTCCACCCACGTACGGCTAAGCTCGCTAAGTACATCGGTTTTCTACTCAATGCGTCCGCAACAACGTTCGCCTTTCCCGGATGATAATGCAATTCGAAATCATAATCTTCTAAGTGTTCCATCCAACGACGTTGACGTAGGTTAAGTTCCTTTTGAGAGAAGAGATACTTTAGGCTCTTATGGTCGGAAAAGACTTCAAATTTCTCACCGTAAAGGTAGTAACGCCAACTCTTCAAAGCAAAAACGACGGCCGCGAGTTCTAAATCATGAGTAGGATAGTTTCGCTCGTGAGTTTTCAATTGTCTCGATCCATACGCTACTACTCGCCCCGCTTGCATCAATACACACCCCAACCCTTCCTTTGACGCATCACAATACACGGAGTAGCCAACTCCACGTTCGGGCACAATCAAAACCGGTGCGGTAGTCAATCACCTCTTCAATTCCTCAAACGCCGTCTCACACGAATCACTCCAAACAAAACGAGTACCCTTACGAGTTAGTCTAGTCATCGGTGCCGCCAAACGAGAAAAGTCAAGAACAAAACGGCGGTAGTACCCGGCCAACCCCAAAAAGCTTCGAATCTCAAACACGTTCTTCGGTCGTTGCCAATTCATAATGGACTCAATCTTCCCCGGATCAACGGACACACCTCCTTTCGAAACCACGTGACCTAGGAATCTAACCTCGGGTAACCAAAACTCACACTTACTAAGTTTGGCATACAGTTGGTGTTCTCTCAAGAGTTCAAGGACAATGGCAAGGTGAGATTGGTGTTCCTCCTCCGTAGGTGAATAAATAAGAATGTCATCCACAAAAACGATGACGAACCGATCAAGATAAGTACGGAAGATACGATTCATCAAGTCCATGAAAGTAGCTGGAGCATTCGTCAATCCAAAAGGCATAACCACGAACTCATAATGGCCGTAACGAGTACGAAATGCGGTTTTAGGAATATCCTCTCTCCGAACCCTCAACTGATGATAACCGGACCTCAAGTCGATTTTAGAAAAGCAAGTCGCACCTCGAAGTTGATCAAACAAATCGTCAATTCTAGGCATAGGATACTTGTTCTTAATGGTGACTCGGTTTAGCTTACGATAGTCGATACACAAACGGAGTGAACCATCCTTCTTCTGAGCAAACAGTGCCGGCGCTCCCCACGGTGATGTGCTAGGATGAATAAACCCCAAATTCTCTAACTCCTGCAACTGAACTTTCAACTCTCTAAGCTCGGTGGGTGCAAAACGATAAGGAGGAATCGATATAGGAGCGGTGCCTGGAAGCAAGTCTATCGTGAACTCGACTTCTCTCTCGGGAGGCAAACCGGGCAACTCTTCCGGAAACACATCGGGAAATTTACAAACTACTAGAGGTAACTCCCCACACGTGGACAAATCCTCATCTAACGTCAAACTTGCCAACATAGCATAAACCGACTCTCTTTCCCGGGACCCACACAAATACGGTGCTAACGGTTCTCTACGCTCCCCATGAAACTCGAAACTAACACCCCCAGGCGGACATATGCGAACACGACGCTTGAAACAGTCAATCGTAGCATGGAATGAAGATAACCAATCCATCCCAAGAATGAGGTCGAAACCCGACATATCTAGCACGATGAAATCAAAGACGAAGCGATGGTCGTAAATAACTAGCTCACAATCCTTACAGACACGACTCAACGATGACTTTCCTCCTAACGGTGTCTCGACAAACAACGGCGTATTAAGATTTTCGGTGTCCAACTCCAATGCACACACGAAAGACGTAGCAATAAAAGAATGCGATGCTCCAGAGTCAAAGAGTACTCTAGCGAAAGAGTTGAAGAGAAGAAAAGTACCCCTTACAACCGATGTCTCTGGAGCTTGAGAAACAGAAGGTGAAGCATTGGTGTTGATGTTGAAAACACGCCCCTGGGTACCCTGACCCTGCATAAAACCTCCCCTCTGTCCAGAACCTTGAGCAGGCGCGGAAGAACTTGTTCCCTTATCAACCCCAGAACTTTGAACCGATGTTGTCTGGCGAAAGTGAGGCTGCTGCTGCCTCTGAGTACCCCGAAACTGTTGGCCCACACTGCACCCCGTTCCCGACTGCTGCACGGATCCCGACTCACTACGCACTCCCGAACTCTGAAGACAATTCCTCGCGAGATGATCCATCTTCCCACAAGTATAGCAAGCCTTCTCAAGATGTGGACATTGAGCACGCACATGTCCAGGTTGATTGCATTTGTAGCACACAGACGGAGGTCTAGACAAAGCACTCCGAGTCCCCGAAGAAAATGGCGGTGGCCTAAAGTTCGACGAACTACCCTGTGGTGCCTGAGATGGTTCCCTTGGCCTTTTCCTCCCCTGACTCCCATAGCTCCCCGACGAAGAACTCATACCCACACTTGATTGCCTCGGTTCCCAAACTCCCCTATTTCGTTGCACCTCTTTCGGTATCTCGATACTCCTTGCGCATTCTATAACCTCAGAAAACTTCGTCCTACGTTGTACCATCACCATCCTCCTTACAGTGCTGTGCAAACCCTTTTCAAACCGCCGACACCTCCTTTCCTCAGTCGCCACTAACTCTGGAGCAAAGCAAGACAAGGATTGAAATTTCTGTACATACTCCGAAATGGTCAAATTGCCCTGCTCCAATTTCTCAAATTGTTCCCTCAAGTTATCACGAGAAGTCTCTGGAAAGTACTGCTCCTCAAATAGCGCTTCAAACTCGACCCATGTCAAGTTCTCAACGTCCGGTTCGTCCACTTGAGCTGCGGTTCTTGCCGCCCTCCTCGCATCCTTCCTAATCTCCAAGACAGACTCCCACCATTCGCCAGCCTCCCCAACTAATTGAACGGCCACAATTCCCACTCGGATGTTGTCCTCGGTAATATTTAGAGCTCGAAAGAGCTTGCGGATCTGAGTCAACCAATGGCCAGCTACCAAAGGGTCGGTACTAGTCCCATCGAACACCGAAGGGTTTCTACGGCTAAACTCCCTCATTGCTACCATAGCGCGATCCTCGACGTTCCCCCTAGGAGCTTGGTTCAAAAGATTTGCAGCCATAAGTGCCGCAACGAGATCTCTAGCGAATTGATTCTGAACGAGAGGTACCCCTGCACCTCGACCGGCCCCATCCCCCGGATTCCCACCAGGATTCTCTCCGTGCTGACTAACCTCATCCTCGAGAGGTACCCCACGACCACGACCACGACCACGGCCTCGACCACCCCGATTTCCAACCCCGCTCCGTTTACCGCGCGTCTTTGGAGGCATCTTACTACAAGGATATAAGAAAGAAAGGCTATTAACCACAACAATATAGCTAAGGGACCAAAGCCCTAACTCTGCAACACGGTTAAACAACTCTACATCACTCTACGATAACGAAAAATACAATGCCACATAGTCACATGAATGTTAGTCACACAAGCATGCATAAATTATGTCAGAGGGCGCGACATTTTGAACCCATGAGGCAAAACGCCTTCCCACGGTCTGTAGGTGTTCTAAACCTATGCTCTGATACCAAGTTGTCACGTCCTCGATTTTCAACATAAATTATAAAAGATTTTCACAAATAAAACCTCACAATATTTCGTACGATACCCAAAAGATTACTATATTTCATTCCCATACTTATATCTCCAAGTCCACAAGGTTCCAAAATATTACAACGTCGGCTCGACGGCCCCAAATTAACATAAGTATCGAGTTTTGAAAGAGAGTTAAGGGTTTACAATATTCCAAGTCAATAGGATTAAAATTTAAGTTACAAATACGTCTCCAAAAGAAGTTTACAAAGATGCCTAAGTAACTTGTCAATGTTAGATCCCAAAAGAAGTGTCCACAATCCAAGCACTTCAGCCATGCAAGCTATTGTCCCGAGTTAGCACCTGAAAAATATAATAGGCTTGAGCTTCACTAGCTCAGTAGAAAAGTCTATGCAAACTCTATATGCAAATGAGCCGAACGGAAGAACAAATGATGAACAATCAAATGACAACGGAGGAAGTATAGCTATCATGATCAATTGTTCCAATATCTCCAAACCGTCTTTATTTCAAACCCACAAATCACATTTGCTCAACTCGTGTCTCAACATGTCGTATCCTTTGTGTCTGAGCCGAAGCTCCTGCCGGGCTATTCATGGGACTCCGATATCCCCTGCCAAGCACCCACCTTGTAGGTTAGGCCTTGAATATTCAATATGAGCATTAGCTCATGCCAGGCTATTTATGGGACCCTGATATCCCCTGCCAGGCACCCACCCGTCGATGGGCCCTGAGTGTTCGCGCGTCGTTCACAAGCTCAAGTTTATCATTCGTACAGGTATCGTGCTAGGAGCTTATATTTATCTCTCTATCGTTCTACGAATTTGGAACAATATCAATGTGTAGGCGTACGTTTTATTTTACACATGAAGACATACCAAGCTGTAAGATCTCATATTGTATAAGATAATATACAAATATAATAATACTATAAAAGACCATTGAATAGTCAAAGGCTGAGGGAAAGAAAATGATTACAACGGCACAGGAGGATTTTACCTTTTTCTGGTGGTCTACCGGTAGAGATTAGAAATATACCGGTAGAAATTAGAATTTTGTGTGTCTACCGGTAGGGATCGAGTCCTACCGGTACAAAAGCAGATCAGAAAGGCCATCATTTTTCACGAGGAAAACTTTAAACAATCTACCGGTAGAAATTATAATTCTACCGGTAGGAATCAAAATTTCTGGCAACGCAATAACGTTCTACCGGTAGAAAAGACGGACCTACCGGTAGAAATTCAAGAAAAACAGACGATTCCACAGCAGCAATAGATCTTGATCCGATCCCGATAACAACAAATACCAGCTCAAATAAGGCAGAAGAATACTCAAATAACATATAAAGAGAGGTAGAATTTCCTACCTCGAGTATCAAAGCCGAAATCAAAGAGGTTGAGCAAGCCCTAGCTTCCGGAATCCAAACCGAACGAAAATACGCCAAACCAAGCTCTACCCAACGCAATACGAGCTTGAATACGCAAGTAGAAGGTGGGGTTGAGGTTGATTGTTGTGGGTCTTGAATAATTTGGTGAGTGTTTTGGGTGAGTGAGTGAGAGAGATCGAGAGAGAGATGAGATGAAAAAAAAATGGAAAAAGAAAAAGTTTCTCCTGGTATACATACACGGCACACACATGCACAATTACACTAACACCCTTGGTTTTTCATATTCTCACGCATTGACCCCCAACTTTAATTCTTTCCCATTAATCCAATTATAAAACATTAAAATTAAATAAAGAAGTCTACGGGTCTCTACAGGTGATTGCTCAAGAATTTGTCTTGAGATTGAAATTATGTTGCTGCTTTATACTGAAGGTGTCAACGGAATGTTGTTGTTGCTGCTGTAAGTTAATTATACTGCAGTTACAGATGATGTGCTGTGTTGTGTTGAGGTCTGCTACCGGTGCTGCGTTGATCTCTAAAGTTTGTTGCAAAATTTAGATTACTGCTTTTATGTGTGGGCTTAGATGATGATGATCGGATAAACTAGGCAACATTTTGTTCTGTTTATTTCGTATGTATTTTGTTTTGGTTGGTCGGTCTCATGCCAACTACAACTAGTTCATTTTGGCTTTGATATTGAAGATGTATGATTTCATGTTCTTTTTTTGGGAATTTATTTATAAGTTCATGAGTGAGAGAAATGAACAGCTCGTAAAAGTCCATATTTCCATATGCTTATGACCAAAAAAATCCATGTACAGGACCTAATCGATTGTTGAACCAATGGTGTACTATTTGATATTCTCAGTCAACAAATTTTTAAGTTAATTGAGTGATTGATCTATTAAAGATGCTTCTCGCCCAAAAATACTCCTAGCAACATTTTTGGAAAAACATAACCACCATTTCCTTGTGCTTTTGCATTATTTTATTTTTCTCCGGAAAACAAAACATCTCATTCATTCATCCATAAAAAACTTACAGCAATAGCATTACTGACCTTCCAATGTCATGAACAGAAGTTGAGTGATTCTTCCTACTGTTACCAAAAAAAAAAAAAAGAGTGATTCTTCCTGCTGTTACCAAAAGAAATTTCTGGAATAGGGAAACTCTGTTTGGGACGTTTTGCCTTGTCTGGGAAAAAATTGGAAAAAGGTCTTATCAAGTTGCCAAACTTGACTAACAGAATTGGATCATTTAGAAATCACCACCATATGCATATACAAGAACAGCCCTTAAGGCAATGAGGTTGATAATTCAGAATGAAAAAACCACCACGATTCTCAGCCAAGCACCACAATTGGATATAGAAATTGACCAGATTGTAAGTGACACTGTTATTTCTTGAGAGCAGTTGAAACGAACCGCTTATAATACAGAGAGATCCATTTGGATGGTATCCACAACCCCTAACCTCATGGGAAAGATGACAAATTTCAATACTCTGTAAGTCATAACAAATTTCTTTTTTTGGGTAAATCAGTCGCAACAAATTTCAATAGTATGTATGTAAACACCTACTTTGGCAACATCATTCTTAAGCTTTATCAAGCCAAGAGAGGAGTTAACTCAGTACAATGGCGCTGATCTCTCTTCATAACTTCATGAAACTAAGGCTGGAACTTTCTCGCAACTCTCAACTGCTATGTCCTCTCTTTTTATCCTGCTCGAATTTACTTTGCAGTCACTGCAAGGAATAAAATGGCAAGTTGGTATAGTAACAACCAAAACGAAATCCAAACATGACTATGAAAGTGCAATTGTCTTGGTCCAAAATATACCAGGAACATTGGATGCACGCAGGTGATTATTATGTCCAAAATATACCATAATTGATTGACCATATGGTTGGACCACTAAAAGCAAACAAAATGTATACACATATTCCATGAGTCCAAACAAGTTCAAGGAACAGGCCAATAGATTCTAATCCTCCAATCAAGGAAATAAAATCAATTCAGATTAAAACTATATGAGTTTCTAATAAGTCAAACTACTCAAAGGTGTCAACTATAAAAACCCTGAAGAACAATCAACTATAAAAAAAAAAAACCTAAAGAACAATCAAGAGATTTACTGAAACAAGGCCTTCAAATATCAAGTCATTTAGCCTTGTGATTAGGCTACTAAAGACAAAAAAAAGGTTTACATTCTTGCCCGGATAAAAAAGAAGGGGGTTCTTGCTACCTAAGTCAAAGCTAACCAATACTATTGACTTTATAAAACTATTTGTCTTCACGAAAAAATTCAAAATGCCAACTAAATATAATATGAATTTCTTTGTTTGAAACTAGGGGTGGCACCAACCCCACCCCCTCCACTTAACAAATAAACCAGAGATCCCATGGTTCAAAATTCCAATCTCCAACTACAAATTCTAACTTCCAGCATCTAAATAGTTGACCACTGAAAAATAACTTCTATAGCCCTAAAGGAAAACCCCAATTCAGCACTCACTCCAGACTATGTATGGCCATGGGATGAATCGGATCAATCTAACAAAAACGTGTTATGACTTGTTAGATCAATCTAACAGAAACTTGTTAGAATAGCTTCTTCAAATGTAGCTTTAGCGATCCGGGCACCTGCAGTCGAGAGCAGTTATTCATTTCTTAATCTCTCTGCACATAACTGGAGGAATGAGAACATATATATAAGACCACTAGGTGAAGACAATGGAAAACTAATACAACCAGTCAATGCAAAGCTAAAATGATTGACCATACGTTCGGTAAGCTGGGTGAAGAAACTAATTACATTTATTTGGCAGCTTGGCTAGCAGATAGAGTTTTTGACCCAACCTGCTCAACTCATAAGGTTTACGCAGAAGGTGCCAGGGATGTTGTTCTCTCTGCTCTAAATGGAATTAATGGTAAATACCAACATAACTATAATTAATGGTTCATTAAGCTTCAATATATAGTGAATGGATTGAGAGCTCTCAGATTTTTGCCTCGTAGCAACAAATATGGGCAGACTACCAGTGGTAAGACATTTACACACTTCATCAGAGAGATCCAAACGAATAAAATCACTGGCATCAGAGAGATGATAGACATATACACACACTTCAACTTAGAACCAGATTTGATATCTAATCGTGAAATATGGAACCAGAAATACATAGTTAGGGTTCGAACCAAAAAATCCCCAATTTCACAAGCCCTGTTTTTTTTTTTGGTTTGAACAAGGTATAGTGAAATTAAAGGCTAGAATCGACTGAAATTGTAGGGGTCATCCATAACCCAGAGAGAGAGAGAGAGAGAGAAACCTTTGTGGTCGATAATGGCGTCAGTGCTAGGGCCAGGCGATTTTTGTATTTGGTGGTGGTCGGCGGAGGTGAAGGCACTGAAGGGTGAGGTTGGTGGTCGTCAGTGGTTGTGGTCGCCGGTGGTGATCGCGTCGTACTGGCTCCTCCTCCTCCTCCCCTCTCTCTCTCTCTCTGTCTCTCTCTCTCTCCCTCTTTGATCGCGTCATACTTATTGTATTGCTCGTTAAAGACTGATTTCATTTAACCAAAAAAAAAAAGACTATTTCAAATTTTGGAGATTATTGTATGAATCCAGTTGCACCAATATTACATACAAAATATAAACTTCATCGCCACACATTTATTTTTTTGTCGATCTGGACCATTAGAATTTCACGTCTTACAAATTCTGCCATCATTCACGAAAAATAGAGATCATCGGATATAAATGATCATCAAATTGAACACATTATATGCATCTGGAGATTATAGTGCACCGCCCGAGTCTCGCATGTCATTTTTTTGGGCAATCAGAACCTTCTATCTTTTACATTTGAGGAATTAGATCGTTACTGCCAATAATGAAGTCTATCACATATCGATAGACACTTGATCGGATATAAAATAACATTCTAATAGTGGAACCGCTTCCCGATCGAAGGGTTTCCAAAATCTGATAGACCCAAAAAATTACAGGAATGATTACAACAACAACGACAACAAATTGAACGGTTTTGATCATCATGATCGTGTTCCGGTCATATGACTACCGTACATTACACTAAAGCACAATACCTTAGTTTATAAACAATAAGGTTGAATGTATAGATTTTAAAGGAAGTAGCCGAATAACTTTTTCTGATGATCGATCTAAACCGTTAAGATTGCACATCTTATCGATTCTATATTTGTCGCCAACTTCAATGATAATTGGATGTCAACAACCTCATGATCGGAACAAATTCTATCCTTACGGAGCTATTTAAGTCATATAGTTCACCACTCGATGACTGTTTTAGCATTTCTTTCAAAATCCAAACCGTCTATCTTTTACGTAAGAGAGATTAGATCATTCCTGCCAAGAATGAAGTAAATTGGTTATCGTTACAAACTTTATCAGGAATAAGTTATCATTCCTATTATGAATTATGGCACCGATCAAAGAGCTTCATAAACCGGATGGAGACCAAATTTTACTGGATGGAGCCCAAATTTTCCAAATTTAACAAAATCAACAATAACAACAAAATCAACGTCCTCGATTATTAAAATAATTTTTTACTATAGTCCGTTACATTTTACTCTTCAATATAAATGAATAACACATATACATTTTAATATTTTCGCCACTTAACCACAGTTAAACCTTTCAAAATAATTAAAGAAAACAAAATAAGACAGGTTGGGTATCGTTATTCTTTTTGAGGTTATGTTATGCCTTATACAGGTTATTGTTATGCTTATATGTCGTCATATTATGCTTCTTTAACTTTTTTACTTTTTGTTATGCTTCTTCAACTTTTTGTTATGCCTAAATTGGTTTTTGTTATGCTCCTCAATGGTTTCCCCATTACGCCTCAGCTGTTATGCCATTTAGTAGTCTTGTTATGTCTATTTTGGATGACTGTTATACCTTTTTAGGTCATGTTATATTCATGTTATGCCGTTCAATTAAAGTGTTATGCCTTTTTCGTATAACTTGTTATGCCATTAGTGGTTTTGTTATACCAAATTTTGTTACCTGTTGGGATGACTGGTTTGACCGGTCATCTTTGGTCAAAGTTGAATTGGTGGCCTCTTTTTTTACCGTTGGATGCGAGTTATGGTGTCCCCGATTTGCAGGTGGACACCATAGATTTTCCCGTGATTTTTTTGTCCTGTTCACTAAATTTGGAGCATAACTCTAGTTTGTAGTAATAGTAAAAGAGAAAAAAAAAAAATAGTGCAAGAGCAGAACACATTAGTGTTGTACCCGTTGAGACAAAAACAGATTTTACTTTTACTTGCAGTAATTTTCCGTTGTAATGCAAATACTCCCTCCGTCCCTTATTTAGAGTCCGGTATTTCATTTTGGGATGTCTCTTAATAAATATCTATTTTGTAGAGTTAGTGGGTAAAAGTTAATGCATTGTCTATTTTGTCCCTAAAAGTAGATTCAATTTTGAAAAGTAAGTGAGTAAAAGTGTAATGATGATGGGTAAGTAGGGAAAGTGGAGAAAAAAATTGATGTGAAAAGTATAATGATGATGTCTTTTTAATAAGTTGGAGTTACGAAGCAGGACACTTAAAAAGGGACGGAGAGAGTAATAGATAAAAGAAAAAAATTATACACAACAAAACAACTCTCTCTCTCTCTCTCTCTCTCTCTCTCCTCTTTTTAAAAATTAAAAGAAACAGAAAAATCTAGAAAATTAGAGTTTGGGGTTTGGAGTCTTGTGGGGCTCAAACACATTTCTATAGGATATACTAGCGTTCAACCCGTTCTATGCACGGGGCAAAACCTGTTCTACGCACGGGCAAAACCAACTCATTCTAGCGTTGTGCCCGTTCGATGCACGGGACAATTAATAAAAGTAGGTTCAAACGGGCACAACGCTAGAACGGGTTAGTTGTGCCCGTGCATAGAACGGGTTTTGCCCCGTGCATAGAACGGGTTGAACGCTAGTTTATGAAAAAAATATAATGGTAGCATGTGAACATTAAACACAATTACTGGTAGCAATCATGCATGAAATGATAAAGCTGGTAGATAATGTCCTTACAACTTAAAAAATATTTTAAGAAACTATTTACAAACTATGCAACTAAAAGCAACTGGTAGATGGGTTTACTGGGGTTGGGGTATCCTATTATAAATTTCGTTGTACACAATATTTTGGGTGACATCATCTGGCATACCGGGTTTGTTAACAATCAATATCTTCAAGCCCCGTGGAGAGGTGACACGTGACAGAGCTACATACAACTGACCATGACAGAAACATGAATTTGGAAGATAAAGCCCAACATTCTTCAAAGTCTGCCCTTGACTCTTATTTATTGTCATAGAAAATGCCAACTTGATAGGGAATTGTCTTCTTTTCATTGTGAACGGTGAATGAGTCGAAGAAGGTGATAAGACAGCACGGTGAAGATGGACTATTTCTCCTGCTCTGGAACCTGTAACAACTTTGGCTTCAATTACCTGATTTCCCATCTTAACAACAATGCGAGTGCCATTACATAACCCCAAGGATAGGTTGACATTTCTGAGGAGTATTATCGGTGTGCCAACCTTCAATTTCAAGCAATGGTTTGGGAGTCCAGGGAAGTTCAAAGAATGCAAAAGTTCAGGAGGATGCATGTCTTGATCATTACTTTCATGATCATTAATTTCATGCTCTGTAGGACACAACTTATCAGCACTATTGTAAATCCTCATTTCCCCCGGAAGCATTGAGAGCATAATATTATTGATTTCATCAACATCATCATGCTTAGGGGCTAAAATGGCGCGTTCTTGTATGTATCCTATATCCTGATATTTATTAGTGAAATCAGGGTAGGTGCTTTCAATTAACATGTGTAAGCTTCTTTCACCATTTCTTATGAGGAATCTTTCCGGAATTTGAATCCAATTAGGCTCTCGACCTTCAGAAAATGAGGTTCCCTGTATTTTTCCTTCACCAATTAATTTTATCCACTCTGCAAAATCACGTAACTCTTGACGTGTTTGATCAGGGATATCTTGTGCTGTAAGACGCATATTTCTAGTAAGATGCAAAACACGGCAATGATCCCAAATGGTGGAGTTTGGTAATGAAGCGGCTACCGTTTGTTCACGACTACCTTTGGTAACAACGGGCAGTATTTGTCTAAAATCCCCACCAAGCACAAAGAGTTTTCCACCAAATAACCTACTTCTTGAACAATGCACAGTACTTTTTAGTATGTCCCTGAATGTTCGGTCAACTGCTTCAAAAGCATAACGGCTAATCATAGGTGCTTCATCCCATATTATTAACGATGCTTCTTGAATCAACTTTGCCAACTCTGTTCTGAGGTTTATTGAACAGCATGAGAATTCATCAGGGTTCAATGGAATTTTGAAACGTGAGTGCGCAGTTCATCCTCCTGGCAAGAGCAATACTGCGATTCCTGATGAGGCAACAGCAAGGACTATCTTATTCTCAGCTCGAAATTTCGCTATTAAACTCTTCCATAAATATGTCTTTCCCATTCCACCGCTGCCATACACAAAAAATAAGCCTCCCCGTCGACTGTCGTAAGCTTCAACTATGGTGTTAAAGACTTTCAGTTGATCATCATTCAACCCTCCATGTAAAGATTGGAAAGACTGCAGTTCGAAGGTGCTATCATATTGCAGTTCCTCCCTTATAAGCCTGTTTGATACAATTTCAGCTTCGCGAGAAGATGGCAGTGGCATTGGAGAGAATTCTCGTAGTGACCTTCCGTTTTGGTTTAGTATATTTTCTATTTCAACTAAACCCAAATTCTTAAGATCACATTCTCGAAGACTTAGATTAACATCACCGGTAAGCCTCCTTACCCTATTCTGCAAATCATCCGTCAGATCAACCCAATGATTCTCCCACAATTCTAGTGGGTTTGTAACTTCTGAAAACATTAGCATTGAGCAGAATAGATTTCGAAGTTGAGATCCTGATGCCCATGTCGAAGCTTCAGTTAAAGCTGCACCCCATTCATTATCATCATCCAGTAAACCAAGTGCGATACATGCAGCTTTATATGTTGGGTACACAACACTGTTAACGGTTCTAACATCCTCATAACATTTCGCACCTCGTATCTTGGTAAGCATCATTCGTAAGTAATATCGCTCACCACTATTCGGATGCGCAAAGTTTAGCCTCCCTACACACATTCGTTGTTGTCGGGGCTTCCACTCTTTATCTTTCTTATTCCATACCCCAAATCTAGGAAACTCTTCATAAGTTAAATGATTCGCTGATGGATGATCTATATTCGCTTGAAACCACTTCGTAAACATCGTATCATGTATCCCTGGTTGATTAATAATTTCGGGAATGTTTCCTGAATCTCTAAACAAAACTGACTATTCACCAGGAAGATGATATTGCAACCGTTCAACAGAAGGGTACTGTTTTTGCAATTCAAACTCAAAGATTCTCCAGCAAGCTTCAATTGCGGAGACATAGCGACAATCCAAATATTGTTTTACCTCATCAGTCATTGAATAACTACATTGGCCACCTCCTGTAGTCCTAGCAACATTATTCTCGAGCACAACAGTTGCACGATCAGGTCCTTTGTGCACATACTTATATAAGTACTTGATCAATTTGGTGTGTACACATCGTTCCAAATTGATATGGGCATTGTACTTTACTATGAGATCACGATTGTAGGGAATGACCCACCGATTGTCTATCTCAATTCCATTAACTGTGTACTTCTTTCCATAATTCCTCCGTCTATAGATTACAAAACCATTTTGATCTACCGTCGTTTGTTCGGAGAATTTTTTCGGATAATGCTTGGAGCACTTTCCATTGACCATGCATGGGGCAGATAGATTACCATCACCACATGGACCATGTATCATGCACCTCATTATAGTTTCAAATGCTAAAGGATCATTTACCTCATCAGGAATTTCGGCACATATCACTTCATCAATTTCTTCTGGTGAGTTTAGCTTGTCTTCTGCAGCCAACGTCAAAATGATGTGTGAATGCGGTAATCCCCTCTTTTGGTATTCGATGACGTAGATATCTGTTGACAAATTATATCTAATTATGCAAGGAAATTATAATTCCAACAAACCTAAACATAAATTATGTACGAAAAGATAACATACCTGCTATAATTTTTCCAAAAAACTTTTCCTTCTTGATATCTCTCATAAGTTGCTTCATTTTAATTCGAAATACTCTCGCAAGTATGTCAGGCCTATCCTCCGTACGCTGATTGGGAATACAGCTCACCTCCTGTTGGATTTCTGACCAACTCGGGTTGCACGTGAACGTGAGAAGAAGGTCTGGAAATCCCATCGCTCGACATACTGCCATTGCATCTTGATAATGTTGATTCATATTCCGCGGACCCCCTGTGAATGACGATGGCAATATAAATCTGGTACCTACCTCTGAAGCATCAGCATCACCAGCAGTTACAGCATCTCGTAGACCACTATACAAATCAGAACGCAAGATATTTTGATTACACCGAACAAAGTTTAGCCGATCTTGCTCAATGGCTGCATAGCAATCAACGACAAACTGTTGGAATAAACGGCCACCTTGAAGTAGTGTTTTTCCTTCACTATCTCGGAATTGAAGTCTAAATGCATAAAACTCCCGCATTGACACCCCTTCCCGATTGGCATTTGTGGCCTGTGTGAATTCTATAGACCTTCTCCATCCATCAGTTCCGTAGGGAAAAAGAATCGGGTATTGGAGTGGCATGTATGCAGGATGTGTTTCGTTAATCCTATGTAAATGACCATCCAATTTTTGAACAACAATATCACGATTGGCACCGCTTTCAAAAGCATCACCAACTAATAATGCTGCAATTTCATTTGTAGTTGGTTTGGTATACTGTCTTCCACCCCTTGAGCTCAAAATTCTAACACGAAGATCCTGAGCACCATTATCTCGTATAATGTCTCCAGCACTGCGGAAAACTTGCGCATACGGGTTGGTCACATTTAACATCGACTGCAAGCCTTCCAATGTGGTTGTATCAATTCCAGTTGAACCATTAGTCCTTCTCATTACCCCCATTCTATTATGAGTTTCATGTTCTGTGTCGTAAATATACAGCTGGGCAAACTTTGGATTTGTTCCGGGTTCTGGTAAAAGTGATCCAATTCTATGAAAATTTGCGCCGCTAATACGGAAAGAATAGGGCCCCCTTCCATCTAACACTGAGTGGTCAATCTTTCCTCCCATTGAGGTAAAGGACAATAGTGAGTTGTATGCCCTTATATTCTCCCTGAATTTTGCGTTATTGAACTTTTGTTGTACGAACTCAGGTGAGTCCGGTAACAAAGGCAGCACAACTTGTCCGCTTCTACAACAAAGATTAAATTTTGGATGACTTAATGGGCTATCTCTTACTTTTTCTTCAATCCACATCTTCGCTCCACAATTAGAGCAAGTCATGATTCTCTCACCAAAGTTCCAACGTTCTAAAATATTTCTTCTTCTAGAACGAATGGAAGGCCCCATACCTGAAGTTATTGAAGTGAATCATGTGAATATATATTGGGTGTGTCATTTTTACTTCGTGTGAAATGGAATTTGTGTACGATACAAAACGAAGTTAGATTTTTTTGTAATTTTTTTTCCAATTTTTGGTTTGTTGAAAAACATGAAATACTTCAAAAAAATAATGTAAGCATACCTTCTGCAAAGTTGTGCAAGCTTTGTTCTTCTGTACGCAGACTTGTGCTACCACTTGTATTACCATGGTCATACGTTGCATGATTAAGCGTAAAATGGGATAACGGTGTCAATCGTGTTTGCTGCCGAACTGTTTGTGGTAGATGTATCATGCATTTAAGACAGGATCAAATGTTATTTTTGAATTTAAAACAATTTGATTAATTTCTATGAAAGAATGATAATGTTTATTGGACAATCGGTTAATATACCTTCATTTGGCATTGGGTTTGTCTCATGAAACACAGTTGATGTTCCTTCTTCTAGTATTACTGGCAAACGTATTGATCGAGAACACGTCACATTTGACTGAGTACGACTTCGTGTCACGACCACCATTTTCAACATAAAATATAAAGAGTTTCTTAAGCAATTACCTCACAATAATCCGCACGTTACCAAAATATCATTAACTACCCATAACCATACTCCAAGTTCAAGAGTTCAAAATATTACATCTTAGGCACGACGGCCCCAAATAAGAATAGACATCAAAGGTTAAGAGTTTAGAGTTTACAAAATATCCCATAGTCAATTGAGTCATCACCAAAGTTACAAATACATCTTCAAAAGGAATTTACAAAGATGCCTAAGTAACTCTACAATGTTAGCTTTCAAAACGTTGTGTCCGATGCCCAAGCACTCCAATCATGGTCGCTAATGTCCAGAGTTAGTACCTGAAAAGAAATAAGGCTTGAGCTACACTAGCTCAGTAGGAATGCTACGCAGACAATATATGCAAGAGAAATGCGAAAGTGATAATACGACGTATGCAAAGGATGGCCCAAGCAACTAACAATCGAAATGGTTCAACAATCCGACAAACAAGCCATGAGATTTAGAATACCCCTCAACCTTTAACCATTATCATATCTCGCATATCCAAACCGTCTCGCGTTATGTGTCATGAGCCGAAGCTCCTGCCGGGCTATTCATGGGACCCCGATATCCCCTGCCAAGCACCCACCTCGAAGGTTGGGCCTTGAATAATCAATACGAGCATTAGCTCCTGCCAGGCTCTTTAAGGGACCCAGATCTCCCCTGCCAAGCACCCACCCGTCGATGGGCCTTGAGTGTTCACGCGTTGTGTCAACAAGTTTTGTGTGTCTCAAATTTCATAACGTTTCGTTCCATTTCAAGTTCATATGATAATTAGGACAAATTATATCGAACGAAAGTAAGGAAGTGCCAAGAACGCACAAGAGCCCAACAAGGGTGTTCAACAATGATTAGGAGGGTTTTAGAAGTACTTGGAACGAGTTGAAAGTGATCGGGGGTCAAATCAATGGGTTTTGGAGCAAAACAGTGAATTCTGGAGATAAGCTCACTGTATGGATACGAGAAAAAAAGCCGTATGGATACGGGTCGGTTACGAATTTTCCAGCTTGTTCCGTATGGATACAGATTTTTGGCCGTATCCATACGGGAGGCTTACGAGCGGTTTTTCTGCAGATTTTCAGAACTTCAACAACAACCACAACAACAACAACAACAACCATGGATACAATTTCAAGCAAGGAAAACACTTCAACTACATGTATTGAGAGGTAGAATCCCTACCTCAAAGCCGAAGAACGAAACCCACAAAGTTACGAGCCCTAGCTCTCCGAAAACTTCGATTCGAACGGGATACGACCTCCTCGAGCTCCAATGAACGGGATACGGGCCGCAATACGCGTAGAGGTCGAAGGATTGAAGGTTATATTGGTGGGTTTTTGAGTGATTTTGGTGAGAGAGCAAGAGAGAGTGAGAGAGGCGTTGGAGAGAGAGACCGGGAGAGAGAGACGTGAGTGAGGGTGAGGGAAAATGATCCCATGCTCCCTCATCTCCCCTATTTATACTCTTAAATCCACAAATCACACATTACCTCCTTCCACAATCAATTCCTTCGTTTTAACCCCAAATCACATAAATACGATTATTCCATTATCCTTTTCCGAAAATTATGCATTTAATAAATATCAACTATGGATAAAATAAACACGAGTCTCTACATTCTACCCTCCTTAAAGAAATTTCGTCCTCGAAATTTTCATGCCAAAGCTAACCACTAATGCATCATGCATGCATACAACATTCACAATTTCATCATCATGCAACAAGTCAATTATCGAAAGGCTCAAAGTGTAAATACTCACATTGGCTCATTCCAGAAATAAGTGCGGGTATTTCTCCCTAATTTCGTCCTCTCTTTCCCATGTCGATTCCTCGCTACTCTGACTTCTCCACAAGACTCGCACCAGTGGTATCGTCTTACCCCTCAAAACTCGGTCACGCGAATCTAGGATACGTGTCGGTTCTTCCCCATAAGACGCGTCGGCCTCTAACCCAAGTTCGGACCACTCTAATACATGCGACGGATCCGGTTCATACTTTCTCAACATAGACACGTGAAACACGTCATGGACACCCATTAGCTTCGGTGGCAAAGCCAAGCGATACGCAACCTCCCCAATTTTCTCGATAATGTCAAACGGCCCGATATAACGCGGCGATAGTTTCCCTTTCTTCCCAAAACGTGATAATCCCCTACGAGGCGATACCTTAAGGAATACGTGATCCCCTTCTTCAAAGGACAACGGGCGACGACGACGATCGGCATAACTCTTTTGCCTACTTTGCGCGGTCAATAATCTTTGGCGAATCACCTTGACTTGTTCGGTCGTTCTATCTTGAGCTTCTTTAAGGCGTTGTCGAATAGCTCTCATACTCTCGGAGGTCTCCGTGATCATATCCGGCCCCACTAGTGTAGCTTCTCCCAATTCGGTCCAACATACCGGCGATCGACACGGTCTTCCATACAAAGCATCATACGGTGCCATTTCGATACTAGATCGATAGCTGTTGTTATACGTGAATTCGACTAACGACAAGTGATCCTCCCAACTACCCCGAAAATCCATCACGCAAGCCCGAAGCATATCTTCTAGAATCTGAATCGTTCTCTCGGATTGTCCATCGGTTTGAGGATGATAGGCGGTGCTAAACAAGAGATTGGTGCCTAAAGCAGCTTGCAAACTCTGCCAAAAACGTACGGTAAACCTCGGATCACGATCGGATACGATGGATACGGGAATCCCATGAAGACGGATGATCTCCCGAGTATACAAACGACTCAAGGTTTCTACGGAATCGGTAACACGAATAGGCAAAAAAATGAGCTATTTTGGTCAAACGATCCACGATTACCCAAACAGCATCATGCTTCCTTTGCGACCTCGGTAAACCCGTAACGAAATCCAACTAATAGTACCTCCACGTTCTCTTCTTCTTCTTCTTCTTTTTGTTTCATTTTACCATATACCCCTTGAACTTCCTAGAAGGACATTTTGAACTGCTTATAAAACTCAAATTCTAAACTCTAAGCTTCATCTTTCCCAATTTACATCAACCCACGAATCAATTCTTTACTCACCAACCCCAAGAACCTCAAATAACATCTACTAGAACAAAAGCTAAAAGCCTAGAATCCTTAAACCATATAATGACTCATCACCCGTTGCTCAACTATACCCACTCACTCATCATTCAAACCCCTCACTTGACTTCAAGTATAAACACATCTCACAACTAATTCATCTCTATTAATACTGCTATTAATCGACAGCAACACCACTCCCGTGACACTTCCCAAATGGCTCCTTGCCTTGTGGCACTCACTCCCCTCTCATAAGGACACAATTAACCTCCATTGATATCTCGAAACACTTATATCTCAAAACTGCCAGCCATTACCTCCATTTCATATCCCTATTACCCACATAACTCTTATATCAACTCTACATAAACCTCTAATGCCTTTTCATCCATCTAACATTCAAACACAACTAAGGGTCGAACACTACTCCACCTTTTTCCACTCTGAATCATTACTAGTTTCTAACCCAAACTCACTTCTATGAAAATGCGTCCCCTCTACGTAACTTAATACAACGCAATATCAATACCGTTCAGGCAAACTCTCAAATTCACTATTTTTCTTATCACCAGCCATTAGCTAAGGATTGACATATTGCAGATACCTTCCGTGTCTAACCTTCTAATCGTATCATACAAATAAAGTTTAGTAAGGACACGTTCCAGATTCTAACTAAAGATAGTCTCTCCCGTAGCAAAATCTACGCACACATCAATGTCTACCCTGCACCGTAACTATGAGCAAATTACACACATCGAGATTGCACATCAAGTCAAACACATATGTTAACACTAAACAACAATAGATTTCGTACACGAAATATATATCAACAAACCATCCATACCAATTAATGGCTCAGACAACATCCGATTCACCCACATATTAACTAACTCGTTCGGTACCCAGTACTTCATATCTCATGGCTCTAGCAAACCCAACAGTAACCACAATCATATTAGTCTCGTTCTTTCTAATCTTGTAATACCTCACGCGATGTCTATTCACTTTACCAATCCCAAGCATTCTCGTTCATTTAGTCAAATCAAATCACGTATTTCTCATATTCACAATTGAAACATTACATCACAAATGCACGTATAATCAATACGAATCATTCCTCTATTTCAACAACATTACAACTTAACAGCATCTCATCATCCTAGCACCTACACAATGTGTCCAATAGCTGCACCAACTAAAATACAATACTATTGATTGTTTCTATACTAAAATTCTGACACCAACACAAACGAATTGACTGACTCCTCCCTAAATGCCCACAAGACTTAGGGTTTTCAAATGACAACATGTCTATACTCCTAGTTACGTCTAAGGCTTCTACCGCCCCATCACTCAAGAGGTGAATCCACTCACACAAATAACTTCTAACGATCCCGCCCACTACAAACTTCACGGCTCACAAATTTCTTTCTCTCCACCAAGCAATCATATTGACATTCATATTTCTCAAAGACACCACCATAATTACACTCAACCTCAATCATAACAACCACACCATTCCCATCACCATCACTACTATCACTATCACCATTATCCCTTAATCTCTCTCAAACAAACCTATCATCCCAACGACATACCCCAATCTATCCCCTACTGTCATCAGTCTAGTCTACATTTTCGAACACACATCATACAGTTTCTTTACGCTCTAATCGTTCAACTCACAATGTTCCGTTTCCCTCTCACATTTATCACTCCAAGCTTCCCGCCATTTCAAATCAGGACACACCAACTACTCTTCACTTCGTTTCCAACCACGATAGTTCACATTCATAAATCCTTACAAACTTCAAACACGTTCCCCACCACATAACTCACGTCAACCACTCGACTTCAAATACATCAATATAGTTCTCCTTCAATCACATAACTCACTAAGCAACACTACAACTGTTATCCTACCATCTTGTTATAATGACATCACCATGACAATTATTTCAGCAATGACAACAACAATACCATAGCGCTTCCATTTTCTACAAAATTCTTATAGACAGTCATCTACCCCAAGCCTAGATATCTAGCCCCTATGTATAACCCTAATGTCCAGTTGACTTTCCGAGACTTCCATCCAGAAGATGCGGTGATCAAGCGCCTCTTCCAATTGGATCTCATCGGTAGTCGCCTGGGTGTCCAGAAGACACAAACTGTATTCTAACACCCTACCTATAACCCTCATTTTCCTATATTAACCTTAGATACACATATCTCCTTATGTAGGTTCGACTTGCCCTACCTATGCTCACAATAACTGTCTCAATAACAACCACTACAACAATCAACTATAATTTCATCACAACAAGTCTTTACCATTTCCAAACACATTCAATACACGCACTAACTCAATTCCCATCGCATATATTACTCACCTTATACTTATACCCTATACAGCTCATCTCATACAGGTTTAACTTAGCACATAATCCGAGCAATTTCAATTAAAAATACATCTAACACTCATCCCGTAAGTCAAATCAACATTCTATCCCTTTTATCACATGCTAACAAATATCCTTTCTCACACATCAATATTGTCACCACTCATGCCCATCTAACATCTCATATAAAAGACATCTTACCACAAATGGTACAGACCAAGACCACCAACTGTAATGATATCAATAACAACAATCGCAACCACAATCACTACAATGAGGTCAGAGCCTCCAACTTCTCAACACGGGTAACTAACTCTACACCACTCTATGATAACAAAAACACAATGCCATGTAGTCACATAAATGTTAGTCACGCAAGCATGCACAATTTATGTTAGAGGGCGCGACATTTTGAACCCATGAGGCGAAATGCCTCCCCACGGTCTCTAGGTGTTCTAAACCTAGTGCTCTGATACCAAGTTGTCACGACCACCATTTTCAACATAAAATATAAAGAGTTTCTTAAGCAATTACCTCACAATAATCCGCACGTTACCAAAATATCATTAACTACCCATAACCATACTCCAAGTTCAAGAGTTCAAAATATTACATCTTAGGCACGACGGCCCCAAATAAGAATAGACATCAAAGGTTAAGAGTTTAGAGTTTACAAAATATCCCATAGTCAATTGAGTCATAACCAAAGTTACAAATACATCTTCAAAAGGAATTTACAAAGATGCCTAAGTAACTCTACAATGTTAGCTTTCAAAACGTTGTGTCCGATGCCCAAGCACTCCAATCATGGTCGCTAATGTCCAGAGTTAGTACCTGAAAAGAAATAAGGCTTGAGCTACACTAGCCCAGTAGGAATGCTACGCAGACAATATATGCAAGAGAAATGCGAAAGTGATAATACGACGTATGCAAAGGATGGCCCAAGCAACTAACAATCGAAATGGTTCAACAATCCGACAAACAAGCCATGAGATTTAGAATACCCCTCAACCTTTAACCATTATCATATCTCGCATATCCAAACCGTCTCGCGTTATGTGTCATGAGCCGAAGCTCCTGCCGGGCTATTCATGGGACCCCGATATCCCCTGCCAAGCACCCACCTCGAAGGTTGGGCCTTGAATAATCAATATGAGCATTAGCTCCTGCCAGGCTATTTATGGGACCCTGATATCCCTGCCAAGCACCCACCCGTCGATGGGCCTTGAGTGTTCACGCGTTGTGTCAACAAGTTTTGTGTGTCTCAAATTTCATAACGTTTCGTTCCATTTCAAGTTCATATGATAATTAGGACAAATTATATCGAACGAAAGTAAGGAAGTGCCAAGAACGCACAAGAGCCCAACAAGGGTGTTCAACAATGATTAGGAGGGTTTTAGAAGTACTTGGAGCGAGTTGAAAGTGATCGGGGGTCAAATCAATGGGTTTTGGAGCAAAACAGTGAATTCTGGAGATAAGCTCACTGTATGGATACGAGAAAAAAAGCCGTATGGATACGGGTCGGTTACGAATTTTCCAGCTTGTTCCGTATGGATACAGATTTTTGGCCGTATCCATACGGGAGGCTTACGAGCGGTTTTTCTGAGATTTTCAGAACTTCAACAACAACCACAACAACAACAACAACAACCATGGATACAATTTCAAGCAAGGAAAACACTTCAACTACATGTATTGAGAGGTAGAATCCCTACCTCAAAGCCGAAGAACGAAACCCACAAAGTTACGAGCCCTAGCTCTCCGAAAACTTCGATTCGAACGGGATACGACCTCCTCGAGCTCCAATGAACGGGATACGGGCCGCAATACGCGTAGAGGTCGAAGGATTGAAGGTTATATTGGTGGGTTTTTGAGTGATTTTGGTGAGAGAGCAAGAGAGAGTGAGAGAGGCGTTGGAGAGAGAGACCGGGAGAGAGAGACGTGAGTGAGGGTGAGGGGAAAATGATCCCATGCTCCCTCATCTCCCCTATTTATACTCTTAAATCCACAAATCACACATTACCTCCTTCCACAATCAATTCCTTCGTTTTAACCCCAAATCACATAAATACAGTTATTCCATTATCCTTTTCC
This sequence comes from Rhododendron griersonianum, assembly GCA_018127125.1. Taxonomy (NCBI): domain Eukaryota; kingdom Viridiplantae; phylum Streptophyta; class Magnoliopsida; order Ericales; family Ericaceae; genus Rhododendron; species Rhododendron griersonianum. The sequence goes on from CM030789.1 coordinate 32,986,054, forward strand.
GAAAATTATGCATTTAATAAATATCAACTATGGATAAAATAAACACGAGTCTCTACACTTCGCATTCTTATTGAATTTATTCCTGTAGATGAAATTCAGTTTATAAAAAATCAAAATTGTAATATTTAATTGCGGGAAAGGTACCAACTCAAATCAAAATTGTAATATTTAATTCACGTGTTTTTTGGTTGAAATGAAAGACTCTTTAAAAAAGATTAGCAATATTTAATTGCGGGAAAGGTACCAGTTGGATTTGGCTCATTCGATGTTGGTAGTGGAATATTGATGGATTGTCCTCCAACGGGGATGACATGAGCATTCACACTATTGCGTTCGTTCCGGACCAGAAAGGGCGCACGCCGCAATCGTCTTATACGCAAGTATACACTTCTCAAACGTCGCGCCTCTCTTTCAATTTCTAAGAAACGTTGATTGATTAATGGGTCGTTACGTTGAGTCATTAATCTTCTCTTGCGCGCTAGCCGAGCCATTTTGGCTTTAATTCTTTGTTCGTTTATGTCTCCGCCATACACCACATCCATCCTGAATATATAAATTTCAGCCTATAAATTTTTAACTATAAAAAGATCCAACTGGAGTCAAACTTTACAATAACAGTTAAATAAACAACTCTTGGTACAACAATTAACAATTCTCGCATACTCATAAAATGAACACCTAAAATAAAACAAAGTACTCTCATACTCATATAAACTGAACACCTAAAATTAAACAAAGCGATATATTCACAAAATGGATAGCATGCAACTCCAAATACTGTATAGCTTCCTCCCTATATAAATTCCAATCTTCGCTTCACCTGCAAAAGCAAGACGTAAGAAAATTTAATCATTTGTTAGTGTAGTATTACATTGGACTTAAATTTTTAACTAAATGGGTATGTACGAACGGTTTTCCTAAAAGGAATATGTATTATTACCTTTTGTCGTTTTTTTTCTTGTTGGTCCTCTTGTTGTCTTAATTGTTGCTCCACTTTGTCCAAAGCTTGCAAACATATGATATCAGTCTCTATCTCCTCTAGCATAGCTCCCAATGCTCTCATATCCATGCGATTTTGTTTTAAGTTTTGTAAAATTCTTGCTTTAGGCCATGTGGGTGGGAGGGTATTAACAATAGCCTGAACCAAATTCTCAATGTTTGGCTTGAAACCTTTTTTCCTTAGACTACGAAATTGGTTCTCTTTATTTAGAATGTGCGCTCTCATAGTTGAGTTTGGCATCATTGGGCCTCGTTCAAACTCCATCCACAAATAGTGGACATTATGCTCCTCTTCCATCAAAGCATTCATCAAATGTGTGGCATTTTCTATAACATGTCTTTGAAATATTGTTCGCTTCACATGCATCCAGCTTGGTGATAGGAGGTCTACTATTTTTCCTATAAGGTATTGTTCACTTATATTTTCTCCAAGATTTTGCAAGGCTCTACATGCCTCTATTTTTTGTCTCACAAAACTTTCTACTGGTTTGCCTTCCCTATGACGTCTAGATTCAAAATCGTATACTTCATTCAACATATATGAGTGATCATTTCGACGCAAACATGGAGGAGGCCTCATGAAAACCTGCATAAAATGTAAAAGTACTGAATCCGAACTTAAAAGTACTCAAGAGAAACCGTGATGTACTACCACCCAAATGTGAATAATGTATACAAACCGACTTTTCTAGCCACCACAAATTGTATACAAAAACTGACCTTACTGTTAACGAAAAGAATTTCAATTCCAAATGAACTTTTTTTGCCCGTGCATAGTGAACTTTTTTTTGCCCGTGCATCGAACGGGCACAACGCTAGATGATAAGAAAAATAGTTTAATATTTTTTCCGGTCTTGTGTTCAATGCAAGCTAGCATTAATTAGTCTCATTTTATACACCAAAAAACATATGTGGTGGAAATAAAATTTGGGGTACCCCGTAATGGTGGTCCCGTGCATAGAACGGACACAAACGCTAGTTCTCATATATACCAGCGACATGGAAATCTTATTTACATTTCATTGAACACAGGGAAATGGGAGCATTGAATTTAGACGTTCTTAACTTATCACTACTATAGTAGATGAAGCAGGGAGAAAATCATACCTAGTGGGTGGCAGAACTGAGCGGTGCGAGATCCGAAATGTGTAGGTAAAAGAATTCACACATAAAGGATTAACAAAATCTTGCAATACCGTGATCAAAATCTCATAAATGTGTAGGTACTTTGAAGATGGAAATCAACCTTTGAGCAATTGATATGCATGCAATATTAGGATTGCTCGGTGAAGAAAGTGGGGACCTATTGTACATGGATTTGGTGGTAACAGCGGGAAGGGAACGTGGGTTGGGAAAAGAAAAAAAATCAAAGAAAGTGGGGACGTGGGTGTGCAAAAGAGGAAAGTTAAGGAAGTGGCTACATGTGGTTTTTTGAAAACAAAAATAATTAGAAAAGGAAAAAGAAATTGGGACGTTGGTGAAATGGGAAGTTAAGGAACTGGTTCCATATGGGGTTTTGTAAACAAAAATAATTGGAAAAGGAAAAAGAAAATTGGGAGGTGGGTGTGAAGTTACGGGTTCCATGCGGTTTTTTTTTTTAAATGGGAAATCTAGGAATTGTTGTGTGACAAAGGTTAACGTGAGGTTTTTTTTGTTTTTTAAAAAGTGAAAAATCTAGGACATTAGGGAAGGGAGTTTGAAGGGTTTGGAAGCTCACACACATTTCTATAGGATATATATATATATATATATATGTCTTAAAGCAAACGTTATTCTGACAAATGTGTACTCTAGGTAACTTGTACTGAATTTGCATTTGACTGCCATTAGCTGAGCTTAATTGTTCAGTAGTTTTATGATAATATTTGACTGGTATTAATTCTTCTTTAATACAGTTTAAATCTGCGCCTGAATCTACTAGTGCAGGGATTTCTACAGTATAATCCTGGATTACTATTCTAGGTTGAATATACCACTTGTGGATACTAATTGGGGTAGTTAAATAATGTTCTTTTGGTGGGTCTTTTCTAAGTGAAATGATTTTACTTTTGACTTCTTTTACTTTCTTTTGTAAAGTTTGAACAGATTCTTCATCCTGGGAAAGAACGGACAAAGAAGCATCAAGTTGTTTTGGTGTTTTGGTTTTTAGTATGGTGACTTTTGTAGTAGTACTGATATTTTTCTCGTAATAATTTTTTAAATATGTAAAGAATTTAATTTGACTTCTAGTATCATTCATAAATTCCTTCCATTGACTACGAATTCCTTCTAGTATCATTCATAAATATATATATATATATATATATATATATATATATATAGAGAGAGAGAGAGTGAGAGAGAGAGAGATTTCATGGAATTCTAACTTCCAAATGTGCATACAATATTTGTTTTGACTTCAACTTACCTTTGTCAACATCTCTTTTTAGGTAGATTGTGAGTTTCCCGATCATAATTTTTCGTCCCTTCCTTTTTCATGGGTGAGGTAGTATGTGGAGGTGTAAACTAGGCCGGGCTGGCTGGCGTGGATATGCTAAAGCACGAACACGGCACGGACACATTCTGTTTATAGGTAAGCATGGTCCGACATGGTATAACATCTAGTACACGGTCATTTAATGGGCCGGGCATGACACAGTACTAAGTACATTAAGCATGAAAATGAATGGGTTGAGCCGGCCGGTAAGGCATGAAGCACGGAAATAACGGATCAGACTAACACTACACGACTCATTTGACATCTCTAGTAGTCTGCATTAGTCTTGCAAGCTAGAAATTGGGGGATCTAACTTGATTATATGTATCCCATTTTTGAAACGGATTTCATGTAGCCCTAGTAAACTGATTTGGGCATGTGTACAGTGTATTGCTTTCTACTCTTGATTCTCTACCTCAATTCTGCTGTACCCATAGTTCTTCCTTCTTCTTTTTTTGATCGGCAATAGAATTTTATTGAGAACTCGACAAAGGGTACATCGAGGAGAGACCAAATACAGACCATGAAGAGGTACTGTATAGGCCTGAAGAAAAGAAAAGAAAAACTACATTCAATAGACATTGAATGATTTCAATAAGTCAGATTGACCATTCCAGTAACAACCTCAATCAATGGATATCAGCTCAATGGATACCAACTCAGCAAAAATCTTTCACACTAGTTCAATGGATATCGGCTCCTCGTCCAGCTCATTTCCTTTAGCAACAGTGCAGCAAAAACAATCCCATTTGATCATGGAATCCCGGCTAACTGCATTCATCTCAGTTCCATTAACAACAAATGCAACGAAAGCATTCCACTTAGTCATGAAATCCCAGCAAATTGATTTGCAACTTGATTCATCAATATTGCACCAATAATTGAGTTCATTATCCAGCCATCGAACAGCAACAAAAGCATCAGCAGTTGGAGAGTAACTAACCATGCTCAGAACTTCAAAAAACTCTCCCTTCATTGGGAGCTGAAAAGAGAGAAAAAACACTCCCGCAGAAACTAGCAGCTTTGCCTCAATTCAGAGAAAGCCACACTTTGACTAATACTCTTAGCCCTCCTAATCAGAGTTGAAAGAGTCTTGGGTATTTTAATATCATCTTCATCCCAGGAATACATAACAGCTGTAAAGTCCATCCAGAGACCATAATGATCAAATGCAAAACACCTCTCCTTAGCATCATGAAGCAGTCAAGTCAGTAAAATAGTAGCAGGGGATAGACTAGATATATTATGAGATAAACCTCTTAGCCCTCTTACAAACATCTGTTATTCTCTTAGCCCTCCATAGCTTTGGAGTTGGAAGAGAATATAGGGCTGCTTCAAAGTTATATCAGCATAATCAGAGCAAGACTCTTAGCCCCCCAAAGACTTTGGGGTTGAAAGAGGATAAAAGAGTATCAATTTCTATAGGAGGTCACAGCAAGCCAGAAACAGCAAAAGCCACCCCAACAAACAACAAAGCCAACTCACAAAGATGCCCAAACAAAAAGAAACCCAAACCAGACAACCATCAAAGCCCCCCAAAGCCACCCCAAGACTAAGATGGAACAACCTAGACTTACCACCAAACCAACCATCCAGAGCCAATCCTTAAATTAATGAAGTCCCTGAAACGTCTCATGCTTCTATCTAAACTGGAGTATCCCACTCTTTCACATATAGCTTTAATATCATTGAAGTCTCCACCCTTGCACCAAGGAATATGATGATAAGACTTCAGAAGTAACAGGTCATTCCATAATTCCTCTCTACACCTAGCCTCATTTGGAGCATAGACATTGGTCAGAGCATATTTCAAATCTACTAACTGACCCCTGACAAGTACAAAATTTTATGGATTACTGATGATGATGGTTCAAAACTCCCAGGATTCCACATGATTAAGATCCCTCCTGAATCCCTACAGCCCCATATTCGGCAAACTCCACATTAGTATTGCCCTACAACCTCTGACCATCTACAACTTCAAAACCTTTCTATTTTTGTTTCTTTCCTTCCTTAATTTTGTCAGAAATCTCTTCTTAATTAAGCTTCCCATACCCTTTAAATTCCTGATATTATCTTCCTCCTATGCACGAGATAGTTTATTGAAAGCATTGTTGTTCCTTTGAAGTAAGAAATATTCTTTGGCTTCAAATTCAATCATTTTCTTCATTTTCAGAATATCAGAATTCGCAAAGTCAATTTCCAGAGTGTTACCTGCTGCAATGATGGTACGAAGTTCTTCTGAGGTCCTGTCCTGCTCCTGTCCCTCTGAATATGAGTCTGAAACATACTCATCATTAATATCCTCGTAGCTTTGGCTCAATTCATATAGATTGCGTCTTCGTGCTTTTCTTGATCCTTTCTTAGTATTTCTTGCTCGAAAGTCCAAATGTAAATTGATTCCTTGAATTTGGGAAGCACGAACATTGGAATCAATCTCCACCGGGCTATTTACAGCCAAAGCATTTGTTTCAATCTCCTGCTGTTGTCTTATCACCTCAGCACTTTTAATAACTTGAGCTTCACTTTGGTGATCTTTGTTTAATAGGCTTATTCGTTCCTCTTCTGATGCTATTCCTGGGTCCACTGAGTCTTGTACAACAGAATCAAGGTCTTGTGTGGAGTGAGACTTTTCTTTCTTGCTACTTTCTTCAACCCCTTCTTGGTTTGAAATTTCAGCCGGCTTTTGAACTTTGGTCTGTTGGTCTTCCGGCCCTTGAGCAACCAAAACTTGATTGTCCTTCTTTACATGGCAAGCTGTATTTTCCAAGGAAACAGCATGCGCCTTAGTATTAATTAGTAGGTCCCCCTTTACTCCTTCATTCCTCTCTATTGCGCTGTTGTCCTTTTCTGATACGTTCCTTTTGGTCCCATTGGCCTCCTTGTCATCACTTGAACTATCCACGTCATCGTCTTCCTCCCTTGGCTTTGAAACTTCTGAACCAGGGCTTGAGCCTTGTTTACTAGATGATACAATCCTGAAAAATTCTTCCTCCTCAACACTGACCATATATCTCTTTCCTTCTACTATTAACTGAACTTTCCCCTCTATCTTGCTTGATTTCTCAGTAGCAATAAGAAATCTACCTTTCTCAAACGAAACTTCTCGTAATGTATTATCATCAACTTCGATAAAGTGACCCCAAATACTCGCTATCGTTCTAAAAGACGGTACATTCCATACATTGAGAGGCATACCGAAACAGGAGACCCATGCAAATCTTTCCTCTTTAGCACTTTCTCCATTCCATGGCTTGAGTTCTTCTAACCATAACAAGGGCCATTCTAATCTGATCACTTTATCCCTTACTTCTCTATTTGCAAACGTTAGAATTAGAAATCTTCCACCCATTGGCTTTATTTGGGCCTCAACACCTTCCTTTTTGAAAACTTCTTCCAAATCTTCAGCTGGGATTAGCCTTCTCATTTTACCCACCGCACTCCTTTCCAGCCATCCATTTCCAACCGGTTGTAAATGAATGCTATTAATCACTCCATGATTATCTTGAATCGGATTCCTTTCACCCAGCTTGCTCGTTTCTGCTTGGTCTTTCCTTCTCCAACTCTCTTTCCCCCTTTCCTTCTTTGCGTCGTCACGATGGCTATGATCATGTATGGCTGTGTTGAAGCTCTGATTTCTATTGTTCCTGGCGTTATTATAACCTTTGAATCCCTCTGCTTGCTGGTTAACCCTTTGATTTCTAGGGTTGAACTGAAAAGGTGAAATACCTCTTTCAATATTCCTCTGGTTTAACTGCCTCTGTTGATTTCCTTGGCTCCGATCTGAGTTCCTGGCTTGATCTATCGCTGTCTTTTTCAGGAATCTTGCCACTTTAACCACCAATTTTTGATCCATCTGTTATATATACCGCTTGCTTTGCTTCTTCGCTTGATTCAAATCTAACAAAGCAAAATCTTTTACCCGAGATCTTACTTCTCTTATTTGGGATGAAAATGTCTCTGATCTTCCCAAATCTACAAAACAGATTGTAGAGCCATGTTTTCCTGATCTCCTCGTATAGATTATCCACGAACAGAGTTGCGTTACTCCTCTGATGATTTCTCTCTCCATTGTTTCTCTCTCCTCTCACTCCATCTCCCCATAGTTCTTCCTTAATCCATTTACAGTCATGTATTTCCTCAGTTGTTCCACACCAAGCCAATTACCAGACTCGGCATAAACCATACTCAACAACGTATAATTGGCAGCGTTCTCTAGCTCTAGTTCAACAAGCCGATGAGCCAACGTTTCCGCGATTTCTAATTTTCCATGAAGCTTACAAGCCGAAACCAATGAGCTCCAAATCTTCATGCTAGGTCTCATCGGCATCGTGGTCACTACCTCACATGCATCTTCGACCTCCCCTGCCCTTCTGAGAAGGTCAATGTGGCAAGCATAATGCTCTATACTTGGCGGTGTCTTGTGATCTCTGACTGCTTTGTCGAATAGCTTTTTTCCTTCTTCCACGAGGCCACAATGATTGCAAGCTGATAAAACAGCAAGGAATGTGATCGAATCAGGTTCCTCTCCTCTCTCCTGCATCTCATGAAAGAGTTGCAAAGATTCCTCTCCATAACCATGAAGCCGTATGCACCAATAATTGTGCTCCATGAGAAATTATCCCTCACGGACATTTCTTCAAACAAATTTGATGAATCTATGAGACAACCACATTTGGCATACATATTTAGAAGGGAATTCCCGATGAACAAGTAAAAAACCAAGCCGGATTTCACGATACGCCCATGGACTCCACGTCCCTGACTTGGTGAACGTAAACTAGTGCAGGCGGAAATCACAGCCAATATAGTCACATAATTAGGTTGAAACCCCTCTAGTTGCATTCATGGAAATGCTTCATTGCTTCTTCAGCACTATCCTCACTTTGCGCAAAACATGAGATGATTGAACTCCACATCACCATGTCTTTCGTTATTGATCTTTCAAAAATTAGTTTGATAGAATGCAACGACCCCCCGCAGTTGCAATACATATGCATAAGACCCGATGATATACAAACGTCCGAATCAAACCCATGTCGGAAAGCATAACCATGAACCTCTTTCCCATGCCCAAGACAACCCAACTCAGTACAAAGTGGTAACATGGCAAATGAAGTTACCCTGTTGGGCTTTATACCTTCACCCTGCATTGCTCGAAAACAATCCAATGCAATGCCATAATTCTGATTAGCAACACACCCTGAAATCATAGTAGTCCAAGAAACCTCATTTCTCTCTCCCATTCTTTCAAAAACCCGAAAAGCCATCAAGGAGTCATGACATTGATACCTCAAATACAAGTCAACCAATGCTGTCGACAAGAAAACCGACTCCTCCTCCATCAATCCATTAACAACCACAAGTCCATGAATCTCTCTTCCTAACCCAAAATCTCCGGTCTTTACACATGTAGAAACAACGCTAGCGATCAACTTGGGTTTTGCCACAAAACCCCGTGTGTTCATTTCCTTAAACATTTCCAATGATTCAACGAAACACCCATTTCGGATAAAATTATTAACCATCGAACTCCAAGTGATTTCATCCCTAACATATATTTCATTGAACAGTTTTCGTGCACATTCGACATCCAAAAACTTGGCGTACATGGAGATGAGAGAATTGGATAAAGTGGGTTTAGCATCGGCGCTTGATTTGAGGACAAGACAGTGAAGTTGAAGGCCAACATGTTTGTTTTGAGCATAAGCAGAGGCTTTGATGATCGAAGTGTTAGTAATTTATTTTAATCAACGGGTATCTGTAACCTTAACGTGGGGAGATAAATAAGTATTTAATATCATGGAGCTCGTAATATAATTGAGATAAAGACGGGAGTGCAATTATAATTCTGTAGTGGGGTGAATTATAATTAGTGAAATAAGAAATAGAATCCTGGTGGGATCAGGGTTTCTTATTTACACTGGGAGCCCTGACTTATTACTCCTTAGGTCCCTATCGTAGCCCTATATATACACGTTATGATCTCTAGGTCAGTTTAGACGTTTCTATTATTCACAAAATAGAGGCAGATCTAGAGAGGGCAAACAGACCACGAAAGATTCCACACTCTGTTCGTGTTCTAGGCGTGCAGGGAATACGATAGAAGATCGTAAGGTACAGTCGAGCAATATACGTGGCTTATAGCAAGACGTGCTATAACAAGTTCAACCAGCGTTCATGTTGGCAGGGAGTTGAGGTAAAACCCTAATTCCGCCTTGTAGGGTTTTGCGGTTTTCTTATTGTCTAATCTGTACGCGTCATTACTGGTTTCTGGGAATCGTTTCCCAACAGTGGTATCAGAGCAAGCTGTAATCACGCGTATGGATTAAACAAGCCATGTTGTCCGTAGGTTATAGAGGGTAGAACGTAGAACTGTGCTAACCCTTGTTTTGCAGCGTTCTTACCCAGCTATTATGGTCACATGATTTTTTGTTGATTTTGTGTGATTGGATCCCACATAATTTTTGTGTGGTTATTGTTATTTATTGGGTACCACGATTATTTTTCGTGGTTGTAATAATTAACGTAGCATGTGTTATTTATTGGGTGCCATGATTATTTTTCGTGATTGTAATAATTAACGTAGCATGTGAACTCCAATGGAGGCATAAGATCGATATATGTATGTTTCTTCGATCGTAATAGCATTCGATGGTTATTCGGAGATCGAAGAAGGGAGATACAGAAGATACAAGTTGTTTGGCTCGCAACAGTTTTTTTCCAGATTCGTTGGGTCTGATTGCAGGGCTATTTCGACCCAGTAAACGTTGAATTTAGAAAATCTGTTCTTCACGGAAGTTGTAGATAATTGAATTTCGAATCCAAACCAATTTGAATCACTTCAATTGGAGGTCGGATGAGGAAGATATGGCAAAAATACTGAAGGCTGTGCAGTTTACGCGGGAATATATCAAATCCGAATTTTCTTGCCTAAGCACGGTTGGATTTTGGTTTCCTTGATTGATTCAAAGTATCTAAGTCTTCCACACAAGTATAGCTGAAGGATTTCAAGGTTGGAAGGATTGCTTAAGGATTTCAAGTTTGGAAGGACTCCTTATTGCTTAAGGATTTCAAGTTTGGAAGGACTCCTTATTGCTCAAGTATTGTATCTTTGACCATAATAGCTGGATTATTTATCTTGTGTTTCCTTATTATTTGTGTTTCCATATTGTTTGCATATGTGATAGTTTACCATATTGGGAGAACATGGTAATATTTGGCCTTTGACCTAGATCACGATTTTTTGCAAACTCGAAAATTTTGATAACCCTCACAAATTTTTTTTAAAATAACTAAGTGGGAGAGGGAATTTATTTTGGATAAATCCCATGGTCTCCATTGCTAGTTCGTAGGTGATATAATTAATTTTGTGTGTTGGTTTCAGAACCTTCCCCCCTATCGGACAAAATTAATTGTGGCATCATCGGTACAAACTTCCTAAAGGGATAGCTCTAAGATAATTGTTGTGTGGGTCACTTCTCCATCTGAGGTGGTTCATAACGGAACAATAGGTCTAAAAGCTAGGTAATGGTATACACTTAGCTATAAATAATAATATCCTCTTTATATGAGTCACTGTTATTATTTATAGGACTGAAGCAATATTGGCTATTTAATTTTGCTTGGCATGGTATAGTGTCTAGATAGTAAAATTAAAAGGTTGCGCCTATCTACACGAATGATGAAGAGTAGACGACCTTTCCATCGAGGCATGCTCTTCATGGTGTGTAGGGTTGCCAATGTTTTTCTTTTAACATGTGGTTGAGGGAACCAATATTAAAATGAAATTCAAATTTTTTATTGCCCTTCATAATTGTTGTTATGTGATTCTCAGATTCAAAAATGGGTTTTTTTTTCAATCCACTTGCAATTATTCTCAAAGAAAATAAACTTATGGGATCGAATTATATTAACTGGAAAAAGAATTTGGATATTGTGTTAACTGCTGAGGGACACAAATTTGTGTTGTTTGAGGTATGCCCTCCTAGACCTGATGAGAATGCCACATAACATGAAGCAAAGTTTTATAAAAATTGGTGAATATCACCCATGTTGAAGGGACCCTAATTAGGGATCATGTTCTGAAGATGATAGCTCTTCTGAATGAACTAGAGATCCTTGGAGCTGAAATTGATGGGGAAACCCAGATCGATTTCGTTATTAACTCACTGCAGTCTGAGAGTTTTAAGTATTTTCGCCTGAACTATTATATGAACAAAATGGATTTATTTTTGGCGAAACTTCTTAAGGAACTCCAAGCAGCTGAGGGTCTTTTGGTTGTAAAGAAAACCACCATCAGTGTTAGTGGCAGAGAAGGCTTCTACTTCTAAGCTGAAAGGCAAGAAGAAGCAGAACTAGTCTCAGAAAAAGGTTGTGGAGGCATTTCATGCGCCTCAAGGTGGAGTGAAAAAGCCTGCGGGCAAGTGTTTTCACTGCAAGCAGAAAGAACATTGGAAGTAGGAATGTCCATTCTATCTCAATAAAGTGAACAATCTGGATAAATCTTTTTCACTAGTTGTTGAATGACGTTTAGTGGTGTTATCTACCAGTACCTGGTGTGTAGATACGGGAGCCACTAATTGTGTTTGCAATTTGTTGCATGGGTTCCAGGAAACCAGAAGACTCAGTGATGGAGAGATTTATCGATATATGGGAAATGCTACGAGAGTGGCAGCAGTTGCAGTAGGAAATGTCTTTTCAAATTTTAGTTGTAATAGGAATTTAATTTTGAGAGATTGCCTTTATGTTCCCTCTATTAGAAGAAACTTTGTTTCAGTTTCTAAGTTGATCAAGGATGGATATTTGGTGGATAATCTCTACATTATTAATCCTATATTTTTCTACAGTGCAACTGCATGAATTGAATAACACTAATAATTTGCCATGTAAGAGAAAGTAGCCTTCTAAATTGAACTAAACGTATCTTTGGCACTTACGCCTTGGTCAAATTAATCTGAATAGGATTTCTAGACTGGTCAGGGATGGACCTTTAGGTTCATTGGAAGTTGAGGAACTTCCGATCTGTGAATCCTGTTTAGAAGGTAAGATAACCAAGAGACCTTTTTTAGCTAAAGGATATACGACCAAAGAGCCGTTGGAATTGGTTCGCTCTGATTTGTGTGGGCCTATAAATGTCCAAGCTAGAGGTGGTTTTGAGTACTTTGTCACTTTATTGATAATTACTCAAGATATGTATACATTTATTTGATGCGTCGTAAGTCCGAATGCTTTGAGAAATTCAGGGAGTATAGGGCGAAAACGGAAAAGTGTCTGGGTGAATGTCTCAAGACACTGCGATCTGATCGTGGTGGCGAATACCTCTTGGGAGAGTTTAGGAACTACTTGTCAGCTGAAGGGATTACATCCCAGCTATCAGCTTCAGGTATGCCACAACAAAATGGTGTAGCATAGAGAAGGAATAAGACTCTTATGGATATGGTCAGATCAATGATGAGTTATTCAGATTTACCAATTTCGTTTTGGGGACATGCACTAGAAATGATAGCGTATATTCTTAACTTGGTACCATCTAAGTCAGTACCATCTACGCCCACAGAACTGGGGACTGGGCGCAAACCTAGTCTGTGGCATGTTCGGATTTGGGATAGTCCAGCACATGTGCTGAATGGGAACGCAGATAAATTGGAATCAAGGACATAAGTTTGTCTGTTTGTGGGGTACCCTAGAGGAACGAAATGTGGATTATTTTATAGTTCTAAGGATCAGAAGGTCATTGTTAGATCCAATGCCCGATACTTAGTGGAGGACTATGTGATAGACTACAAACCCAGAAGTAAAATTGTTCTAGTGGAATTGAGAGGAGAGAGATCGGCACAAACTTTTTTACCACCAGTAGTGCAGGAGGAAACACCACAAGTGACATCTGTAGAGGCACCTATTGACACACTAGTACCTCGTCGTAGTGGGAGGGTTATTGTTCCACCCAGTCGGTATATGTTGTTGGGAGAGTCTTTTGAAATGATCCCTGATGATCAACATGCCGAACCCTGTAACTACAATGAGGCACTTCAAGATAAAGATGTGGAATTTTGGCAAAAGGCTATGAAATCAGAGATGGAGTCTATGTACTCTAATCAGGTCCGCATTCCTTAATGGAAATTTGGATGAGTGCATCTATATGGTGCAACCAGATGGATTCATAGCGAAAGGTCAAGAGCACATGTTGTGTGCAAGCTTAAGAAGTCTATTTATGGGCTTAAGTAGGCATCTAGATCTTGGACCATCCGTTTTGATCGAGCAATCAAGTTTTTTGGTTTTGATCAATGTCCGGATGAGTCATGTGTGTACAAGAAGCGCACAAAAAAGTGGTAGTGTTTCTAGTGCTATATGTCGATGATATCCTGCTCATCGGAAACGATGTGGGAGTGTTGTCTTCAGTGAAAGTGTGGTTATCCGGCCAATTCGAAATGGACTTGGGAGAAGCCGATCACATCTTTGGGATTAAGCTTATGCGAGATCGCAAGAATAAGATGTTGGGCTTATTACAAGTTACTTATATCGATGAGATTCTTGCCCGTTTTAGCATGCAGGATTCCAAGAATGGGTTCCTCCCTTTTAGACATGGAATCAACCTATCCAAGGATCAGTGTCCTAAGACACCTGAGGAGATGAAGGCAGTTCCTCATGCCTCGACAGTAGGAAGCCTCATGTATGCTATGATGTGTACTAGACCTGATATTTGCTTTGCCGTTGGCATGGTTAGTAGATTTCAATCTAATCCAGGGCAAGCGCTTTGGACTGCAGTGAAACATATACTCAAGTATCTGAAAAGAACTAGAGATCATATGTTGGTATTTTAGTCAGAGAGTCTGGTATCTTGTGGGTACACAGACTCAAATTTTATGTCAGACAAGGGTTCCAGAAAGTCTACCTCCGGATATGTGTTTACCTTAGGAGGTGGAGCCATAAGTTGGAGGAGTATCAAGCAATCGAGGACTGATTGATTCCACCATGGAGGCCGGGTATGTGGTAGCTTCTTAAGCAACCAAAGAGGTCATTTTGGCTTAGAAACTTCTTGATGGATCTAGAAGTGATTCATTTAATGCAATTAGCTATTACATCTATTGTGACAATAGTGGTGGAATTGCTAACTTTAAGGAGTCATTGACTCATAAGAAGGAAAACACATCGAGTGTAAGTATCACTTGATTCGAGAGATCGTTCAGAGAGGTGATGTAGCTGTGACCAAAATCGCATCGGTAAACAACCTAGCAGATTCTTTTACGTACAGCTTACAGGCTAAGACTTTTGATAGTCACGTAGAGGGAATATGAGTGAGATGCGTGGCAGCATGACTTTGAGTCTTAGTGGGAGTTTGTTAGGAGGTTATGTAAAAACTATGTTTTTATATGATGGATTAATATTTAATTATTAATCAAGTTTATCCTTTTTTGATGAGAATCTTTTATGGGCAATATTTGCATAATATTTTTGTATGTTGTGCGTGTGTGTCTTTTATTCTACATAGTAGATAATCCAGTGTGTAGAGTATGGCTTACACACAGAAGATTGGATCATCAGTTCTTGTGGAATATAAGAGATAGTTCACAGTCTTAGATGGAACTGAACACACCATCGGTAGGACTGTAGTACAATGTTTAGTAGGTCTATCTTGACTACAGGGAACGGTCTAGTTCTAACTTATTGTGCTAGTACTCTTTGTGTGTATTGAACGGGACCGCATTGAGGTAATTGTCTTTGTACTAACTTTATAAGACAATTGGAACCTCATGGTTATTATGAATGCTTATGCTCTTAATCCAAAGATAATTATTAGAGGTATATATTTAATGATGTTGATTTTGATTCATTAAAGGGTGAGATCTTTTATATGGTCAATAGTCTCGGTGAGTTGGGTCGCAACATTATGTATATGACAACTATTAATTATTGATGGAATCCACGTCCCAATAGGGATTGATGATACCCCCTTGAGTAAGCTTATAAGTTTCGAATATGTCAAACCCTGCAGGTGGATTTGATATCCAACATATCAAATAAGTTAAGCGGATAGTCTCAAGGTTAAGATGTTGATTAAGTGGGAGATTGTTAGTAATTTATTTTATCAACGGGTATCTGTAATCTTAACGTGGGGAGATAAATAAGTATTTAATATCATGGAGCTCGTAATATAATTGAGATAAAGACGGGAGTGCAATTATAATTCTGTAGTGGGGTGAATTATAATTAGTGAAATAAGAAATAGAATCCTAGTGGGATCAGGGTTTCTTATTTACACTGGGAGCCCTGACTTATTACTTCTTAGGTCCCTATCGTAGCCCTATATATACACGTTATGCTCTATAGGTCAGTTTAGACGTTTCTATTATTCACAAAATAGAGGCAGATCTAGAGAGGGCAAACAGACCACGAAAAAGTCCACACTCGGTTCGTGTTCTAGGTGTGCAGGGAATACGATAGATGATCGTAAGGTGCAGTCGAGTAGTATACGTGGCTTATAGCAAGACGTGCTATAACAAGTTCAACCAGCGTTCGTGTTCGCAGGGAGTTGAGGTAAAACCCTAATTTCGCCTTGTAGGGTTTTGCGGTTTTCTTATTGTCTAATCTGTACGCGTCATTACTGGTTTCTGGAATCGTTTCCCAACACGAAGGAAGAATGGAGGCAGCAAGGGAGAGAGGAGAGGGATGGAGTTGTTCTTGTAGAGGTGAAGGGCTTTATGATGCAGGCCTTTGGAAACCAAATCTTTGACTATGTTATTAAGCTCTGATGATGGGGGGGGGGGGAAGTTGTGGGACAATTATTGATGTGAACCGTCTGATGAGATGATGATGATGATGATGCATGTGGGTGGATTAGTATAATTTGTGTGAGGATTTCAGATAGTAATTTTTCAGGTTTTGAAGTGGAAGTGGATGCTAAATGTGTGGCAAACCTCATCAACACAAACAATCTAAATCAGAGCTCTAATTTGAGATTGCTGGAACTTGATGGAGCTGTGCAATCCGCGGGAAATTAAACAAGTTTGGCGGGAAGTAGGGCTGTAAATGAGCCGAGCAACTCGCGAGCTCGGCTCGGCTCATTAACACTCGGCTCTGCCCCGTTGGTTTAGCCGAGCTCGAGCTTGAGTTTTCGGCTCGTTTAGCAAACGAAACGAGCCGAGTGGAGCTCGGCTCATTAAAGGAGGCTTGGCTCTGTTAAAGAGGCTCGTTTAATAAATGACTAAGCTCGACTTGTTAAGGCTCGAACTGAGCTCAAGCTAAAGTTTTGGGTTCGTTTACAGGCCTAGCAGGAAGCAAACAAATGTACCGATATATTAGCGAAGATGGCATTTGATTTTTGTTCTAGTAATTAAATTGCTTTCCCGTTCCTCTTATTTCCGTTTCAAAACAAATTGATGATGTAGGGGTTGAATACCTGAAACTCTCTCATGCTTAGTGCTTTAAAATATCTTCTTGCTACAAAAAAATAAAAATAAAACACTACAAAAGTGCGGGAATTTTGTTTGACTTGTGGTGGGAGAAATTCCTAAAGCATTTCAAATAATCTTCCTGCGGCTATTGGTGTCGTTCATAGCTATTCTTGATTATCTATATTTTCATCAAAAAGTTTAGGTACACAACTCCTCACATACATGTGAGGCCCACACACACTTATGTAAAAAATTAACGATGGTAGTGTTTACATCCAAAAATATATCACCGAATGAGAAAATTACACATGGCACTGAACAGTGTGCGGACCAATCAAAACACGTAATTACGCCTGAGATATAGAGAATCGATGGGTTTAATTACAATGTTATTTTAGTACTATACGGTATCGTTTAGATTGAAACGACCACGTTTGGTCATGAAGTGACAGATATTAAGAGGATTATTAAGCATAACTGTTGATTAACTCCTTAAACCATTGAATGGTGTCATTAGAGATTCGTTTTATAAGGAAAATCAGTTATGTTTACTTATAATCATCTAGGTAACCCATTTCGAAGCACTAATTCATGTTGCGCATAAACAGGAGCCATTATCATCCATGTATTTAACCACGATCTATAGCAGCAAACGTGAGAAGGAGAAGAGTTTTCTGAAAAGACCAAGTCAACAGCAGTTCGAAGGCAGTTGCAACCGTTCTTGGAGGGAATTATGGCGTTTCAAATCAAATTTGAATGAAGACTCAGACATTCAAGGAAAACGTGGAGAACATGAGTTATAGATAGGCCCTTTGTCTATAAATAGAAGAAATAATTGAAGAGAACCCCCCAACAAATCATCATCTGACATCCCATACAAAAAATGGTTGTTCAGAGATCTAAAGTAGTATAGGACTTAGGAATTAGTTCGAAGTAGTTAATGTAGTTGTAGCTTAATATTTTGCAAGTTTGAAGACTTAATTGAATGTAAGCCTGCTTTTGATTAAATTCAAGTTATCTTACATTATTCTGTCTTGTTCTTGCTAAAGAGCAATCGCGTATAAGCTTGCTTTTGATTAGATTCAAGCGTGCTTATATTTCTGTTTTGTTCTTGTTGAAATCTTAAGAGTAATCGTATATAAGCTTGATTTTGATTAAATTCAAATTTGCTTATATTCAATTATCTTTTCTGATTTCTCTGTTTGAAGAGTGTCGATTCATTTTGGTTGATACCTTATAGAAAAATCCTCTTCGTTGAGGTAATCGAACGGATAATCATAATTGCTTGATTAAGTTAGCTATTTTTGAGTTAATCTGAAAAGGATAATTTCTATTCTTTTCTGGCATGCCTGCATACAATCATTTTGCCAAAGATTGAGCTAATTTAGCACAAACAGGTAGTCAACTTAACAAATTATGGGAATCTAGACAAAAGATTGTAAAGAGAAGGGAGGTCAGTGTAATTATCAGAACACTATGGGAGGTTTTTCCCTACGCATTTGTTAAAAAGTAAAAACCTCAAGGGAGGTCAGTAAAATTACTCTATTCTGTATTATGCATGCCTTCGTAACAGCTTCAAGCATGTTATAGCATCTCCAACCTTCACTCATTTCAAGACCTAAATTTAAAATTTGGGAAAAACCCAAAAAAAAAACCCTCCCCAATCTTTGACCCAAATCCTTCTCCATTTTGGGTTTTACCCATTTCTTTCCTCAAATTTGAGACAACCCAAGTCCCTCCTCATTTTTTTTCCTAATATTTCAACGGCTCTTTTCTCTTTTCAACAACTCCTTCCATGCCATTCTGATATGACGTTGTAGACACCATGGCTTTCCCAAGCTTGGATACCTATAACTCTCTCTCTCTCTCTCTCTCTCTCTTCCCTTGGATATCTGAATGCTGAAGTCTCGACGATCTCTCCCTATTCTCTCTGGAAGAATCCTGATGCTGGTTGCGGAATAAGAACCGCGTCGTTGAGGAGAGATGTGTGCTACCCTTTTGGCCAAAATCGTTGGGGGAAACAAAAATGGAGGGAAATAGTTTTGAAAGCATAAAAAAACAATGTATTTGGGTAATGGATCATTTTGCCATTGGAGTGAACCTGATCCAAAATGGGTGTTTACCTAAATTTTGGTAAAAATTTGGATAAGAATTTGGGTCAAGGCTGGAGATGCTCTTATGCCCCCAA
Organism: Rhododendron griersonianum; assembly: GCA_018127125.1. NCBI lineage: Eukaryota > Viridiplantae > Streptophyta > Magnoliopsida > Ericales > Ericaceae > Rhododendron > Rhododendron griersonianum. The sequence goes on from CM030789.1 coordinate 33,005,111, forward strand.
AAATGAGCAGGTTGATGTATAATTGCAAAACGAGCTTCAAGCACTCCAAATGCACACACTACATTATTCCTTGTCAACTATTGGGCTGCTTTTTCTTTTTTTGCCAATCGGTAGGAGAGATAATTACATCATGTATGAAGTACAAAGTACAAATCACGGGATACTACATTCATTGTGCGAGCTAGAGTCCACAAGATAACCAAGCCCGACAATTGAACCAACAGGATAAATAAGCCCACTAAAGGGATCACAATCACTATAAGCCCAACTCAACTACAAGCCCTATTAAAGGGAGAAATAATTCCAACAAATACAAAGAAAAGAACACTCACATGCAGGTGGGAAGACCTCCTAATGAAATGCAAGAATCCTAGCCAACTAAGCTAGCCCCAGTTGGTTAACTATTGGGCTGTTGCGGACAACTTTTTCATGTTAATCTACAGGATGATATCGCATTGTGTCATGATCGCTGATTGAATAATTGGCTGGACGAGCATGTCCTTCAGCTAGTTCACTAAATTGTAAATACCGATGAGTCGATGACCTTCTAGCCCGTTAATGACATTATGAGATCCCGGTAATCCAAAAAATGCATGTCATATCCAGAGATCATACGATGCCACTGCTTCCAGAATAACTAGTATACGTTCCTTTCCATGTAGTACGTGAGAAGAATGACAATGAAAAATCAAACAGCTTCTTCTATAAACTTGGGGCTTGTTTGATAACCTAAATTCAGCACTTAAAACTGAATCAATTAAGTAATAAATGATTCAGTATATTTGATAACGACATTTTACATTGCTTAACAAATTAAGTGCTACTTAAAATGTAGGCTAAAAAGTAAAAAAAAAATTAAGTAGCTTTGAGCTACTTAATTTTGGCTGAATTAATTCTTGTGTACTTGCATTTAGTCACCATACCACCACCACCACCACCACTTTGCCACCATCACCCCCACTCTACCACCACCACTCCACCACCACCACTTCTACCACTCCACCACCACCACCATCACCACTTCACCACCACTCCACCACCACCATCACTCCACCACCTCTACCACTCCACCACCACTCCCCTATCACTCCATCACCACCACCACCACCACCACCATTATCACACTGCCACCACCACTACCACACCACCGCCGCCACCACTACAATGCCACCATTGCACAACAATCACTCCACCGACACAACTCACTGCCATCATTACACCATCATCACTCCACGGCCACCACCACTACCACTACCACACTGCCGCCGCCACCGCTACAATGCCACCATTGCACAACAATCACTCCACCGACACAACTCACTGCCATCATTACACCATCATCACTCCACGGCCACCACCACCACCATTCACTGCCACCATTACACCACCATCACTCCACCATCACTATCGCCACCACTCCATCACCACCAACACACCACCACAAATCACCATTCCACCATTACTATAAGTACATTGTGATCATTAGTAAATTAAGAAAGAATTGGAACTAAAATTAATTTATCATTTTTTTAATTCAGTACTTAATATGTTTACCAAACAACTTTTCAACTTAAAAAATTTAGTATTCAACTTTCAGTACTTAATTTTTCAGCATTCAGTTTCAGTTTTCAGTTTTATGAAACATGCCCTTAGTATGTGAGAAGAGAGGGAGACGCATACCCGGTTAGGGCTGGGAACGACCTTCAAATATTCCTCTCTCTCTCTCTCTCTCTCTCTCTCTCTCTATCCCCCTCTCCCTCCATGCAATGTAGCATTCGATTTGGCTATTGTACGTATAGTGTTGATATCTCTAATTGTCCATTTGATTGCCCCATCCTACATCTCCATCTGCATATATCGACTTATGTGGGATTATGGGTGAAATCTTTTAGGTTTTCGCAAATACTCCCTCCGTCCCTTATTTAAAGTCCAGTATTTCATTTTGGGCTGTCCCTTAATAAGTGTCAATTTTGTAAAGTCAGAGAGGGTAAAAGTTGGTGCATTGTTTTTTGTCCCTAAAAGTATATTTCATTTTGAAAAGTTAGTGAGTAAAAGTGTAACGATGATGGGTAAGTAGGGAAAGTGGAGGAAAAAGTTGATGTAAAAGGTACAATGATGATGTCTTTTTAATAAGTTGGAGTTACGAAGTAGGACACTTAAAAAGGGACGGAGGAAGTACTTTTTCTTCGTCGAAGGACTAGCCATTTCCGATCATGTATTTTCTTCCGTGTGATTTATATATATAACTTTGTACAGGTGGACAAACTAACATTGGCAGATTAGACTCGCATGTCTAGATTGGTACATTTCTTCTAAAGTGTTTCCTTCAGTTTGTGTTGTTTTGGGATTACTAGCTTTGGGTTTTTTTTGGTTGTTTGTTTTGAATTTTCTGTGGAATGCCCCTTTGCTCCTGTTCTTTGGTTTTCATCCCATTTCATTTGGGCGAGAGGGAGGCTGTGCTGTTTAAGGTTCTTTAATAATATGTCTGGAGATTTTGTACCTAAAGGCGTGTGTGTACTACATCTTACGCAAGCAATTATTTGAATTGTGCAACATGTATTTTTTGTTTTCTAATTACAAGTCTTAAAACAACCGGACAATAACTCCGGTTCTTGCGAAAATTGATGGGCAAGCTATGAAAGTTTTTGATGGTTTAGAAACTTCTTGACCTTCCGTCTTACCCATGTCTCTGATTGCAGTTGCAATACTTAGAGCATCCGCACTGGTCTCTTTAAATTGGGAAAATTACCCACAGGCGGTGTGGGGTGAGGAAAATTACCAGTTTGATGGTGTGAAGATTCCAAATTACTCAGACATGGCATCAGCAAACGTTATTACGAATACATGGTATGTGGTAATGAACATGATGAGATTGGACAAAATTGCCCTTTGACAAAAAACGACACCGTTTGTCTCCTTCGTCCCAATCTTCCCCTTTTTCCTATTCTCTTGAACTTCTCTTCTCCATTCTTCTGAGATACGACTCTCTCTATAGGGCTTGGTCCGGCTTTATCTCTTCTGTGCTCTATAGCCTGTGACGACTTGTCCCTGCTCTCTCCCAGTCAACAGTCGACATCGAAGCTTCAATCGCCAGTCGCCATCGCAGTCGCCGGTCGCCATCGCCATCGTCAGTTGAATCATCCAATCTTCGAACATTGCCATTGCCATCGCCACTTCATCAGGTTAGTTCCCTAGTTTAAGTTTAATCGATTTGTAGTGAGATGTGTGTGCTTTTGGGTGTATGTAGTTGTGTTATTGGGTTTTGTGTTGCTTTTTAGGTTAGAAACGTGTGATTGAATGTGGAAGGGAAGTCTTGTATGCAAACCGAACTTGGAAAAATTTGAATTCTAAGTTTTATTGAATTTAAGTATTTTGTGTTTATGTAGTTGCATGTTGTAATCCCACTGAAGCCAAAACATTCCTAACTTGGAAGCCAGTGGAGAATTTGTCCGGCCGTTAATTGTAGGAGCCCGGAATGAATTAGTTGGGTTGTGCGCAAATGAAGCCGGATACCTGGTTATAAAAAAAGTAAAGAAAAAGATTAATGTCATTAACTAGGATATTTCAAGGGATCCCATATTTCAACTTCTTTGGTAGGATTTATGGGAAAATCTTAAGGCAGAGAACGACATTAAGTAGGTCAGAAAATGTTAAAATATATCTGTTAAGCAATGATATGAAATGGACCTCAAATGCAATGGTATTGGGGAAGATGACTATGTTTTGCCAGGATGGCTATTCTTTCACAATCGAAGATGAATTACCAAATTATGTGAAGTGCGCAAGTTAATGTGAATTCATGCTTCATATTGCCAAACGGCAGGGTAAAAGAAAAAGGATGCAGACACTGATATACCTAGATACCGAGCATTTTTGGCATGCCTTTTGGACACCAATTAAATTATATGGAGTATAGATTTTGGTTGGTTGTTTTTTTCTTCAACACTTGAAGTGGTAGTATATATGGGAATTGTATACATATCTTGTTTGGATGCCTATTTTTTTTGTTGTGGGTTGCTAGTGCATGATCAGTATATCCTCAAACGAGCTTACATTTGGATAGGAAGGAGTTGCACGAAAGTACAGATCATGGGAAATGAGGATGTTCACTCAAATTTTCAGCACATTTGGTGTGTATCGATGATTTTTGAGTTGATCCTCGGCTCCCATTTTACAAAGAATACGAAATGTGACCCGGATATCTCTCGCACTTTGCTTGAGTGACTTAGAATAGAAGAAAGAAAAGGGGGCCCCTTTAAGCAAGAGTCCAGGCAATAAGAGTAGTATCGGCATGGTTCTTCCACCATGATAGTTCATAGTTTAACAATAGCAAGTTGGCTTGACCCTACGACGAATTGCTCAAGGGAGCAACTCGAGATAGATGCATATTGCATTCTTCTACCATGGGAGCGGTTTGGCCATAAAGCTACTTTGTGAGGTAGGGGACCAAACTCGTGACATGTGGAATTAGTTAAATTATTGAGTTCTGGTTTCCCTCTCATTGTGGCCTTTTGATTATGTAAATTTAATGGATTTTGCATAGCAGCGGCAAAATTATTATGTTGTATTATACTGATGCTTGTTGCATCATTATTTTGGGCCTCTTTTTTTCTTGTTAATCATATTATTCTGGGACTCTGCCTTGCATAAGTTTGCACATAGCTTTGGAAGCTGTAAATTGCCGAGTGTCTATGTTGGTTGTTTTTTCCTGGTGCATATATCACCATTACGTTAACACCTTTACGGGTTAATTATCATGACAGCGGAGTTAGGTACGAAGAACATTCAGAGGGTCGTTTCCCTACCTGCTAGTACTCAACCATAGCAGCATAGAAATTATTTTGGTCAATTAACTGCAGTCAAATAGAGTGGCCCTTGCCATTTGGTCAATTACCTTTTGGTATGAAGTACAGTTAATAAAAGCTGATATATGCACCAGGAAAACAACTTACAACATATTAAAAGCAATAATAAAAGATTTCATAATAAAAGCTGTATGATCCATCAACCACATACCATCCATAAGCATTCTGCATAGCTCTGTACATTGTTTGCATAGGGGCTTCAACAGGAGCAGATTAGGAATCTTACATATTAGTATCTTACTAATGTTTTATCCAGAGCGTTTAGTGCTATTGCTATTGTTTGAAAGATAATATGTTATTCCTCTACTCCATTGTCCTTATGAGATCCACTAGCACTGAGGTTCATATATGGGTCCTCTTGTGATTCCAGTTAAATACTATGCGAGTTATTTAATTGAGTTACTTATCTTCTTTATCTGTCTCTCTTTCTCTATCTTTTTTGTTACTATTTTGTAAGGCTTTCTAATTTATTGCCACTACTGCTTCATTTGATCGGTTAAAGTTACATTGTTTGTTTTTTTAAAATAAGGATGAAAAGAGGACAAAAGCGAGCGCGAAATGAAAAAGGGAGTAGTAGTGGGACGAAGGGACCAATGGAAAGTACCAATAGCAATCCTTATCTATTATTCCTGTACGTATGTTTACCGCCGAAGTAGTTAAGTGGGAAATGTGTTCAATTCCACATTCTATTCAACTGAACGACATTTTGTATTATTTCAAATGCAGTGACGACTACTTAAAAAAAGCAAGAACGGCAGAGACTGGTCCGCGGTTTTTTGTATCGAAGGTTAGAGTTATTGCGGTTGTAACTCGTAAACTGTATGATATTTAAAGTTTAGTGGTTCATATTATTTAATTTCGACTACGTATTTCATGTTTTGGGTCTCAATCAGATTATATGTGAACTATGCAGCATAGCTCAGTAGCAGCTGAAGCATGGAAGAATATGTCTGATGCTGAGAGAGCACCATTCTTGGAGGTGGCCAATGAAAGAAAGGCCCGCACTAAGAAGAATGTCCCCAAGAAGAAAAAGACGTCTGCGTTGGTATGGCTTTGCACTTGTGGTTGTTCATATAGTTCATTATTAAGTTGAATCTCTTATATGTGTCATAATCATGGTCGTATTAAATATCCAACCCTTACGACCATATCCAACCCTTTATGTATGGTTTTATTATGTGCATGTGCAGCCGGTATTTCGGAGTAGGTGTTCACCCAAGGCATTGGTTAAAGAAAATGCATCCTTAAACATAGATCAAAGAGCTGCTGTTGACAGACTTGGTTTTGGTTCATTGCTGAAAGTACAATGTGAAATTCTTAAACGTGGATTCATATCCAAATTGGTTCACCACTTCAACCCTATGAACAAGACATTGGCATTTGGGAGGATGAAAGTCTATTCAATCACGCCAGATGATGTTGGAAGGGCATTAGGGCTACCCGTTGGAACTGTACCTGTAAAGACCCGTAATTTCATGAAATTGATTTAAAGGTTTTAAAAGAAATAAAAGGATGAAATTGATTTGAAATTGAGGTGTGGGGGTGAATGTGTTAAAAGGTTTTATTTGGAGAGTGATTGTGTGAAGTGTGTGAAGTGTGTGCATATATGTGTGGGTATGTGAAACTAGGGAATAAAATTTCCCCTTTCCTCTCTCACTCCCCGTTCTCCCTCTCTCTCCCGACTCTCACTCTCTCTCGGCTCCCTCTCTCTATTTCTCACAAAACCACCCACAACCCTCGCAAGTCAACCTTCAATCCTTCATCCTCTCGCGCATTGTAGTCCGTATCACTCCGGTTTGAGCTCGGTGGAGGCGTATTTCGTTCGAACTCAAAGATTGGAGTTAGGGCTTGAGAAATCTTCCAAATTCGTTCTTTGATTTTGAGGTAGGAGGTTCTAACTATCGAAATATGTTTATAAAGTGTTTCTTGAAGCTCAATTAGTGCCTTGGATCGTTGTTGATGTTGTTGTTGTTGTTGTGGCTGAAAAACCCATCTCTGTCTGTCAAAAATCTGCTCGAAACCCATCGTTATCGATAACATTTTTATTGTTATCGATAACATTTTGTTCCTGAGCCCAGAAATTTTATTGTTATCGATACCTTTGGTCATTGTTATCGCTACCCTTGCGTCTGGAATGATTTTGACCCTGAAGTTATCGATACCTTTTTATTTGTTATCGATAACATTATGCTTTGACTAATCCCGGCCATGAGCTATCGATAACTCATTCCTTTTGTTATCGATAACAATACTTAATTGCTTGCTTAATCAACTTTGATGCTCATTCCATTATTTTAAGTATTGATTGCTCCTAATCCATTCTAAACATTCCCGAGCACGTTCTCAACTTTATTCCTTGCCATTAACAGAATCAATTGGTTATATGTTCATGAGTTTTAACATTTGGTTTGGACTTGATATTTACAAAAAAATACTTTATGATCCAACTTTGGTTCAAATGGTTCGAATTTGATGGTTAAAGGATTTTGATACTTTCCGGACGTGACGAGAACATTCAGGACTCATCGACGGGTGAGTGCCTGGCAGAGGACATCGGGGTCCTTTAATTGGCCCGGCAGGAGCTATATGCTCATATTTGATACTTCAGGACCACCCTTTGGGCATGGTGCCTGGCAGAGGACATCGGGGTCCTTTAACTGACCCGGCAGGAGCTACGGCTCATGACACTTGTACGAGACACATGTTGACACTTGGTGTTTTCAAAAGCTACACGTTGAGATGTATGACTGATTCTTTTTTTTGAAAAATGAAAGGTTGGGTTGAAATCGCTATTGTTGTTCGTCCGTTGGACCTTGTTGCCTTTGATCATCTTAATTTCTTTCCTACATTTCATATGCATATATTGCTAGATTAGAACTTTCTACTGGGCTAGTGTAGCTCAGACCTTCTTTCTTTTCAGGTGCTAACTTGGGACAATAGCTGCATGTTTGGATTGCTTGGATGTGAGAATTATTTTGAAAGCTAACATCGTGGAGTTACCGAGTCATCTTTGTGATCTTTTTTTTTGGAAGATGTATTTGTAACTCTATTATCAATTATTTGATTAAGAAATACTGTAACTTCTAAACTTTCTTTTGACACTCGGTGATTATGTTAATTTGGGCCTCGATGCCGAAAATTGTAATCTTTTGGGACACTCATGGTGAAGGAAGTGAAATCGTGAGATGGAAATGTAAACTCTTTTGGGGTAATATTCGAAATATTGCGAGGTTTCTATTTATGGATAATCTTATTATTTATGTTGAAAATCGAGGGTGTGACAACTTGGTATCAGATCTTTAGGTTTAGAACACCTAGAGACCGTGGGGAGGCGTTTCGCCTCATGGGTTCAAAATGTCACGCCTTCTAACATCGTTTGTGCATGCTTGTGTGACTAACGTTTATGTGACTACGTGACATTGCATTTTCATTACCATAGAGTGGTGTAGAGTGTTTACCCGTGTTGGGACCTTATAGTTATGATGTTGTGGTTGATAGTCTTTCTTCCTTTCTTATATTGTGTAGCTAGATGCCTCCGAGGACGAGTGTTAGGCGAGGTGGGGTTGGAAACCGGGGTGGTCGAGGCCGTGGTCGCGGCCGTGGGACGCCTCTAGAGGATGAGGTTAGTCAGCACGGGGAGAACCCTGGTGGGAATCTGGGGGCTGGGGCCGGTCGAGGTGCAGGAGTACCTCATAATCAAACCCAATTCGCTAGAGACCTCGTTGCGGCACTTGCGGCTGCAAATCTTTTGAACCAAGCTCCTAGGGAGAACGTTGAGGATCGTGCCATGGTAGCAATGAGGGAGTTTAGTCGTAGAAACCCTCCGGTGTTTGATGGGACTAGTACCGACCCTTTGGTAGCTGACCATTGGTTTACTCAAATCCGCAAGCTCTTTCGAGCTCTAAACATCACCGAGGACAATATTCGAGTGGGTATCGTGGCCGTTCAATTAGTTGGGGAGGCTGACGAATGGTGGGAATCGGTCCTAGAGATTAGGAAGGATGCTAGGAGAGCGGCAAGGACCGCAGCTCAAATGAACGAACCGGATGTGGAGGATTTGACATGGGCTGAGTTTGAAGCGCTCTTTGAGGAGCAGTACATTCCGGAGACTTCTCGTGATAACTTGAGGGAACAATTTGAGAAATTGGAGCAGGGCAATATGACCATCTCAGAGTATATACAGAAATTTCAAACCTTGTCTCGTTTTGCTCCGGAGTTGGTGTCGACGGAGGAAAGGAGGTGTCGACGGTTTGAAAGGGGTTTGCATAGCACTGTAAGGAGGTTGGTGATGGTACAACGTAGGACTAAGTTTTCTGAAGTTGTAGAGTGTGCAAGAAGCATTGAGGTTCCGAAGGATGCTCAAAGGAATGTGAAGGCTTGGGAGCCAAGACCACCGGTGGGAAGTTTTAGTTCGTCTTCAGGCAGTTTCGGGAGTCAGGGGCGGAAAAGGCAAAGGGAACCATCTCAGCAACCATCTAACCAATCGGGCTTTAAGGTGCCTTTTTCTTAGGGAAATTGGGGTGCTTTGTCGAGACCTCCGACCGTATGCTACAAGTGTAATCAACCCGGGCACGTTCGTACTCAGTGTCCACAGCTTCTAAAGGCATGCTATAATTGTGGTAAGACGGATCATCTCGCTTGGGGTTGCCCTCAAGGGGCGGGAGCTCGTAGTGAGTCGGGCTCGGTGCAGCAGCCAGGGGTAGGGCGTGGTTCTGGTCAGCAGTCTTTCAGGGGTTCTCAGAGGCAGCAGCAGCCTCATTTTCGCCAGACATTGTCAGTTCAGAGTTCCGGGGGTGACCGGGGAGCGAGTTTGTCCGCACCTTCTCAAGGTTCCGGTCAGAGGGGAGGCTTTGTACAGGGTCAGGGTACCCAGGGTCGTGTTTTCAACATCAACACCAATGCTTCACCTTCTGTTTCTCAGGCTCCAGAGGCATCGGTTGTAAGGGGTACTTTTCTTTTATTCAATTCCTTCGCTAGAGTACTCTTTGATTCTGGAGCATCGCATTCTTTTATTGCTGCATCTTTTGTGTGTGCATTGGAGTTGGACACCGAGAATCTTGATACGCCGTTGTTTGTCGAGACACCGTTAGGAGGAAAGTCATCGTTGAGTCGTATCTGTAAGGATTGTGAACTAGTTATTTGCGACCATCGCTTTGTCTTTGATTTCATCGTGCTGAATATGTCGGGTTTTGACCTCATTCTTGGGATGGATTGGTTGTCTACGTTTCACGCTACGATTGACTGTTTCAAGCGTCGTGTTCGCATATGTCCGCCTGGGGGTGTTTGTTTCGAATTTCATGGGGAGCGTCGAGAACCGTTAGCACCGTATCTGTGTGGGCCTCGGGAAAGAGAGTCGGTTTATGCTATGTTGGCGAGCTTGACGTTAGATGAGGATTTGTCTACACGTGGGGAGTTGCCCTTAGTGGCTCGCGAGTTTCCTGATGTATTTCCTGAAGAGTTACCGGGTTTGCCTCCCGAGAGAGAAGTTGAGTTCACGATAGACTTACTTCCAGGCACCGCTCCTATATCGATTCCTCCTTATCGTTTTGCACCCGCCGAACTTAGAGAGTTGAAAGTTCAGCTTCAAGAGTTAGAGAATTTGGGATTCATTCGTCCTAGCACATCACCGTGGGGAGCACCGGCTTTGTTCGCTCAGAAGAAAGATGGTTCTCTTCGATTGTGTATTGATTATCGTAAGCTCAACCGTGTGACCATTAAGAATAAATATCCCATGCCTAGAATCAACGACTTGTTTGATCAACTCCGAGGTGCCACTTGCTTTTCCAAAATCGATTTGAGGTCCGGTTATCACCAATTGAGAGTTCGTAGAGAGGATATCCCTAAAACCGCTTTCCGTACTCGTTATGGCCATTATGAATTCGTTGTGATGCCATTCGGTTTAACAAACGCTCCAGCTACTTTCATGGATTTGATGAACCGTATCTTTCGTGCTTACCTCGATCAATTCGTAGTTGTATTTGTCGACGACATTCTTATCTATTCACCCACAGAGGAGGAGCACCAAACTCATCTTGCCATAGTTCTTGAACTCCTGAAGGAACACCGTTTGTACGCCAAACTTAGTAAGTGTGAGTTTTGGTTACCCGAGGTTAAATTCCTAGACCACGTGGTTTCGAAAGGAGGTGTGTCCGTTGATCCGGAGAAGATAGAATCCGTTCTGGACTGGCAACGACCGAAAAACGTGTTTGAGATTCGGAGCTTTCTGGGGTTGGCCGGTTACTACCGTCGTTTCGTTCTTGACTTTTCTCGTTTAGCGGCACCGATGACTAGACTAACTCGTAAGGGGACTCGTTTTGTTTGGAGTGACTCGTGTGAGACGGCATTCGAGGAATTGAAGAGGCGATTGACTACCGCACCGGTCTTGATTGTGCCCGAGCGTGGAGTTGGCTACTCCGTGTATTGTGATGCGTCTAAGGAAGGGTTGGGGTGCGTATTGATGCAAGCGGGGGGAGTGGTAGCGTATGGATCGAGACAATTGAAGATTCACGAGCGAAACTATCCTACACATGACTTAGAACTCGCGGCCGTCGTCTTTGCTTTGAAGAGTTGGCGTCACTACCTTTACGGTGAGAAATTTGAAGTCTTTTCCGATCATAAGAGCCTAAAGTATCTCTTTTCTCAAAAGGAGCTTAACCTACGTCAACGTCGTTGGATGGAACACTTAGAAGATTATGATTTCGAATTGCATTATCATCCGGGGAAAGCGAACGTTGTTGCGGACGCGTTGAGTAGAAAACCGACGTACTTAGTGAGCCTAGCCGTACGTGAGTGGAAGATGGTGAGCGATTTAGGCCATTATGCTTCGCACTTCGAGGAAATTCAAGAAGGGGTTACGTTATGCAATCTTACCGTTCAATCGACCTTATCGGCACAAGTGGTGGAAGCTCAACAAAATGACGAAGAAGCGGAAGAACTCCGTACTAAATTCCTTAGCGGAAATGCTCGAGAAGGGTGGATGATTCACGCCGACCGGAGTTTACGTTATCAAGGAAAGTTGTTCGTACCCGTTTTGTGTCGGGAAGTAATCCTACGAGAGTTTCACCATTCACCGTTAGCCGTTCATCCGGGAGGAACGAAGATGTATCATGACTTACGTAGGCAATTTTGGTGGCCGGGGATGAAGAGAGATGTGGTGATCTTTGTGTCCAAGTGTTTGACGTGTCAACGAGTGAAGGCCGAACATCAACAACCCGCGGGAGAACTACAACCGTTACCGGTAGCCGAGTGGAAATGGGAGAATGTGACGATGGACTTTGTTTCGGGTTTGCCGAGATCGCCGAGGGGCCATGATGCTATTTGGGTTATTGTGGACCATTTTACCAAGACCGCTCATTTTCTACCTATCCATGTTACCGATTCCGTAGAGACGCTTAGCCGTTTGTATATCCGGGAGATCATTCGACTTCATGGGATTCCCGTATCTATCGTGTCCGACCGAGATCCGAGATTCACCTCACGTTTTTGGCAGAGTCTGCAGGCCGCTCTGGGCACGAATCTCTTGTTTAGTACCGCTTATCACCCACAGACCGATGGTCAATCCGAGCGAACGATTCAGATTTTGGAGGATATACTTCGAGCTTGCGTTATGGATTTCCGGGGTAGTTGGGAAGAACATTTGCCGTTGGTAGAATTCGCGTACAACAATAGTTATCAATCGAGTATCGAGATGGCGCCGTATGAAGCCTTGTATGGGAAACCGTGTCGATCACCTGTATGTTGGACCGAATTGGGAGAGGCGACGTTAGTGGGACCGGATATGGTTAGAGAAACTACCGAGAGTATGAGATCGATTCGCCAACGACTTTTAGAGGCTCAAGAGAGGACAACCGAACAAGTTAAGACAATTCGCCGAAGGTTGCTAACCGCTCAAAGTCGACAAAAGAACTATGCCGATCGTCGTCGTCGTCCATTATCGTTCGAAGTGGGGGATCACGTGTTTCTTAAGGTATCGCCACGTCGAGGCTTGTCTCGTTTTGGAAGGAAGGGAAAGCTTTCACTGCGTTATATCGGTCCATTCGACATTATCGAGAAAATCGGGGAGGTTGCGTACCGTTTGGCTTTGCCGCCGAGATTATCGAATGTACACGATGTGTTTCACGTATCTATGTTGAGGAAGTATGAACCGGATCCGTCACATGTGTTAGAATGGTCCGAACTAGAACTTGAAGCCGATGCATCTTACGGGGAAGAGCCGATACGTATCCTAGATTCGCGCGATCAAGTGTTGAGGGGTAAGACGATACCGTTGGTCCGAGTCTTATGGAGTAATCAAGGTAGCGAGGAATCCACGTGGGAAAGAGAGGATGAAGTTAGAACGAAATATCCGCACCTTTTTCCGGAATAAATCGATGTGAGTATTTGAATTCAAAGTTTCATGCTATTTGACTTGTTGCATAGTATTGGTGGTTATACTTGTTGCATGTCTATGTGGAGCATGTCTTAGTCGAGCATGATTATTCGAATTTCGAGGACGAAATTTTTCTAAGGAGGGTAGAGTGTAAAGACCCGTAATTTCATGAAATTGATTTAAAGGTTTTAAAAGAAATAAAAGGATGAAATTGATTTGAAATTGAGGTGTGGGGGTGAATGTGTTAAAAGGTTTTATTTGGAGAGTGATTGTGTGAAGTGTGTGCATATATGTGTGGGTATGTGAAACTAGGGAATAAAATTTCCCCTTTCCTCTCTCACTCCCCGTTCTCCCTCTCTCTCCCGACTCTCACTCTCTCTCGGCTCCCTCTCTCTATTTCTCACAAAACCACCCACAACCCTCGCAAGCCAACCTTCAATCCTTCATCCTCTCGCGCATTGTAGTCCATATCACTCTGGTTTGAGCTCGGTGGAGGCGTATTTCGTTCGAACTCAAAGATTGGAGTTAGGGCTTGAGAAATCTTCCAAATTCGTTCTTTGATTTTGAGGTAGGAGGTTCTAACTATCGAAATATGTTTATAAAGTGTTTCTTGAAGCTCAATTAGTGCCTTGGATCGTTGTTGATGTTGTTGTTGTTGTTGTGGCTGAAAAACCCATCTCTGTCTGTCAAAAATCTGCTCGAAACCCATCGTTATCGATAACATTTTTATTGTTATCGATAACATTTTGTTCCTGAGCCCAGAAATTTTATTGTTATCGATACCTTTGGTCATTGTTATCGCTACCCTTGCGTCTGGAATGATTTTGACCCTGAAGTTATCGATACCTTTTTATTTGTTAGCGATAACATTATGCTTTGACTAATCCCGGCCATGAGTTATCAGTAACTCATTCCTTTTGTTATCGATAACAATACTTAATTGCTTGCTTAATCAACTTTGATGCTCATTCCATTATTTTAAGTATTGATTGCTCCTAATCCATTCTAAACATTCCCGAGCACGTTCTCAACTTTATTCCTTGCCATTAACAGAATCAATTGGTTATATGTTCATGAGTTTTAACATTTGGTTTGGACTTGATATTTACAAAAAAATACTTTATGATCCAACTTTGGTTCAAATGGTACGAATTTGATGGTTAAAGAATTTTGATACTTTTCGGACGCGACGAGAACATTCAGGACTCATCGACGGGTGAGTGCCTGGCAGAGGACATCGGGGTCCTTTAATTGGCCCGGCAGGAGCTATATGCTCATATTTGATACTTCAGGACCACCCTTTGGGCAAGGTGCCTGGCAGAGGACATCGGGGTCCTTTAACTGGCCCGGCAGGAGCTACGGCTCATGACACTTGTACGAGACACATGTTGACACTTGGTGTTTTCAAAAGCTACACGTTGAGATGTATGACTGATTCTTTTTTTTAAAAAATGAAAGGTTGGGTTGAAATCGCTATTGTTGTTCGTCCGTTGGACCTTGTTGCCTTTGATCATCTTAATTTCTTTCCTACATTTCATATGCATATATTGCTAGATTAGAACTTTCTACTGGGCTAGTGTAGCTCAGACCTTCTTTCTTTTCAGGTGCTAACTTGGGACAATAGCTGCATGTTTGGATTGCTTGGATGTGAGAATTATTTTGAAAGCTAACATCGTGGAGTTACCTAGTCATCTTTGTGATCTTTTTTTTTTGGAAGATGTATTTGTAACTCTATTATCAATTATTTGATTAAGAAATACTGTAACTTCTAAACTTTCTTTTGACACTCGGTGATTATGTTAATTTGGGCCTCGATGCCGAAAATTGTAATCTTTTGGGACACTCATGGTGAAGGAAGTGAAATCGTGAGATGGAAATGTAAACTCTTTTGGGGTAATATTCGAAATATTGCGAGGTTTCTATTTATGGATAATCTTATTATTTATGTTGAAAATCGAGGGTGTGACAGTACCAGTTCCAACTGAGTGTGAACAGTTCCACTATGAACACATTCGGGCCATGTTTGCGGAAAAGGATGAACAATTGAAGAGAGGGGTAACCTTTGCAATGATGCGGGATGTTTTTACGTCGTGGGTAGCAGATGCGAAGTTCCAGACTTCGTATGTCCTGTTTTTGTTGTCTTCGTTATTGTGTCCAACCACAAAGGATGTGGCCTCCACAAAGTTTTACCCAGCCGTGTATGATTTAACGAAGATTTCTTCATACGCATGGCCACAACATGTGTTGGATTGGTTGGTCAAGGAAATTCTGAAGTTTAAGAATAGAGATGTGAAGGACGTTGATAAGAAGAAGGATGCCCCCGGCGTGTCTGGTTGTGTGTTGCTCTTAATTGTAATGTACTTGGTATTTTCTTGTTCAAAGAAATTGTTATGTGCTTTGTAAAATATGTTCTTATTGAAATGTATTTTCTGCCTTGCAGCTTATATACTTTGACAAAGAGGATATGGGAATGAATGTTGGAAGGGCTGGTGTTCCATTGATTGAGTCTTGGACGACGAGGCTTGTACTGGAACGAATTGCCAAGGAGGAGAATTTGGACTTGGTAGATCCCATTTCTGCCCAATTTCCCGAGCCTCGTTTACTGCATCCGGTGAGAAAACCTTTTATTGTTTTGTCCAATGGAACCATTTACTTAATTTAATTCGTACGAATAACTTGACCTTATGTTCATAGGAGGCGCAAAAGGCTTTTCATCTGTTGAAGAAATCATTTATTGAACAACTAGAAAGTATCATCATCATGGATGCTGCCATGATGGGTGTTGCTTCTGAAACAACAACCCAACAAAATCGTTCAAAAACAAAGGATGTCAGGGAGATGGACAGTCCTTTTGATGCTTTTGATGCTGATGCTTGTCACCAATTTCCCTCAACTTCCACTTCTACTCCGAAGAAGGCGATGGAAGGCGTTGGCACGGATGAAATTGATGAGGACAGGATAACAGATTTTGGAAATGTTATGAATGCCCGTGACATGGTGGAGAACACGCCAGAGAACACGATGGAGGATGTTCTACACACCTCCATGGCAGCAAAATGTGGAAGTCACACGGGTCTCACAATTGAGAAACTGAACCTGAACATGGAGGAAGAAGTACAAGTGGAAGAGCAATTCGTGGTGGAAAACCAAGGGGAAGTTGACGTACAAGGTGAACAACTTCAAGTACAAGTGGATGAACGAGTTGTACAAGAACGAGCTTTTACCCGACCATCAAACAAACGGGGTAATAGGACAGTCAAAGCAGGTAAAGCTACAAGGATCCCGTATGTGGCAGAACCGGAGGTGAAAGATTCCAAGTTCACAAAACAAGAAAGTCAATTGGTTGAATATGTTATGAAACCATCTCGGAAGAAGGAAGATATGTATGACTACTAACCTGTACATTGTAATAGTAGTCTCTTGTGTTTTTCTATTCCGTCGTCAACGTATAAGTAACTAATTAGGTGTATTTTGATACTTGCAGGGCGGCTCTTGTTAGTATGGATGGCATGACGTTAAAACCATCGCGGACTGATTTACGGAATGTCTTCAAAGAAAGGGGTTGGATGTCGAATTTGGTAAGTAATATAGTACTTGTAACTTTGTTTACTTCAAATGCAAAGGTGTCTATAACAAGACAAAGTGACCTACCACCCATCCGTTACAGTAGGTAGGTGCGGAAGTAAAATTATCCATTGTTCATACAATGGCTTCTTGGCTAGAAATTGAGACACTTGAAATAAGGTCATCGCTCCACCCCAAAATAAAATTACGCCGGCATGGCCTACATGAGCCCATAGTAGTTGACCGGATAAATTCGTAAGTGGGGCATTTCCAACTCACCAATGCTGTTAACCTGCAGTTTTTGTACACATTTAATCTTCATTACATGTATTCATGTCCCATTCTCGATTTGTGCCCATTGTTTATCAGGTCATAGACAGCATGATTGTTTGGTTGATGAAAGAGGAAAAAGAGAAGTCTCCAAACAAACACGGAGTCGCCATTCCAACACGGCACATGTTTTCAAGCACATTTGTGGTATTTTCAAATTGATACGTTAGATAGAAGTTATGAACTTCTTTATTGACTTAGTTTTGTGGCAACTCATACAATGTTTCCATCCATTGTAGGAAAATTTGCGAAATATAACATAAATAAACAATCAGAGTGTGTTGACTGACAAAGTTGATCCAAACATTCTGGGATATGATGTCGCGATGTGCAATTTGGCAAGTCTTTCAATTTTTTCATTTATGTTCATAACTTCGTAATGTTATTTTCTATGGTTGAGGCCTTTTAATGATTTCAAAAGAATTGTGTATGCAGCTGTTTCTGCCGATCTTGTTGGCCACAAGTGAGCATTGGTATTGTGTTGTTATAAATCTGGTTGAGAAGCGTATTGATGTCCTTGATTCGATGAAGCTAAAAAGTGATGAAAAGACCTCAGCTACTGCGGATGTGGTAAGCACATTTCCATTGTTCGTTTGTCATGCAATGGTTTTGTCCTTTGTCGATACATTTCAGTTTACGTGTGACTTCGTACTGGAATTTTTTCGTTGGGGTTAGGTATCGGCGCTGTTTACTATTTTGAAGCGGACAAGGCCAATTGATTACCAGCAGAATAATTGGATTATCCACCACCCATCAGTCCCACAGCAAATTAACATGCGAGTGCCTACACCGTATCCATTTTCCATAGCTTGTTTGCATGATTATGAATGGGACACACATATGTGGGTGCAGATTCGATTGTGGGTTTTATACGTTAAGGTTTATGGAGCATTGGACTGGGGGAAGGATGAATACACGCGAACTAGAGGTAAATACTACCGTATCAGTTATTCGTGAACTACATAATAAGTTTGTCTAAGAGATTTACAATTGTTGGATTTGACAGGGTCACAAGGATATTGATATGCGAAATAGGCTACTCGTACGGTTTATATTATCCCCGCACAACAAATGCCGAGATGATGTACTGCAGCTGTGCAGATAAACCTTATCGGGTACCCTTGCATTCGTCATGAAGGTTGGGAATGGTTTTTCCAAACTGAGTACTTCATTTCATAACTTGTAGTACCATTAACTGTAGATCATGGGAATGCATTCACGTCGCACACAACCTGTAGTACCATTCACTTCAAGTTATGAAGTTACAGTTAAGAATTCCATATAGTTGGGTAATTTGCATTTCTGGTGCAGATGAAGAGTAATTGAAGTGGTTATAATTGAAAAAGGGCAATTGCAAGTTCAAGATGGCCAAACGGAAGCAGAACTGGTTGTGAAATGGCATTGCAAGAGCAGATGACATGATTTCGTATGCACTTTTTGTTGATAACTATGTACACTGTTTTGTCCAGTAACTTGGTCTCTGAATTTGAACTGTAGTCAGACAGGTAGTGAGTGTTTAATCCAGATGGTAGGACGTGCAGGTTTTTGGGTACAGTGAAGTGTTATTGAAGAGAGGTTATAGAGTAGTCAGACAGAATGGACACAGATAATGACATTAGTGAAAAATAGTGGGTGGTTGTGGGGTTGGTTACTCGGTGGCGTCGATGAATTCTGGTGGTTGTGGTGTTTAATTTCTGCACACATCTACTGACAATAGTTACTGTTTTAGTTCAGTTCTATTGGTTTGCTTTGATTGCTGATCACCTTTGGGTTGCATGTTGTGTAATTGGTTTTCTTGTAGATGGCTTACATTGGTATTCCGTTTATAGTACGTATAATTTTTGTATTGATACAACGGCCTTGGAGGGTTGTTCCTTGGAATGTTTAAGCTTTTGTGGGGGGCCTCTCCATAGTTGTTGCTTACTCCTTTCATTTAAAGTTGTTGTGTAGATGCTCTTTAAATTGGCTGCCTTACATTCCTCCGTTACTGCTATTGCTTCAGCCTGTTACTGCTCTGTAGCTGCTGTGGAAATCGTTTGTTACGGCTATTGATGTTGTGCCATTTGTATTATGCCTTGGCTATTGGTTTTCAAATATTATGTTTTGGTTGCTGTCTATGTTGCTGCATATAGCTGACTGTTAAGGCTGATGATGATGTTCTGACTGTATGACATCTAGTAAATGCTTTGCATTTGTAACATGGACTTCGTGACGGGGAGAAGGTACATATAGCTCCATTTATTGGTCTTCAATTTAGATGTGTACCTGAATCACAAAATTCTTTTCTTTGGTACACATGTAGGATTCTGTATGGTCCTTGAACTTTCTAATTAGGGGTGAACATTTTAATGGCCGGTCCAATTATGAATGGACCAATCAAAATAGTAGACAGAGTACACAAAGGGGGAAGTCCTTTGTATGGATCCAAACTTTCTAATTATGTTATGTTTGTCACGTACACAGAGGGGGAAGTCCTTTGCATGTATATAGTTGCTAGTGTGTAATGTTGATGTGCATGGTTGGCTGTGTCCAAGATGGAAGTCCTTTGATGTTGCTAGTCCAAGATGTTATAGTGGGCTGTGTCCTCACATTTGTTGGACTGCTGCTGCTGCTGTTCTGTTTTCTGCATGTGTGGCAGCAAACTGCTGCTGCTAGACTGTGTAGAGCTGCTGAACTGTGTAGTATAGTGGTTATGTTAAGTAGAGCTGCTGGACTGTGTAGTATAGTGGTGAAGCAGATCCTGTGTCCAAGATGGAAGTCCAGCAGGTTTCTGCTGTTGCAGCCTTCTGTTCTGATTTCTGTTCTGATTGTTGCTATCCTGCTAGTGGTCCAGCAGGTTCTGATTTCTGCTGTCTGCACTTTGCTTCAACCCTTTTGGGAGCTTCCAAGCAAAGTATCCCAAGCTGCATCAGTTCTGAAGCTCCATCAGAACTGTATTAGTTCTGAAGCTTGCCTGCTCTGCTGCTGTGACCTGTTCTCCATTTTGAAGAAGACTTGAAATTGGAGATAGTTCTCGTACAGGCCCACCAGCACCATGACCCCAACTGTCATATTAATTTGATTTCCCAGAATTTTTTTTATTTAAATCTGGATCATTGATTATCGAGATGGACGGTCCGAATGCTGCACAGCACGCCCCCGGGTTCATATTGGAATAAGCGCACCAACAGTTGAGTTGGTTGGGCCTTGTGTAACAATGATATTTTGGAGGATTCTGTAATTAAAGAAGAAAAAATGATTGTGGAGTGTGAATATATTCAGAAATGGATATTATCATCTTACCTCTAACTTTTATCCAAGTTTCATTGTTAGAAACAATTGTTAAATACCTTTTCTTAATAAAAGTGATGGAGCACCTTTGTTTTATTAGCTATCTCCACGTGTCTTATTAAGAATTCACTCTTAAAGACTTCTTTTATTTTTTGTTATTAATGATTTTGGCATTAAAAACTTATACTAAAACACTTGTACCCCTTATGGCACTCAATTTTTATTTTTTTCATAATTTAGGTGTTCGGGCCAGTTTACGCACGTCTTGATTAAACCCATGACCCTATTTTACCGCCCACTTACGGAGAGTCCAATCAAAGCGGAAGCAAAGCTCCGTATGGACTGACTCCAACTGAATTGATAGCATCCGAGAGAGTTCGAACCTAATACCTAAGTGTCATGTCTTGACCACTAAACCAATCTCTTTGGGTTATTGAAAGGCTTGTGTATGAGGATTTGCATGTGTTTGTAATCATTACATTTTTGTCGATTTTTGCCTGTATGATTAGATTAACTTAACCTGCTTATTATATATTAATCTATCCCAAACCCAATCTCTCTGTATGACGATTTTTGCCTGTATGAAAGGCTTATATTATCTTGATTAACTTCTTTTTCATAAAATTTGAACACACAATCTCTCTGTATCTATTTATATATAGTTACGTGACAGTTGGCGGCCAACTGTCACAGTTCTTTATTTTTTAACTTCCATTATCTTTTTTTTTCCCACGAAACTAACAAATTAATTTGTGGGCGTTAGCGTCGTCGGCAAGTTAAGAGTTCGCACTGTTACGCGGTAATGGTACGTATATGGAGTGAGGTGGTAGAATTTTTAATACTTAATTTGAAATAGACAAGTGGAAAAAGAGGAGATGATGACTTAATGAGATATATGTTTGATATTTTTTTTTCATTTGACTTGGATAATTTATTGCAATGAAAGATAGTTAATTAATGTACGAGATATTGCAGAATTTCATTGGGGTTCCATAACAAATTTGTTGAAGTGTTTTAATGGTCAAAATAAGATTATTAATTATTTAATGAGTAATGATATTGTTGTTTAAAACTTGCACATAGGTGTTATTTTTCTTTAATACGCGCTAAGATTTTATAGAGGGTATTTCATAGTTTATAGGGAGACAGTGGCGACTTTTTGAAGACCACGTCCTAGTTTCGGGCAAGTAATAAGGGTGAAAAGTTAGGCGCTGGTTATTTAAAGACGAATACGAAGTCCATATTGCGTAAATACAACATTGTATGTCTCTACGGACCACATTTGCATTGTGTAAAGAGCACGTATTAGAGTGGTGATAAGGGTGAGAAGTTAGGTGCTGGTTCATTGAAGATCAAGAGCACGTCTATATTGCGTAAAGACAACATTTTATGTCTCTACGGACCACATTATGATTGTGTAAAGAGCACGTCTTAGTGTAGTGATAAGGGTGAAGTTAGGTGATGGTTCTTTCAAGATGAAGACGAAGTCCATATTGCGTAAAGACAACATTGTATGTTTCTACGGCCCACATTTGCATTGTGTAAAGAGCACGTATTAGAGTGGTGATAAGGGTGAAAAGTAGGGTTGTCCAAGAAAAACCGAGAACCGTGAAACCGGTCCGGACCGAATCGATCCGTGCCTTTTGGATTTTGTCCGTGTAGTAATGGTCCGGACACGGATTTGAAAATTAAAAAACCGTGACATACGGATTAGGATTGGTTTATCGCCAAATCCGTTGAAGTAATTTTTCGTTTTGTTGAGTTTAATGTTTATGTAAGGAAATCCGTGGATAAAACCGGAACCGAACCGTACGACTTTTGGATTAGGATTGGATTGTATTTTCTAAAAACCGTGAGATACGGATTAGGATCGGATTCATACGAATCCGATCCTATCCGGACCGTGGACACCCCTAGTGAAAAGTTAGGTGCTGGTTCTTTGAAGACAAAGACGAAGTCCATATTGCACAAAGACAACATTTTATGTTTCTACGGACCACATTTATATTGTGTAAAGAGTTTAGTGATAAGGGTGAAAATGTAGGTGCTGGTTCTATTTCTGACAAAGACGAAGTCCATATTGCTCAAAGACAACATTTTATGTGTATAAGGACCACATTTATATTGTGTAAAGAGCACGTATTAGTTTAGTGATAAGGGTGAAAAGTTAGGTGCTGGTTATTTCAAGACAAAGACGAAGTCCATATTGCACAAAAACAACATTTTATGTGTCTGAGGACCACATTTATATTGTGTAAAGAGCACGTCTTAGTTTAGTGATAAGGGTGAAAAGGTAGGTGCTGGTTCTATTTCTGACAAAGACGAAGTCCATATTGCACAAAGACAACATTTTATGTTTCTACGGACCACATTTATATTGTGTAAAGAGCACGTCTTATTTTAGTGATAAGGGTGAAAAGTTAGGTCCTGGTTCTTTGAAGACAAAGACGAAGTCCATATTGCATAAAGACAACATTTTATGTGTATGAGGACCACATTTATATTGTGTAAAGAGCACGTCTTAGTTTAGTGATAAGGGTGAAAAGGTAGGTGCTGGTTCTATTTCTGACAAAGACGAAGTCCATATTGCTCAAAGACAACATTTTATGTGTATAAGGACCACATTTATATTGTGTAAAGAGCACGTCTTAGTTTAGTGATAAGGGTGAAAAGGTAGGTGCTGGTTCTATTTCTGACAAAGACGAAGTCCATATTGCTCAAATACAACATTTTATGTGTATAAGGACCACATTTATATTGTGTAAAGAGCACGTCTTAGTTTAGTGATAAGGGTGAAAAGTTAGGTGCTGGTTATTTCAAGACAAAGACGAAGTCCATATTGCACAAAGACAACATTTTATGTGTCTGAGGACCACATTTATATTGTCTAAAGAGCACGTCTTAGTTTAGTGATAAGGGTGAAAAGATAGGTGCTGGTTCTATTTCTGACAAAGACGAAGTCCATATTGCACAAAGACAACATTTTATGTTTCTACGGACCACATTTATATTGTGTAAAGAGCACGTCTTAGTTTAGTGATAAGGGTGAAAAGTTAGGTGCTGGTTCTTTGAAAACAAAGGCGAAGTCCATATTGCATAAAGACAACATTTTATGTGTCTGAGGACCACATTTATATTTTGTAAAGAGCACGTCTTAGTTTAGTGATAAGGGTGAAAAGTTAGGTGCTGGTTCTTTCAAGACCAAGACGAAGTCCATATTGCACGAAGACAACATTTTATGTGTCCGAGGACCACATTTATATTGTGTAAAGAGCACGTATTAGTTTAGTGATAAGGGTGAAAAGTTAGGTGCTGGTTCTTTCAAGACCAAGACGAAGTCCATATTGCACGAAGACAACATTATATTTCTCTAAAGACCACATGTTTATTGTGTAAAGAGCACATCCTTATGTTCGGCAAGGACGTAAGTGCAAAAAGTTAGGTAAACCATCTCGTACTGAACCTGCATTTCTAAACAAACAGTTGTACTGGTTACGGGTGGTCGCGGTCCGGTTCGGTTGGGATTTCTAGGAATCCGAGGACCAAACTGCTGTTCACGGTTTTAACGAAATCAAATCCGGGTCCGGACCAGGTTGTCCTACGGTTCGGTTCAAATCCAATCCATGACTCACGGATCGGTTACGGTTTTGTCCACGGATGTTAGTAAAAATGAAATTCAACTTTATATCTCATACTAAAAACAAATAAGATGACGTCCAAAATAATTAAGTTTAACACCGGCCATTGAAAAGTACTTGTTTACTTTGAAGAAACAGAGAGAGACAAGAGGAGGACGAGGAAGAGACGAACAAGTAAGAACGGTGCGGCCGTGACCAGAAGAAGGAATGAAAATTATGAAAACTGGAAAAGAAACTAAGTAATGAAACTAAACTAGGGTTACCCGTAACTTATATACCAAAACTACGATGTACCGCCCCGATTTAACCCGATCCGAACCTGATTACATATATATTTTAAATTGTCTATGTATATGTCTAAATCAATTTTATTGTTTTCATATAATAAGTGCAATATACCAATGAATAAGACAATACCCCGTTTGATAAACGGATTGGAGGTTGTGATTGGATTATGAAGGTGAGGGTATTAGTAATTCTTTGTTTGGTTTCCAAAATTGGTCCGGATTGGTAGTCCCATGGGATAAACAATCCGGCCTTTAGGGGGTATTAGCAATACCCCGTGGGACTTGGTATTGACAGTCCAATCCCAACTCCTTCACATTACCAATCTCTTCTCATTACCAATTTCTTCTATCAATCCAATCCCATCGTCTAATCCCATCTCAAACAAACATGATATTAATAATCCCATCATCTAATCCCATCCTAAACAAACATACTCATTATCAATCCCTTCTCATTAACAATCCCTTCTCATTACCAATCTCAATCCTAATCCCATCTCCTTACGAATCCCATCCATCTATCACTGTTATCAAACGGGGCTTAGTGTTTTATGTCCTTTTATTGTGATGGGAGATGACTATGTCCTATAACCTACCAGCTTGAGAAAGTTGAAGTTGAAAAAAAAAGAATGGTAGTTGGTCCCATGGTAGTTCGCCCATCTGATAATGATAGCTGGCTGTGTGTCTCCCACATGGGACCCATCTCCCATTTCAACCTCAACTAACTTTGTTTGGTCCATGGAAAGACCAAGTGAAATAACGTAAAAGAGCTTATATCACATTGAACAAGAGCATCATGTTAATAAAGAAATACCAAGTCGTACGTGGCGACTGGACATTTTCCTACCCCTTGTCCTATATTAATGGTCAGTCCAATGGGAATGAATGCATTGCAGACAGGACATCCCATATTAATGATATTCCAACCATATTCATGGTAGATGGTGGAATGGTCCATTGCTTTCAACCAACATTAACCGTAATAAAGGATAAGTCATCAAAACCAAGCAGACAATTTCTTCTTTTCCCCCTATTGTGTTCACCTATAAATTCATCACACCTAACTCATAACTCATCAAACAAAGCAATGCCTAGACAAGGAAATCCCCCAATCACCCACCACGACATTGCTACAAATGCGCCGTTACAGTTCGACCTAATTCCAGGGCTCAATGATGCGCACCTTATTACCTTGAATTACACTTTCAAGGAGCTGTACATGGTGCTACAAATTGCACCGGAATGGAACGGAGGCAGGTGGCATACGATGAAAATGGAGACCCGCAAATCAAAGGAGCAAGCCGATGCTGATGTCCGGTCGATGCTCCAGTGGGAAAATGATGGCAACTTGCCTCACAATCCAGACAATCCTAGTATGCAAATAATGGTATGGGATTGTTGTGGGTGCACAGAAAAGGAAATCATTCGCACGGTTCGTGCATTTGTATGTGTTCACGACCCAGACATTGTTGTGCTTGTAGGGGCCCCGACCGTTGAACAGCGCCACAAGAAATTTGGTCCCTCAAGTCACATGCGATTTACCAACGTTCACTCCATGGGCGGCGGAATCAATGGAGATGTTTTGGTCACATACAAGAGCTACAGCTTTGAAATGGAGCCTGATTGGCATGATGGCAATGGGTTCGATGCTGTTATCACTCACACGCGGTACGACTGGTTCATCACCCAAGTGCTATCTTAGGTTCAAAACAACTTAACTTGTTTGGACAGACTCATGTGTAGTTATGTGAAGGTTATGTTAAATTGTTGTACCTTGTTGTACCTCTTAACCGTCGTGCTTCTCAATTGAATGTTACTCATGTTCAGTCCTATTTTGAATAGCTAATATTACTCATGTATACTCATGTTCTGTCATTAGGAGTTCGAACCTTACCAGTTGTCAATTTCAGTTGGGGAAAATTTCAAACAACTTGCAAGAAAAAACATCTAGACTTTCACTATTCAAATAAAATCCATATTGCACTTAGTATGTCGTCCAATTCCGTTTAGTCTTAACGGATGGACCTAACGGAAGGCATTAACTTATGTATTTTGTTTACAAAAAACAACTTTGACCACCATATTTTTTGTTACATTCATATTTACCTTTCCCATTCTCTCTCTCTCCCTCTTATTTGTTTTAGAACTTTAACCCCACACCACAATCAATGCCACAATCAACTGCCAAAGCTCTAGCTCTATTTGCAGAAATGATAAAAAAAAAGTATCACGGTTGGTTGTGGGTTAATTGGTGGTATGGAGTCGATTCTAATAAAAAATAAGGGAGAGATAGAGAGGGGGAAAAGTTAACATTTTAAAAAAAAAATGTCCCCAAAAAAATAGGGTTCACGTAATTTTCGATAAATACAAATATTTCAAAATAACTTCATTGCAAATATTTTAAAAAGGGACGGAAGGAGTACAATACATATGTCTTTCGCAAGTGGAAAGTGTAAAAAGTTAGGTGGTGGTTCATTGAAGACCAGGACGAAGTCCATATTTTCAAATGCCTACATTTTTTTTTTTTGGGTAAAATAAATGCCTACATTATATTTGTCTGTGGACCATATGTTTATTCTGTAAGGAGCACGTCTTATTTTTTGGCCAAGTGGAAAGGTGAAAAGGTAGGTGGTGGTTCTTGGAAAACGAAGACCAAGTCCATATGCGAAAATAATGACTACAGTATATGTTTGTGTGGAACACATGTTTATTGTTTACTCCGAATTTGTTTTGGATCCTTGTTAACCCTTGAGCGGTCTGGGCTTTGCCCTTGCGGTGTTTCTTCCAAGTTTGCGTTGGATCCCTTTCCCCGTTTCTTAATAAAATTCATGTTTCCTACAAAAAAAAGAAGATGTTGCTATTTTTGGGCACCTGGTAAGGGTCACAAGTTAGAGCACGGCTTTTTACCTCAAGACCAAGACAAAGTCCATATTGCCAAATGACAACATCATATGTCTCTGAAGACCACATGGTTATTGTGTCAAGAGCACGTCCTGTATTTTGGGCAACTGGTCAGGGTGAAAAGGTAGGTGGTGGTTCTTGCAATACCAAGACCAAGTCCATATTGCCAAATGACTACACTATATGTCTCTGCGGACCACATGGTTATTGTGTAAAGATCACGTTATATTTTTTGGGCAATTGGTAAGGGTGAAAAGTTAGGTGATGGAGTTTTACTGCAAGACGAAGACGAAGTCCATATTGCCAAATGACATCTACACTATGTCTCTGTGGACCAGATGCTTATTCTGTAAAGTGTTCGTATTCATATTGTAGAAATAGGGGGTGGATTTCTGAAGGTGCATGAAAATAGTCCAACTAAAGGATATATTCATAAATGCACGCCAACTTACGGTAACGGAACTTCATGCACCTTCAGAACTTTCACATTCATAGACCAATATATGCTTCAAAATGTAGCAGGTCCATGAACCTGACTGCACTTTGGGCAATCTACCCCTCCCTATGGCAAATTCAAACGCGATTTTGTTATTGCATCACAAACCATTAAGAATATTACACTGTTTGATTTAGCAAAAGTTACAGCATTCGGAAGAACATCTCCATATTGCTTATCAGACAATCGCATTATAGAAGAAACTCGTTAATCCGAACAGGCATTAGTGTAACCCATAAGGGTGAAAATTTAAATATGCAGATTACAAGATCAGATGATGGGTTGATTTCTATTTCTGTTTCCCCATTACTGGTGGAAAACTATCAACAAAGGTAAACTGGTATATGTAAAGCTCTGTAGCATGAACAGACTACGTTCTCCTTTATGTTCTTGTCAAGTACACCAAGAAACAAAAAGCTACAGCTTCAACCCTTATATGCTCACTTCTAGAAGACATCAGATACACATTTCCAAGTGGTACATTCAAAACTAAGCATAATTGTCATATCGAACCATGAGCAGAATGGGTGGACGTAGCACAGTAGCACTAGACATTTGCACTTGAACTGGACACCACCACGGGATTGTCTTTGTTGGTCCAATTCCAATAACTAGACATTTACACTTGCCAGAGCACAACTTGATGCACCAGGTACCTGATGAGCAGCCGCAATGAACAGAAATCCCCCAATCATTAGCACTCACAGATAAGCAAATAAAAACACAGCTTACGTACGGCAGAACCAGCAATCGGTATCCAGCAGTAACATCATCTACCTAACAGCAGAAAAGGGAATCAAAACATGGGTAGGGACATGCCCCCTAGGAAAGCGTAAACCACAGCTGTGCACGAGTCTAAAGATGGCCACCTGCTAACACTACTAAAAGCAAGTGAATGTATACCTTCAACACATCCAAGCAAGCAACATGACCACCAAAAGAACACTACACATCTACTAATCCAACCACAAAACAGCACACTTTGGTTCTGAAATAAACAATTCTAACACTACTAGAACCAACGTGGAGAATAACAAAAGCATCAACCAGATTATATGTTCCCATGATTGTCAAAGTCATTTGGCCTGTCCCTCCTTTAAAGTTCTCACACATAGACCATGGGAACATTACATAAAAAGACCATATAGATCATAAAAACATAATAACACTTCAAGTTTGAACAAGCTATTGCTCCAACGATCAATCCAGCAAAGGAGACTTGCACGTGGTTCGATTGTGTCCAGGCTCGTGGCAAAGTCCACAATAAATTGTTTGCTTGTCTTGGAATTGGGACTCAATCCTCTTTTTCTTCGGCCGGCCGGCTGGTCGCTTTGCAACGGGGGGCAACAATGCTGGCATGGGTGTCAAAGAAGATGTAGCTATATCAAGTAGATCGCAACCAGACTGAATCTCGTTAACGTGCGGAACTATATCACTAGAAGAGGGCATGTCATGTAGAGGAACAGGAGACATGACAGTCGTGTATATAATTAGTTGTGCCTCCACCCTAAACAAAGGGTCCACTAGGTTATATATATTGTATGGGGTACCCTGTATCGCGCGCACCACGTGCTTGCAAGGGATTCCTTTCATCTGCCATAACAAGCAGCTGCAAACTCCAGCCTGGAGGTTCACTGCATGAGATTTCCAATCACCGTTGTACACAAGGAACTCCGTAGGAGAAGTTTGCCGGCTAGTCAAACCATGAGATTTTACCTGAATTTCCTTAATCTTGTTGTCAATGTTACCACCAACTGGCAAGGGATGCCATTTTGTGACCTCCATCTTCCTCCTAAATAAGATGCCAGAAGTTATGGTGACGTGCCCCTTCATGAATTGAATGATGTCCAAGTCTCTTAGTTCTAATATCCAATTGTTGAAGCTTTCCGCGATATTGGTATACAATTTGTTCCACCTCCGGTGCGAAAAGAAGGCATTTGACCAATGTTGTGGACCATTGACTTCAACCCACTTTGCCAACTCAGGTGACAGACCAAATAATTTGGTCATGTACACCCTATACAGTCGATGATCTCTTGCATACGCAATTTTTGTGAAAAGGTCCAATGTGGAACTCTTTGGGTTCCCCCTCAATCCTTTCCCGGTGGCAAACTTACTAAAATTCTCCTTCACGTGGCGAACACACCATGCATTAAATTCCTCGCCAAACACCTCCTTCACTGCCCTTAACAATGAAATGTTACGGTCGGTGACTAAGACAATTGGTTTATCGCCAACAGTTTCCTTCAAATTCTGCATGAACCATAGCCAATCCTCATAATTCTCAGATGATACAACAGCATATGCAAGGGGGAAGAACTGATCATTCGCATCATAAGCTACTGCAGACAAGCAACTACCTCGATAAGGACCAGTCAAGAAACAAGCATCAATAAACAACATGGGTCGACATCCTGACAAGAAGCCTGTAATGCTACAACCATAAGCTACAAAAAGTTGGCAGAACTTGCCATCCACATTCGAAGTCCACACTGCCCTAGTGTTTGGAATCGATTGTATAAGTCGTTCACACATCCACGGCACTAAGTGATACGTCATCGGTATTGGCCCACTTATCAATTTCCGGGCGCGTTCCTTAGTCCTCCATCCCTGCGAGTATGTTAGGGGACTATGGAACGCTAACTCAAAGTCCTTGCAAATGCTCCTCGGGAGGAGGTCAGGCTGCACAAGTAGTTTGTCCTTGAAAATCATACCCATCTCTTTTGCCCTGAAATTTGGTTTGAATGAAGCCGTGTCGTGTGCAGTGTGCAAATGTTCGTTGTTCAGCTTGATCACTCTAATAAGTTCAGACTTGCCTTGCGCCCTAGCCATTAGCTTCCATGGACAACCATCAATGACCCAAACCAACCTATAATATGCACGACTATTGTCCAAATACTTGAATGTGAACTTGTTCAATGCAGAAAATAGAATAACAGCCTTCTTAAAGAGGCTGGGGTTGTCAAACAGTTGGCCGTCCCCAGTTAGGATGTCTTCACCTCGTTTTTGCGAGTATGGCACCAAACCCATTTCATGGCACATAGCCAAGCTACCTTCACTACGCGAACAACGTCCTCCAGCAGCTGTGGAGGGGCTGGTACTTAACAAGTTCGACTCCCTACAAAAGGAAATCAAAGAAAAAACGTCAATGGAAGACAATAATAAACATGTGAAAATCTTACTATATCACAACATTGACGAAATAATTTGTAGCGTACATACCTGCTGCTTATGTTGCCAGGCAAATGGATAACAGTCTCTTCTTCTACATAAATGTCAACCTTATCATCATTTAGATGGAACAACATAGCAACACCATCTTCATCCCTAATACGCAAATGCTTTGACTTGTCCCTAGAAGTACTATAAAATAAAGTCTTCCCATCGTGGCTAATATCCATTCGGGAGCAAACTTTTGTAACTAACTCGTCAAATGATATGCCCTCTTCGATGACTGTGACTTCAGAAACACCACCCGAATATTTTCCTAACACACCATCTGCATTCACCATGCGCTCACCACCGGAATAACAAAAGCACATCAACTTCTTATGAGGAGTCGTCGACATGGCTGCACAACCATATTCCGGTTTCTTTATACAAGTACTACACAATTGATAGTCAATGAAATGATAGAAGGTTTTTTATGGATGAATGTTAATTTGACATAAATTTGGAACTTATTACATAAACTCAGTACTTAATATAGTTCTACCACTAGAGCTGCAGTAAACTCTGGCAAAAATTACGTGGCATAGGAACCTAGGAAGAGTAGACTATAATTCCCAAGTAAAGCTTCACATTCAGACAACTGGACCTACAGTCAACTCTAGCAAATCCGGTAGGGTTTCACACAATTGAATTACAAGAAATGAACCCAATCACTTAGCCTTGTGTTGCTAATACATGTTCACATAAACCATGTCAAAAGTGAGCAACTGATTACTCCTACTCTTGAATACTATATAGAGCACATGCAAAGAAATTCTGTTTACAATTAAGACAACAAATTGAGGCGGTCTATTTCCCCACTTTTCCAACCCTTCTTCACTTTGTATCAATCGTTATTGAAGTAATTGACCTTGAAGGCAACCAAGATTCTTTAGTTGGAATTTCTGGGCATAGTAGTCTTTCAATTGAGCTGCGCAAGATACTAACAATTGCAGTCGACCTTGTTTTCAATCCATCCATAATGTTCATGGATGAGGCTACATCAGGTTTATTTGCTAAAGCAACGACAATAGTCATGCACACCGCGGATAATGTAGTTGAACTATTCATCAACCAAGCATTAATACTTATCAGGCATTTGACGAAGTAAGATACGGATCCACCAAAGCAAATTTAAGGTTATATAGCTTAAACCATCCGGAAACCTGTGATGAACATATTGCAGTTGACAAACATTCCCTCCCATTTCTGCCCAACACATAATTGGATTATTCAACCTGATTATAGCATAGGGTATAATGCATCCAAGTGCCTATACTCAGTTGCAGAGAACCAGGAGGATTCAACCATTGTAATACGTATGCCACCCATGATTAGTTAAACAAATATCAAGTTTCTTTCATTTCACCAGCTGGTACTTAAAAATGTAGATGATGGTCACCAACTAGTGTGTGTCCTCATATCTTTTTGTTTTCCAAGACTACAATA
Source organism: Rhododendron griersonianum (assembly GCA_018127125.1). NCBI lineage: Eukaryota > Viridiplantae > Streptophyta > Magnoliopsida > Ericales > Ericaceae > Rhododendron > Rhododendron griersonianum. Next base: position 33,037,489 of record CM030789.1, read on the forward strand.
GCATGTAGTCTTTGTGTAGACAATACATGTACATCCCACTGCACAGAGGACTACCCATTTTTTTAAACCTTTTCACATAAATGTTTGTACCATTACTTGAATGGTACAAGAAACAAGGTTTTATCTAAGCAATATATTTAATGCCTACACTTCATTCTAATGCAAAGGGGAGGACAAATTGAAATGCCACCAAAAGAAAATATATATAATACAGAAATTCACTACTTCATATTTTCTTCACATATTACATCCCTATTACATATAACAACCATCTTAATTGTCTCCACAATCACATTTTATAACATGTTCTACTTACAAAAAGGAACCACCTACTAGTCCCGCTTTCCAAGCCTCCAAAACCAAAGCATACGACCCTTCGTTCAACGACGCCATCCCATGTACTTTTTCTCAAACCCACGTCCAGTTGAGATAATAGCAACAATGATGACAACCAAAATGGAACATGCAACCCACGCTACCCACATCATTCCCGTGGTTTTCCACACCTTCGCCTCCAAATCATTAATCTTTTTCTCAAATTCTTCCATCTTTCTCTCATACTCCTTACATTTCATCTCTTGTTCCTTGCACTTAAATTCACTTACTTCCATGTTGCTATCATATTCCACCATCATTCTCTCATATTCCTCAATACGTTTGTTGAGTGATCTTGTGTCCCTTTCAACTCGGCGATCCACTTTCTCATCGTCACCTATCTCACCATCCAACCAATCGAAGTAGTTGCAGTGTTGACCATTCCTCTTTGGTGCACCAGGAACCCAAAAAGGGCAGCCAAAGAACCTCCTACCCGGATTTTTATTAGTCCACGAGGTGTGCACTACCGCTTCCTTGCCATGGTTGCAAAGTCGTATCCTCAAAGGACTTGGAGTACCACTACTTGAACTAGACGCCATGACTCCCCTACCATTACAAAAATGTCTAGGCATAAGAATAATCTAATTATTGGAGTTCCAAACAATATTCCAACTAAAGTAATAATATTATTATAAGAGTGAAACTATGCAAGTAAAGTCAATAAACATGGCTTCTTCCTTCAGTGGAGTACCAGTATAATCTAAATATCTACCTAATAAAACATGATGGTGTGGACTCGATGCAAACACAATTTGTTACAATGACTGACATTCATTTGATCCAAGAGTTGATAAGCTTTGTCCTCTTTTCATTAAAGTGGCCATAGTTTGAAACTTAATTACAAAACTGGCATTAAATCCAAGTCCCCCAATTTGGGCCCCAAATCCTACAGACAGCCTTTTTTTCTCTCACAAACAGTGTACTCTCCCTTCCGATATCAGTGACTGTACAGTGACGTACCACCACTGTTCCCCCCTTTTCAAAAGTCAAGTTTTTTCGGGTTTCAATGGTTGGATATGAGTTTTCTGTTTCAATGCAACTTACCAAAAAACTATTCAGTGATGATTTCAATGCAGGTTGGCAGAGCTTCTCTCTCTAGCCTAGAGAGAGAAAGCTCCCTTGGCCCGGTCATCCAGCCGGCTGCCAACTCCGGCCAACCACAGCAGCAACATCAGGGAAGTCACAAGGGCAAGGGATCCTCTCTCCTTAGAGAGTCTCTCCTCCACCGCCCTCCACAGCCGGCAGCCTCGGGCCGTATCTCCACCAACGCCCTTCCACAGCCGGCAGCCCTCGGGCCGCCGCTCCGGCCAGATCTGGTTCGGTTGACCTCACTAGCTGGCCTCGATCAGGTCCGCCCTTCACGGGTCCAGTCGCCAGTCGCTGTGGCTCAACAGCCGTAGCTCTGGACCCTCGATCAGGTCGCTGTGGCTCAACAGCTGCAGCCGGCCACCTCTGGTCCGGCCTTCACAGGCGCCCTTCACCGCGGGTCACCACGCCGTTTTGCCGGTCGTCGGTTGGTCCAAACTCAGATCCATTGGTCAACGGTCGGTCAGCAGCGAACAGGCTTTTTTGGGCTCAACAGCCGCTGGCTGCCGGAGTCAGTCCGGCCGTCAGTCCAGCCGCCGGCCTTTTGGGCTCAACGGCACGGGCACCGGCCCTTTCATCGGACAGTCCTTTTCAGCTTGGGCCGTAAGCCAGCCACCCATTCGGCTGTCTCAGTCCATGCGGTGGACGGTTCAACCGCCCGGGCTGCCGTCCAAACCCATTCCGGTGGCCACCCCCCTATCCGGTGGCTGCCCCGTTAACAGCAGCAGCAGCCCGGTCTCTGGTCTGGACAGATCTGGGCCACTCTAAGCAGGCAAGCCGTCAAGCACAGCCTGCCTTCAGCCCGGGCAGCAAGCAGTCATCGCGCCTATCGTTATTCAATATGCGCTTTGCACTTTTTTGTCTATTGTCAATCTGTTTATTGTTTGTTCGGCGACCCCCGATAGGCGGTCATCTGTTGGACTGAAATCGGGGGTTAGGCTCTTGGTCGAGCCTTTTATGTTTTCCATAGTATGTATTGCGAGGACTGCGAGGGCCTCTAACTTACCTTATACCGACGGTTGGTGTCGGGTATTTACTGCTATTGCCACGCCCGTGTCTAGGTTCCCCGTTGAACTTTCTATTCCTTGGGATAGTTTGTTCGGCGGGGGCAAGAACACGGGCAACCCATGTAGCCACTTGGCGCTCTTTATATTTTTTCTTTGTCTTACCTGGGGTATGCCCCTTGTAGGCTGTACATTCGGTTAACCTCTTTTATATTTCAAGCTAACCGCCCTAGGGCATTACCCAAAAAAAAATGCAGGTTGGCAAAATAGGAAAAAAGGTTTGGATAATTTTCATTTCAATACAACTTAGCAAGAGGCATTGTGCATTGTGAGGGAAAAAGGGAAGTGCTCTTGGGATCTCCGACCACCAACTTGTCAGTCCATTCTCCTCTATCACCACCACCAGTTCGTAGAGGCCCTCACCGCAACTCATTTGCGACTGATATATGGCCCTTTTGGCCATCTTCCCTCTCTGCTTTTGTTCACGGTTCATACCTAGCTGAGAAGGCATGCTTTTGCCTACAACGTATTTGTGAAAATGCATGTTCAGGATATTCAAACAGAGGGGAGGGAAATTATACATTTCCAAACTCTACACTCAATTTCATCCCTATTTGTTCCAATGTCCATCCTACTTTTTCCAATTGCACACCAATTTCTAAATGTTTGCATACATTACAATAGAAGAGTAAGCCCAAACTAGGATATTTCAAAACCCAAAATCTGTTTCAGTTCAATAAAACACATGTCAAATCAAATGATGTCACTCACTAAAGCTGAATAAAATAAAACTATCATGATTTAAGCTTCAGCATGATTTTTTTCCCCCAACTGGACAACAAGATTTTTACCTTTTCATAATGGGAACACGCTCAACATGCCCTAATTTCTTCTAAACTACAGATTGCAGTGTCCTTTTCCCAAACTTAATCAAATACCTACCAGAGTTTTGGGGTTGTAGGTCTTATGTGAATATGGACCACATACATGTTCTGTACAGACAAAATCACCTAAACATAAAGATCAAAACTATATGCCAACCATGGAAACCATAAACTCTGTTCAGATCAGGAGGTTTTTTGGTTGCAGGTGAAATGTGAATATGGACCACATACATATTCTGTAAGGACAAAACCACCTAATCATAAAGATCAAAACTCTATACCAACCATGGAAACCATAAACTCTGTTCAGATCAGGTGGTTATCACATATTTGTAAACAAACCCACATGCTAAACAACAAGATGAACTAAACAGAGAGTACAAAATAACAAACTGAAACACAGTGACCTAAATATGGGCATAATACATCAAACTCACCAACTCGACCAAAGTAGTTTCTGTCAAACCTTCAATCAAGGTTCACACAACAATGTTGGCCAAAATCTGCATAAAACAACCAAAAATTTGACTCAATGTCCGGATACTACGAGTCAGTGTGTGTGACAGAGAGAGGGGGGGTTTAGAGTGAGGTTTTGTTCGATTTTCAAAGAACACACACAGCACACACGCAGCAGAAAGAGAGCGAGAGAGAGGGGGGGGGGTTGGGGTGAGATTTTGTTCGATTTTCAGACAACACACACAGCACACACACGCAGCAGAGAGAGAGCGAGAGAGAGAGAGAGGGGGGGTTTGGAGTGAGGTTTTGTTCAGTTTTCAGAGAACACACAGCACACACACGCAGCAGAGAGAGAGAGAGAGAGAGAGCTACCTGGAGAGAGAGGGTCCAGAGCTGAGCGGAGGAGAGGCTTGAACGAAGAAAGCGATGGATTTGGGAGGGAATGACTATTAGGGCATTTTACAGTTAATATATGGGAGGGTATAATTGTCAATTCAACCAGGCCTACCATGTTTTGGTGAATATTTCCTCTCATGTCATTCCCATGGTGATTTTGAGAGTTCATACCATGGCATGGTCATTATTTCCGGTCCACACCGCCTGTGGGTAATTTTCCCCTTTAAATTTTGGATCAAATTACCCCTTAAAAACTCACTTTATTACTTTAGGTAGTCACTTTTACAATGTTTACTGCATCAGTCTCTCTATCCGAAAATTATCCCAATAAAATATTGTGTTTTTATAATTTCTTTTTTATTGAATCCACTATTTTTTTTCCTCTCTTCTGTATATTCTTGTCAAATTGCTTCCCTCAGAAAATAGAGCATCCAACCAAAATACCATCTCCGCTAATTATTTCATCGCATCAATTTTCCACCATACAAAGAGTGGTCACTGGAAACCCCAACAAACAATCAAAATGAAGCAGTTGTACAAATCTAAACCTTTCTCCAGAAATTCAAATATTAATCGTAATAGGGGTAACAATCTTTGGGTTTATGTGCTTGTGGGTGGGTGGAAGATAGATGGTGATCTCCAATAATGGAGCAGAAGCGGGATCCATATTCGTGGATCGGAAGACGACGACGGAAAATTGAAACTTGAACAGAAACTAGCGGTGGAAGATATTGGAACCATTAAACTTGCCTAAATAAATTGCAAAATAATGATGGAGTCAAGACGAGGATTGCGTGACGAAGGGAAATTTGTGCGGAGAATTCAGAAAGATGAAGGAAAGAAAGATTTAGAAGTACAGAAAATTGAATAAAAAACAAATAACAAGTGAACAAATAGTAGCAAATAACAAGTGAACAGTAACTCTTTACTTTTAAAGAGTCACTGTAGCATTGTAAAATACTGAGAGGAAGAAGAGAGGCTGATACAACATGGTTTTTGGGCTTCTCCTTGCCACTTTACCTAAAAAGAGCATTTAAAGAGCCTAATGTGAATGCTCTAATGGTATTACGGTTCAATTCTTGTTGATCTGACAATTGAGCTGCTGATCTTGCACCATGGTTTGTTGCTTCGCTGGGCAGCCTCTATAACATTGAATTGTTTTACCTGACCTGACATCAGATAATTTGAGAAATTAAGATCATGTAACTTTTAACTATAAATGGAAAGGTACAGATCCGGAGAAATTGACACCACAATGTTTATAGCCGCTGTCACATTGAGTTGTTTTAATTGTAGGTAAACACTCAAATTTAAGAGACTTTTAAGTTACTGAAATAGGATCATTCATGCTTGTTTGGTATGAAGGAAGGATATGGGAAATGAAGAGGGAACAGAGAGAAAGGTCCCTTTTGTCGCAAGGTTGATGAGTATACATGGACATGGTAATTGACTAATTGGTAACGGAGGATCTGGGGGTGCATGTTGGTTGGGGTGGGGGCCTATTGTTTTACATTCTGCACACTTTTTTGGCAAAATTGGTACGGTAAAAGTTCCCTCTTCTATTTTGGCATTGAAATCCCTCCTTTAACCTTTAGATTTTGCCATTTTGGTTATTAATTAGTTCTGCAAGGATGTAATTCAGAAGTTTTTTAAATCATCCCTTCTTCTTCCCACTCAGCCAAACAACCAGTACTTCCTTTTTATTTCCGATTTGGACATGGAACTGGGGGATTATCCAAAACAATTCACCTATGAGGATTTGCAACTGCTCACGGATAATTTTGACGTAAAAAATGTAATTGGAAGGACCCAATTTTGCAAAGTTTACCGGGGAAAGATCCCACAAGGTTGCAATGAGATGCAAGAACAAGATGTAACGGTGAAGATTTGGGCGGACACGGTGAACATGAAAGGAGAAGTAATCCATAAGTCTGCAGTTGCTCATAATGTGTTCAGATTTTTTGTAAGTAGCTGAAACGACCTTTTAACTCATATTAGTAACTTTTCTTTCTCTTATGGAAGGTTCTTAATTGGCAAATTAATGACTCGCCCCGCGGGATGAAATCATGTTTCTAACCTATCCTAGTACATCTGGCCATCCGAACTTGGCAAAGTTGATGGGTTACTTACATGATGAAGATCATTTTGATGTTGTTTATGATCTCAAGTCATTGGATACTGTACGCAATTTCATAGCTGAAGGTATTGTTTACTTTCCAAGTGTAGTTTTTCTTGAACACAGTATCACATCCAATACTAAACCAATTATAGGTGTAGTTTTCGATGGTTTTAGAGTAGAAACCGCTTGAATTCTTCCATTGTGGGGAGCTGTTTCGTATTTTTTTGGTCAGTATTCTTGCTATGTCTTCCCCATAAGCTCTAAGTATTGTAGGCTATATAGCCTGTACTTATTATTGACGTTTAATTATACTGCTATTTTTTTCCACTAACAATATGTACATTTTCAGGGACTTTTACATGGATATGACAGAATCAAGGTAATATTTCAACTTGCACGTCTGCTCGAATCTTTGATTCGGAACTTTTCTGCCGCTCATATAATGGTTGATCAGATTGATGTGGTGTCTTTCTTCTATTACTGCCTTTTGGCATTTAAACTTTGTATTGGCTTTGGCACCTTACTTTCATGTAATTTTTATATTCGTAGGACTTGAACCATTTCTTGTTTGAGTTCGGTATGCTAACTGGTGGGATGATTGGTATGAAGGATCAAGGTTCATCCTTATATCCTTTTGGAGCTTACGGCTACACCGATCCAGTTCTTAGGATGTTAGGTAAATATGCAAACTCAAACTTCTCAGAAAGCTTGATTAGATTTTCATGATTACCCTATTCTCTTCTTTCAGTTCCCCCCCAATGAGGGTTAGTTTGTGAAAATCTTAATACTTTTCTTCTTTTTGACTTTGCAACGAGGACTAATGTTTTGGGACGACCCAAAATAGAATCGTGGACCAACAATATAGAACGGAGTGTGTATTAGTTTTGTTTGCCAAACTGTAGAAGTTATAGTGACTACACGTTCTTCAGTCTTCACTGAGGAGTGAAAAATGAGGAAAGATGAAACAAAAAGGAAGGGTAGGATGAAAGATGATTGTTAAATCAGCTTCTTTTTTTTCACATTTCCATGCTCTTCTTGACAGTTATGTTCAATGCTACTTTTATCAATATTTGAAAGGCGTAAAATATAGACCTCCGACCATAGCTTAGAAAACATTGTTGATGCCATTTCTATTTATGGTGCTAAGCTTGACTTTCCATAGTCTTGTCTTTTTCTCATGCTATTTTATTGACCATGGGTTAACATGAAGTTGGGTGCTGCGGCTGCTGCCTGGCCTCCTAGCTTAAATTGTCATCCTAGATTCAAGGAGTTTGTGTTACATAATTTCTTTGGTGGGAGGTTCGACTTATCCTCACCTTGGAGAAACTAGTGTGGTCTGAGAACTACATGGAGACCATAGCTTGGATTGTGAAGGTTTGAAAAATAGAAAATTGTTTCGTTCTGTACGAGTGCATGTAATTGTTTGCAAAACCAAATTTGCAAAATGAAATGAAAGCCTTTGGCAGTTGCCTGATCAATCACAGATTATGTGGCCCTACTAGAACTCTTAAGATATCATTTATGGGATACTTTAATCTGATTGGACTTCATGGCTTGTGAGCTGATAGACAAAATGTTCATTGCAAACCGAGCTTCTTGCTGTTCCATCTTTTAAGCAACTGCATCTCCCCTCTTGAGAAATTGTTTTGCACATCATGTTAGCATCTTTGTTCATTTATTTTTTTCTTAGTGAAAATCGTTGAGAATATTCTTTGTAGGTGTCTAGACGGATAGAACCAATGTCTTTGCATTCGGCGTGGTACTCCTAGAGCTTTTGTGTAAATGTGCTGTTGATGGGTTAGTTTGTCGGGAAAACAGCACTATCCCTAATTTTTGGTACGGCAAGAATTGGGTTTGAAGAACTAATAATGAGCTTTATGAAAACAGCTCCGATTTACCTTAAACTTTCAGCGAGATCACACTTTGAAAAGTAATTTCTTTTATAATTTTCAAATGGTGATGCTAAACTTTTACAGCAAGCAAATCAATGTGTTGTCCTTGTTTCAAAATTAAACATGTTGTATTTCTATCGACACCAAGGTCAGTTCGTTTATTACTACGTACCAGATTTGCAAGGGCAAATTTCACTTACCTCCCCTGAGGTTTCTGACAATTACAGACACCTCCCCTCAGGTTTCTAAAATTGCACTTACCTCCCCTCTGCTTTAGTTGTCAGCTGCAGATTCCCCCATCCGTTAGTTGACCGTCACTAAGTATGACGGAAATTGCTGACATCATCCATTACATCTATGATACTACCCATTTTACCCTTGAGTCAGCAATTTTGCTTAAGCCATTTCAAAATATAATTTAATATAAAATTACTTTTATCTTCAAACTAACCAATACTAAGTTTTGATGAAGTTTTAGGAAAAATTTTAAACTTTTTTTTTTAAGCCATTGCATTTGTATAATGTAAAAAAGAATTAGTTTCCCTTTCTCTTTAATGAAACTTCAAGATTTTTGTAAATACCCATATCTTTATTTGTATTTACTTATAAATATATATATATATATATATATATGTTAATTGAAATTGTTGTCCTAAATATTTTTTTCTTATATACTAATTTAATGTTTAGCTAGTGAATACATGTTATAAATAATTAATTACTCCTCTAAACTAAATCAATTGTCTAGCTAATAAATATTGAAAAAATTAGTTATAATGTTATCTTCCATGCTACATATCCATAAATACATTTGTATGTTAAATTAAACACATATCGACATTTGGTTTTAAACATGCATGTATAAATATTTTTTTTAAAGCTTCAAAAAAATTCTGAATTTTTATTAAGCCACATACATACGAGGCATAAACACAAAGAAATTAGAGTCCCTTTACTTTTTATAATACTTCACATTTTTTTTTGGCAAAGAATAAAAAAATCTCAAATATATAGCTTCATATTAAAATAATTATATTTTGCAACCCTATACCGCCTTTTTTTACACCCCCAAAAAAACATGTTAACATTTTAGCCAAAAATTCCTTTTTCTCCCATGGAAATTTTTTTCTTGAACTTTTGGAATTTCTAAGCCACATATTCATTGAATAATGAACCTTCAAACACTTTACATTAACATTGATAAAAAAAACTTTATTACGAAAATGAACTCAAAAAAACTATGCTAAATTTTTTTTCTTTGCATATTGGCTAAAACAAATGAGTACTACTATTGGTACCGATGGGGTCAGTACCGAAATCGTAGGGACGGCCAAACCGAGCAGTCCAAAAATTCTATAAGCAGTCTAAAAATTCTAAAAAAAAAAAAACGAGGGGGCCTACGCGAGAATCAACGGCATTCGAGGAGCACCCTACACACCTTGGATGCCGTTGATTCTCGCGCAGGCCCCCTCGTTTTTTTTTTTTAGAATTTCTAGACTGCTCGGATTGGCCGTCCAGTGGCTAGAGACGGTCCGGCGCGGCCGTTCCTACTATTTGAGTACCGACCCCGTCGGTACCAATATCATTTTCGAAAACAAACCATGCTTTATAGATGAAGGACTTTACTATCAAGTTTTTGAAATTACACTTATCAATTAAGTTATGTATATTAGTTCAACGTATTTTTTAAAATTCAGGGTGTTTTGGGTTACTTTACGCACATCATAATTAATTTGGGTTACAACACTTTAATTCAATATTCAATCAACTTTCTTTGTGTTGTATGGGTTACAACACTTTAGTTCAATGTTCAATCAACTTTCTTTGTGTTGTACTAAAAAGGAAAAAAATAGAAGTGAAAGCAATTACAAAAAAAAATAACTATTTTTTTCGGGAGGTATCTAATATTATTATAAACCTCAGGGGAGGTATATAAAGGGGTAGAAATGGAAATTCACACTTTCTGTTAACAGAAGTTAGCCAACAAGACTGACAGGGGAGGTAAGTGCAATTTCAGAAACGTGAGGGGAGGTGTCTGTAATTGTCAGAAACCTCAGGGGAGGTAAGTGAAATTTACCCTATTTGCAATTATATTTTGAACTATTAAGCAAGGTCAGTGGATATTGAAACTCAACTCATAATTGATCATGTTGAAAAATTTCATAACCCTTGGACTTAAATTCCATTTAGAAAAGTATTTTGTGATTAAGCCTTTGTTTAGGATATACTAAAACAACAAACTCTCCAGTTCACACAGGTTCCAAGGTTACATTTTGGGCAAATCACATTGTTTAGGCCTATAAGGTTTGTAAATTCCTTTCCTATCTTTCTGGTTTCCCAATTAAACGAGAATTGATTTGTACTAGCAAGTAACCTCCATGATTTTCCATTGTTGAAAAGTAACTTGATTTTCATTGTTGAACATGTTTTGGTGTTTGACTTGTTTAAGAATTAATCATTCCCCCCAATCATACTGCGAGAGTAAGGAAAAACAAAGCATGACAATAATTACTATATTCATCCAAGTCTAATAGTGCCTATCACTTTTTTTTACAAGGCTTGACTGGGAGCAGACACTAAAGATTCTAAGGAAATTGCACAGGCGCTATAGTATCTATACGATGCGAACTTCGTGATTGGAGACCTTAAATCTCCAAACGTTTTACTGAACAAGGTAATGGAATATAGTGTTTCCATCTTTAGACTTTAGTGTTGACGAATTATCTCTATGACTTACAATGTCATCATGCTTGCAAGCAGACCTCCGAGCCAAAGCTCTGCAACTTTGGAACTGCAAGACAAATAGGAAGTGTACCCGAATTTATGGACCCAAACATAGACCTCCAAGCCAAAGCTCTACGACTTTGGAACTGCAGGACAAATAGAAAGTGTACCCGGATTTATGGACCCAACATAAATCTGCGATTTTGGAACTGCAGGACAAATAGGAAGTGTACTTTCGGCTACTACCTCGAATTTATGGATCCAACATCTGAAGGTTAGAGTGTATTCTGCATTATACAACTTATATGTTAACCCAATAACATCTAAACTTGAAAATACTAATGAAATGACATAAAATGTCCATATGGATTAATAGAAAAGAAACTAAAGTGTACTATTGATTGTCCTCGCCCTCCCTCCTTCCAATTGTTAACTTTTAGCAACATACGTTTCTCTAGACCCACTCTATGAGGCCGAATAAACTGAAGAGGATGTCTCAAACATCACTAACCTACACAAAACCAGCACAACTCTACTAATGGGAAAAACATGATTTCTGCTTTGTTTGGTTTGATATTTGTAAAGTTTTTTGAAAAATAGTAGGGGTAATAAGTGGAGAGAGATAGAGAGAGAAATGTTAGAAATAGGGGGAATCTAGGGGGAATTTTTTGAAAAATACTTTTTAAAAAGGAAAGAGAACAAGGCAGAAGTTACCTGAACCTACATGCCTTCGTATATTCCAGACCTTTCTTCGTGATAATTTTGTACCGCGGCTCAACTTTCTTGAATTGGAAACTTTAGGGAAAAACCAAGATGACAGTTAGCTAATTATGGCAAGTTAAGAGTAGAAGGAATCACATTGTACCAACATAAGAAACTAAACAAAAGGAGCAAAAGAAATCAGTCATTAGCACTTAAAACTTTTCTTTGCAAGTTGAGAAATAGGTGATGGACTAATGGGTCACACTCAGGTTAGTTTTCCCTCGGATCTACCTCGGGGACAGGGGTTGGGCTAGTGGTTGAGGAGAGGGGAGAGATAGACTCCTCCAAGGAAAACCCTAGCACAAGAAAAGTTTAGAGAGAGAGATACGCTTTATAACTCAAGGGTCGATCTCTTATATATAGTCCACCTACTTCTTCAATTCATAAGTAGGACTGAATTCATCCAAAGGCTATAATAAAACTTCCAAAATACTCCTAAAAAATGCCTTGGATGCTCTAAACATTTTACGAACAGCAAGACTCTTCTAGTGTCCTCAAAGAATCATTCTTATTTTAAAATCTTTTAGAATTCTCAAATTTTCTCACAGGTTCCACATTCTTGTAGAGTGTTCATAATAATATGAAAGAGAGATATTTTATCCCATAACGAAGATATATGTAAACTTTGTTAAAACTTTCGAAAGTGTAGAATAGAAAGTTTATTTTGAATTTTTTTGGTAGCTGTTAGTTCTCAAGCTCTTGACTCATATTTTTGCTTATTCATGAGCTTTTGGTCCACCCAAAAACATAAGTAATTCCTTAAGAATATTTTTCATTTCTTTATAGTTTAAACACAACAGAGATGACGTTCACACCTTTCTCCACACACAAAAAAAAACACGTTCTTGAATTCTTAGCAATTTCTTAATAAAATCAGGAAATTCATGCAGTGCATTATGGAGTAAATTATATTGACCTCCCTAAGATTTTTGACAATTAAAGAGATCTCCCCCTAAGTTTTTTAAAATACACTGACCTCCTTTACTTTATCTACCATTAGAATGTCTTCAGTGGCATAATCAAAATTAAAAAATTTCTAAAGTGAGCAATGTTGCTCCAATTGGTATAACCAAAACTTAGCAACTCCCTTAACCAATAACCAAATTTTGGTCTTTAGATAACAGTGGAAATTATTTTATCATGATGGAGTCTTTTAAATAAAAACAAAAATTAAAATCCTTAAATATAAGAAAACATTCTAGGTAGTGGGACGTTATCCAAGTCGCGTTCGGATTTGTCCGGCCATGAGGACCCGGGAAGGGTAATTTGGCCTTGCTCCAGTAAACCGTTGACAGACGTGCTATCTGCAGTGTTTCCTTTCATTTAAAAAAGGGAAAATTGCTGATCAGTGGAAGGAGGGGCAAATATTGCCCACCTCATGGACTACTTTTTAGGAATTCTTAAGTGATGAGAAGGAGAAAAATAATTCCCCATACATGGGAATCAAAACATATATGGACAAAATTACCCCTTTGTTCCAAGCCGACGTCGTTCATGTCTCCCAGGGAGTCTTCCCGCTTCCCCAGTCCCCTCCCCACTGAAGCAAACCCTTCTGCTCCACAGGAACGTAAACACCATCACCTCCTCCCTAGGGTTTGCTCCCCCTTCATCTCGTCTGTGCTCTCCATCATCTCGTCTGTGCTCTCCATCGTCTGTGCTTTCCATCATCTCCTCTGTGCTCTCCATCATCTCCTCTGTGCTCGTCTGGTCCGAAATAACCCCGGTGATACAACCGCATCTGCTCCTCACTCCAACGCTCGCTCCCTTCCACCAGGTTTCCCCATCTCTCTCTCTCATAAATTTTAATTTTTTGTTGATTATTGGGCAATATTTGTATAAGATAATGGCTGGTTCCTCTCATATGTGTTTATTCTACAGTATTTCACCATTGTTTTTCATCATCTTATTATTATTGTTTGTCCGATATTCAGAATTTTTTTATGTATTAATTGATGGGGATCTCAATTGTCTCTGTGTGTGGGTTGATCTTGTTGAAGGGAAATGGTTGATCTTTATGCTCAGATCTTTTACGTGTTACTAGATTTCTGTAAGAAACCTGATTTTGAAATGGTTGAAATTAGATACCCCACATCCTTTGTTATTCTTTGGCCTTTTGTAAAGGTCGGTGCTATTATTTTGGTAAAAAAAATAAACCACTTCCATGTCTATTTTTTTGTATTTTTTGGCACACATCAAGAACCTAGTGAATCAACCTTTAAATTGATACGAGAACAATCGGAAAAAATCAGAATAGCAATGCTTCTGAATTGAATATTGAATTCGCGTAAACATTCCCTGCAAAGCCTCTCCACTCTTTTACTCAAACGCTCATCAAATTATTTTTATACTGAATACTTCTTTACTGATTTTGCAGTCCAGTCGAGATGGACAACTGTTTATTTTCCCCTTATCTCGTTCCTAATGTTGAAGTCTATTTCATGGGTTTCAATTTTACGACTGCCCTTTACTGAAACTTGTGCTTAAATCTAAATTTATCCATTCCTAATCCTTTTGCTCAAATGTAAGGAAAAGTTTGAATAGTGGCTGTATATGGGCTATGAAATCCAGATAACTTAATACGTCAGTATTACAGGGGTAAAATCTTCTATTAACATCATGGGGTCTGAAGATTCTGGATTTAGGAACTGGGTTTTTATTGCACTGGACAAGCATCACAGAACTGCAACAATTGTTAGGGGTACTAGTCTACATCGTTAAGTAAGGGAAAGGTTTCTAATTAGCATAACATGTCACTTAAGCTGCATTTGGATCTAATTGGATTGAAGGATTTTTTAGCGGGAAACGAAAAGGTGAAGGATTTTTCCCTTTCATTTTCTTTTGCATCGTTTTATCCCTCCTCAAATGCTTGATCCAAATACATCCTAACGTTCAAAGCATAGGATGCTAACAATGCAAAGTAGTCCAGGTCCCAGGATGATAACCGTGAATACAAAACATATAGTGACTAGTGAACAATGGGCCATTATCACCTTTTCACGAGAAGCACATGTATGAAAATGATGGACACATATTTTCCTGATCACTAAAATATACTGATTGTTTCCCTGACAAGTGACAAGGCTTGAACACTCTGCCCGCCAGGCAGTATTAAGCAATACAACTCAGAATAGAACTACATGGGTCAAATTCAACGTTCCATTGAATGTATGCTCTACACTTTTTTTTTTTAGATTTGTAAAAACAAAGACACATTATGTTTGGCTTGATATTGATGATCCAATGGAGAGTTGTGTAACTTGTGTTCCATTTAAGAAATTTCATTCCGCTTGTCCTTTTCTTTCTTTCATTGTTCCATTGCTCTTGATAATTTGAGAAGGATTCAGCTTTTGTGTTTTTACAGCGCAAGTTATTGTGATGTCGACAAAAATGGAGTACGACACGTGGTGTTGTGCCGTGTCATATTGGGGAAAGTGGAACTTGTTCGTCATGGATCTGAACAATGTCATCCCAGTAGTGAAAACTTTGATAGTGAAGTTGATGATCTGGAAAATCCTAATCATTATATTGTTCGGAACATGAATGTGGGTATACATATCTATCCAGAATATGTTGTCAGTTTCAAGATATCCCACAGTGCTGAAGGTGCGACTTGATTCCTTAATGCTGCTATTTTGATGGTTAATTGTTCTTTTTATGATCCGAGGAATTGAAAACTTTTGGTCCACCTTTTGATATTCGGACATGAGACTTCTCTTAGGACCACCAGTTATGTTCGCTTGAGGTAGCGCAAGTGGTTTATTTGATAGTTAGTTGGAAGATTCAGATTTCTCCTCATGAAAAGATCTTCTACATCTTCTTTTGTCCGTATAGTGTTGGCACATTGACAATTAATGCATTTTTATGGATAACTCCAACTTAGCTCTTGTAATTTGTTGTACTGTGTTGACTATTGAGTCAGTGAACACTCATGTAAAGGAGGTGTGTGAAATGTGAATCTAGCATTGTTATTCATGAATCTAGTACGGAGTAATTTTTTCAAGATATCTATAACTATTGGAGAGTATAACTTTCTCAATGTTGTTACAGGTGCTATCATTGGGAAAGAAAGCAGGTTTGATATTCATGGGGTTACTTCTTGTCAGGAACATCATCACCTTCAACTCCAGTTAGATTCAGCTTCAGTTGTTTCACTAAGTGTTCTTAAGCTTTAGGAGTCTCATAAATTGTATTTCTTTCCTAATTTTATGTACTGGGCAGCCAGGTTTCTGTGGGTATGTGATTTGATAATTTTCATGGTTTTACAGAAAGAGAAATAGGATACACCAAAAGAAAAAGGTTCCAAACCTATCTTGTGGAGGCGGGAGTATGGAGATCGTCGAGAGGCAAAAGGAGGAATACTAAGATACCCACTAAGGTCAGAGTTGTGATCTTTTGTTAGAATACAATCTGCCTATCTAGTTATATTTACATATTTGATTTGTTATGAAGCAAAGAACTTTACGTAGCAGCCTCCGTTTGAAAACACTTGTTGATAGGCTGAATTCGGTTCAGGTTGGTGAGGTTATTGGTGATTTGGGAGTTGAGGATCCTGAGCTTGCTATCGAATTGTTTTATTTGCTTAAGAATGAGCATGGGTTGAGGAAGTGCTCATAACTGGTCCGTATACCTAGCTATCACTACAAGAAAAATGGGTATTATTCTACTGTCTTTAGGTCACTTTCTAGTGAAATGTCCTTATGAATTTTGTTTGTTGTTATTGTATGACATTTGTTTCTTTGCTCTGAGTTATGTGCAATAGTAATATTTAAGGATAGAGCTTTAGTTTTTGTAGAATTGTGTGAATTTGGGAATAGAACTCCCTATGCAAGTGAAAAATATCGAGCTATGTGAAAAAGGGAATACCCGGCAGTTTGTTTCCAGTGTTTTTGCAAAACCCCACTAAAGTGACTGTAGTGGAGCAGATCTCTACCCTGAAATTACACTATCAATGAACTCATTCTTTATAAGTTAGTTCTTAGACTTTCTTTTACTTTTTTTGCTCGGCAAAAGGAAATTTTTTATTGAGCTCGACAATGGTACATCGAGAGAGGAGGCCACTTAGGTCCCACCCCAAAAAAGGAGCAAGAGACCAAATGGCAAAAGGGAAACGAACTACAAAAAAAAGAGAGGGGCACTTCCAACAAGTCAGTTGGAGGTGCAAAACTTAGAAATCACAACGCTCCCAAGATTAGTGGTTTAATCCTCCTATATATATAAAGTAGATAGGTAAATTGCTGAGAGATGATTTAATCTGAGTTAGTTTACCCCCTTTGGTCGTGCGCCTCCCTTTCCATGTTGAAAGTTTCTGCTTTATCCTATCCACAATAGGCTGCCATGTACTAATTCTTCTTGGGCTTGCACCTAGAGGAAGTTCAAGGTACTTCAGAGGAAGTTTGTTCCTACCCGGTTTAGACAACGTACGTAGGAAGAGGTCTCTTGCCATTGCTGGGATCAAGGATGGTGTGGGTCTTGAGAATCGAGGACCACCGACATACGGTATGTACACTAAACCCTAGGTTTCTACTTCGATCGATCAAGGATGGTGTGGTTTTTGATTAAGTTATTCAGTCAATGCATTTGTTTAAACAATAACCCTTTTTTGGATTGTTTAAGATTAGTGTATTTTCCCATTGTTTAACAGCTCGGTGACCCACCAAACCAACTTAGTGTCTGAGTTATTGTTTATTGCTTCCTTATACACCATTAACACAATATCTTCTTTGTTTATTGCATGAAGAATATTGATGGCCGAATCAGTGATTGTTAAATGAGTGATTGCTTAATGATTATTGCACAACTGTTTTCACCATTAGCCCAATTTATTTCACTTTTTTGGTTGTCCAATTTTTTTCATGTTTGTTCATTTTGGGCCAAATTTTTTTTGACCTTTTGATTCGTCTCACTCAGAAAAGTAAATTTTTTTTTTACTTTTAGCCAAATATTTTGAACAAGGACCACTTTTGGGGAAAAGGAAAAGAGGAAAACATGGCAGTGGTTCCTTGAATTGATTGGGGAAGACCTTGATATTGTGAACTCACATATGGATGGACTTTTATGAGTGATAAACAGAAAGGACTGATTGATGCAGTTAGTGCTCTTTTCCCAAATGCTTCACATAGATTTTGTGTAAGACACTTGTACAACAACTTCAAGGGTGAGTTCAAAGGTTTGGTCTTGAAGGAAATCTTATGGAAGGCTGCTAGAGCAACCACTATCTCTGCCTTCAAAAATGCTATGGAGGAGATGAACAAAGCTGACCCAAAGGCATACAAATGGTTGTCTGAAAGGCCACCCATTAACTGGAGTAGATCCCATTTCAGCACTTATCCCAAATGTGATATTTTGTTGAACAATTTGTGTGAAAGTTGCAATTCAGCAATTCTAATAGCCAGAGATCAGTCCATAATTTCCATGCTCAAGAGAATTGGGCATATTATTATGGAAATGGTGGTCAAGAGGAGGGATGCAATGGAGAAGTGCAAGGGAGATATTTGTCCCAAAATATTCAAGATAGTGGAGAAGCTTAAAAGTCATGTAGGTGAGTGGATTACAACATATACAGGCAATTCAGTATGAGACAAGCCCACACCAGTTCATTTAATTTTCAATATATGTCATCATAATTTCATTTTCATTATATGTCCATTTTCAGGTTGGGACCACACCAGTCCAAGGACCACTTGGGGCCACAAATGGACTTCAAACCTCAACAGTGGTGAGACAAATTTCTTTTTTTTCAAATTACGTCATGAAGTTTTTTTTTTGATCCGTGTGTGGTTGAGATAGGTCAAGTGAAGTGCTTGAGACAGGGCCAACCCAGTCTTCAATAACAACACAACTGCAAGGCAAGGGCAAAAGGGTGCAGAACAAGATGATGTGGCTAGGGATGCAGTGAACAAGACCTATGTGCTGTTCTTTTTGTGCAAGGGCTGTTTTTTTTTTTTTTTGTGGACTAAGGAATTTGTTCAAGGGCTGTTTTTTTGGGAATGTAGTTAAGCTATGAGAACAAGAACTCTGATGTTTTTTTTGTTTTTTTGTTTCACTTCTGTTTTGGACAAACTATGTGAACAAGTGAAGTGTTATTTCAATCTAGTACAAAGAATGCATTGTATGCTAAGCATATCACCTGCTTAGTAAGGTAACCAATTTAGCTGTTGTGCTAGTCCAACCTAATTGCTATGTTGGTTCTTTCTCTGTGGCACTTGCTTTGTGGTTATAAGTTGGTGGTGGACAGTTACTCATTTAGTTTTGGCATATCCCTAGCAGTCAGTGGCCTAATTCTTGTCAACTCCATCGACTGCTGCTATTTTGTTGATGTTGCTTTCTCTGTTATGGCTGCTATTCTCTTACAGTCCAAAAGATGATGGTATTTTGTTGGAGGATTGATGGGGAAACAATGAAAGCATTCCAAGAGTTGAGAGACAAAGCGAGATCATGTCATATACAATGCCAAAACCAGCAACAACAGAAATATGTATGCAGGTCTACGCCTTGCTGAATCTGTAGCGAACTCAGCTTCAGAATTGCTACCGGCTTTTTGTTGTAAAGATAGAACATCATGTATGTTAAAGCGCAATGGCAGCAGCCGTTCGGTACTCAAATTTATTCATATTAATTAATTTGACATATGAATACCTACCTTTTTTTACCCGTGCCTTGTGAATTTCCTGACAGAACTGAAAACTATGGAAAGACGAGAACCTTAACCTTTGATAGACGATTTTGATTGGAAAATTGTGTTCCATTTTAAAGAGCAACTATGCCCTTAATAGTCTAGGGCATACATTCTTACATAGAGAGCAACAAAAGTTCATACAAGGAGCAACATTTTTTTTGGGTAATGCCCTAGGGCGTTTAGCTTGAAAATAAAAGGGGTTAACCGAATATACAGCCTACAAGGGGCATACCCCAGGTAAGACAAAACAAAAGGAAATGAAAATTATAAAGGCGCCAAGTGGCTACATGGGTTGCCCGTGTCCTTGCCCCCACCGAACAAACTATCCCAAGGAATAGAAAGTTCAACGGGGAATCTGGACACGGCGTACAATCAGAGGCCCTCGAAGTCCTCGCAATACATACATTGGTTGTGTGCAGTAGCAGAAAACTATCAAGACCATGGTCTGACATACTACATCAGAATAAACAACAGCTACTACACTTAGCATTCAATACAGTAGCAGAAAATAGAGCAATAAGCTATAAACTGCATGACTACCCGAGCAAAAAAAAATGCCCAAGCTGCTGGGCTGGCCTAGCGGGGCTGCTAGGCTGTAGGACCGGCTCCTTGGCCGGGCTGATGAGGTTGCTGTTTGCCCGGGCTGGCTGTTTTGCCCGGGCTGAAAAAAGCCACGGCTGTGATGGAGGCCACGGCGGCTGGAGGCCACGGCGGTGATGGAGGCCACGGTGGCTGGAGGCCACGGCGGTTGTTCGTGGTGGGAAGAGGAACCCACAGTGGAGTGACCACTGCCGGCATGGCCTGGCCCAAACTGGCCCACGGCTGTCGAGGCCCACAAGGACCGGGAGCTGGTGGCTGTGGTTCAGATCGCTAGCTAACAGCAACCGGACTGAACAGCAACCCAAGGTAGCCGTCGCCGGACTGAACAGCAACCCAAGGTCGCCGTCGCCGTCGCCGTTGCTGTAGATGGATCTGAGCGTGAACGAAGAAGCAGATCTGCTCTGGGTCTTCTATGTGGTAGTTGAGCTCCTCGGTTGAGCTCGACGGCGATGTGGAACTCGCCGGTTCACGGACTGAACAGCAACCGAAGGTCGCCGGAACAGATCCCAAATGGTACCCGCCGGTTCACGGCGGGGATATGGTTGGAGGCGAAGCCCACGGCTGTGGAGCTCCGGCCCATAGTGAAGTTTGACCTATCCAGACGAAGGCCAGGCAGGTGGTGAGACCGCACCAGATCTGTCCGGAGCGGAGGGTGGTGGAGGATAGCGGTGGTCGCCGGTTGTTGAGGGCGGTGGAGGAGAGCCTCTCTAAGAAGAGAGTATCCCTTGCCCGGGAGATGGCTGCTGCCCGGTGGCTGGGCCTTGTTTGGCGGTGGCTGCTGCCACTGCCGTGGAAGTGCCGGCTGATTTGGGTCAGAGGGAGCTTTCTCTCTCTAGGCTAGAGAGAGAAGCTCCCCCGTTGTTCTCCAACTGCCTTTTTTTTTTTTTTTTTTTTTTATTTTTAAGGAGCAACATTAGTAGACTTAAAGAGCAACTATTATATTTTCAGGAGAAAACATGCCCTTAATAGTCTAGGGCATACTTTTTACATAGAGGGCAACAAAAGTTCATACAAGGAGCAACATTACGAGACTTAAAGAGCAACTTTTATATTTTCAGAAAAATACAAGTTAGAAAACTTGAAGGAGAACCACATTTCATACACACCAACAACAAGGGGTAAAGGGATAGTCATTCATTGAGTTCAAACATGGTTGAATGCCCTTAACAGTCTAGGGCATACTTTCTTACATAGAGAGCAACAAAAGTTCTTACAAGGAGCAACATTACGTGACTGAAATAGCAACTTTTATATTCTCAGAAAATTACAAGTTACATGACTTGAAGGAGAACCACATTTCATACACACCAACACACACAGTGAATTAAAACATGGTTGACTGCCCTTAACAGTCTAGAGCATATTTTCTTAAATAGAGAGCAACAAAAGTTCATACAAGGAGCAACATTATGTGACTTAAAGAGCAACTTTCATATTTTCAAAAAAATACAAGTTAGATAACTTGAAGGAGAACCACATTTCATACGCACCAACAACAAGGGGTAAAGGGACAGCCATTCAATGAGTTCAAACATGGTTGACTGCCCTTAACAGTCTAGGGCATACTTTCTTACATAGAGAGTAACAAAAGTTCATACAAGGAGCAACATTACGTGACTTAAAGAGTAACTTTCATATTTTCAGAAAAATACAAGTTAGATAACTTGAAGGAGAACCACATTTCATACACACCAACAACAAGGGGTAAAGGGACAGCCATTGAGTGAGTTAAAACATGGTTGACTGCCCTTAACAGTCTGGGTCATACTTTCTTACATAGAGGGCAACAAAAGTTCATACAAGGAGCAACATTACGAGACTTAAAGAGCAACTTTTATATTTTCAGAAAAATACAAATTAGATGACTTGAAGGAGAACCACATTTCATACACACCAATAACAAGGGGTAAATGGACAGCCATTCAATGAGTTCAAACATGGTTGACTGCCCTTAACAGTCTATGGCATACTTTTTTACATAGAGAGCAACAAAAGTTCATACAAGGAGCAACATTAGTTGACTTAAAGAGCAACTTTTATATTTTAAGAAAAAAACAACCCTTAACAGTCTAGGGCATACTTTCTTACTTAGAGAGCAACAAAAGTTCATACAAGGAGTAACATTAGGTGACTTAAAGAGCAACTATTATATACACATATAATACCATAAAGGAAGACATTCGGAAAGTTTGGATTTTATCACATGTTTGGCTCTGTAGATTATGTGAAATTGAGGTAGAACTTGCTGGTATTTATATTATATGAGGGTGGAAAGTTAAGGGAGCCTTCCCTGAGCTATAGACAACCAAGTCAAAATTTCATGAAGACTACACTTAATATATGTGAAGACCAATAGAAGGTTTCATGAAGAGTAAGTCTTCTACGGATTCTGGAATGTTGGGAAGCCATCTACCATTCAACTACAACCAACCTTCTCTGAGGTATAAAAGACCAAGTCAAAAATTTATATTGGAACTACACTTAATATAAATGAAAACTAATATAAATTTGCATAAAAACCAGTCTACTTCAGATTGTGGAATGTTGGGGAGGCATCTAAATTCAACCTCAACCTTCTTTGAGGTATAAAAGACCAAGTTAAAACTATCAGAATTGATTTGAAATAATTACTCCGACCCGACCCGAATTGATGGCTTTGGTGTTACTTAAATCCATATAGCACTATATTTCCCAAAATTGAATTGAATAGCCAAGAAAAACAAAGTTTTTTTGTATAACCAACATTACCGACCAAACGGAAGGCTCAACGGGATATCCTTCAGAATCCACTACAAAACCACCTGATTAACACATACAACCAAAGCTACGAAAACCAATGAGTAGAACAAACAAAGAGTCGGCACCTAACTACCATGGTTTGAACATATGACCATTACACCCATAAAGCAATACTTAACACAGAGAGAGAGACTAATTACCGTACAAAAAAAAAACAAGAAAAAGTTCAATTTTAAAGGGTCTGGTACAAGCAAGCAAGTGGAAATTAAAACGAAACAATTCATCTAACCTTGTTGAATTGTAAAAGGCCGGGATAAGGTCATTAATTTGTCCTGTCTTTTCTACAAACAAGTCGACATCATCTTTGTTTGAGTGGAACAACATTGCAACACCATTTTCGTCATTCAATATTACATACTTCGTCTTGTCCCTCTTTGTGTTATAGAAATACAATTTACCTTCCAAATTAATGTCAAGTGTCATGACCCTAGCCCGTCCCTGGAGGAATTAGCCATGACAAAGCGCCAGTGATTTAATCACTAAGGCCATTTCAAAGTTAAACATCTAATTAGCAAATGACTAAAGGGACTCAATTAACGACAAGCGGAAGCAAATTCCATTTTATTACATACGCCAAGACTAGAAGTCTTTACAAGGATCTCTTGTCACACCCTGCGTCTAGAAACACCCAAAACGAAGTGTAACAAAGAACAAACTACACCTGCTCTATAATATTCCCAAATTCACAAATCAAACTAGTGGAAATAAGACAAATAAAGCAACCCACGACTTTATATAATAGGAAAACTATCATTTGTACAATCTGTTCCGTGATCCAAAACACCTTACAAGCCACACCTGGCTGTACAATATGTTACATAAAAACTTTAAAAAAAAGAAAGGCAGGACCCACACACTCGCAACCCACACGAAGCTAAACTGTACACAGTGGACCATCCCTTCTATCTCGTACCTTCAAGGCCTGAAAACCAAAATCTGTGTGGGGGTGAGCTAAAATCAACGTGCTCACAGACACAAGCAACATATTACTATCACATGTTAACCAAAAACACTTTATTAGCAGAGTTATATCCAAATGAGATTCCACAAACCAAACAGTTTATATCAGTTCAAATTCACCATCTGCATTAATCAAAACAGTCGATATAATCTAAATAGCCACCAATTTGGTCAACTCCAGACCACGTGTCCCACAGTACTGTAACCCTGCACCTACCCTAACACGATTATCTGGTTGGTGGTCAAGGCCATCAATCACAGCTCATTAAGAGCTATAAATCACACTTTCGTGTCACAACACCACCATGACACAACTACCGTGTCAGGTATTACCAACGACAGGCCACATAAGCCTTGGCTATAGAATTATATCAAAATCCATCTATGGTAACATGGCAAAAAGTTTCCATCAATAAAACTTTACTTTCAAGCTCATAAAAGAAGCATTAAATTGGCATAAGACTTACACATGTAATAAAATATGAACCAAGTGTCAAGAAAACCCCATCTCTAAAGAATCCGATACAAGTTGAAGACTAAAGTCAAGGCTCGGCAACCCCTCGAGGGGGCTCTGCCTTCTCTCTAGAAACTCTAGAGAGAGAAAGGGGTTTTCCCTGATCAAACCCACCATACGGTGATTACCGAACCTAATCTGTCCTAGCAGATCTTCATTTACTAAATCTCGGTTCGATTTATGCAAGGGTTTCCCTCCATTTGGGTAGACCGCGGAACCTATTTGCAATTACTCAGCCATAGAGGGCATACGATTCACAGTCGTGGGTTCTTCAGCTTCACAGAGATGACCCCAAACTGCTGGGATCCATCTCATCTTCACAGCTTATCTGTCACAGAGATGACCCCATAGCCGCTGGTGGTTCTTTCGATTCCACAGCCGTGGGTCCTTTTCAAACCCACAGATTATTCTGGTGGTTCAATAAAGACTCTAATCGGTTGTACCGATCGTAGGTACAGCGATGGGAGGATTTCCCTCGAGGAGTTTCTCCAGAAATTTTGGTTGATGGACGGTATCGGCCACCATCAACCCACGACACCTATCCACACCTAGCTGGATGGGATGGAACGGACGGTGACATGGAACAAGGGCAAGCACGGGTCAGGGCTGAGATTCACCGGTGGCACGGCGGTGGGGGGTAATCGACCATGGCTGCCTTCATCGATTTGCAACCGAGTGTCCATTGCTACTGCAGTGGGTACCGGATTTTACAAGCTCAACCCGCAGCCGGAGGGGCGGTCATCATTCCCAAATCGGAGCTACAAAGGGTCAGCCATGGCCGTAGCTTTGAGTTCGGAACCTCATGGGTCAGAGCTTTATGGGTTCGATTTTGTTCTACCGGGCCTCGCCGGAGGTGGCAGGGCATCATCGAGCTTCCGGCCATGGTGGTGGCCCTATTCTTCGAGCTGGCCCAACCTACTCCAGTGACCATTCAGGGTCAGCTCTTTCCATCTTCGACAGGTTGACATTACCTGTTGGAATATCAGCTCCGGAGATCTAAGCTTGGAGCTGGGCATCATCAACAGCCGGCCACGGCTATGGTTCTATTCGGGCCGGCCCGAACTGCATCAGTAGATTTCAGCTCGCTGGAATTTTGCATATTCCATCCCTGGGTTGATTTCAAGAACAGGTTTGGTATTCAAGAACATGATTTATTTCTTTGTTCAGTATGGATCTCTATAGTTGATTATTTACTGTCAATTGCTGGGTTTGTCAAATGCTGGTTTTGTACCTCGATGGGCAGTCATCTGTTGGACTGAGATCGGGTTAATCGATTGATTTTAGCTCTTTGTTGAGCTTCTTAAAATTCCTGGATACTATGCTTCTCTAGACCGGTTGTTGTGTGTAGTCTGGTTGTGACCGTAGCTATCATTGATTAGATTGGGTCTTGCTTTGATTGAAAGGGGTAGCTTTCGTGGCTGTCACTGATTAGGTCGGTGGTTGGGTTCTGGTCGAAAGGGGTAGTTTTCGAGGCTGTTGTTGATTTGGTTGGTGGTTGTTCTCTGTTCGAATGAGGTAGCTTCTGTGCTGTCTTTGATTAGATTGGAGGTTGATCGCTGATTGAATGAGGCAGCTTTGGTCTTCCTGCAGTATCTTGTGTCCTCTTCTTGTGTCTTGCCAGATGATTCGGTGGTTAGGCACTGTTAATGGCGGCTGGATTCAAGGCCTTGTGCTGTCCCACTTTTAGGTTATAGCGAGCCTTGTGTACTAGGTCGAGAGAGCTTTAGATCGGTTGAATGGATGTGGTGTGCAAGGTACTTGGGGAGGTAGCCTTGTCGGATGTCGTCATCTCTGGTTCGACCCTCTCTCGGAGCCCGGTCCTCTGCAATAACTGTTCCTTAGAAGTGGGTGCTATACTAGATACTTCTGTGCTAAGTTGGAGCTTTGGAATCTTGGTCAGCTTATTATGCATTTGGAATCTTCGACATTAACTATTTATCGTATTTCCTAGTCTGGCGGGATGTGCCAGGATATAGTTAGTTTCTTGTTATTTCATTTCGTTTCATTTTGCTTCATTCATATCATATTCCGTTGTGCTATCCTTCCTCACGATGGATAGTGCAATGGGGTATGATATCAAACCACATTGCTTTGTTGCATTCCGTACTTTATCCTACTCTTCATGCGGGTTGTGCATGGGTTATCACACTTTTTTCACTCTTCTTTTTTTTCCTTTTTCTTTTTCTTTCCTCCTGGGGTATGCCCCTTGTAGGCTGTACATTCGATTAACCTCTTTTAATTTCAAGCTAAATTACCAAAAAAAAAAAAAACCCCATCTCTAACTTCTACAAAAAAGATTCACTGACACATCGCTCACGACCTACGTATCTCGGACGAGCTCGGAACCTCGTTAACACCTAGTACATAATTGATATCACCAAATCACCTTTACGAAAAGAAAATCAAGTTTACTTGCACAAAGCAACATATGAATGCATGAAATGCATGTCCCTCCCAAATACAAGACTCAAAGTTGTATTTTTAAACACTAATCCGTGTAGAGTTAAGAACCACGAATTTTTTGGATCAAATTAGACATATAGAACAGCAACTACTCCAAAAATTAGAACAATATGACCTCTTTAGGTCGCTCAATCAATTTCACAAACTCAGACCACATGCTGCGGTCAAACTATTTCCAACAGTGTCGCACCAACTTGTAAAATCTGCCAAGATTAAAATATACACCCAAATGACCTGGGATTTGGTATAACTCATAAGAACACATCAAAGTTCATATTTGATTTTTTCCGGAATTTTACAAGTAAGAGAACCAAGTCAAATTCACTCTCCGAAGTTCTACTACACAAACAGACCAAGCGAGAGAGAAAGACCTTGGCGGTGTGGGTTTGGCGTCTGTGGTCGCGAAGGGGTGCGCTTGGGGAGGCGATTTCGGCAAAGGGGTCCATTGGTGGTCGCTGAAATCGAGACAGAGAGGGAAGGATTGACATCCAATTCACTTTTGAGATTGCAGTATTAAGCTATTAGCACATCACAACAACAAATATAAGTTGAATAACCATTCACTTGTGAAAGTATAATCAATGAACTGCAATAAATTTGGAGGATACGTAATCTGACCAAGCACTTTCCCTAACTCCAAAAACTTCTAATCCAAGAGACAAAAGGAAAAAGAAAAACAATCCAATGAACATGACTAACTAAGAGAATAGTCTAAGCTTAGAAACAAATAACCCCAAATCTAAGTTTCTGACGCAACTAAGAGAACAAAAGTGCACTTATGTAGTCAATACCCAGATTATAGTGTTGAACTAGATTGAGAATAGAGGAAGAAATATTGGACCAGTTTTGTTATCACAATATAAAAAATAGGGGTGGTCAAACCCATTGAGACCACCAAAACGAATTGTATCAGTCCTAAAACCATAAAGCAACCCAATAACTGTAAACTATTGATGAAACGTGAACCCCCATTTCCAAGACACAGTCAAATAAACCCTAGATTCCAGAATCGTCAAGGTAAAGATGATATCTCTCACCTGAATGCGAAGAGGATGGAGGCGGAGGGCGGCGTCCAATAAGATTTGGTGGATGAAAGTCGATTTCGAGGAAGGCCTCTTGTTTCAAGTGATGAAAAGCAAGTAAGCAAATGGAATCGAAAAATTTGGGGGCAAATTGAGCGCCCATTTTTCCACCTAGGCAAATTTATAACGATGAATTGTGAAATAGAGAAGAAGAAACCAACCTGCTATTCCCGTTTAAAACCCTAGAATACCCGAAGATCGAGCCGTTAGCTGCAATGCAACACCAGTTCGCACAACTAGAGAAACCTAACACCAGTTCACCGAAAACGATGGGGAGATCTGGTATCGGTACTGAACTCATTTGAAATTTTTAGTAAGGGGTGTGCGATTTAGGGCGCGGAGAACTGGCTGCCCCTCAAATTTTGGGAGAACGTTGTTATAGAGTTAATGAAACGCTATCATACCACATGCGCGAGTGTTTCCTTCTTTTTATTACTACTGAACGCTATAATAGTATCCCTACAATAGCATTTCCCAAAAAACGCTATCAACTAATGTTGTGGAAGCCCATATTTGTTGTAGTCTCAATCGAAACTATATTCATGAAAGTAAAAGGAATTGGAAGAAGACAATAGGAAGTTTACCTAATTGAAAAGCCGAAGCAAAATCTATGAAGTCGTCTGTCTCCAAAAATGTTATCTCCAAAACCAAAATCCTAACTTACAACCCTAAATACATTTGCAAAAAAGAAGTTGTTCTTAAAAAGAAATAGTTGTTACCTTTGCAAAATCATATTTTAAATTATAGTGAACAAAACTGATGACGCCGAGTAGCCAAACAGCAGCTCTTCAGACGATCGAGGAACTACTCGTGTGTAAAGGCTAAGCAATGTCTAAAAAAAAATTACCTAAGCAATGTCTACATCATTTTAATCTTCTCGCTTCCACCAAAAAGAATACAAATGTTCCTCAAAGTTCGAAGCGCACAAAATAAAAATGGATTTCAATACTACAGTTTCCAATACTCATTTTCTATCAACCAAAACATAGAATTCCATTTCAAGGCGACAAGTCATAAAAAAAAGAAAAGAAACTGGCATTACATATAATGTATGCCCCAGAATTCCATTTCTGGGGCATACTTTCTTACATAGAGAGCAACAAAAGTTCATACAAGGAGTTACATTAGGTGACTTAAAGAGCAACTTTTATATTTTCAGAAAAAAAACAACCCTTAACAGTCTAGGGCATACTTTCTTACATAGAGAGCAACAAAAGTTCATACAAGGAGTAACATTAGGTGACTTAAAGAGCAACTTTTATATTTTCAGAAAAAAAACAACCCTTAACAGTCTAGGGCATACTTTCTTACATATAGAGCAACAAAAGTTCATACAAGGAGTAACATTAGGTGACTTAAAGAGTAACTTTTATATTTTCAGAAAAAAAAAAACAAGTTACATGACTTGGAGGAGAGCCACATTTCATACACACCAACACACAAGGGTAAAGGGACAACCATTGAGTGAGTTAAAATATGGGTGACTGCCCTTAACAGTCTAGGGCATACTTTCTTACATATAGAGCAACAAAAGTTCATACAAGGAGTAACATTAGGTGATTTAAAGAGCAACTTTTATATTTTAAGAAAAAACAACCCTTAACAGTCTAGGGCATACTTTCTTACATAGAGAGCAACAAAAGTTCCTACAAGGAGTAACATTAGGTGATTCAAAGAGCAACTATTGTATTTTTAGAGGTAGCAAATAACATTAGGTGACTTAAAGAGAAAATAACTTTGCACTGATAAAGGACATGTGCATGCTCAAGGTGTTGCATATCATGCTTCGGTTTAAATTGTATATGCAATTAGCAACTGTTGCATGGTCTGGCACAACTTTGGTAAGATATAGGTTCCCATGTTACATCAAGTATTTCTAGTGTCTAATCAAGTATTAGAAAGAACATGAAGTGTATTTTGTATTGGTTTCATCTTTCATCTTTCTCGGAATAATCAGGAAAAAAAACATGTTACATAACTTGAACAAGAACCACATTTCATACAAACCAACACACCTTTGTAAAGAGACAACCATTTAGTAAGTTAAAATATACGTCACTGCCCTTAACAGTCTAGGGCATACATTCTTACATAGAGAGCAACAAAAGTTCTTACAAAGAGTAACATTAGGTAACTTAAAGAGCAACTATTTTATTTTCAGGAAAAACAACTTCCATTGCAATGAGGGTTCACAATGGTGGATCAAATGTTGGTATTAACAGAGTACCTTCTTCTCCTAGGGGAACTAATGGGAAAGTCTCAATATTGCCCCTTGTATTCCTCATCTTCTATGGGGTATCGGGGGGACCATTTGGGGTTGAGGATACAGTACACGCAGCTGGCCCCCTTTTAGCCTTAATGGGTTCTCTCTCATATCCAATTCCCAATTCTCAATCACCCACTCCCGCCGAAACACTAATCCCTCGATCTCAAGTTGGTTCTTTTCCTCCATGCCTCGTGAGCACTCAACTCGACCAACAATCATTAACTCTTGCAACGGCTTACTGTTAATTAGATATCCTCCGACTATGCATTTCTTGGTTTTTAATCCGACTATACAGAAATATATATTTATCCCTTATCCTGCTGTATATTCATATGGGCCTAATCCTGTGAGGTTATGTTCTCCATTATTCACCATTGTCATTCTCCACAGTAGAGGAATTTCGAGTTCCACCTAGGGCTTTGCAAGTTTTGAGCCCTCGATCCCCAAACCACAAGGAAATCCGAAAATTTATCTTCTCCCTCACCATATTTCCAATTCCTCTAATTTCCCCTACCTTTTTCATACACTAATCATTCAAAACCATTTCCCCCTGTACCTATACCCCAAGTTCGAAAATTAATTAGAACTCTAGCCTAAATTTCTGATCCTTCGAAATTGCCTCCCTACAAAGTTGTATTGCTGAGTTATGGTTATTATTATCACAATTTTAATGTTGGGTTTAACCATTGTAGGATGGGCTGCTATTCTGTTGGTTGGGGGTTCCCTCATACAATGTTATCCTCACTCATACTATGAAAAAAAACCAAATTGCTTACAAACACAGACACATGGACGAAATAAGAGAAGAGAAAAGAGAGAAAACTGCAAAAAAAAATTGAAACACCCAAAACATATACGTACCAGATGCATACGATGTCCCTCGGTCAAGGAGAAGAGACTGCTTCTTCTTCGGTGGAATGGAGAGAGTACTATTGCTACAGAGAGATGAAGTGAGAGAGGAAGAAGGGGTGAGGGAGAAAGCTCGAAGGGGAACGATAGCAGAAGCAGAAGAAGAACCCTCCCCTGCTGTTTTGTTCCTCTTCAGCAGCAGCGTACGAAGGAAGGAGAAGGGAACGGTGGCTGGGTTAAGATTTAGGGTTTATTTCATTAGGGGTGTAATAGTCATTTCAGGTGCCCTCTCCATGTATTGGGAATTAATTTTTTCCTTGTCATGTTTGGATGAATTCTGGAAAAACTACTCCATCACCTGGGCAATATTTGCCCCTCTCTCCACTGATATGCAATTCTCCCTTTAAAAAAAAAGAAGGCAAAATCATGAAAAAATAATTTGTATGAGCACTAACAATCATCTCAAAATGAGAAGATTATTTAGATCTGATAATGATAGAATTAAAAATACTGAATTGGTAGAATATGCTAATGTGCAAGAACAATTAAATCACTGGACGATTCCTCTAGTCCGTCCTTCGACAATATATGGACATGGTATATTTGAACTTAAAAGTAGCCTGGCAATAAAGAACTGAAAGCTTAGAGCTTAATGATAAGATAATAAATCTTATGGATCGAACTAATCTGCTTGCTCATATGCATACTTACAAATATATTCATATTGGTTTAGTACAAATTGCACTTAAACCATTAACTTTGTTAGGAATGGATACTTGCCTTCAAGTAACCTTAAGAGATGGCAGGTGCAATAATTGGAGATCCTCAATAATGGGAGCTATAGAGACCAGTTTATGTCATGGTCTAGTTTATTTTAATGTTTATCCTAATCTTACACTATCTCTCACATATAGGAATTTAGGTGAAGCCCTTAATTGCAGGATTCAGACTAGAGGCTATGAATTTTTGCCAGGATATGAGGTAATAACCATAGTTTATAGAATTTACTATAAAATAATGAATACTATTAACCCAAGAGTGCGTCAATTAGGACCTCCTGATTTGTTAATGCCAAAACTATTGTGCATAAAAAGCATTGTACCATGTGCAAAGTACAAGACTCTTATGTACAATAATTTTGGCATTAACAAAAACAGTTTTGACATTATCATTTCCCTAAATTAGTGATAGTGTTCCAATAAAATTACTCTTGATTTGCATTATCAGCATATTTGTTTGATTATTTCTTTGAGTGTTAAATTTTTACACCATCTTTTTGTGCAAACACATCCCTTACTGCTAATTATAAAGTGAAATTACAAATATACTCATTAGTTTGTTATTTTATAGGCAAAATATGTATTAATTGAGAAATTATAAACGTACAGGTTAAGTTTTATTTGTGTGCCCCACTTATGTGAATTTCTGAATCCATCCCTGGACCACACTAAAGAGCTCGAGCTTGAATTTTTCAACCTCTTATATTTTCTTTGGGCATGGTTTTTCAAAACAGTTGGTAATAGAAATTTTGAATTTTCTATTCAAAATGAAATTCAAAAAGTTGAAATTTTTTGAGTCAAGTCAATTCAGATTATTACAACTTTTGATTACTTAACCTTTTGCATTTACAGAGAAAAAATAGAGCACTATGAGTGCAAGTTTTTTTTTAAAATAAAATGAGTAAAAAAAATAGTTTGTGCTTGCTATTCCTAATTAAGGCAGCATTGGCCTCAACAAAGGAGATGAGGCATGGGATGTGGTGTGTATATATCAAATATTTATTTAGTGCCCTTGTTGCTCATCCAAACAACCCCCATGCATTGTGCTCACATATTGTTTGGGACGGAGTAAGAGTCCCCTCAAGTGACAATACAGGGTGTACCCAAAAAATACTAAAATTATTTGTATGCCTTGATGACGTGATGCATGTTGAAGAACAAAAGGTAAAATTTGTCGTTTAAGAAAAGATTTAACTTACTAATAACTTGGGCAAGGAAAATCAAAATTAAGCCGTTCTTTGGGAGAAGTCTTACCATTTAATAAATGTCATTGAACTTTTGTTTTCTCAAATGTCTCGCCTTGTGACGCATGTTGAAGAATAAAAGGTAACCTTACTTGCTCAAGGTTCCTTGCAGACCTTTTGGTAAGAATATTTCTATTTGGGACCAACAGACCATGGTTAGTAGCTACACTAGCTTGAACCGTTAAATTGCCTCAAATAGTTTTTGGTCATTGCAATTGAGTGGTCTTCGCAATGATGAATTTTGACAAAGCATGGTTTCTAGCGATAATCCTAAACGGACCGACGAGGTTCCTACTGACGGACACATGGGACCCATTTCGGATCCCACACGGATGATCTGATCCGTTCTATAATTGTTTTTTAAAAAGAGCATCATATACAAAGATCCAAATGTGAAGGACTAATTCTTACGTTTGTGAGGTAGATTTCAAAGAATGTAATGAACAATTTTATAAGCATGTTTTTGAATTGAGAATTAGTAAGGAAATGCCAAGGAAGAATGAGAAATGCTAAAGATATACAAATATCCAAACACAAACTAAAAGGACAGTGCATGCATGAGAGAGAGAGAGAGAGAGAGAGAGAGAGAGAGAAGGAGGAGGAGGAGGAGGAGGAGGAGGAGGGTGGGGAATTATATTGGAGACAAATCTAGAGCGTTGGTTGTCTTTTGGATTCAAAACCAGACCTATCTTATTATATAGATAAATTATATATATAATAGTCAATGTATTTATATAATAAAGGGTAATCTTGTAATTATTTAAAAGTGAGAATTAAAACATAACTCTTCAAAATGATCTGGATGAATAGTTACATGGGATAAGATTCGAGGGTGAATATTTAAAAACTCCGAAAAAAATCCACACTTTAACCCTAAAATAACTTAACCTAAAAAATTAAACAAGTTAACCTAAATATATGTACTCGGCAGTAGTGTTGTAGTCGATTTCTTTTTTATTTTCGATTCTTAGTTCCGAAATTCCGATGGCAGCACTCTGTGGATTTCTAGTTTAGAGTAGTCATGGACTTCCGAAACATTAAAAAATCATTTATTGTTTTGAGTTTTGTGTGTATTTCTCAAATTTTCTTGGAAAATGTTAGTCTTCTTCAATTCTTCCATATTCAATTGATGTTAGAGAAATTATTCAATGTTTTGAATCCTTTGTTGAGTTTGTCTTAGCAATAGATGGTATTCGCACTATATTGAAAAAGTATAACATCATGTACTATAGTGTTTTTTCGTACTCCACATGCAAATGACAAACACCATTTACTATAGTTTTTGTTATGTTATTTTAATTTTTTCTAAAGTCGATGACTATTAATAATATTGTAATGCATTTTTTCATTTTTTAGCATACATTTCGCCACTGCTAGAGTAAAATCCTGATTCTGTCCCTGCATGGAAAGCTCTGAAAAGGTTATTATAATTTTCTTTGGAAAACACTTTTGTGACGGGGCTTCAAAAACAGGTCATACAAAATACTCCTCTCCTTTTATATATTAGAACACTAGGTTTTGCCCATGCCTACGGCACTACCCACCCAGATTGGAATTACTTTTTCTTGATGACACGAAAGAGAATTAGTGTGCATATGTGATCCACTTCTTGGTGGCACAAAAAAGAATTACTTGAGAGAACTACCCCGACAATAATTTTTAGGTACCTACATATTACTTATGGAGTATGAATTTTCTTATGGAACCCAAGTAAATACCAAGTAATAAGTTAACCCTGTACAAAAAACTCAGAGCCATCAAAACCATCATTTTCAATTTCCATAAAAAAGGCAATAACAAAGTACAAAACCTTCCCAATTCATCACTTTCCCCTACATACTACTACACTAATTGCTACAAAGCTAACCTGACACTAAACACAACTACATAATCAAACTCCAACAAAGAATTTACTCATCTCCAGGTTAAAAACAGAACATGAGACCAAGTTAACAATCTGACACCAATTGTATTCTTGAAGCCAACAATCTTCCATAGAAAGTGCAAAGTTTTCCCTGTTACAAAAAAAATAAGGGCAAAGAGCCAGAGACACACGTTAGAGAAATTTTCTAAAATAATGGAGGAAAAAACCGCGAACATTCTATGAATAAAAAGTCACCCATTTTGATGAAAAAGTTGTACAAAAGAATATTACAAATGTAGTAATAGAATGCTCTTCATAAAAAAATGCTCTTCTTCAATATCACAGCATCATAAAGTCACTTGCTTATCACCGCACATGTTCAGATTATACTATTACTAGTGCATGTCAGGCATGGCGCAACACGTTTCGGTCATACGCTTGGCGATAGGGGAGAGAGCGAGGGAAAGGAATGTGCTGGTCCTAACATGATTTGATTTGATCAAACAATACCATTCAAACGAAAGAGGAACAAAGTCTACAACAAATAAACTCTCAATTGGAATTCTTTTTAAAAAGTGTTGAATTCACTTTGCCGAGTCCCCAGCATTTCCCCAGACATGTCTCCACATGTTGTTACCGTCATGTTGCTTGTCCTCACAATATCGAACCACAAAGTCTATCCAAAAATTAAGAGAGCTACACAAAAGTGGGCATAAAGAATTAATTCACTCCCCACTATTTTCACTTTGTCAAACATGCCTTTTAGCAAATACAAAGTGAGCATCTTTGAAAGACAAATAACAAAAGATATAGATCAAAATAATTCCTATCCTAAACAGCAAAATCGATTTTCTTTTTCTAAACAGCAAAAAAATTCTCATCCTAAACAACAATTTTTTTCCTCGTAAGACTCCCATCAAAAAAATTCCCATCCTAAACAGCAATTTAGGCCACATTATTTTTTTTTGCAAGAAGACCCTAAGGATGATGGGAGTCATACCGGAAAGGGAGAACCAAATCGATTTTCGTGGATGGCTGATTGGTGGTGTGCGGGATGGCTGATTGGTGGAGGAGCTTTGTGGGCACTATTTTTTTTTCCCAGAGCATCGATGGAGAAGAGAGAGAGAGAGACTATGGAGGAAGAGAGGAAACACGATGGAGAAGAGGAAAACTGTTGGGTAGACAGGCGTGGGAAATAGGTTGAAATCAATGATTCAATCCAACAGCCGTAACCTATTGAAATTGTGATCCAATGGTTGGAAGGATGCTCATGTTTGTATGAGTAGACAAAAGTCCGCTCTATTTTATAATATAGATAGTTCTCCCAACACCCAACAAATGAAAAGGAAGTACAGTGAAATCAGGAAAAATATCTGCATACAAAAGAAAGAGAGCATCTGATAACCCACCCCAATTGTGGAAAATCGATTCATTATTGTATAGTATTCATTACGGTGTCCAAACATGCAGAACCATAGAGGTCACAACCTAGAAAACAAAAGAAAAAAAAGAAGTTTTCAAATTTTGATGCCCGACTCTTACAGTAAAAATGCCAATCGCTCAACCACAAACTGATAAAGTAAAAGAAATAGTTTGGCTTACTCTTCACTTGAATGCATCTTATCTCCAACAAACCTGAAGACCTGACATATTAGAAAAGGGCATCACCCTACTAGCCTACCCTTTTAAGCTAGCTTAACATCTCTTTATGGCATTACAAAATGATTCATGTGATCTTGAAGCATCAGTGTGTAAGTTTACAATTTCATTTTGAGGGCTTGAAAAAAAAATTGAAGAAATGCCATTGAAATAGAAAGATTCATCCACTTGGATGACTCCACAATTTCATTTTGAGGGCTTGACAATATATAAGCCTCGTGTTATTGTATCTATCTAGTGAATTACTCGTGTCTACAACACTCCCCAATTTTTTTTTTCCTAAACTATTTTTAAGAGTTCATTCAATTGATCAAATTAAATATCTATGGCAAACCCAGAGTTTCTGTATTGAGACAAAAAAAGCAATCAAGTCATGGTATTTTCTGTAATACTACCACACTGATCAACCAAACCGAACAAAGCGCAATATTAATAGCAAGTCATTCCTAGCATTTGTTCACCACCAAATCAGACCATCATGGATAGCTCTCACAAAATACTATTAGAACAGTTGACCAAAAAACAATCTTTTGTAGTAGGGCTGTCCAAGAAAAACCGAGAACCGTGAAACCGGTCCGGACCGATCCGTGCCTTTTGGATTTTGTCCGTGGATTAATGGTCCGGACACGGATTTGAAAATTAAAAAACCGTGAGATACGGATTAGGATTGGATTTTTATTTCAAATCCGTGGATTAACCGAACCGAACCGTGAGATATTTAAAAAATTAAAAAATATATAATGTGTGTGTGTGTGTAATATTTATAAATAATTATAATTCTACTACTTGTTATGAATTTTTTTTAACAATTTTAAGTTCATAACAATGACCGAAGGAAATCTGCTCCTTATATGAAATTCTTTACTTTTACTTCACCTGCCTTCCCCCTCTGATTTATAACTTGTAGTCAGCTACTACCACTGTGTAAATAGAACCTCCTGCTGCTCCGTGGATGTAACAATGGCTGATGAAACCTGGACTGAATTTTGAACTAGAAATTTGGAATGATATGTAATACTAGGGCTGCTCAAAAAATCCGGTGAACCGTGAAACCGGTCCGGACCGAACCGATCCGTACCTTTTGGATTTTGTCCGTGGATTAATGGTCCGAACACGGATTGAAAAATTAGAAAACCGTGACTCGCGGTTCGGTCCACGGATTTTCATTACAAAACCGTGGATTAACCGAACCGAACCGTGAGATATTTATTTTATATAAATAATATATATAAATATATATGTGTATTTATATACTAATAAATTGTTAGTAATGTTAACACTTTTTTCTACCAATTTTAGTATTTTAGTATCTTAATAATGGGATATAATGTAGATGTACATAAAATATAAGGAGTAAATTATAGTGTTTTCATATAAATAACGGGTAACCCTAGTTGAGTTTCACTAGTTCGTTTCTTTTTCATTTTTTTAATGTTATGTACTATAATGATACAATTCTACTAGTATTTAGATTCTTTTGAATTTGATTTTTAAAATAGGTTTTTGGTAGTTTATGTAACAAGTATTTTCTAGTGGTGTTAAACTTAATTTTGAATGTAACATTCTTCCCTTTTAGTGTGGGATATATGCTTAAGCTTTATTTTTGTTAAAATCCGTGGATAAAACCGTAACCGATCCGCGAGTCACGGATCGGATTTTATTTTGTAAAAACCGAACCGTAGGACTTTTGGTCCGGACACGGATTTCATTTTATAAAAACCGTGACTAGCGGTTCGGTCCTCGGATTCCTAGAAATCCGAACCGAACCGGACCGCGAGCAGCCCTATGTAATACAGTAGTTGAAGTAATTTTGCGTTTTTTAGAGTTTAATGTTTATGGAAGGAAATCCGTGGATAAAACCGGGACCGAAACGTGACTCACGGTTCAAAATCCAAACCGAACCGTAAGACTTTTGGATTAGGATTGGATTGTATTTTCTAAAAACCGTGAGATACAGATTAGGATTGGATTCATACGAATCCGATCCGGACCGTGGACACTCCTATTTTGTAGCACTCATGTAGCTCTGTATGTGAAACTGTCATGCCTTTAATGTCTCTTATTTTTGCCCATGTTGGCATTTTGTCAAACACGTTACTAGCGAATAAATGTTTGTGACCACCATCAACAACCACACCTATAGCCAAAATAGTGGACTATTGAGGACTATTGAGCAGATGTAATTGAGTGAGAGGGAATAAAATAAAACTCAAACTAGGTCTCAAAAGTCAATGGGGACAGGAGCGACGTAAACCAACACAACCTCCACCTTACCAAGCAACGCAACCAAATCAAATACTATTCCAAACACTTACTCTTTACGAAAAGACGCAGGTGCGGGCAATGGAG
The DNA here is from genome assembly GCA_018127125.1 of Rhododendron griersonianum. Taxonomy (NCBI): domain Eukaryota; kingdom Viridiplantae; phylum Streptophyta; class Magnoliopsida; order Ericales; family Ericaceae; genus Rhododendron; species Rhododendron griersonianum. The sequence continues at coordinate 33,076,290 of CM030789.1, forward strand.
AAACGTAAGGGTTGGACTCTGACGGCATGGTGGTGGCTGATTAGCCAAAGAACGGAGTGGGACCTTAGGGGGAGATGAAGCCCTAGGATTACTCGGTGGATGTTCGGCAGCAGGCTGCGGAGGTGGGGTAGCTCTGCGGGAGTCAATGGAGACGGGAGCGACGTCGGAGTGGTCGAGCTTCGGGTAGGGAGCAACATTGTGGTGGTGGAATATGAGAGAGAGAGAGAGAGAGAGAGAGAGAGAGAGAGAGAGAGAGAGATTCTGGTGTAAGGGGTTTCAAAATTTGAAAGTAGAATATGTTTTAGGATGTGGTGACTAGCTGGCTAGGGCAAAAGGGATTTTGATGGCAGCTTTGTAATTTAGGCGGAAACGATGGGCACTTCAATAGAATTGGAAGAATGCCTCCCAACTCTTGGATCAAACAAATCCTAGCCATTCCAACAATTTGTTTGCCCACCCTTCAGTTTTATAATAGAGATGGCCACGAGGTACATGAAGGAGAAATGGTAAAGCTTCGATTTTAATCTCAAATCAAGAGCAGTGTAATAAGGACATACTACCAGATGTTAAAATTTCCATAGCATTTTAAGAACGCTATAGATTGAAAAGTTTCCACAACGTTCGAGAAATGCTATAAATTCATAGTTTTCTATTTTTCATCATAAATTTTCGACCCGCTGTCCATTGTAAATTTTTTACATCATTTTTAGCATGCTATTCCAATTGATTTTTAGCAGGTTTCTTTACTGTATACAACCTGCAATCCTACCTAAATAGCATTCCACATACCAAGTTCATACAATGCTTAAACAAAAAAAGATGGCAGCTCCAATGACTTCCTTGGCAATATATTTCACAATATTGCATACAAAACCAACAAAGTGTCTCCAAACATCAAAGCGATTACCTTTCAATATACTAAATGTCCTTCCAACATTTCTATCTAGTACAAGCCTTGTCACCATTTATCAACAAAAATGCCTTCCAAAACATCTACGTATCCCAAAAGTGGAGTATAAGTCTTGTCACCAAATATCAACAAAAAGGCCTTCCAAAACATCTATGTATCCCAAAAGTGGAGTTGAAACCTTGACACCAAAATATTAACACAAAGGCTTCAACCAAAAGTGTCCTTCCAAAATCTATCCATCCCATAAGTATCAACAAAAAGGCTTCAACCAACCAAGCGATCATGACAACCATCACACTAGCAAGATTATACCTATATCTTCAGCAAAACGTCACAACAGCACTTCTTTATCAACCCATAAACCTAAATATGGTAGAAGCAAACATTTCAATTTGATAAGAGTCATAACAATTTCTACTAAACATTTCAATTAGAAAGAGCATCTTCTTTTAGATTATTCAAAGGTGAGCTTGGTGTATCATATCATCCTAAAAATTGCGTAATAAAAAACCATTGTAAATGACCAATGAGACTGTGAACATATATAACAAGAAGAATAGACAAATAATGAATGAGTCTGAATTTAATGCTTAAGTTGCCTCTAAAGCATGGATACTCTATTTTGGCCTCCGTATCACGTATCGGTATTCGATACTCTCGGATACTCTCCGTACGTATCCGACCGTATCGTGTCTAAAGAGTTTTTAGAAACTAATCAATCTATTCCACAATCACACAATAGTAGTGATTACATCAGTTATATATATCTCGCACTACTCACTGATCTTGATTACAATCCACTTAACAAGATCCCTAACTAACTTGGCACTGTTCTGTTATGGACTGAGAATCTGTTACACAAGGTGGAGGAATCCAGTGCTTATAAGACAAGGTGTTACATGATACACTAGTCCGCTTATCAGTGTCCGTGTCCTGTATCCATATCCATGCTTCTTATCTTGGACTAACAAGAGAGGTGGTGGTGGGTATAACAAAATCAAAGCATTTGGCATATGGGGACATCCCAACTGATAGTTCTTGGACTCCAAGGAAGATTCTAAGTGTTAGACATTTAGGCCAACCTTGTTGGGGGGAACAAGGGACCCCAAAAAACAAACACAAATATCACCCAAAATAGTCTTAAACTGAGCAAAAACCATAGCAGAAATGCAGCAGAACAGAGCAGAATTCCTGCACACAAGTGAGCTACAAATGTGCAGTTCATATGACCCCTTCTTTTGATTTCTAAACAGAGAGAAAAAGAGCAGCCAAGGCTACACTAGGGTTGGAGATCAATCCCGTGGACACTAATGTAGCATTGCAGTTGGAGATCAATCCCATGGCCCCTAACGTTGCATTGCACAAATTCTTGAATCTACCGGGTGTGAGACACAGTGAGATCAAATGAAAGAAATTAGCAATCATTTTTTCAAGTATTATTGAACAAGTGCTGAAATCGTCATTCCTTTCCCCAATAAAAAGTCATATTAAGCAATTCTTTCTTGTAAATTTAACAAACAAATGAAATCGACAAGAATACGAAAATGGTAACATGATTTTGAATCAACGCACACTCAAGTACGTAGAAAATTTGTTACCTCTTAGGAACTCTATGGCTTCATCCAAGACAAGATTCAATAACTGATCATATCCTTTCAAGGTTCCTGTCACTGTAACAGTAAAGATCATCTTATAATCTATTGATAATGGACAAAAATTAGTTACATAGTCATAGAGAATCATTGGTTTCAAAAAGACGCATTTCTTTTCAGCATAAACCCCACAATGAAAAGAAGCTCATGAAGGGAAAATATCAGGGCCTTGCAAAAGTATCCCTTATAAGAAAATTTCACCTAGTTCCAGACCTATAAAGAGAGGGACAGAGAGAGAGCATCTAAAGAAAAACTAGAGAATGTCTAAAGAAAAACTAGAGAATGACTGCTAAATGTTTTATGGTCATTGTTCTATTCTATGCCACGTTTTTAGAGGTTCACAAGATAGCATCACAAAGTCTACAAGAGAAATAATATAACCCAAGAACCTCTCTCATGGTCATTGTTCAATTCTATACCAGTAATACCACAGTTTTAGAGGTTCACAAGGTAGCATCATGAAGTCCCTAAGCTATTAACTGTTTTCTCATGGTCATTGTTCAATTCTATACCAGTATTAACTGTTCTCTCTCATAGCTTTAAAGTTCTCGCTTTTCACCTAAAGTCAAGAATAAACCAAAATCAAGTCCTAAATGCAGCAGAGAAAGGGTAGTAGCAACTCCTAAATAAAGGAGAGAAAAAGCAGTAGAATGGAGGCCCAATGACTGTGTTCCTCCCTGTGAGAGCAGCAACAAATCCCAAATGTGTGTGAGAGCTATAGAACTGGTCTAAAGAGCATAGACAAGAATCATTCTTTCCAGTAATTATCAAAATCATTGCACATTGCAACCAAACTGTAAAGAGTATCGCCGATAAGAAAAAAAAATCTATAAAGAGAGTATCTTTTACCCCTTGTCAAAAAATCCTGCAGGCAAACCACCCTCAGTCACGGACACCTAGTATAGTTGTAGGTTGTCCTCTGAACTGGTCACATGAAGAATGGAGTAAGGATCGAATTTGCTATATTAACCAAACAGTGTCAGGGAAGCAGCTTCTTGTGCAATTAATCTTCTGCAGATTTAACATTCTCAATCTTAAAAAGGAGTCTCAGATTCTAAAAGTAACAAAAAGGAAACAGAGGTAATAATTTACCATGTTTTCCCATAGAGCCCACAAACAAGGGCTTGAGTATTCTTTATTTGAAGGATGTAACGACAACATGACAAATAAGACAGTCTACCAACAAGCATGAAAAAACTACCCATTTGTTAGGACTTTGACTAGAATCAGATTGTGACCTGTTTCTGAACAGTTCTGCTACTGTTCTGTTACTGTTTTATGGCTGCACACTTCTGTTTTCCTTAGATGCTGATGCCGTTCTGTTGTGTGCAGTAGTTGTAATGTTTTGTTTTCTGCACACTGTTGTTCTGCTTTCCTACGGCAGTCCACCAGTGTTATAGTTTTGTTGCTGCTGTTTTCTGCTGCTCAGTCCAGCAACTGAACAGTTCTGTTACTGCTATTGTGTGCTACAATAAGTATCTGGTGATCCCTCTTGACAGCTATGTGTTGCTGCTATTGTGTGATCCACTGCTATTGTGTGATACACTGCTATTCTGCTAATTCCTCTCGGCTGCTAAGTTCTTCTAAGTGTAGTTCAATGTGTATGCTAGTTCTAGCTTTCTGTAAATGAACTGAATCCGTGGCATAATTGCTGATGGTTCAGATTAGATATCCTTATTTAGTTAACTTCTGGTCTATAACAAAGACCTTATAACAAGACCAATTATGCAGCCCTTTGTAACAAAATCAACAACCAATCAATTAATTAACTTCAGACAAACACACACTACATAAACTCCAATGGACTTCTGAAGTTGCACTATTGTAGAAAACACACACTCCAACCTATCCACTCTTGGGCATTATGTCAAGATAATGTAGGCAACTAAGGCATGTACGAAAAATCAAATACTCAGCCAATCCTGGCAAAAATCAAATCACACCTGTTGAGCACTCTTTGAACTGGCTGTTTACTTCTACCAGTGCAGTATGTATTCTTCTATGACTGCAGAATCAAGAAGCAGAAGAACGATGAAGGTCAGGATATTAATAAGGAAACAGAGGTAAATCCATGCACTGACAATAATACACCAATATTTATGCATCGGCATCAATAAGTATGTTATATTCACTCAAATAATTTAGGGACACTAGAACCCAGACATTAAAACACAAGTAGTGGACCACTTCAAAGATTTTCTTTATAGTTGTTTCACAAAAAAGGTAGGGTAGGACAACTTCTATAGCAGAAAACCTAAAGCTCCAAGGTATGAAAGAACAACTTCTATAGCAGAAAATCTAAAGCTCCAAGGTACAGCCCCCCATGGTTTCCTGGAGCTGCACCTCACGGACTGCACACAAACAGCAGTAAACTATACACCATAGGAAAAAGTAGCAAGATACACCATCTTGACATGAAAAACAGTTGCCATAACAGAAAATTAGCAGCAAAACAGCGACAGCAGTAGCCGTAGAAAAACCAGCAGCAGCAACAACAAAATAGCAGCAGCAATTACACTGCTCTATGATGTTCTATGATGCCTTCACATCCAAATCTGGATGCTCTATGATATGGCAGACACAGTAGCAGACACAGCAGTAGCAGAAACACAGCAGCATATATACAAAACAATGCAGCTTACAGATTCTTCACAGCAGCGAACAGTATGGTTTAGCAGCAGAAAAAAAACATGACTCTTGTTGAAAATACAATCAAGACTGAAGTGGTTTGTAGTAGGAACTAACCCACTCCAAGCCACACCCTTAGGACACGCCCATAAGAAAATGCAGCATACCAAAACAACAAGATACATCTTCATGAACAAATGAATGCCGAATAACCAAATCTACAGCAGCGACCTGAAGTATGTTTATGAGGTGAGAGAGCCAAGAAGCAAGGGACAACCCCCTCAAGTAGGTCCAAAACAATACAATGTACCTTACACAATAATTGAAGAAACACAGTAAACCATACTGTTTTCAGATCCTATTTCACTATGGAGGTGCTAAATGGATTATCTAAGCTGCTACAAAAACCAATTGATGCTACATTTTTGGGATTGGCTACTAAGTTTTTGGGGGTTTAACCAACAGTTATGATGTATGTGAGATCAGCTGAAATCGGACAAGCAATTAAGAATAACAATGCAATATGTGAGATCAGCTTCCATCGGTGTCCTATCTGGGCTAATCCTTTATGACCCGAACAACTAAACCACTAGGTGTCTCAATGGTTTTGAGAAAACACCTGCAGGTTTGTACATCAATCAGCAACACTTCTTCTATGCAAGAAAGAGCTAACTAGAATTTGTTACGAAGTTTTCTAGACATTTTGCCTTATACTCCCACCTGTTTGTTTGGTAATAATTGCCCACATGCTAGTTATACATTACATCCCCCAAGGTAGTCATGTTAGACCATTTATCAGCACCAGACACGTAGATACAGGAACAATCAAAAGAAAAGGTAAGTGGCCCTGACCCACAGAGTGCATTTTCTAAGGTTGGTGATTTTCTCTGTGGGTACAAAAGCTAAAAGCTTGACCATTCCCCAGCTAAGGCCCCTAAATGACCGCTCAACATGTGTAAGAAAATCCACAAGCAATCATTTACCTGAGACAGGCCCTTGAGTAGTGATCCAATATTGGGAATTGCAAACCAGTACAAATTTGGATCAATAAGTTGCCGAGTCTGAAAAGTAGATTGGAGCATTAGAATGGAAGGTAACAGAGAGGGAACCATCAAGATCCACTATGCATAAGGAAAATACAAAACAAAATCAGACATGTAGAAACTAAAGACTCTTGTGGAAGCATTCATGTACTCCTAGGGCTCTTGTATGCAGATGGAGAGTTACGAACATAGGTTAGGAGTAATGCAGGCATTGTATGTGTATATGGGTAGGTTCAACTACACCCTGTGCAATCCAGTCATTTGTACATAGTGAGGAGTAAAGTGGATATAGAGTAAAGCGAGATGAAATATGATATGTATGAGTCAAGTGAGCCAATTTTTATCATAAATGTCTATAGAAATTACAAATAGTGACTTGTCGCAATCCTCATTTCTCTCCCTACGTGTGTAAGTGTATTTGGCCTGCCACAAATTTACAACATTATCAATAAAAGAGGCTTCCATAGAACTTCAAGGCCCTTTAGAAGATTCGCTTTAATTCTAAGGGCTTGCCTCTTCAACGAGTCCACTCTTTTCATCATACAAGAATATTAAGTCCAGTCCTAAACCAATAAAATATGGAAAGAAAAACACCATCACTATAAGATGAATCTGTTATATTCATAATCTAAGATCAGACAACACAGCATCTTCTAGCATCTATTGATGCCCAAGAGAATGTCTATCAAAAACAAAATGCCCATTTCGCTCTGCAGGCCCAAAAGAAAATATATGCCGCAAAGTGGGAGTTCTTCTTTAGTGCTGACCCCTGCAATCTCCGGACTCTATCACCCAACTAGCTATACCACTATTAAAGTAAATGCCCATTTTGCAAAGGTGTGTTGGCCCTAGTGTGCAGGGTCTAGAAGTTTTTGAGAAGAAAAAAAAGAGTAAATAGATACTACAGATTATGAAGAAAAAAAGAGTAAACAGATAGTATGAAAACTCTATTGTCCAAGCCATAGCCACTAAGTGTTCCACAAAAGAAGCTTCACTAACATCACTAACAAAGTAATAACTGATACACCTTTCCATCCAGCTCATGTATCCTCTCAGAGGCAAAGGGGCAAACTTTTCCTTTGTCAAGCGTAACAAATTGAATTAAGATATGAAATGGGATAAATTTCCACTTGTGTTAGCCAAACTAAGGTATGCTAGATCTCTTGGAGAAGTAACAAAATTACTAACAAGACTATAAACATAAATGAAAGAAAACAGTAACAACTAGGTAGTAGAGCTTCCTTCACTTAGTAGAAGACTGGTTTTTACGTACTCAATCATTAAAGGATGTGCACTAAGTCATAGTATCACAAAGAAATTAGAAAGAAAAAAAAACCTAATGTCCACTGCTGTCATGATTAAGATAGATAATAAAAAAAATTAGCTAGACTAACAAAGATATTCCGATCATATGCTGTGGTGACCTCGTAGGCTGCCATGATTATACAATCGCATGGGCTCCTGGCTATCACCTCAATAGAAATGGTTCAATGAATGTGGTGGCTCGCATGCCTGAACAGTAAGAAACAAAAGAAAATGTATCAATTATGCATAAGGAAAATTAGTATCACAACATCTTCAATTGACTGAATCAAAACTAAATGGACAAAACAAATTCCTGTCCAATACTTAGTCAAAACCTCATCTCTATAGGTTTTATACTCTGTTAGAAACCGCACCACAGGCGCAAACCATCTCCAAGAGGTTCTGAACTCTTGTGGGTATTGAAACCAAGACAATGCAAAAACGCTACAACATCAAATAAAGACTACTTAAAATTTGAATCTACAGAGATCAACCTTGGGCTGCAAGCTCTTAAGTCCGCCATTCTCAACAATTGCATAGTGAATCTAATCCAACATATAATCAAGCAATCTCATCGAATATGGTTTGATAAGTAAATAATTTCTCCCGTCATATATTAGTTGTTTGGCTGATAGATTTTAGAAACAAATTTCATTCAAGCATATAATCAAACAGTTGGTGGGGGAAAGTTATTTACAAAGGCAAGTCAATTTCAATAACAACAGAACTAAACTAGAAATTGTAGAACACTCAGCAAGCATCAACAAGCAGAGGAAGAATAATAAGCCGTTCAAACGGGACAGCAACAGCGAAAGCAAAACAATAAACCCCCTTATCAATTTCAAAACTGTCCCAGCCACCAAAACAGTAAACGAAACAGCCGAAATTGCCAAATAGAGGTTCGAAATTGGTACCTCAAGCCCATAGGTTGGAGGTGGTTGCCGGCGACCCAAACCCACGGGATGCAGAGACGACAGCGATATCGAAAATCCACCACGGATCTGGAAAGAGACGGGCCATCTGCGACGAAGATGAGCTGAAGGAGGCGGCGATTAGTGACGAAAAGGAGAAGAGATCTGGATTTGAAGCCGAAACGTCACCACGGATGGGTGATCAGCGACGGCGAAAGGCGTCGCGGTGAATGGGTTTGGAAGCCTGCAAAAACTTGCGTCGGTGATCGGAAAGCAGACTCGAGGGGAAAACGGGTGGGGGAAAAGGTTGGGGGAAAGGAAGGCAGCCGGTGATGGCCACCGGAGGAGGCGAGGGTCGGGGGCTAGGGTTTCAGCATTTCAAAGTTTTTCGAAGTAGGCACTTTTCCGCATGCTGCTTTGGTTTGTTCAATTGAGGCTGCTGCTTTGGTTTCGCCAGGAGAAGCTTGATCGAAACCCAATTTCTAGGGTTTCAGCCGACGAAGAAGAAGATTTACGCCTCTGATTTTGGAGCGCTTTTGATTTGGAGGAAAGATTGAAATTTTCAGAAGGGGGGTACGATTTAAGGCGCCAAGTAAAAAAAATTTTGGAACGCTATTGTATCCTTTAATGAACGCTATAGTATTTTAGGCGCCAGTTTTTTCTCGGCTTCTCATCACTGAACGCTATAATTGGTTCCCTTTTATAGCATTCCAAAAAAAACGCTATAACATAATGCTATAAAAGATCATATTTGTTGTAGTGAAGCACTAAATATACACATCATTTAATTGAAGAAAAATTGCCTTCCCACATAATCTCATTATCATACCAAAATTCCAAGTTCGATTATGCTATATATATGTTCAACCACAAATAAGATTCATCTATTTTATCTATCAACCACTTAAGTAAATCATCGATGTAACATAAGATTCATATATAATCAATCAATCAATTAATCTCTCTTTCTCTTTACTATGAAAATTGGCAAAAACGGATAAAAAATTGGAGTAGTGCATAACTGAAACAAATCAACCCAAACCAAGCAAGGAGATGGCAAGACAGAGGGAAATAACTTACACATTGAACCTTACCCTTTCGGATTCATTTTCTCAAAGAGCCATTGCCTTCACTTCTCGTATCTAGGGTTTTTTTCTTCCAGAGAAACCCCAAAACTATGAGCAGACTTCTACAATCGTCGTCGGTGATGCCATTGGTTGCAGAGAGAGAGAGAGAGTTGTCTCTTTATTTTAAAATGTCGTCTTATATGAAAATTTTTCAATATCAGTCTACATTTCACAGTTGTTGAGAAGAATGATTAACCTTAGAAATTACGGCGAAAACTCAACAAAAAATAAAATAATACTAGAAAAAAGTTTTAAACAATAAAAATCGGGAAGAATGGAGCCTTAAGTTAATTTAAATTTTGAACACACCTTAAGAGCTAAATTTTGTTATTCCCCATAATTAAAATTTATAACGATTCTTAATGGCTTGGTGTCGGTGACGGAGCCAGGATTTTAATCTCAAGGGGCCGACTTAGTAGACATATATATATTTATCGGAACATTTAGTTATTATATCATCAATAATGCTACAACCACAAACAAACACAAACACTCTTACACATATGCACACACTCACACTTACAAAGGGGGTGGGCACCACAAACACTAGAGGTGTGTAGTGTGTGTGAGACCCACTCCCTTTGTAAGTGCATGTGTAAGTGTTTGTGTATTTGTATGTGATTATAAAATTATTGTTTTATTATAAGATTTTTGCTTTCCAATTCATTATATTGGTACATGGAAATGATTCTTTAGACTACATCAACTATCACATGCTTATTTTAAATTTATAAAGGAAATTGAGAAATGAGAATGTAAAATAACCGATTTTTTATCAAATCGAACCAAAATTATTAAGATTATTATACACAAATAATTATCAATAATATTCAAAATCAGGTACTATATATACAAAATAAAAATTTTAAATTCGAACGCTCAGGGAGTCGGGGCCCCCCGGCCCCAACATAACTCCGCCCTTGCATGGTGTCAACATCAAACAGCTAATTTGGGATTGCAAATACGCCCACAGATCAACATGGATCTCTTGTATCTTATGTTAATTGTTTTTTTTTTTTGAATCTCGGTCTCTCTCTCTCTGCAATTACAGCCGTTTGTGGAGATCAATGTGTCTTATTAACCGCTTTGGATAATCCTCCCTCAAGTAATTTGTTTTTGTGAATTTCTTAACATATTATAGAGAGAGATCTATTAAAAGAGAGAACAATTATTCTACAACCATAAACACTTACACAAATTCACCTACATTCACATTGGGGTCTACACATACTACATCCCAAATGATATGAGTGTGTGTTTCAATAATTATTGGAGAGAAAAACGGTTGTGCATTAAAGTCTCGTGCTTAACCAATTAATGCACAACACATGAAAAGCATTTGTGAATCCAACGAATCCTACTGTTGAAAGCACGCATGTTAGGGAAACTTTTTGGCCGTGACTGAGTTGGAAATTAGCCCTTTTAAGAGCATCTCCAGCCTTGACCCATTTTAAGACTCAAATTTAAAAATGGGACAAAAATTACAAAAATCTCTCTCCAATCTTTGACCCAAACCCTTCCCCATTTTGGGTTTTACCCATTTCTTTACCCAAATTTGGGACAACTTTTGCCTTGACATATTTCTCCAACGGCTAGTTAGAAAGAGAGAGAAAGAGGGAGGGAGGAGGGAGAGAGAACCTCGTCGGCAGTGGCGGCAAGCCGAGGGCCGGCAGTTTGAGAGGCGATGCAGAAAGTGGCGGTGGTGTTGTGACCTCTAAGTCTTCTTGGGTCCTCCGACGATGATGAACGAGTTTCAAAGTTGTCTTTTGTGGTTGTGTCCGGTTCTAGATTTTGTGTGAAAAAATTTTTTGTGTTTGATTCTGAGGGAGAGAGAGATGGCGATGGAGAGAGGAGAGTACCAGGTCTCCTCATTTTGGATTTGATTGTTTTCCCTTATTTATGATTATGCCATTAAGAATAAAATGTATATATATTTGGGTTTGATGGTTGGAGATATGCCTACCCAAAATGGATTTTTACCCAAAATTTAACTCAAATTTGAGAAAAAAAATGGGTGAAGGCTGGAGATGCTCTAAGGGTTGTGATTGAGTTGAAAATTTAAAAGCCAACGGCTCTTTCTTCACTTCCCCTAAAAGTGTCAACTCAGTCAACCCCTTTCAAACCCTCTCCCTCTCTCTCTTCGGCCAAATTCACACCCGTCTGTCTCTCTTCTCCCCGGTACCTAAGACCAACAATCTCTCTCTTTCTCTCTCCACACCGACCCACCAATCTCACTGCTCTCTCACCACTCGCACCCACCAATATGCCATGAATCAAAGGGCGAAACCCGTACCGAAGTCAGCAAGTCGCCTAACTCTGCAGGTAATAATCGGATCTGTTTTTCCGAATTGGTTTCGGTTTTTCCCGAATTGGTAATCCTGTCTTCTTGCATGTAAACTCAAAGGGGGAAACCCCGTACTGAAGTCGCCTCAATCAGTGCAAGGAAGATTACCGTGTTTAATCAATTGTTTGAAACCCTAACCTCTTTGTCACCCACCTCTCACACACGACTTTTGATTTACACCGTGTTTATTGATAGCAAGAGAACACACACGCAAGCATCGAGGATTTGGTGGTTTCTTGATTTAAACTGTGTGTTTTGATATATATCCTCAAGGTTATTTGTTTCATTGATTGGCTTATTGTTTGAGTGCTTTTTCAATGAAGTTCTATACTTCCGTTTTGTGGTTGTGATTTGCCAATTTTAATCATTCCGCATATGTTTGCTGGTCTTGGATTTGATAGATACATTTCTTCCATGGTCAGATCCCCTTTTGATCAGAAACCCTTTATATGGCCAACTAATTTCGGCCTTTTCTCTTTGCAGGTATGATTTGGCGATTGTACGGAGGTCTATATGGAAATCCCTTTGATGTAAGATTCTGTTTCTCATGCTCTCTGTGGTTGTTTTTGTTTCTTTTTTCCCTTTTACTGTGCAAGGACATTTTGGAGTAGATGATTTTCTAAGAAGCAAACTATTTTTGTAGGTTACAAAATACTGGCAATTAAGTTTAGGCTTAGTTTTTATTGAGGTGCCTAACCATCTAATTTGTTCACTGTGAGTGTCCAACCATCTAATTTCATACATTGTTTGTCATTTATTTGTGTTGAGGTGCCTTTAAATGTGATTGCAATGAAGTCCTGTTTTATGTCTTTCTCTGAGTGAATGGTCAGAAGACTTTATGATCTCAGTTTCTTCGATAAGGAAATTCTAACTAAAAGCATTGCATTAACTATCCACAAATCTAATGGAAAAGGACACCACTTCACCTAAAAGCATTTGGTTTCAGTCTTAATAATTCTAAGGTCCCGGTCATAAAGTTTTTAGGTTTGCCAGAGTTCATTTTATTTTTTTCCTTGAAATTGCCCTATCTGAATGGACTCATTGTGTTATTGGTGACATCGAGGTTTTCAACATGGGCTTACACATTGTAGAGGTAACAAAATTAGCCTTAGGAATTATGGATGCCACTATAGGGAGCCTTGGAATGGGTCCTGCTTACCTTTGTAAAAATAGAGGAAGACATGAAAGTCGCGGGAGAGTCCATTTTGTTTATGTTCTTTTCCTCATGGGTCAAGACTTTTCTTTTCAATCAATATCTATTTTTAGTCAATTGTTTCTTGATTGGGGTGGGAGGGGTTCATTTAAGCTCACATTCGTGTTGCTGAAGCATAAAACGTATGCTTCACTTTACACTGTTACCTTTTCACGGTTCGGACACCCAAGTTGAAAAAAAACTGAATTTCTTACTCCGTTTTCCCTTTTTCATTGTTATATCGAAGTATTCAAAAAGATTAACAATAAAAAGAAATAGAAGCTTCTCTTCATGTGGTGGTTGGCTAATGATAACTTAGGAGCTTCTCAACTTGGTTTAGATTGGGATTGTTATTGGGTCAGATTCTACTATCATTGTTATTGGGTCAGATTTTACTGGATGGTTGTTTTCTTTTGTTACTGGACACTGAAGGTCAGATTGATTGTATTCTTTGTTTTATGCATCTCAATTGATAATTGATGTTCTTTTTTCTTTTTTCAGTAAGAAGCCAGCATGATCCTAAATGGGAAAATCTGCTTTGTATTTCCTCTCTGATCATATGAAGGTATTGGAATTAATGGTGTTTTTACAAACCGTGGTCAATCCAACTTTACTAAGTGGTAAGTACTAACTGTTGTTATTGTTAAGGGATGGAGGCTCATGCACTGAGACAGCCTACATATTGAGTTCGTTGGTTTGGTCAATTATAGAGCAGGCTTCTGAGAGCTGAGGAGGTTGCGATAATGCAAAGGCAATAACAATAACTGTCACAATGCAATGGCAGCAGTTGCCCCCAAAACCAAAAGTGCTCGATGCTGGAAATGGCATGTATAATGAGCTAAAACTATATTGATTTTTTGGGTTTTAGAATCAGTACCAAAAAGGTTTACTGTCCTAAGACATGATAAAGCACACAGTGACACAGCAACTACTTTCAGATGTTTTAGAATCATCTACTTTCATTAACACGTGCCCCGTCCATTTGGATCCACTATGCTACTCAAAGAATTTGGAAATTGCAAGAAAGTCGGATCTCAAACTTCTCTCCCAGTCCCATAGCCCTATGCGAGACTCTCGGTTCCACCAAACAATAGGTATGTTTTTTACTCTGCTCTGAGAAATAACTAAATGACTGAATATATATTTTATGTCCTGTGGTTTGTTACAGAGTAATGTGCAGGTGGAGTTGTCCCCAAGGAGGACTGGATTTCTTTATTTAGAGCAATAAGATTATTATTGTGGGAGAAAAGGCCAAAGGGATGATCTGGGTGAAACGATGATCTCAAAGCTTCTTTCACCTTCAAAATTGGTTGAGCTAAGCTGTATTATATAAGGTAATCAAACTATGGTTAGCACTTTGCAGGTTATGATGAACTTCAATATATAATGTAATCAAACTATGCCTTTTTCCTTGGTTTGTGGCTAAATTTTTTGATAGGAGGACATTTAGTCAAAATTTCATATAAATTGGTGTCTATTGCCCCATCTTGATGAGGTGAAAGGTTTTTGGGTAGCCAACCAAAGTGATGACCCCCTTTTGTATTCCCTTCCTCATTGAGTTCTTATATAGTGTGCTGAGTGTGTTGCTGATATTTCTTTTTCACATGTAATTTGAGTGGAAATTCACTAAACAATTTGCTCTTGATGCCAATATTTTTTTCCAGGTACGATTGGTGATTGCACCGTCCACCAGGATAGAGCAGCTTGACTCCTCGTTTGTCTCCCTTTGTGAAGGCATTGATTTTAGCTTCTATTTGCGGTCACACCAAATAACTTTCTTTGGTAATGGACTCTTTTCTATGAACTTTTTTTTCCCTTCTTGAAGTGATTGGGGTTGGTCAGTGATTTTTTCTTTCGTTGAATTAGATGTAGAGGATTTGTTTCTCCTTTGAAATTAGAGAAAGGGAACGTGCATTTTGATGCCCATCTATGCTATGTTCATTTCTTTGGTGTTGAGTCTGTTGGTGTCCGTAACTTATGTTTTAACTATTTCTTTTTCAGCCAATTGTGCATGTATAGAATACTTTATACCTCTAATTTTGGCTTTGTTGGTTCTCTAATGTCTTGATGTTTGATTTTAGATCTTTAAAGGGACCTGGTTACTTGGGAGGCGTCAGCTCATGTGTAGCCCCAGCATAGGGTAGCAATCGGTAAGTAAAAACGGAAGGTTTTGTTCCATATCAAGTTACTATTTTTTTGGGCCTATTTAGTTGTTTGCTTCTCTGGGATTATTTTATAAGTTAGTTGCTTATCCAAAAAAAGGGGAAAGGGGGGGACCCTCTCCGGCGACCGCCCTCAACCTCTACGGCGTCCTCTCCGGAACTAAGCGCATCATCAACACAGACTACCGCCACTTCCTCCCCCTCTCTTACCATCTTCCCCACCCTCCAATCCTCCCTCCTCTCCCCCCACCACCGCCAAACCCTCCTCCGCCACACCCAATCCCCCCACCCTGCGTCCTCTCTGAAACCAAGCGCATCATCAACGCCCACTCCCGCCAGCACCTACCACGGCTTCTACGGCCAACCTGTCAAGCTCTTCTCTGCCGACACAACCCTCCTCTCCTCCTTCGCCCAAATCAAGCTCACACCAGATCGACGAGAGAGAGAGAGCGAAACAAGTCAGAAAGAGAGAAGGAAGAAAAGTAATTCTAAGAGAGAGAGAGAGAGAGGAGTAGTAGTAGTAGTGGAGTATTGGGATGGCATTGGTTAATAATTGGTAAGCCTATATATCTGCATACTTATATGCATGCTAGGGTTTCGATTCCACTGATGTAACCTGTGAACGACAGAAGTAGTGATTAGGTATTTTTTTTGGTTAATTTCACGAAGGAAGCTCTTTCATATTGAACGACGAGATAACTGACTCTAGGTGTTCGACTGATTTTAATACTGAATTTTCAGTTCAGGACTGAGCATTCCTGGGTTGTAAGTTGTGGTAATGCAGTCTATGAGGGTTTCAGTATAAGGTTGGATTTACTGTTTGGTTGTTTGAGTAACGATCGGTGCGGAAAAGTAAAATGAATTCAGGAGGGGCCAGCTAGAAGAAAGAAAATTTGACAACCTAGTAGAGCTATCCAAATAAACTTTGTTCTGTTATTACTCACGATGGTTTAACTATTTCTCTCTAGATTTTTTCATCGAGTGAACTTTGGTTGGACTTGCAAAACTAAGAGCATTGAACTCGATTGAGGAGAGGTCAAGCAATGAGAAATTAATTGGGTTAGGATTACCTCACACACAAATATCTAGAAGCAAAGTGGTTGGGGATGTGGTTCCACCCTCGATTCCAGAAACTGTGAACAACACTTAAGAGCCTGCTGCCTGGGTATGGTTCCATAAGTAAAGCGAAATGTTTGTGGTGAAATTAGTATCTGAGAACATCGAAGAATGATATAATACTATTTGCTTAGGGGAAAACAAAACAGATCCTTAAGCTGGATTTGCCCTTCATGTTTTGTATAACCTTTTAAGTCTTTACAGAGAGGAGCTATAGAGTCATGTTCCTGCTTTTTCCTATGCATCTCAATTTTTCTTTTTCTTTTTTTGGTTGGTTATATGTAGTTTTTCATGCTTATTATGGATATGGAGACTGCATGTTTTTTACTTGTATGCCATTATACTGTTTCCATCAGATAACCAATGTCAAACAACATTTTTTTTGGGGAATTTTGATCTTTTCAACTATCGATTGGATTGTTTAGTGCATTGTCCACAAAGAACATCTGTACACTTGCATGGTTACCTTCAGTGTTTTGTCTGCAATAGTATTATAGTAATGATTCAGTCAACTGGTTTTTTGTGTTGTTTTGTACTGGGTGTAAGAAGAGTGTTATGTCATGCCTCCCATTTATGTACCATTGCCAACTTAACCTGATTGCAAATGCCATATCCTTTTGAACCCTTGTGCAGTTTACCTGATCCCATGGAGACAGGTGAGAGCATATTGGATGCCATATTCGATGAGGATAGCTTGGAAGATGTGCAAGAAGTCGAGATGATGGATGTAGAAGGAGAGTTGGTAGAACAGGATTCACAGTCTGATTTAGGACAAAACATTGGTAGGGATCGTCGTGCTGAAAAACAAACTATTGGTGTTCAAGCAGTGGAAAAACAAGAATCTTGCAGTAAGAGTCGCAGGCGTAGGAGTAAGAAGAAGAAGAATAGGGGAAATAAGGTCAGTTCGGGGGTAAAAGTGACAGATATTAACAGGTACTTGTGTTAGGAAGCATTTTCTTTGTTAATTAAGGTACAAGAAGTAATTTGGTTTTGTTCCTAAATATGTCTACTCCCTGGTCCTTCAGTCCTATCCTTAGAACAAGCTTTCTTACGAATTAGGGAAATTTTGACCTCAAAGCTCAAGATATCTTGTACTTGGATGTTTTTTTAATGAGAGAATTCTACTGTTTGTTTTTTACTCCAGAAAACAACAAATCCAGGTGTGGATGTGAATTGTTGAAATTTGTCTCTGCTCTACAAATCTTTTGAACAACTTTTTGGGGCTGTTTTCGGTCTTTGTATTCTAGCTTTTACTGTTAAATCATATGTCTTGTTTGAGAGTTGTGTTGTCTTCTCTAGGCCTTCCATGCGTTATAGCATCTTCATTGATGTCATTTCTTTCCTTACTGGTACAGGCAATTGCTCTTTGCTGCGAATTTGTAAACTGTCTTGGCAAGCCTTCTCTTTAGTGTTTACTGTAGGTGTCACTTCCAGCTTCCATCAGAAAATGGCTTTCATTTTCCTCCAGCACTTGGATTTTGACTCAGATTTTGTTTCAAAAATTCGGTTTTTTTTGTTTGTTTGTTTGTTGCAGACTGCATTTGAAAAATAAAGTATCAATTTTTGGCTTTTACTCCGTCCCCTCATTCCTATGTCGCAATGTGAAGGTGCCATTTATCCTCACGAGGTTGAAGGGGTAATACGTATATGCTCGGAGACTAACTGTATGTGTTTCTATGTTATTTGCAGGTTTGTTTTAGATATAGGTAGACGCTTGCAAGAGAAAAAAACGTATCTGATGCACATTGGATGTCTGGGTATATCTGCTTTGGATGATCTGCTGTTTGATGTCTGGGTATATCTGCTTTGGATGATCTCATCAAAGAGGTAAATTGCATTCCTGTAATAGTTGTAATGTTAAGGGATTAGTGGTTGTTTGAGAGGAAGTCCCTATTGGATATGCTGGAATAATGGGATGTATGTGACATATAAGCATCAATGTGGCTTTGACTAGTAAAATTCTAGGATCGTGCAGTGTGTGCATGAAATAGCGCATAAGCCACCTATCTTTGCTGAATCATATTTATAACTAAGTCTGTGGTAAATCATACTGTCTTGGGTGAGAGCAAGCAAAAGGTTCACATGATAGCTTTCTTGTAACTCAACCATTGTACCAACATAATGGAGGTGATGCATACCAAGTCCAGCCAACTTGTTAGCTGCTATGTTGTATTTTTGCTACAGAAAATTGTGGATTTCAAGTATAATGGTTGAGTAGTTTGTTCTGCATATAGGATCAGGACTCCTCTACGATCCTACTTGTGTATGTAATCCCAAGTACTTGGGTTTTCAGTCCCTTTGGCAGCTCAATTTCTGTACAAGGGATGATATTGAGCTAATTCTTATGGCGATCTTCGTTTTACTGGTACATGTCTTCCAGCTGTATGGGTGAAAGCTACCAAGGAAGCAAGCCTGCCTGATGTCCAGTGGCGGATGGCCAATCCCTTTTGAGTTTTGCCTCGATATCTATGAGGCTGTGAGGATCAGTTTCTGAGGAGAATTTCAGAGACCAGGATCCGACCCGTTTCTTTGGGGGGCACACAGACGGTTTGTAGGAGGCTTTTATGGGCAACTATTGTTGTAGCCATGGCGAGTCGGATTCTCGTTTGATCGTAGACAGATCTGAGCCTTTACCCTTTATCTCCTTCAATTTCTATACATATTACACATACATGCATGCATTTACAGTTTACATATTTCTTGATCTGGTTTCTGTGGTTATAGATGGAAACATGTCTTAATTGGGGCATTTTTTAGGGATATTTTGATGATTCTGCCAAAGCTTGGTATTTTTGTTTGTTGTTTCCTTTTTTTTTTGCACTTCATTATTTGTTGGTTAATTGTTCTTCAGTTGTAGACCCAATTTTCCTTGAGCTTTACACCTGAGAGGGTGTACAGCTTTGGGGTGTACTTGCACATATTTGTTTGGCTGAATTCATGTTGGAAGTGGGAAGCTATTGAACTAGCAAAGACTAGAATGGCAGTTTGTATTAATGGCAAATTTGATATCAAGGATTACTCAGTGGTTGACTTCAACAGATGTTTGGGATGTTGGTGTGGATTATGAGCACTGTGTGTGTGTTGTGTGTTGAGCTTTGGGGTGTACTTGCACATATTTGTTTGGCTGAATTCATGTTGGAAGTGGGAAGCTATTGAACTAGCAAAGACTAGAATGGCAGTTTGTATTAAAGGCAAATTTGATATCAAGGATTACTCAGTGGTTGACTTCAACAGATGTTTGGGATGTTGGTGTGGATTATGAGCACTGTGTGTGTGTTGTGTGTTGAGCTTCAGAGTGGTAAGATGTTGGTGTAGTTAATTTTGGTCAAGAGGCCAGTCCATTTGTTTGTTTGTTTGTTTCTGGGTTGTCTTGTCATTTTTAGGTTTAGTTTTCTTGTTTGTTTGAGTGTTTCGCCTGAGGTGTCTTTAGTGAGAGGGCGTACAGCTTTGGGGTCTTTTGTTTATTTTTATTTTGAGTTAGGGGTGTCATCTTTGTGTTGGTAGTGGTCATCGTTGAGTCTGATCATGTACTTCAAGGGTCTTTGGTTTGGGTCTCTTTTTGTCGAGTTGGTCTGTTTTTTGTACGTGTCCTTGTACCTCAATCTTCTTAAAGGAATTTTGGTGCTGCTCTGGCTGCTGCAACTATTATGCCTGCAATATCCAGTTCATCTTGGTTCTATTGCTTCTACTGGATTTCTCTAAGATGGGAAGTGTGGTTTTGTGTTATTGCTGCTGTTTCTGGATCAAATTAGCATTGCTGCTAATGCTAATTAGTCATGGGATGATGCTGCGGGCTCTGTATTTATCTTTTCCTCTACCAGTTTGGAGGTATTGTTGCTGCTTGGAGGTGTTGCTACTGCTGTTGTTGCTGATGCTGCATTTTCAGGTTCACAATGGAAGGATTAATTTAATTCCTTCACCACTTGATGCTACTATCTTATGATTTAAAATGGAAATATGGATTTCTGCTCAGAGGCTATCTTAGATTGAACTGCCATTTATGTCTGTAATATTCCATTCTCCAGCACACTAAAACTTCTAATCTATGTAAATATTGACTGCTTGTATGATTTCTAGATTCCCGCTTATTGCAGACATAGTGGACAAACGGCCCAAAAAATATTAGCAATCTAATCTATGTATTTAAAACAACGGCATGACAATCGTGCGTAGCACATAGCAATGTCACTAATTAGCATAAAACGTTGATTCATAGAGGTCTTTGGATGGGTAATGTAGAGACCCGTATTTTTGAGGCCAGAATTTTCTTTTGCAATCGTACGACTTGTCGAGATAGACGGTGTGGATTTACGGTGTGGCGTGTTCATGGAAGGATATAAGGATGATTATGTGAGAGGTGCACGTGTGAGTGCGTGGTGCGAGAAGCAGGGGATTCCTCCCCCACCTTTATCTTTTCCCAGGGAGAATAATTCTCCCATTTCACTCCCTCACTCTTCGGCTCTCTGTCTCTCTCTCCCCTCCGACGAAACTTTCTCCCCTCTCCTCTCTCTTCGATTTCATCCACCTAGGGTGTGATTCCGGACAAGGTCTGAGAATTAAAGTTGTTATACGGAGCACGGGCTTTCCGAATATCCAAGAAAATTCATGATCGGATCTCGTGGAGCTACGGTTGACTTGGTCAAAGGGCTGGGTTTTGCTCAAAACCCTTGAGGTAGGGATTTCTTACTCTCGTTATGCGTTTATACGGTGTTTATGTACCTAGATCGTATCTTGCTTCGTTGTTTAAGCTTGTTCCTTCCATTCCCGAAAATCAGCAGAACAGGGCCTGCGTTTTTGGGGTTTAACGCCTTCTTAAGCTCAGATTTGAATTTTGGTTCCTTTGTATGAAATAGAGTAGACTTAGAGCTCGTTTTAATGCCGCAAGAATCACCCGAAACCGTCGAGAATTGAATTTATGGTGATTTTTAGAAAACTGGTCTGCAATCTGTCTCGTGTTCTGGATTTCAGCCCACTTCGAACGGACATAACTTTCTTGTTCGATATCTGTTTCATGCAAACTTTATATCGATTCGAAGGTCTTGAAGTCAGCTTTCATTTGCCACTAGAATCGTCTTAAAACTCTTAGTACACAGAAAGTTATGATCGTTTGAGTGGAGGTGTGTCAATCTGTCCTGCTGCTTGACAGATTCGTATTACTCTGGAAATGCCTGTTTAACCAAGTTTCGAGTGCGAATTTGATTAGGGTTCCTTCGCATCTTTTGTACTTCATTCAATTGCGCAACTATGGGGACTAGAATCGTTCAAAATTATTAAGAACTCGAGTTATAGTGATTTTTGGAATATTGCTCTGAAATCTGAGAATCTGGGCAGCTTACAGAGTGGAATTTTTCATCGTTTAGGTATGGTTAAACGACCCTATTGGTTATGGGTCCTTGTAGGTTTTAAAGATTGGTAAGTTGGTGATGTTTTGGCGTTGGAATCACTGATAAATATTGAGTATGCAATTTTTGATGAGTTTTCGAACTTGGATTGCTCTGCTGAAAATCATTTCTAAGTTTGAAAGATCGTATCGTACTACTCGTCGAACGTACCTGTGCCATTGGTTTTCGTTAGCATAGTTGGAGTATCGACGTAAAGGCTATAGTAGCGTAAAGGAGTCCGTGAACATCGTAGATTATAAGGAATATTGTGACGTGCGTAATTGGTCGAGAAGTGCTTGTTTTGATTAAATTGAGAAATGACTGGACGGTTTGGTGCTTGTAAATTGGAAACGCGAATTGAAATGTGAATAATAAACGGACACAACGAGAACATTCAGGACTCATCGACGGGTGAGTGCCTGGCAGGATATCGGGGTCCTTTAATTGGCCGGCAGAGCTAAATGCTCATATTGGTTATTTCAGACTCATCGACGAGTGAGTGCCTGCAGAGGATATCGGGGTCCTTTAATTGGCGGCAAGAGCTAAATGCTCATATTGGTTATTTCAGGACTCATCGACGAGTGAGTGCCTAGCAGAGGATATCGGGGTCCTTTAATTGGCCGGCAGGAGCTAAATGCTCATATTGGTTATTTCAGGACTCATCGACGGGTGAGTGCCTGGCAGAGGACATCGGGATCCTTTAATTGGCCCGGCAGGAGCTTAGGCTCAGACACATGACACGAAATTGGTTTATGAAGTTGATGAAAGAGATTTTGGTTTTTGGTTAAAGGATTTTGATAAAGATCCTCTGGCATTCTGAGCGAATCAACGGTTTCCGGTATTTGGGCACAAATCAACGGATTTCGGTATTCTAGCTCGAATCAACAGAGTGAGTATTTTTCTACTCTGTTTTGATATAAAAAGGAATGAATGAATGATATTGCGTGGTAATGAACGAGAGATGAATGAGAACTAAACGTGGTATTTATAATTATGAAGATTTGTGATAACAATTGAAATGTGACTAAAACTGTTGAGGAGGACTGAAACCCAAATTAATGGTATGTTTAGTCTAGAGGGAATATTAGCGATTCTAGCTTAGAATGTGAATTGTTAGGATTGTCTGGAATATGCTGCATGTTGAGCATCATGTAAACTTTGGGCTTATCTGTCGATGTTCATTCACTCTAGAAGCATAACTCATCATATTTTCATATAACTTGAGTATAGATTTCTCTACTGGGCAAGTGTGTGCTCAACCCTATCATTTTCAGGTACAAAGCAAAGGAGGTTGGCATGGAGTGCTTAGTGTGCATGGTTGATCATATTTTTTTTAAGGTATACTAGAGGAAGTCTATTGCATTTGATTCGAAAGGAGTGTTTTGGAAAGATGTCTATTGTAAACTGTAATGTTATTTCCAGCGAATATTGGTGTTTTCATAACTTGGGATCGTCGGGCCAAAATGTAATATTTGAGTTATATTTGAGAACAAGGAAAAGAAAGGGCTTTTGGGTATTATTTATATTACAGCGAGGACTTCATTTATCAAAAGTGTATAGCTAATTATGTTTAAAATCGAGGGCGTGACAGGTAATGGTGAGAGAAGACAATACAAGAAAGAAAAAATTAGAATCATACGGAGTATCACTTATTGGATGATTGAAAGGTGTGAGAAATGATAAGAAATGAAGAGCATTGTTGATTTTTCTTGGTCTATATTTTTGATTTTCCTCAAATCTCGACCTTTCTTTTGTTACCATTTCTCACAAGCAAGGGGCTTTAGAGAAATGACAAATCCTTTAATTTCTGGCTGTTGTTTGCAAGTCCTCTTCTTTCAGTTTCCGTATTACCTATATGAATTAGTTTTTTGCTATAGTAAACTAATACTTTACAGCACTAGGAAGACATAAAGTGATGAAGACGGTAAAAATCTTAGGACACCATAGATCATAACTTATTGAAGTTGGGGATGAAAGAGGGTGATCTGTGAGTAGATTCCGTACTTTTATTTGGATTGTCGTTAAACTTTGCCTATCAACTTTATATTGTGGTTAAATTGAATGTCATTCTTGAACTATGCTAGGGATATATGAATGCCAAGTTTGTGCCATCACTTCAACCTGGATAGGCTTAGTTTTCAGGCTGGGCATTCGCTAGAGAATATGCTATTATGCAGAAGACGTGTTTTCTTTTATCGTTTAGAGACATTACTTGTTGAGACAACATGATGTCACGAAATCCTATATTCAACTAATTGCGTGGTTTTACCAGCATAGATAGTGTGTTGAATGGTAATGAATCTTGAAAGCCATTGGAGCTTCGTTATGTAATTGCAATCAAGTCATTCCCTTCAAGGCCATGATTAATAGCATGATTGTTCATCCTTACCATTTTTTTTGCTGCAATCATGAGGCTTGTACCTATTCAATATCACTCTCATTTGTTATCAAGTTTTGTGATATTAATTCGTATATGTTTTTTTCAGAAGTATGCAGTTTATTCTTTAAATCTGAATACCACCAGTCATGCTTACATAGATGGTTGTGTTTGACAGCTGGTGCCAGTTTCCGAATTGCTCCATTGGAAGGCCTTGGAAGATTTACTTAGGGTTCAAATAACTTAAAGAGCTAACTGCCTTCTTTTTCCATGTAGGTCAACTCATCTTGCTCCTATAGAGGTTTCCACATGGTCCTACATTCTCTCTGCATAATAATTGCAAATAAACTTTATGCCTTGGCGTTCTTGATCTGGTATGAGTTTGATCTACTTAATCTTTGCTGTATAGATATTTACAAATGCACTCATATTATAGTGTGCTGATACTATAAGTTTACTTTGTTAATGTGCTTTGATGCTAGATTTTGCATGCAATAGAAAATCGTCGTGACTAAAAAAATTCGTAGTACAGATTTTAGTGTTGGGGTATATTTTCCTTTGCTACAGATATTGGTCTCGTAATTCTAAAACAACTATTTTGAAACATGTTTTGTCAATTTTTAAATGGCTGAGAAAAATATTCTCCTCCTCCTGCTTCTATGGTCCTTGCTTCTTTTCTTTGAATTTTGACATGGCGTGTTGGTTCTTTTCGTACTTGTTTAAGTGGTTTTTTAGTGTTTTGTTGAGTGGTGGAATATTTCCAATCAGGATTATTTGAGTTGAGAAATGAGTTGAGTTGTGGTTGAGTTGCCCAGCCGATAACCGAAGAATCCCTAGTCGATAACCGAAGAATCCCTCCCCTGAAGTATGTAGTTCTTGGTTCTTTGGTTGTATTGTTGGCTTTAAGGCTATTAGCTCATTGTTTCACAGCGAAAGAATTGATCAAAATTAATTAAGAATTTCAGATCTGAACAGTCTGCTTTTTCAATGCTGTTATGAAGTTTGTTTATTGCAGATATGAGTACTATAATGCCTTCTTGCGTGACTTTCTGGACTTGAGGTTTACTATTAATGGAGGCATAAATGGTATTAATGAGGTAACTGTTGTTTTGGTCCAGCAACCTTGAAATAGGATACCGGGTAGTCATGTACACCAATTTTGATAAATATAGATCTCAAAGAGATCATACCTGGTGCTTTCATTTTGCTACTTATAATGTAGATATTGATGCTTTCCTGACCTAATCTCTGTCTTAACGCAAATTCAGTATTCGAAATCACGTGGTGCTTAAATTTGGTAAATCTTAAAGTATCTTACATCAGGAGGTTAGTTTGTCTAGGAAGCCAGCTTCTTGCTCATTGTTTGCAGAAATACCTTAAAGGCTTTTCTAGAACATGCATCTCCCTGTGTATGTGTGTGTGTATGTGGGAGTTTGGGGGTTGTGCGGGCGCTTATCTTTCTTCTACGTCAACTTCTTCTTTTGGTTTAATCTGTCAAGTTTTGCTTTGTTTTTCTGTTTTCTTTTATCGGGATATAGGATCCACATGCCCATGCAGTTGAGATTCTTCTTCTAGCAAAGCTCCAAACAAATACTTTGCATACGTATTGTAGTTTCGAATGATAGTTCTTTGTTGCTTAATCTCTATTGACCTACATTTCTTTGAGTTGCTGTGTTGCTCTATTATGTTTTACCGTATGCAGTTCATTCCCAATCAGAAGGTATTGCTATCCAATTTTTCCCTTTCCGCCCACCTTTAAAGTACTCGTGATGTAAAGATGGTACTGGAAAGCAAAAAAGTTGCATGATTTGACTTTCAAAGTTGAAATTCATTTCGGGACATCCTAGGAAAGGTGGACAAACAAAATGGGACAAAGAGAGTATGATTTTTCATTCGTTACCAAACTAATTCTAGCAATATGTTCACCGTTCAGATAATCAAGATCATTGCCAAAAAGGGCCACATCAAAGACTTCTGCCTGTGGTTAACATCGAAATTCTTTTAGTTGCCTTGTCCACCCTTTATCTTCTTGTTGTTTCTTCTCTTAATCTGGTGGTAATACTTCAGCAGGCAGCTTAAGAATATCACAGAGATTGTGAACTCTACTTTTCTCAGAAAATGATGAAACCACAGTAGCATTGGCAAAACTGGAAACGAGGGACCATCAATCCTATTTTTCCTGTCTTTTGTCCTTGAAAGTTATCTATACGTTAGTGAAAGGCTGGCGGGATCCACAGCCCAAGTGAATAGAAATGGAGATGATATCATCATTTTCCTTGTGACTTTGAGCCAGCCATTACTCTCACCCGTAGTACCTATTGAAGATAGGTAGCCGGTTAGCCGTTCACCAAATCCTCTTTGTAGACCCAAAACCTTCCTGAATATCGATCCCTTGCATTTTTCTTGGATTCTTCAAGTATTTGCTAAAGTTATGTCAACTTCTCTTTCCTTATTTTTTGTTTACAGTCAAGAATAGTGGTCTATGCTACTGTTGTATTATTTTTGTTTTCTGCCACGACATGGGATTGCATGCCACCTATTTTCTTTTTGACTGAAAACTTGCTTTTTCAGTTGAAGGCTTACAGCTACTCGTTTTGTGAAACTTTAACTCATAGGTGAATGCGGGGCGCACACGGGATTATGGTTGGATGTGCAGTCTACAACAAGAATGTACAATGCGCGATCAATAGTATCTGTTTTTCTTCATTAAACTATTGTTGTGTTAAGACAGTTAGAGGGTAGTTATGCAGCTATTTAGTTCTTCCATACAAGTCGAATACAAGCAATTTTCAAAAGTATGTTAGACTCGAAGAATTTAGATAAATTTCGCTCATGGACAACAAAGTAGGGCTCTGACAATGGCGATTTCTGACAGGTCCGAGCCGATCTTCGTTGAACAGTGAGCGTCCACCATGGCTGACGGCTCTATCACCTTCGATGAGGGTTTGGGCCTCAAAGGCTTGGACCCAAGCGTATCCCGAAGAGAGCAAAGAGGAATGGGCGACCCAGGTGCCCCCGATCTTGAGCTGCATCAGAAGCGTCTGAGCGAATCCGAATCTAGGATGCTTGAAATAGTGGGTAAGCTAGAGGAGGAGCTCAACAATTCGGCAGACCCCTTCGTGCTTGATGTCGTAACTGCTAAACTACTGAGCATTCAACAATCATGGAAGGAAGAAAATCAACAAGGGGGCAATCCAGGTGAATCCAGTTCGATGATGGAAGGTCTAGGGTGCAAGGCCATAGACTCTAACGAAATGAGAAGGAGGCAAAGGAATTCATCTGGCGACCTCAACCTTGGATCCACGCTAGGAGGTCCTGTTCCTCCGTACTGTACAGCCGAGTTTGGGGATTCTAGCCCTAAATCGGCCAAATATTCAAGCCCTAAATCGGCCAAATATTCAAGCCCGTCAAGGAAGCTCCAACAGGTGTTTGAACAAGAGTTAATCCGGGAAGCGGAGGAGCGAGCTACCTGGTTGCAGAACAATAAAGGTCAGGTGAAGCTGATATCTGGTCTCTCAGAGGAGGTAGAACTCGGAACCACGACTTCAACCTCTGGGCCGAAATCATCTCCGATACGGTTTGGGGCTCACAGCCCGAAGTCGGGCATAAATCCAATTTCAGCAAGGAAACTCCAACAGGTATTTCTTGAAGAAGGTTTGAGGGTAGAAGCTTATCCTGAGAAGAGGGGCTCGGTTCCACCATCATCTACGAATGGGCCCGGTGCGCATACCCCTGCTCAGAAAGTGCAGCAAGCTTTACTTGAGGAGGGACTGGAAAGGAAAGCAGAAGCAAGAGCACGGGTCACTCATCTTCATGGAAACACTTATCAGTTCCAACGTACTCCTGCACAGGTTTTGAAATCTAACACTAATCCAACTACTGTACAAGGATCAAAGTCAGGTGACGTACCTTCCACGAGTACTAACCCTGTATCTCAGCCTAAAGCTCTGAATCGTACGGTGCAACCTAATAAGAATTGGGCCTCCCTGTTTAAGTCCCAAGGACCATCAAGTAATATGAAATTAGATTTTTATCCAGAATTACAGAGAGGGAAAAATGCTGTTGTTGAGCTAGATATTACTCACTTAGATGAGAACTGCTGGTCACATTGCTTGGTTGGTCATTTCCTAGATGGGAGGATGGACTTTAGACTAGCAAACTCAACTGCCCATAAGCAATGGGGAAAAAATACTAAGTATGGCCTGTTGTCAGTCAAGTCAGATAATGCAGGGTTCTTATATTTTGAGTTTAAAGATGAAGCGTCTCAACTTGCAGTATTAGAAGGGGGGCCTTAGTTCTTCTCTCAAAAATTCCTTGTTCTAAAGAAATGGAGAAGAATGATGACCCCAACTAAGATCTCGAGGAGAACAACGGGGGAGCTTCTCTCTCTAGCCTAGAGAGAGAAAGCTCCCTCTGACCCAAATCAGCCGGCACTTCCACGGCAGTGGCAGCAGCCACCGCCAAACAAGGCCCAGCCACCGGGCAGCAGCCATCTCCCGGGCAAGGGATACTCTCTTCTTAGAGAGGCTCTCCTCCACCGCCCTCAACAACCGGCGACCACCGCTATCCTCCACCACCCTCCGCTCCGGACAGATCTGGTGCGGTCTCACCACCTGCCTGGCCTTCGTCTGGATAGGTCAAACTTCACTATGGGCCGGAGCTCCACAGCCGTGGGCTTCGCCTCCAACCATATCCCCGCCGTGAACCGGCGGGTACCATTTGGGATCTGTTCCGGCGACCTTCGGTTGCTGTTCAGTCCGTGAACCGGCGAGTTCCACATCGCCGTCGAGCTCAACCGAGGAGCTCAACTACCACATAGAAGACCCAGAGCAGATCTGCTTCTTCGTTCACGCTCAGATCCATCTACAGCAACGGCGACGGCGACGGCGACCTTGGGTTGCTGTTCAGTCCGGCGACGGCTACCTTGGGTTGCTGTTCAGTCCGGTTGCTGTTAGCTAGCGGTCTGAACCACAGCCACCAGCTGCCGGTCCTTGTGGGCCTCGACAGCCGTGGGCCAGTTTGGGCCAGGCCATGCCGGCAGTGGTCACTCCACTGTGGGTTCCTCTTCCCACCACGAACAACCGCCGTGGCCTCCAGCCGCCGTGGCCTCAATAGCCTGGGCCGTCAGTCAGCCTGCCTGGGCCGTCAGCCAGCCTGCCTGCTTGGCCAGCCTGCCTGCCTGGCAGCTGCCGCCCCGCCAGGCAGCCATTCGGACAGCCGCCTGGGCAATCCAGCCTGCCTGGCCACTATTATTTCATATGTCCTGCCTGCCTGCACTCAGCAAACAGCAGGCAGCCACTGTTATTTACTGTTTTCTAGGTTAATCACTGTATTTCCTATGTATTGCGAGGACTTCGAGGGCCTCTGATTGTACCCTAAACCGACGGTTGGAGTCGGGTATCTACTGTTTTGCCACGCCCGTGTCCAGGTTCCCCGTTGAACTTTCTATTCCTTGGGATAGTTTGTTCGGCGGGGGTAAGG
This sequence comes from Rhododendron griersonianum, assembly GCA_018127125.1. Taxonomy (NCBI): domain Eukaryota; kingdom Viridiplantae; phylum Streptophyta; class Magnoliopsida; order Ericales; family Ericaceae; genus Rhododendron; species Rhododendron griersonianum. Next base: position 33,105,919 of record CM030789.1, read on the forward strand.
ACACGGGCACCCCATGTAGCCACTTGGCGTCCATTATATTTTTCATTTTCATTTTTTTGTTTTGTCTTACCTGGGGTATGCCCCTTGTAGGCTGTACATTCGGTTAACCTCTTTTATTTTCAAGCTATCCGCCCTAGGGCTTTACCCAAAAAAAACAACAAAAAGTGGAGTGGTAGCTCCAAGAGAAAGAATAAATGATATCCTTTTTGGTATCCTTTTGAGTGGTGTAGCTGTATTCCTTTTAAGCTATTCATATTGTTGTTATTTTGTTTTTTTTGTTTCCAATGTCTTTACAATCGTTCAATCTAGGTTTTTGGAACATCCGGGGTCTAAATGACCCCATTAAGCAGAAAGCAGCAAAAGCTTTTGTGAGCACCAATAAATTGTGTCTTGTTGGTTTGCTTGAGCATAAAATTAGGGCAACTTGGGCAGATAGAATCACCCAATATATATGTCCGGGTTGGAGTTTTGTGAACAATTACCCCCAAGCTGCTTTAGGGAGGATTTTTGTAGGATGGGACCCTGGAGTCATGTCTCTTATAGTATTATGTCAGGCAGATCAATTTATTCATTGTCAGGTTCAACCAAAAGATGGGAGTGCATTATTTTTGGTAACTATGGTATATGGGGCAAACTCTATTTTAGAACGTAGACTCCTTTGGCATAGTCTATCTCAGTTTAGGTCCTCTTCTCCCTGGGTGGTCCTTGGTGACCTTAATGCTATTCGACATCCTAGGGAGAAAGTTGGGGGGAATGCACAATGGTACCCTCCCATGGATGACATTAACCACTGTCTGTTCTCCTCTGAGCTTGATGATCTTAGGTTTTCAGGGTGCTTATTTACGTGGACCAATAGGCAGGTCCCTCCTCATTTTGTGGCCTCCAAAATTGATAGGGTCTTAGTGAATGAGCAATGGATGAAAACCTTTTCTCAATCATCGGCTCAATTTTTGGTGCCTGGAATTTCAGATCATTCTCCAGGAGTGGTGTTTGTCCAGCCTAATCCAAGGAAGTCAGCCAAGCCCTTCAGGTTTTTTGATTTCCTTGCTGACCATCCTCAATTCATTGCAATTGTCCAGAGGAGTTGGAGGACAATTGTAATTGGAAACCCCATGTTCTGTGTGTGTGAGAAGCTTAAACACCTTCAACATGATTTGAAGCGACTTAATAAGGAGGAGTTTAGTGGCATTTCCGAGAGGGTAAGTGCCACTAGGCAAGTCTTAGAAAATTTGCAAGTAAACATAGGCTCCCACCCAAATAATAGAGTTGCTTTAGAACAAGAGAAGGTGGTACACAAACAATACATCTCATTGCTTAGGGCTGAGGAAAGTTTCGCTAAACAAAAATCTCGAATACAATGGTTGAGACTTGGAGATCAGTGTACCTCCTATTTCTTTAAAGCTGTGAGTAATAGGAGGAATAGGAGCAAAATAACAAGTTTAGAATTAATTGATAGTTCTACCACACATGACCCCAAGGTCATCAAAGAAGAGTTTGTTAACTTTTACACAACTCTTTATGGCACAGCCCATCTCACTCCCCATCTGGGACCTAATAGAGTGGGACAATTAATCAGGAATAAACTCAGCCCTGAGCAAAGTCTTAATATGGTCTCCCTTGTCTCTGATCTGGAGATCAAAGAGACCTTTTGGTCTATTAATCCCACCAAAGCACCTGGCCCGGATGGGTATAATGGAGGGTTTTTTAGGAAAGCATGGTCTGTTATTGGGAGAGAGGTCACTTCAGCTGTCCGGAACTTCTTCAGGTCTGGACAATTGCTCACCAAGGCTAATTCCACTATAGTAGCACTTGTTCCTAAAGTACCAAACCCTTCCAGGGTGGGTGACTTTAGGCCCATTTCATGCTGCAATACCATCTACAAATGTATCTCTCGGATATTAGCCAAGAGATTGCAATCTGCTCTCCCGTTGCTCATAGATCAGGTCCAATCAGGATTTGTGAAAGGTAGGAGAATTGCTGATAACATTTTCCTCACTCAGGAACTCATGAGAGGGTATCACAAATCCTCTTCTACCCCTAGGTGTGCCATGAAAGTGGACATAATGAAAGCATATGACCATGTTAGGTGGGAATTTCTATGGGATGTCTTGTCCGCCATGAACTTCCATCCTACAATGATTAAGTGGCTTCAGGCATGTGTAACCACTGCAAATTACTCACTATGTATCAATGGTGAGGTGACTGGGTATATTAAAGGGAGGAAGGGACTGAGACAGGGGGATCCCCTGTCCCCATATCTTTTTGTTATTGTGATGGAAGTGCTTACGACCTTACTTAAGGAGAAAGCCCAGCTCCCTGACTTCCACTTTCACTGGAGATGTAAAACTAATCAATTGGTAAATCTGTGTTTTGCTGATGATCTAATGATATTTTGCAAGGGAGAGCATTCTTCGATAAAACTCATCAAGGAAGCTTTGACTGAGTTTGAGGCTCTTTCTGGTCTCTCTCCTAGCACAGGCAAGAGTAGCGTATTCTTCTCTGGTGTTAGTGTGGGAGTTAAAGAGATTATTTTGCTTGAACTGGGATTTCAGGAGGGTTCCCTCCCAGTGAGATATTTGGGAGTCCCTTTGTTATCTACTAAGCTTAAAGCAGTGGACTGTCAGAGGCTGGTAGATAGTATCACTGCCAAAACTAGGAGTTGGACCAATAGGGACCTTACTTACGCGGGTAGAGTCCAACTTATCAAGAACATCTTGTTTTCAATGCAAACGTATTGGTCGTCCCTCTTCATTTTACCAAAAAAGGTCGTCAAGGAAGTTGAATCCATTCTTCGGGCCTTTTTATGGTCGGGCCCTGACCTTAAGAAATCAGGGGCTAAGGTAGCATGGGAGCAGCTATGTGCCCCTAAAGATGAGGGGGGTCTTGGTTTCAAATCTATGGAGGTGTGGAATAAGGCTGCGGTTGCAAAGCATATATGGTTCTTGATCTCCGGGGGAGAGCAATCCATGTGGTGCCAATGGGTAAAATCTTATTTATTAAAAGGTAGAAACTTTTGGAGCCTTAAAATGCCTGCTAACCCCTCTTGGGTTTGGCGTAAGCTACTTAATCTAAGACCTTTAGTCCATCCCTTCATTCGTCATTTTATTGGCAATGGGGAGAACACATCACTGTGGTATGACCTTTGGCACCCTTTGGGGCCTCTGTGGGATAAGTTTGGTGCCAGAATCGTTTATGACTCTGGGCTCCCTTTGACTGCCAAAGTGTCCCTCATAGTTCAAAATTCAGTTTGGACTTTCCCAATCACGCAAACATGGGAATTGAATGAGGTTAGGCAGCATCTTCCCCCCTGAGTGGTCCCAGGGACCAAGTTAGATGGACTCTTAATGCTAATGGGCAGTTTAGCATAGCCTCTCTATGGGAGGAATTGAGAGTCCCTTACCCCAAAGTAATTTGGCATAAGACTGTTTGGTTTTCTGGCCATATACCTAAGTGTAGCTTCATTACATGGCTGGCTATCCAGGGTAGACTCTCCACTGAGGATAGGTTAGTGCTATTTGGGATTAAATCAATTTCCCAGTGCAGCTTCTGTCAAGGTAGTGAAAGCCATGATCATTTGTTCTTCAATTGTGGTTTCTCCACACGAGTTTGGAATTCTATGTTGGCAAGAATAGATACATGCTGGTCCCCTAAGTCTTGGCCAGCATGGATTACCCATTTCTCCTCTTTTAGGGGAAAATCTCTTAGAAATGTTGTCACTAAACTGATATTCACTGCCACAGTGTATCATCTTTGGATTGAGAGAAATTTGAGGAAGTTCCAAGCTACAACTAGCACCTGGGAAGTTGTCGTTCACAAAATCTTTAACATGGTTAAGGGTAGATTGATGTCGCTGCCAAAGTTGCCCGTAGGTTCTCAAAATGAAAGGTTTATTAGAGTATGGGGCATCACTAGGTAGTTTCACCTGGCATTAGCATCTCTTTATCATACTATGGAGCATACCTTGGCAATTTGTTTTATAAATTATGGTGGCAGCTGTTATGCTTCCTGTTATGGTTGCTGTGTTAATTGCAGGTATAACAAGTGTGATGAGCTAGCTAGCTAGCAGGCAGATTGGTATGGCATCCTTAGAGCACCATCAGACTTGGTCTGGAGGATGTCAACCCCAAATCCATCAGTCCATGTGGTTCCTATCACTACTACGTCCATTCAAAGAAGTTGGAGTCCTTTCAGAAGGCTGAAGGTGTTGGTCAAGAATTGCATGAGTTGGGCATTGTGCTAAAACTGTTTTGACTGATGTGCTGCTACGGCTATTACTTCTATGTAGCAGCAGGTATATATCTTAATCTTTTGTGCTGTTGGCATAGTTCACATTTTGTGCTACCAAGGGAAGTGTGATAGAATCTGAGAGTAGCTATCCTTTTCTGATCTGCATTTGCATGTGCCCAGTCTCTGATCTGATAACCTATTAGGTTAGTTGTTTTATGACTGTTGTAGTGGCTGTCCAGTTCAGATGCAGTAAGTTGAGTTGTTTTATGACTGTTTTGTGAACTGCTTTGTAGCTGTTGTTGTGTTGGTTGCAGAAGTTTCAGTAGTTGTGTATGGTGAAACTTCTAGCTGTAGTTGTGTATGGTTGCAGAAGTTTCAATGGCACCAAATGTAGGTTGTGTATTGTTTGAAGTTTTGGGTGCTGATCCCATGCCACCTACAAACGAGGATCTCTTAGTCGCGCTGATGTCTGATGACTGATGGTTCTGCAGTAAGATGAGATACAGTGTTTGGTTTTGTGGATTGCCTAACCATAGGGGCTGTCGTGGGATCTCCCTTCGCAGAGGGGGAATTCCTCTGCAATTATGGTTCAGTTGGTAGTGGAAGGAATCGTTATTCTGGTTCAATTATGGTTCAATTATACTGGACTGCGGTCACTTCTGCTCAGATTCTGTGTTGTCCCTGTTTTGTCCTACCAGTAAAAGGAATCACCATTATGAAAGTACAGTCTGCTGCTGCTGCATGCATCTGCATCTGCTGTTCTGTTCTGTTCTTGCTGTTATGATAAGTGCGGCCTGTTTTGAAGATTATGAAAGTGCAGGCTGTTTTGCACCTGTGCTCTGAACCTTTTATGTTCTGTTTGTGCATTGTCAATTGTTTGTATTGCATTGTCTCCAGCTGTGTTGGAGCTGTATAGTCATTTTCTATTGGCATCTCATTTTCTGTTATGCCTAACCATCAGGGGCTGTCGATGGGATCTCCCTTCACAGAGGGGGAAGTCCTCTGTTTACTTTAGTATTTGATTGTTCTGGTATGAGACAATTGGCTCCTGAATTGGAAGCTTCAGAAGTTCAGAAGTTCAGCATGCTTTTGTTGTGTCCATGTTGTGTCCATGTTATGTGGGGACACAGTTTGCTGCTGCAGTTCTGATTTGGAAGTTTAGAAGTTCTGCTGCTGAATGTTACAACCTGTTACAACCTGTTACATGGTGGCCTGTCTTTGCATGGTGGCCTGTCTTCAGTGATAGCAGTTCTGTGTTAGGCAAGAGGCTGTTATTACACAACCTGTGGCCCAGTTCTGCATTATGCATCAGTTATGCAACAGTGTAGTGTAATGTAGCCTTTTGTAGTTGGATATGTAATGTTGCAGTTCTGCCTTAGTTCTGCATCAGTTCTCTATGTTTCTCCAAGTGTATTGTGTTGTTAGCTATGGTCTGCATCAGCTCATCTGCATCAGTTCATGCTGCTGCTGCTGTTCAGAAACCTGTGTTGAAATCTGCCTTGTTATGCCAATGTTATCCCCCTTTTGTAGATGGATAGGAAACAATGTATACCCTTTTGTTTTGTTTCCATCTATTCAGTATCCCTCCTCATGTAGCCATTTGGCCTACCTTTCCATTTTCTCTATCTTCCATTCTTTCTTTGTTTTGTTTTCCTCCTGGGGTATGCCCCTTGTAGGCTGTATCTCTGGTTCCTTTTTTTAAATTTTAAAGCTGATTTACCCAAAAAAAAAAAAAAAAATTTAGATAAATTTCCTTTACAGCTTTCTAGGTGGTGCTAAGTGAAAACCAGCCTAGATGGATTTATTAAATTTCCCCCCCTCTTATACTATGAACAAACTGAATCCTCAGAAAGTGAGGAAAAAGGACAGCTCTTCTCTTCAAAATTTTAACATATGAATTCACCGGGCCCGAAAAATTCTTCAAGAGAACAGCAACAAGTACCTCAACATCCAATGCATGCTTATGAACAGAGAGCTCACGCCTTAAAATGCTTTTGAGCTCTGACTGTGCGCACCACATCATTTAGGGAGGCTCTACTTTCTTAGCCTTACGACTGTCCAAACACAACATAATTAATGCCTACCCAGCCATGGTCCAAGAATCTTTCTATATTGCAAGTCCAACAATATATGAAGATTGAAGACAGATAAATAATCAAAGTTAGATATAGGCCAAAAAATAAAATAAAAGTAACACTCCTCTCGAGAGAATGTCAAAAATAGGAGCAAGTATAGTGTTGTAGGTCACTTGGGCAGTTAAAGAAAAATAAGGAGGAGAGAAGAAGTACCAGACTTCTATCAACCAATGTTAACACCCGAGACTTCAATCGGCAATCGGCCGGTTTTGAACATGATGGAGCCTACAAGACACTTACTAAGTCCAAGTGAGCCCATCAGACAGCTTGTTTGAGCCATTAGCTTACATGGATCTTAGATTTCTTCTTTTCTTTTGCTATTTATCTTGGTTGCCTTTTCTCTACTGCTTACGATAGCTTATAAACATTTATTATGTTTCCGGTCTTATTTTTGTGGTCATGTGTCTAGCATGTGCATGTGTTACTTTAAATAGCTTGAATGCTGAGCTTAGAACTTTTTATTTGAGGTGTGGGGCTTAGATGCTCAGGCTGTTGTAACCCTAGTGTGAACATTCTTTTGTGAGCTTATCTAGGAAGGTTTTTTTTCGCATCGTACAGTCGTACTATAGAACTTTAGACTCTAGAGACATTCTTGGGCCATAAACCCTAGAATCTAGTTTCTCTAAATTTAGAATGCGAAGCATCCAACATGCTGGTCTACTGAGAGGCGCAGCTTTACCAAATTTGCCAGGGTATAGAATGCCACCAATAGAATTCCACCTGCACATCGTGCTGAAATGCAAAAATAAGTGGAAGAACCCTTTGCCAAGGGTTTGGTAACAGGAGAGCGTGAGTCGTTTGGAGGATATGGTTGACATGCTTGTTGGATCCAAGTTGTTCTCCAAAATAGACGTGAGAAGCGATAATCACCAAATCTGGGTCCAAAGTGGTGGTGAGTGGAAGACTGCATTCAAGATGCCAGATGTACTCTACAAGTGGTTAGTGATGCCATTCATACTTTCTGATGCGCCAAGCACATTATAGCGTTTTTCTAAGGAGTACATAAACCTTTCTTGGGATTATATTTAGTTTTTTATTTTATTTTGATGACATCTTGATATATTGTTGGACTAGAGGAGCATTTAGCCCATTTATGCCAAGTAATAGAGGTTCTTCGCTGAGAAATCTATCATATGGGACAATCATAGGCCTATTGGCAATTTCATATCTATCATTGCTGATCTATAAGGATCAGTAGGAGTGAAGAAGCTGCTATACAAATTTTAAGGGAATTTATGTGAATATTCTGGAGGTATCATCACGGGAACAGATTATCAGGAAATTGTGTGGCAATGGCTTATGGGGCAATTTTGGAAGGGATAAAACAGTGGCTATGGTTGTTGATCACTATTATTGTGCGAATATGTAGAAGGATGAGGAGAAGTTAGTGAGAAACTGTCGAATTTGTCAATTTGGCAAATGGAGTTCACAAAACACTGGCTTGTAAACTTCCCAATATAGTGAGGGTACACAACTCCATTTTTACATTGGTGGATCGATTCTCTACACTGACTCATTTTATTCCTTGTTTGTGGACCGCTGACGCCACACGTGTTGCTGATTTACTCATTAAGCAAGTGGTCACATGGAATTCCAACTTCTGTCGTCTCTGATAGAGATATCAAATTTGTGGGGCATTTTTCGAGGACTTTATGGAGAGCTTGGGCCTGAACTAAAGTATCTCGTACTTGCCATCCACAAATAGATGGCCAAACAGAGGTAGTCAACTAAATTTTGGGCAACTTGTTGAGATGCCTTGTTGGAAGTTATGTGAAGTCATGGGATTCTATGATACCGCAAGCTGAATTTTCTTATAACTCAGTGAATGTGACCACGAAGAAATCACCTTTGAAGCCGCCTATTTGACTCAAACCTCAGCATATTCTTGCTCTAGTTCGGCTACCACAAGAAGCTAGGGTGTGTGAAGATGGAGAAGCTATTGTGGATCATATATAGTTCATGAGAGTTAAGGCAACAACCAACAAGCAGGGCTACTAAAGAATCCTATTTAGCAACAGCCAACCAAGATCAGTGAACTAAGGGATTTGAAGAAGGTGACATGTTGTTAGTGCGTTTGAGGTGAGACAGATTTCCTTAGGTAACCTATCATAAGCTGAAGTCAAAAAAGTTTGGGCCATGCAAAGTGCTAAGGAGAATTCGCTCAAATGCCTATATGTTGGAGCTGCCACCAGACTTGCAGATCAGCCTTATCTTCAACGTCTCTGATTTGTACTTGTTCGATAGATTCACTGGAGAAACAATTTACACCTTGGACTAGGTTGAACAGCTTCCAAAGGCTAAACCATGTGTTGAAGATGGTTTGGACATTAAAGAAGGGGGCATCCAGGAGAGGCAACTAGTACGGGTGATTCTTAGTGAAGTGGCTACGCAAACCAACTAGTCAAAGTACATGGATTTCAGAAGAAAGAGCTCAAAAGAATTGATCCTCAGATGTATACTGAGGGCTTCGGTATCCTACTCTGAGAATGGGTTACAAATTAGGATCTGGCTTTCATTCGTTAGGTGTCGGGTGCTGCCGCCGGGGAGTATCCAACCTATCGGTGGTTGTCCGACGCCGGTCACCGGAATGGCCATCTACGGCCATACCTCTATGATACAGTTTAATTACTGTTTTTATTTTATTTTAGTTGTTTTGTATCATTAGTTGCTGTGTTCGGGTAGCAGTAGCTGATTTGATTAGCTGTTTTGTATGGTTGCGAGGACTTCGAGGGCCTCTGATTACCCCTATACCGACGGGTTGTGTCGAGGATTTTATGCTTTTGCCATGCTTTGACATTCCCCGTTGTGCTATACTTCCTTACAGATGGATAGCGCAATCGGGTATGATATCAATTCGCATTGCACGTTTGTTGCATCCCTTACTTTATCTTACTCTCCATGCGGGTTGTGCATGGGTTATCGCATTTTTTTTTTCACTCTTCTTTTTTCTTTCCTCCTGGGGTATGCCCCTTGTAGGCTGTACATTAGGTTATCCTCTTTTATTTTCAAGCTAATTTACCCAAAAAAAAAAGGCTTCGAAGTTTCCTTGCCCCTAGTGGAGTATTTTCCAACTTGGAGGAGTTGATGTAGGAGCATACAAGGCACTTTTGAAGGCAAAGCGGGTCCACTAGACTTCTTGGTCGAGCCACGAGTTAAGTTAACATGGAGTATAGATTTCTTTTGCTATTTATCTTCTTTGCCTTTTTCTGTCCTGCCTACAATAGTTTATGAACTATTACTACGTTTCTAGTCTTATTTTTGTGGTCATGTACCTAGCATGTGATATTTTAAATGGCTTGGGGGGCTGATATTGCAAGTTTCTATTTGAGGTGTAAGGCTTAGATGCTAGGGATGCTATAACCCTCTTTCATGAGTTCATGTAGTCAATTTTTGCCATCTTACTACAAAACGTGTCTAGAGACATTCTTGGGCCATAAACCCGAGAATCTTGTCTCCTACATTACAGCAAAGCGACTTGAATGGGGCGCTTTCCTCTTGCACCTTTCTTCTTATTGAGAGGCGCACGCCTCAAGAGCCTACGGTAGGTTTCTTTCATGTTGCCTCTCCCCACCCTCTTTAAGCCGCCCAACTTGAGGCCCAACGAGGCCTAGGTGCCTGCGTAGGCTCTCCTTCAGAAACTATGGCCGCTTATTATGCTCAAAATGTTATTTCTATTTTCATGATGACGACTTTTGAAGTAGTTCATGGCATAGTTGTGCACGTAATAAGCTGATTTGTGATGATTCACAGGGTTGTAAAATAAGTTGGCATTTGCAAACAGGTGAAAAGTGCTTGAAAAGTGGTTGGAAATAGAATCTGTACTGGTCAATGTTACTTGAATTTGGGTTTCCTGTTGACACTGTAGACTGTTCAACACATATCCTGAACTTCGAGCAATTTTTTTTTTATTTGTTGTATATCACCATATAGATTGGATTTCAAGGGACAATATTCATATATACTCCTGGAACTCTTATTTAATTTTTTAAGTCATTTTCATCTGTTGCTTTGCAATTCTTCTCTCAATCTGTATGCAATTATGTGCTTTTGGCAGCACTTGGAACACTTTGGGACATGTTGATAGTGCTGTTTATGGTGCACCTCAATCCAATGTTACACGCCGTCAGGTTATGCAACAAACTCAGTTCTTTGTTGGAGATATCTGCTAACCGATAAATCCATGCTAATGTTATATTGTGTAGGTCCTTGAAAAGTAGTACCAAGTACATGCGGATTCTGTGTTACTGAAGTATGGAGAAAGACCCTCTATACGGGAAGTGGTTAAGCTAGGATGCATTGGTATATTGTTACGTAAGTTCTCAAATCTCAGCCCACATTCATTTGTAATGGGCCATGATAATTACTACAATGCACTGGCTAATACACTAACAAAACAAGCATAGAGATTAAACATGCCGACTTGATGGTTAATTGCTGAAAAGTAAAATGAGGTAAGGGCTTTGTGACCATATCTCCAATTAATTCTCCCAGAATGCAAGGAGTAATGATGCATGTACTTCTGCATCAATAAATCTGGAATATAGTGACTATCAACCTCAATATGCTTAGTGGGCTCATGGGAAATCATATTTGCTAGAAATTAGAATTATCAAAACTCCTTTGGATTAAAGCAATGACGATGCCAAAATCTACATGAAGAGAGCGGACCCTTACCATTTTAGTGATTGTCGGGCAATGGGATATTGTTCTAACCACGTCAAAGTAACAAGATTGTCACCGACAACTGTACAATAGCCAAAGGTAGATCGCTTTTTATAGTGACTGTTAGCAAATAATAGTTGCACAAGGATTAATTGTCGAAGTACCAAAAAAAAGTTGTACAAGGATGATGAACGGCCCATGTACAGGTCGACAGGAACCATCGGCTAAAAAATACGATGCTTAATAGTATTGATGTCAAATAAAAAGGAGGAATTACAACACATGTGTGCTAGTGCCATAATCTAGAACCCAAGCAGGGCTTAAGAGTTGCAAATGCAATGTTGTCTAAATTTGCTAAAGTAGCTATAGACAAAGAACCTATCTTATTTTCTTTTCGGTGACATCCCTCCCTAGCTCTGCAAACATGACTCGAGTCATTTTCTTGGGAAATTTTGGCCAAATCGAACCCAAATGAAGTGTTTGGATAATCTCACTGAGCTGAATAGTGAGTGCATCATGAGAATCAAAATTAGGAGGGCCCATAACAAAAAAGAGTAGGAGCTGTAGAAGACTAAGGCTGTGTCAGATAGCTTGATATAACATTGTTGAGTCCATTTCCTAATAGCTTTAGCTTTTGGGACAGTTGGCAACTTAACATGGTATCAGAGCTGAGGTTGTGAGAGGTCTTAGGTTCAAGTCTCTTTGTTTGTATTTGTTTCTCCCCTTCGCATTCTGTTTCTCTCTATCTTTGAAAATTTGCATCTCCACGTGAGACGGGGTTGCACGTGAGGGAGAGTGTCAGATAGCTTGATATACATTGTTGGGTCCATTTCCCAACAACTTAAAGCTTTTGGGACAATTGGCAACTTAACAGGCTGGTGGTGTAGAATACTATCGGGTGGTGTACAAGACTATTTGAGACTTGATGTGTATAGTTGGTCTGCCATACTTATTCCAACAATAGGGTCTACATGATTAGTAGTTCCACAATGATCATATTTCCTTTCACCACGATATCTAAGTACGAACACCACTAGGAGAACCACGAAGAAAACCACGGTCACCTCTGACACCACATCCATCACCACGGAAGCACATGCAGCCACCACTAATAGAAACTAAAGCAGAAAAACTAGGGAGTGGGAGCAAAGGAGCTGGGCACATTAGACTGTCCAAGGGATGAATATGACTAGCAAGAAATGGTATTTAGAGTCTATCTCTAACTAGCAAGAATTTGGTACTTCACCCATGAAGATAAAATCAAAACTAGAAGGCAATGACACAATCTTAAAATCCTCCAAATGATGATTTTGCTGCCCCAAATTTGGAGTAAAAGGATGATGCTGCAACAATTGGTTTGTAGAGCTTATAAGTGTGTTGTAGTTGTTATGTAAGGACTTCTAGACGGTTTAGGACCCAAGATTTCTCATGAATCTCATACATAATATACTCGAGTAAACATTGCTCAGTTGTCAAAAAGACTTGGCAAGAAAATCCGACATATATGTTTGGTTGTTTACCAAGACTTGATTGTCGTAGCAACCCAAAACTCTCTTGTAGTAGCAAGGGCTTCTTACTATGCCATAACTACCCTCAAATAACAGGATCCTCTTTTTTTGGGTAATGCCCTAGGGCGGTTAGCTTGAAATATAAAAGAGGTTAACCGAATGTACAGCCTACAAGGGGCATACCCCAGGTAAGACAAAGAAAAAATATAAAGAGCGCCAAGTGGCTACATGGGTTGCCCGTGTTCTTGCCCCCGCCGAACAAACTATCCCAAGGAATAGAAAGTTCAACGGGGAACCTAGACACGGGCGTGGCAATACATACTATGGAAAACATAAAAGGCTCGACCAAGAGCCTAACCCCCGATTTCAGTCCAACAGATGACCGCTTATCGGGGGTCGCCGAACAAACAATAAACAGATTGACAATAGACAAAAAAGTGCAAAGCGCATATTGAATAACGATAGGCGCGATGACTGCTTGCTGCTTGCTGCCCGGGCTGAGGGCAGGCTGTGCCCGACGGCTTGCCTGCCCGGGCTGGTACCGGGCTGTTGACTGGCCGACGGCCTTAGAGCGGCCCAGATCTATCCAGACCAGAGACCGGGCTGCTGCTGCTGTTAACGGGGCAGCCACCGGATAGGGGGGGTGGCCACCGGAATGGGTTTGGACGGCAGCCCGGGCGGTTGAACCGTCCACCGCATGGACTGAGACAGCCGGATGGGTGGCTGGCTTACGGCCCAAGCTGAAAAGGACTGTCCGATGAAAGGGCCGGTGCCCGTGCCGTTGAGCCCAAAAGGCCGGCGGCTGGACTGACGGCCGGACTGACTCCGGCAGCCAGCGGCTGTTGAGCCCAAAAAAGCCTGTTCGCTGCTGACCGACCGTTGACCAGTGGATCTGAGTTTGGACCAACCGACGACCGGCAAAACGGCGTGGTGACCCGCGGTGAAGGGCGCCTGTGAAGGCCGGACCAGAGGTGGCCGGCTGCAGCTGTTGAGCCACAGCGACCTGATCGAGGGTCCAGAGCTACGGCTGTTGAGCCACAGCGACTGGCGACTGGACCCGTGAAGGGCGGACCTGATCGAGGCCAGCTAGTGAGGTCAACCGAACCAGATCTGGCCGGAGCGGCGGCCCGAGGGCTGCCGGCTGTGGAAGGGCGTTGGTGGAGATACGGCCCGAGGCTGCCGGCTGTGGAGGGCGGTGGAGGAGAGACTCTCTAAGGAGAGAGGATCCCTTGCCCTTGTGACTTCCCGGATGTTGCTGCTGTGGTTGGCCGGAGTTGGCAGCCGGCTGGATGACCGGGCCAAGGGAGCTTTCTCTCTCTAGGCTAGAGAGAGAAGCTCCCAGCCTCCGTACCTTCATATCAGGATCCTCTTGCTCCAATCAGTAAGTGTTTATCTTCTTTTAACGGCAGCAAATTAGTTTTTTACATCAATTGTTGCTTCCTGAACTTAGATGGCCTTGCATCTTGGATGTTATGGATGGCAGGCAAGTGGGTGGTTTGCTCTCAGTCATGTATGAAATCAACGTGTTCCCTAAAACAATTCACCAAAGGTAGCAAGCATAAAAAATGAACTAAACCCTATGTAGCATGAACACGAATACAGATATGGACACGGGACACGGCAATTCTAAAAAAATGGGGATATGGACACGGCGGGGGACACGCCACGTGTATAAATAAATAAATAATAAATAAACATATATGTATATATTATTTTTTTATGAGGGTATATGAATATTTTTTTCAAAGGCATAATTACAGTTTAACCCAAAAATATTACATTTTGACCCCAGCCGTGTCCTCGGTGTGTTCCCCCTGCGTCCCTTTTCAAAAATAATAAAAATTATTGGGGGGCGTGTCTAATACGTGTCCCCGTGTCTAATACGGCGCCCTTTTGGAGTGTCAGTGCTTCATAGACTAAACCATTTCTTGGATAAGTAATAGAAAAGGGGGATGCCACAAAAGAAAGTGAGTAATAAAAAAAGAAAAGGCCAAATTATGAAAGGACCTATACACACTCGAAAGTCAAAAATATCTAACATGTCAAAGAATTGATCTAATGTAGGGATGCATCCCCTCGTCTCCCAACTAAACAAAGTAGAAGCCAAAAGACTCTTAAATTTGAACAGTGTCCTATCCACCCGGTCAAAATATCGTCGATTCCTCTTTCTAGATTGACCACATCAAGCACAACGGAATCATAAACCAAAGCTTCTGTCTTCTTCTACCCACCCTAGCCCCATACGATTCTTGAATAAGCTCCACAATCCACCCCACGGAACAAGAACCGCATTCCAAGGCTCCTTCGGACAAGACAATGAGTAAAAAAATTCGCCACTGACGCTTCATCTCTTAAGCACATGCAATGCCGATTCACAATAACCATCCGACGCTGAATAATTTGCCCCTTCAATAAAATGATTGAGAACCATCAGATAGCCCCTTCAACCTACATGTATTTGTATCAATATAGCATGATAATTACAACACTTCCCTGGTTTAATGCACTAAGAATACTTTAGGGGCGAGTAGGCGTTCGATTTGTCAGAAGGCCTTCGGATGGTTTCAATGCATTGAGCGTTTGATATCAGTTTGAAAAATCAAGGTTTTCCTGTGTTTTGGTCAGGGGCGGGTTAAGGCTACAAAACTCGTTTAACCCAACCCGATGGACATTTTAATAAATACTCCCCGAGCCATATGTGTGGCAATAATGCTGTCACCTACTGTGTTTACCCTACAGCCTACACCCAATTCTTCCTTTTTTTGATTCTGCATTGGTTTTTTCCCCATACCCCTTGTCTCTCTCATCCCTCTCCTGACAATGGCAATTTCCATCGATCGTACCAAGACTGACGACAACAGTCACTTCATCACTTTCATGTTCGAAAGCCCTGTATGTTAACCCTAACCCCTTTTTGGCTTATTTTGATTTCTTTAGTTTTAGTTTAATTACAGTAGTTAGAAAGGATTTGATTTTTGGGATGTAGGCATTAATCTTATATTTCCTTTGATTATTGGTTTTCTTTGAAACCCGTAAAACCCGACTGGCCCAACTGATAAACCGTGCAGTTTCGGATAGTTTTTGTGCCATGTACGGTCTAAATTGGATTGAAAAAGGGAAAACCAAACATTGCGGGTTGGGTGACGGTTTGGCCGGAAAGCTGACCTGTGCACACCCGTAGCTGAGATCTTTAGATGGCTTCACCTTCTCAAAAGCCTTTAGTTGCTTATTTTTTGCTTTCCCCCCCCTCCTTTTCCTTTGTTTTTGAATATATGTGCATGCTCTTAACAATTGGTTGGTAATATTGTTTTATGGAAAATAGAATTTGTCTTTGGGCTTCACATAGGTCATGTCTTGGATCATCCTATAGATCTTTATAGCATTCCCCTAGCTCCTTATCTTCATGCTCCAAAGTTCAACCCCAAAGGGCGTGCTTGTTTGATTTGGAGACGTTACAGGATATGTACTACCATGGGGTCCATAAATCCGGTGTTAGGTGCAGCAAAGTGAGATGAGATTACATCTCAGGAGGGCATCCACATCCCGTACGGACGTGGGATTATGGATCCCATTGGGGGGAGGTGGGGGGAAACTATATATCCCTTCCACCACTGTTGTATGAGTTAACTTTGCCCTTTGGTCTGTATGAAGCTTGTGGTTGCATGAGGACAATTTTGGAAATTCATGCCATAGTTCCAACCAAAACAAACACCAATTCATACCACACCGGTTTACGTTTTCTCCACCAATTCATATGCCAAGCTATATCCCATGGATATGGTATCCCGCCCGTGAGCCCTAAAATGCGGAAAATCCTTTGATCTGTGCTCTGTGGTAGTCACTGCTGCTACGATGGTAGTTTAGATTAGCCTTTGCGGATTATTGGCTGGGTATCATCAGTGTGAGAGTTACTGTGTTGGGAAGCTTTCTCGGACAAAGAACATTCTGTTCTAGCCTCATGGAATTATATGGTTTTGTCCATCTGCAAATTTAGTCCTTGGTAAAAGACGGAGGATAAATAGTTGACATGAAGGGAGGTTTGTCTCTTAAGATTTCCCAGTTCATTGATTTCCCAACTATAAAAAATTAAATGGATCGCATGTTAAATTTTAATCTGCTGAGTACGTGTCACTTGTGGGATAGTTTCTAGGAGCATCTTATGTATTCCCACATGCCTGATGTTAATTATGCTTATATCGTCCCTTGGCATTGCAGCCTCTGCTTAGTCTTTTCCATTCAGCGCCTAGAAATGGCTTGTGGAAACGAAAAGCTGATGCTGCTTTACTGCATTGCACGGTATGTCAATTGCCAATGGCTACAGTTTCTGTATTCAAAATTCTTTTGTTATTCTGTCTCAATTTCATAAAGCTACCTAAGGGTTTTTATCTTACAACAGTTATGCCTCGCAAAACTGGTTCAAAATTCATGCTTCTCTCAAGTACCTTGAGTAGCCTACTTTCTTCTTTTGATGAAAACCATCACATAAGCATGCACCGTATAATTTACCAAACATCTTGGACACAATTAAGACACCCAATGTCAACTCCAAGGGGTTTGCTGAGTGGTAAGTTGAATAGTATAGCACGTCAAGAAACTAAAATCATGAGTTTGAATTTCATGAAGTGGTTGCTCTTGGTCCCCCTAGGGCCACCCCTGGACTATGCGTGTTAGTTACCCATGTGTGTGTGCTGAGCTTCAAAGTGGGAAGATGCTGGTGTAGTTAATTTTGGTCAAGAGGCCAGTTGTCACGAGGCTGTTTTTCGCCTAGAAATTTGCCCGTGATGGCACCAAGTTTGCCAACAACTTGGTCTCAGCCAACTAGTGTTTACTCACACACCTGTTATGTTTTGAAAGTCTAGAAACACACACAAGAGTTACGAGAACCGTCCCAACCTTTATTAAGCACCAACTTACAAAGGAAACACTCAAGAGTCTAGACAGAACATCCCTCCGCCTTAGGCTACGAAAATGCCTTGCCTATATAGGCTTACAATCATAAAAACGTGGCCATTAAGTACATGAGATCATGGGGCCAACCCGAGTCTAGACAGAACATCCCTCCGCCTTAGGCTACGAAAATGCCTTGCCTATATAGGCTTACAATCATAAAAACGTGGCCATTAAGTACATGAGATCATGGGGCTAACCCATGATCTTGCAGTTGACACCCCCAACTGCCCTAGGGCTGTGCTGGCTTTGCCAGAATTTGCTAGGACACTGAAATATGAAACTGCTGATAACTGCCCGTTTCTGCCTTGGACACCTGTCCCATGCTGCCAGCAGCATGTGCAGCCCGTTTCTGCTTTGGACACTTGTCCCATGCTCCCAGCAACATGTGCAGAATGCTGTTTAACCGTCAATAACCGTTTTGCCTGAGCCAACTCAAGTTTGTCTCCGTTTTACCCGAGCCAACTCAAGGTTGCCAGGCCAATTTCGTGATCCAACCCCAGCTCCCAATACTTGCCGTTTTCCTTGATTACCTTGTCCCACAAGCCTGTTTCTTGTTTAGCATCCATGCCTCAATATCACCAGGCCTTCATGTGCATCACGACTGCCACTTTCCTAGGGGACCAATGCCAACACCAACCGACACCATCGGGTCACCTTGTGAAGACATGCCTGCCTGATGCCTTTGTTTCCACCGGTTGGCTAGGGTGCAAGGTGCCACCGCCAGCCAAGCTTAGCAAGCCTTGACTATCAAGGTGCTAACACCAGTCCATTTCTTTGTCTGTTTGTCTCTGGGTTGTCTTGTCATTTTTTAGGTTTAGTTTTCTTGTTTGTTTGAGTGTTTAGCCTGAGGTGTCTTTGGTGAGAGGGTGTACAACATTGGGTCTTTTGTTTATTTTGAGTCAGGGTGTCATCTTTGTGTTGTTAGCAGGTTTTAGGGTGGTCGTTGAGTCTGATCATGTACTTCAAGGGTCTTTGGTCTGGGTCTCTTTGTGTTGAGCTCGTCTGTTTTTCGTACGTGTCCTTGTACCTCAAACTTCTTAAAGGAATTTTGTTTTGGTGTTGCTCTAGCTGCTGCAACTATTATGCCTGCTATATGCGGTTCATCTTGGTTCTATTGCTTCTACTGGATTTCTCCAAGATGGGAAGTGGTTTTGTGTTATTGCTGCTGTTTCTGGATCAAATTAGCATTGCTGCTAATGCTAATTAGTCATGGGATGATGCTGCGGGCTCTGTATTTATCTTTTCCTCTACCAGTTTGGAGGTATTGTTGCTACTTGGAGGTGTTACTGCTGCTGATGCTGCTCAGGTTCACAATTGAAGGATTAATTTTATTCCTTAAGCACTTGATGCTGCTATCTTTTGATTCAGAATGGAAATATGATTTCTGCTCAGAGGCTATCTTAGATTGAACTGCCGTTTATGTCTGTAATATTCCATTCTCCAGCACACTAAAATATCTAATCTATGTAAATATTGACTGCCTGAAAGATTTCCAGGTTCCCGCATATTGCAGACATAGTGGACAAACGGCCCCAAAAATAATAGCAATCTAATCTATGTATTCAAACAATGGCATGACAATCATGCGTAGCACATTGCAGTGTCACTAGAGCCCCATGAGCATATGAAGTTGACTGTCATGGGACAATTGTCTAAGTTTCTGCCACCGGGATTTTTTTTTGCTGTAAGTCCAAATTTATCCATTGTCTGACCCCACCTTCATCTTCATCCATGGTACGCATATACATGTGCATTAGCATAAACTTTATTTACGAATTTCAGTTCAACCAATATATCTACCCGTGCTTTCTAATGGATGTTAGCATAATGCACATCAAGTGTTCAATAGAATGTGTTCGATTTTAGGACTTTCTCGCCCCTTGCGACAAAAAAAAAAGAAGATATTGGCACTCCAAAATCAGTGCCAACTCCAAAGCCACTTTCCTTTATTTTTTGGAGTGCCTGCATCAATTTTTGGAGTGCCAATATCATTTCCCAAAAAAAAACCTTCATTAGCAGATATGATGAGCGAAAAGAATCCTATCCTGTACGGGAATTTTTCGAGTAACAGTGCAAATCTTCTTGGATTTAACTATGTAAACTGGAAAGAAAAGAAGTATTCTGAACTCTTGAAAATAGGAGGAAGATGAGAAGCTTAGGAGGAGAGGAGAGGAGTTGCTTTATTCTTGTGTGTTTGAAATATAAGATTTGAGGGCCTTTTATAGGCCAATGGGAGAGACCAAATGAACCCACACTTCACTGGAGGGGGCCAAGCCAGCTTTTGCCCCAAAACAAATTCAATTCAGCCTGAGGTTAGAGCACCTATTTGATGATGCTGTGAATGCAACTTTAATTTCAAATTTGTTTGGGCTATAGAAGTTGAGAAGGGAAAGAACTTTTGAGTCATGTCATCATCTGATTGGTAGACATTGAATATTGATTTTGTAAACCATTGATCATAATGGATTTTTTTTTTGGAACTTTGGTAAATCTGGAAGCCCCTTGGACAGTTATTTTAATGAGTGCAATCGTTGGCCGAACCACCTATGTTTTGCAACTTTTTAGTTTGAGAGTTGCATTAATCAAAAGAAATGAGAAAGTGGATAAAGACACACAATCACTCCTTTGGATTTGCAGTTGGATTTAACTAAGTAACGCTGGGTTTGTTTTTCATTTGATTTTGTGTACATTTTATAATGGAGTTCCGTGTGAAGCAGACCCTAATGAACCTGCCATTTTCTGGTAGATGTTACCCTGTTTTTACCCAAAACAGATGAACTTAGCAGAGTCTATGCTCATTAATTTGTATTGTATTACACTTCATTGATTGTATGTGGCAAACTACCAACTTAGATGTCAGCAACTAAAACCCATTAGGAATGCAAAGAAATTGTTCTCTTCAAAGTGCTGAACAAGTTCTTTACGTTACTTTATTAAGGTTCATGGACAAAAACATTGCCACTAAGCTGAAAGATTTGCCTAATTGGTAGTATTTCTGCCATGGATTTGTTGTACATGCTTCTAGATAAGGAGGTATTTATATGATAGAATTAGAAGTGACTGGTGTAGCATTATAGATTACTTTTCATTAAAGTTAGGTTGGTGCCTACTTGGCGTTGATTAGAAGATATAAATTCTAATGAGTTCACAATGTGGTGTGGATGCTATACTCTGTTAAAAGATTTTCATACTTGCTTGTCTAACTTTATTTTGTTGCTGCCATTAAAAGTTTGTCTCAATGTGTTTGTCTACGTTTTTATTACAAAAATTAGAAATTTCATCTATAGCGTCTTTCTTTTCGATGCTTCCAGGAAATAAGTTCTCCAAAGTCCAAACCCATTGAATTCCCATTGCTTCACTCCTAGCATAAATTATTGAAACTTTTGAAGGTTTCAGATGTATGTCCCTCCTGGCATCACCGGTAGATGGCTGTCAAGATTTCTTAGCCTGATGTTCTGTTCAATTACACATGAATAGAATAAAGATTGTTGACAGACACAAAACATTGGTGAAATTCATTTATTTGTGGTACTGTTCTCACTTTCCTTCTATTTTGCCATTCATCTTTACACTTCTGATTGCCATATGAGTTCTTTTCATATGTGTGATGCATTTTTTTCCCTTCTAAATGTTCCCTTTTTGGATGGTGGAATGTGTTGGGAAGGACAAAACGAAAAAGTTAAAGATAAGAAAGCAAATTGGAGAAGTCCATATTTTCTTCTTTTTTGGGTTCACAAAATGAGGGAAAAAAACATGGACATGTATCATCTACATGAGTGATGCCCCTTTTCTTTGCACATCTTTTTTTTTTCCGTATTATTTGTGCATGTTGATTTTCATTTTAGTTGCCCATGGGTTATTGTCTTTCTATAGTGATTGACGATGTAGAGGAGAGCCTACAATGGCTTTGTTTGTCCACCTCTAGAGGCAGGTCCACATGTTTTGTGTTTTAGATGTTGCATATCTCACTTGTTATGTCTCGGGAAGATCCAACTGAATTGTTACTTTTAACTTTTGATTGTCTGGCTTACACTTGATCTCTGAACTTCAGGTTTCTTGTTGACAAGTCTACATGACCAATGCGCTTGTCTTTGCACTTCTTATTGAAGGAACATTGTTTTTGTATATGTTCCCATTGTTTTTGGCATATCGTGTTGAGAATTATTCATTGTCATCTGAACCCCTCATGGGTTATCGTTTCTTTATGTTGTGAGTGGTGATGTAGAGGAGAGTCGACAATTGCTTTGTTCCCCCACCTCTAGACTGTTGATGTGGTTTGAGTTCCAAATATTCTGTGTTTCAATCCTTTAGGTGGTAACCATCTTATGAATTGTGAACCAACTTTGACTTTTGTATCTATTTGGGCTGGTATGGTACTATGGTGTAGGATATCCATTGGTTTAATTTTTCTTTACCAGTCCTGCGTATGTTGGTGCAAAGACTATTCACATAATGGCTTACACTAGACAATGCCCTTGTCTTTTTACCTCTAATAAAAGGAATTGTTTCCACATATACTCATGTATTATTAGTTCTCATCTTCAGCCCTCATGGGTAACTTATCTTTTCTCTCTCGAGAATGATGATTTGGAGGAGAGCATACCGTGGCTTTATTCCTTCAACTTGTCCTAACGGTCTGATTTTCAGTTGCAATTTTCAAATATCTAGGACTAAGGTTTGGTGGGCTTAATTTTGCCTATGGTTAATTGAACAATGTTTTACTCTTATCTTGTATCCCATATTTTATATTGCTGGCAGCAGATTTATACTTATTATGCATATGTCACACCAATGTTCTAAAAGCCGGACTGAACCGGCCGGTTTAACTGGTTGGCCCGTCAACCGGTCATTCCTCCGGTTCGGTTGCACCCTAGAACCAGCTTAAAATGAAAACTGGCTTCAATAGTGAGAACCATTCCAATCGGGCGATCGAACCGTTGAGCCGTTCAGACCGGTACCGGGTCAATTGACCCAAACCGTTGAAAGATTTGAACTGGTTGCAAAAGCCAAGTCGTGTACACACTGCCCAAACCCACGTCTCGCACTCCGGACACAGAAGAAATCTTTTATTGATGAGGGAGGTCTCAACAATTCCAAACCCCACCGATGTGGGATTGGAAAAAATGTCCAGAAGAGTCTCTGCCCCATTCATCCTCTTTTCAAGGCCATTTATGAAGATCTTTACATGCTCATTTTAATTAGTTATATAATTTAATTATATTTTTTAACATTTATGACATCACGGTTCGATTCCGGTAGTGACCCATCCGCCCGGTCCCTTTTCCAGTTCGCTAACCGGTCCAGTTTTCAAAACATTGTGTCACACTTAGTGCTTTTATTTCAGCATTTGGCTGCTCTTGCTCCTCTATCCAATGAGAAAGAAAAATGGCTTCGTGACTACAATGATTTGAAAGTCAAACTCCATAATGATTGTGAGGAACAGGCTGAGGTTAGAAGAAATTATCAGCAGGGAGTTGAAACACTTCTTGGACTGACGTCTAAGATCAAAGAGTATGCTATCTGGACCTTAGGAGTGATTTATGTGGTTCTTTTGTTAGTGATATTGATCATTAATCTATTGTCTACCTGGTACTATGATTCAAGAAAAGGAGATAAGCTGAAGGAACTGCAAGAAAAACGAACTTTCTGAATCTGAACTTGGAAGTTGTGAGACAAGGAAGCAGGAAATTGTGGACGAGCTGGACAGAAGTAAGGAGTTGATGCGGAAACAAGTTGAGGTAAAATGCAATATCGAGGACAACTTGAAGTATAGGAAAACAACGGATGGAATAGATGAGCTCACTCATGCAATAGAATCACTAGAAGAAAAAATGACGAAGACTGTTGTGGTTTCCACCATTGAAGCGGATCTGCTAAAACTCTCTCAAGAAAGAGAGAGACTTCTTTCAGAGGTATGAATCTAGCTGTAAATATTTATGCAGTCACTTACCTTAATCATTTAAATATTGGTGTCATAGTCATCTTTCCTAGAAATAAACTAAGAGGTCAGCATGCTGTTTTTTTTGTGCTTTCTGGTAAATAGGTCAGCATGTTGTTAATTATACAAAAGCTAGATTTGAAGCAGTGTTTTGCGGCATTAGTTTCAGTTTTGTGTTTCATAGCAGTTATTCTTGTTAGGTATTTGACATTGCCTTGGATTTAACGTGTTATTACTTAAAGAGCTTAGGTGAGATGAGCAACCTATGCAGCCACTTACCAAGTCAGATTCAAGGCATATGGAGTTTGAGTTTAGTTTATTTGGATGCTATGATATAAAAATGCATTTCAATGTCGTCCTGGCTCTTTTGAGAGCCTTTTAATTATGTATCTGCACAATATAACAATGACTACACATGCACATTGTGCTAGGGTTGCCCGAGAGCCAAGCTGACCCAACCTACTTTTGTCCAATTGGTTCTGTTTATGGGGGAGTCTTGGTTTGGACCCTGGATTAGGCAACAAGCAACCAATATTAACTTGTCTTCGTTGTGTTGATTGGTTGCCTTATTTGGGTAGAATGTAACCCGTTGTCTATGGTGTCCTCGGGATGCCATGTGTCCCGATGACTTTCAGCGCAAAATGGTCGCAACATCACCACAAAAAGATGTTACAAATCACCACAAAAAGATGTTACAAAATATCACAAAGGGCGTATCAACCACAAAATGACCTAACATGGTAATATTTTCAGCTCCAATAACATTTGAAACACGTACTTTATGTGTCTCACCTCATGCATCCACTACAAATTGGTACAACATTCAGGATAACACATTTCCATGCTTATGATGTTAATTTGAGATGGATATTACACAAGCAACAAAATTCTGGATAAGATAACTAATTTAAGCAGCAACATTTGTGAAAATCTAATCACTTGACAAGTATTTCTATTGTCCTTCTGTTAGGTTTTCTCCAGCAACCTTCATCCTGCAACATTTGAATATCACTTCTTTTTCTTTTTCATCAGAAAATAGGAACTAATAATCTAAAGGCATAGTATATATGAGCCCAAAATAGAAATGAAATGGAAATGTATTTCATATTGGTTTATTTGGAACTGTGTTTTATTTTACCAACCTACTGGTTTCATTTGCTAATGCTGTGAGAAATTTGTTATCATAGTGTAGTTATGAATGGATAGCAACAATCGCTACGCTTTCCAAATGACTCATGTTTTTAGGGCCTTATCAAATTAGGTCTTGCGTTCACAGTGGTTTCACTAGCTTGTTGCAATTTGGACGGATGTCAAATGCGGGACCATTGAATGGGAAGCTTGTTTTGCCTTAAAGGCTTATCTTACTATGAAGGATGGCAAAAAACTATGATCCAGAGTTGAAAGAGGATTTTGTAATGGGGAAACAATTTGCATATGCTGATGCTTGGCATTTCTTGAAGAGCTTGAAGGAGTAGTTCTTTAGCTTGGGGACAGTGAAGCAGTTGTGGTGGGCCGAATATAGTTGGACCACAGGTTGATTGAGCGGGGCTAGGAGACGAGTGTGACGGGTTGGACTTGTGCACGCGGTTTGGACCTAGGCCCTGTGCATGTAGTGAGTTGAGCCGAGAAAAGGTGGACCGAACCGAAGGGAAGCCAACCGGTGTCAGAGGCCCAGTTCGCGAGCCCAATGACCAAACCTTCGGGTCGGGCGAATGGGCCGGTTGGGCTTAGAAGGTCGGTTCGACCCGGGCGGGGGCTGCGTAGAGATCCCTCCAGTCGGTTCTAGAAGCTTCTAGAACACTCCAGAGTTGGGGCTGGTTTGAGCATGTGCCGTGCACATCTAACTTAGAGAGCAAGTATGTTTGTCTATAAATAGGAGAGGATAAACCCTAAGAAAGGTACACAATCTTAGACCCCACCACAATTGGCACCGTTGCCGGGGAATCTTCCCTATACGTTGGTTTTCGTAGCTCTTCGGAGGTTTCGCGGAGATTCTCGATGGGGATCGGGGTTGGGTTTTGTGGGATGTACGGTGGCATGGACAGGGCCTCGAGGGCTGGTTTTTTGACAGAGCCACGGTGGAATCCTGCCGCGGGTGGGTTTTTGAATCAAGCCGTCCAAAAACGGCATAGGAGCAAATGATTGGGCTGCCACTATTGGGTTCTTCGATCAAGCCGTCCGAAACCCGATCGGGCCAGCAAGGATGGTGCGTCTCCCTTGGGCGAGCTTGTTGGTGGTTTCGGTGTTGGGTTTTGACACCGGAGGGAGGCTGTGGAGCTGTTTAAATGGCGGTCGGCGGTGGCGGAGTGGCGGCTCGGACCAGAAGTGATCGGATACAAGATCTGATCACGAGGTTTTGTTCGTCTCGTCGAGACGAGTTCGGAACTGGTTGGAGCGTCACCGGAGGACGTCGGATGAGAGCTCACGGTCCGTTCGACTGCCGGAAAAGAGCAACCGAGGGGTTTTTTGGGCATCGATGCAGTCAAAAGTGATCAAACACGAGATCTGGGTAGCACGTCGCCGGAAAGTTAACGGGTGGCCCGCACGCACCCGTCAAAGGCGACGTGTTGACTGCGCGAGGTGGCGTGTGGCAGCTTGTGCTGTGCGTGTGCCACGCGTGTGTTTAGGATATGTGGCGCCACATCATCGCCACATGGGTTGCCACGTCATCGACACGTGTCTGCCACGTCATCAAATGGGACTGATTTGGGAGTGCCACGTCATCCGGTCAACGCTGACGTGGCCAGTCAATGCTGAGTCAGCAGCCACTGTTCTGCCACGTCAGCAAGGAATATTCCAGATTCGTTTTTTCGCCATTCCGGGCCTGATTCTACTCCGTTTTTCACTTATGAGTAGTCGATTTTGAGTATTTCGACGAGCCAGATCCATCCGCGGTGTCGGTTTGCAGCCATCAGACTCGTATATTACTGGTATGTTCATTAAACGGCTTTGAAAACGTAATTTTGTGTTGTTTGAGTCGGTCGGAAGTGCCGCGAGACGGTTTTATTGTTGATTCTTTTGTGTTCTCATGAGCTCTCATGAGTTTTAGTGTCGGAAGGGATGAACGAATGCGGCTTCGGCCTGTTTGAATTAATTTCTCAAATTAATTAAGTTTATTCAGTGGAATAGCCGAACAATCCCGGCTTCGGCCTGTGTAAATTATTATTATTTAATTAAATTAAGCTTTCGGCGGCTTGGTCAAGAATATGAGGCTTCGGCCGGTTAGTAAACTTGTTTATTATACTCGATTTAAAGTTAAATTTTTTTCCATCAATTCGAATTAGACTGCCCTGTCACGACCTGGATTATTAGCATAAATAAATAAAGCTTTCTTGAATTAAATCTGTCGTGTCACGACCTGAATTTCCGACAAAGATTGGATAATACATTTAAGCCAAGAACCTCACTCGCCATCGTATTCCCAAAATAATATCCAACCTGTTTAATTACAGACAAGGGCCCAATTCAAAAGAAAGTACACTTTGGCACCACGGCCCGAATTAGCTCAAACAAAGATACAAACTACGTCAAAAGATAATTCATGAATTATTAGTTACAAAGCCATCTTGACCAAAAGCTAGACTATTACAAGATGAAGAAGTAACTAAGTGCGATAAGCGTCCAAAAACTGTCCACAATCCAGGCACACAACGTATGATGCTACTGACCGGTGTTAGAACCTGAAAAGAAAGATTTTGTTGAGCTACAAGCCCAGTAGGAAAATCTTTACTAAACTTATGTACAAATAACATGTTGAATGCAAAGAGAATTAACGAGACGACATGGTTCTATCAATGATCTAGGAGCAACGAGAGAGAGAGAGAGAGAGAGAGAGAGAGAGAGAGCATGACAATGTTCTATGTGTTCACTCTAACCATCCCGACAAGACTCATCAACACCAACCCCCTCAACTAACTGTATTTCCACCCCTTGCGTTATAGTACAACACCCCGAGAGTTATCGTATTACCACCCCTTGCGTTACGGCGAACCCTAACACCTCGGACCATCGTGTTACCACCCCTTGCGTTACGAGGTCCACTAGAGTCTCCGTGTTTCCACCCCTTGCGTTACGGGACTCCCTAACCGACTTACGACTCACAACAACTACTACCGCACTCAACGTGCAAACCATGGCTCTTTCACTATC
This sequence comes from Rhododendron griersonianum, assembly GCA_018127125.1. Taxonomy (NCBI): domain Eukaryota; kingdom Viridiplantae; phylum Streptophyta; class Magnoliopsida; order Ericales; family Ericaceae; genus Rhododendron; species Rhododendron griersonianum. Next base: position 33,133,488 of record CM030789.1, read on the forward strand.
AAGTTTACAAGTAAAAACACTACACGGCAAGCCAACTACGTTTTGACAATACCATAAACATTTCCAATGACCAATCAATGTGTAGGATCACCGAACAAGGGCAAAGAAGCATAGACATCTCACGAGCTCAACGGATACGGTTAATCATGCTATGAGGTGATTTGGAAGTGTTTAGAACAAGTTAGAAGTGATCGGGGGTCAAAACGACGAAGTTTGGGGCAAAAGAGCAAAAGCTGATTTTAGGGCACTTTGTATCGATACTGATCTGAGCAGTATCGATACAAATGGGCTTAAAAACGTTCCAGAGATTCTGGTATCGATACTGATCTGAGCAGTATCGATACAAATGGGTGTTCGAGCAGTTTTTCTGCATATTTCGACGATTTCGACAGCCACACCAACAAGAACAACAAAGGGCACGAACAACACCTCAAATCAAGTTATTTACACATAAAAGTAGCCAAGAAATTCCTACCTCGATTCAAGGAACGAAACCCAACACCTCGAACGAGCTCTAGCTCCCAACTTTCAAAATTGTCGCGATCTCCTTCCCGAACCTCACCCAACGCGATACGAGTCCTGGGTTGCGGAGAGGAGGTGAAATGAGGGTGGGTTCTTGAGAGCTTTGAGGTGTTTTGGTGGGTTTTTGAGTGGGAGGAGAGGAGTGAGAGAGAACCGGCGGAGGGAGGGAGAGAGAGCCGAGAGTTTGGTTTTGGGGGAAAAATGATCCCATACACTCACACTCTCCTATTTATACCTCAAAATCTTCAAATCACACATTTACCCCTCAACCTTCCATTCTCTCACTTAAGTCCTCGACTCAATTATTCACAAATAAATCCGTAATTTCTCAATTAGACTATTAATCGATATTTCAAACATTAAAATTATTCGGGTCACTACAATCTACCCTCCATAAAGAAATTTCGTCCCGAAATTTACGACTCAAGCCAATCATGATTATGCATCAACAATCATGCTCATGCCACATCACATATCACCAAACAATAATTCAACGATCATAAAATTTGAAATTTCAAAACTCACATTGATCAATTCGGAAACAAATGCGGATACTTCTCCCTCACTTCGTCTTGCCTTTCCCACGTCGGCTCTTCCTTTCTGAGATTACTTCAAAGAACTCACACTAATGGAATGGTTTTACCCCTCACGACTTGCTCGCGCGAATCAAGGATATGTATCAATTTCTCCTCAAGAAATCCACCAACTTCTAATCATCCCTATCTAATTTGGATTTGCATAGGTACTCAAGTCCGTTGAATATTAGTACTAAAGTTCTAATCCCACATAATTACTTAACAATCACATCAAGATCTATCAACTAGTGCACCCACGTTCTCCAAACTCTGAAATTCACATTCCTATTCCTTGTGCCTTAATCCAATAAGTATACATTTACCTACCAAGAAGGATGTATCGAAAGCTTATAAAACTCCAATTCTTATTTCCCTCAATCAACGTCAACCAACGAATCAAAATTTTCACATACTAATCTAGAGTACCCAACTTGTCTATATTGAAATAGAATCAAGAAAAATCCTCATCCGCTTAATAGCGTTCTAAATGAATTCTCAAGAGCTAACTAATCACTTGGTACCACTTGATCTAATATACACCTTGTATAATAACGAATTATCCCTTTCCTTATCACATGATGTTAAATTCGTTGAAGTAGCATGGGCCATCTCTAACTTAAAACTCAGGCTTGATGATTTCCACCTTGTAGCCACCAGGTTCAATAGTAACCCCACAAAAGAATCTAACTAAGCATACATATTTTACCAAAAGATACTCATAGAAAACTCAAAGAAAGGGAGTGACTTATTCACAAACGAGATTCATAAACATAAAATGAGTCCAAACTAAGCTTAGCTTGCAAGCAATCCAAGATCCAATTATTAGACTACATAATAATTCATTACCCTCTGCTCAATCACAATCATCAACTTGCCATAGTTAAACTCCTCACTCTTCAAGTTATTGATATTTCTTTCAACTCCAAGCGTAGACACGTCCCACAATCGATCCAACTCTATTGATACTGCTAATGATAGGCTGCAACATTACTCCCTTAATTATCCCAAATGGTCCTATGCATCTTGGTACTCACTTTCCCCCTTACAAAGACACGATTAACTTTCCTTGGTGTGGCGAAATACACAACACCAAACCACTAGCCATTATCTCCAACTCACATCCCTGTCCACCCACAGAATTTCTTTTACCGACTTTACAAACCCAACCAAGATTCCAACATCACTCCACATCCCTCAGCCTACTCGGAATCACCACCGACTTCCATCTTGGAAACCCAAACCTACTCCTACGGCAACGTCCTTTCTACATGACTCAACATTAAAACTACTCAGGTGAACTCTCAAATCCATTACTCTCCTTACCACAAGCCATTAACTACTCTCAACTAAGAGTTGATACATCGTGGAAACTTCTCATATCAAATCTTCCGATCATATCATTGATGCTGTTAAGGAAAGGACATGTGTCAGGTTCCAACTACAAAACAACTCCACTTAGTCACCCAAAGAATAACACTGCTAATCATAATTGAGACATGGTGACCCTTATCAAATTCTAGGTTCCAATAGAGTCATGAAAACTAATGCATCTTAGAGTAATTAACCTCTAGGACAATCTCCCATACATTAGCAATACTCAAGATATGCTCCCTCGAGAAAATAAACTCTAGGTCAAAGTCTAAGCGTCCGACGTGATGATATCAAAATTTAAACAACAACCACGAGTCTCAATTTACGATTTTCAATAGCATGTGTATAGTGTCACACGTCATTAAGTAAATTTCTTCTTTCCCCCTTTTTGACATCATCGATAAGTAGCCAACATAGCAAAAACTTGGGATGAGGTTCACTCCGCGGGGATGTAACCGACTCTAAGCCTTTACTGTTACCATTTCCAAAAGGTACTATACGAATAATCAATTTACACAAAGCATTACTCTTTTTCAATAGACCCCCCTTTTTTTTTTTTTTAATCACATACATATATAACTCCGTAGGTGTAAAAGTTCTCAAAACTAAAATCCACCACTTCACATATTTCACTATACTTACTCGACGCCCCAAATAGAAGATTTGATTCAAATGCGGCATGTCACGCCCTCAATTTTCAACATAAACAATGAATACTCTTTTGATAAATAAAGGTCTCGCACTAATACAATTAATACCCAAAACATCTTCCTTTCCCCTGTCCTCAAATAAGATTCAGTTGTTACATTTTTGGCTCAATGGCCCCAAGTATTTTGAAATACCAATGTCCAAAGAAAATAATATTACAGTTGTAACAAATGTCTTTCCAAAATACTTCTTTCGAATCAAATACAAATAATCGCCTCTTTTATACCTTTGAAAGACATGATCAACAAGCACGCCATGCCAACTTCCTTGTTTTGTACCTGAAAATGATAGGGTTGAGCATACACGTGCCCAGTAGAGAAATCTATACTCAAGTTATATGAAAATATGGTGAATTATGCTTCTAGAGTGAATGAATACCGATAGACAAGCCCAAAGTTCACATGATCCTCAATGTGCAGCGTACAACGGCCAAAGGATTCTAAACAATCCTAACAATTCACAGGCTAAGGTAGAATCGCTAATATTCCCACTCTAGCCTAAACATACCATTAATTTGGGTTCAATCCTCCTCAACAGTTTTAGTCACATTTCATTTGTTATCACAAATCTTCATATTTATAAGTACCGCGTTTAATTCTCATTCGACTTTCGTTCATTACCATGCAATTCATTTAATCATTCATTTTTATATCAAAACAGAGTAGAAAAACACTCACTCTGTTGATTCGAGCCGGAATACCGAAATCCGTTGATTTGTGCCCAAATACCGGAAACCGTTGATTCGCTCAGAATGCTAGAGGATTTTTATCAAAATCCTTTAACCCAAACTAAAATCTCTTTCTTCAACTTTATAAATCAATTTTGTGCCATGTGTCTGAGCCTAAGCTCCTGCCGGGCCAATTAAAGGACCCCGATGTCCTCTGCCAGGCACCTTACCCATAAGGAGGTCCTGAAGTAACCAATATGAGTATTTAGCTCTGCCGGCCAATTAAAGGACCCCGATATCCTCTGCCATGCACTCACCCGTCGATGAGTCCTGAAGTAACCAATATGAGCATTTAGCTCTTGCGGCCAATTAAAGGACCCCGATATCCTCTGCCAGGCACTCACCCGTCGATGAGTCCTGAATGTTCTCGTTGTGTCCGTTTGTTATTCACATTTCAATTCTCGTTTCCAATTTACTAGCACCAAACCATCGAGTCATTTCTCAATTTAATCAAACAAGTACTTCTCTACCAATTACGCACGTCACAATATTCCTTATAGTCTACGATGTTCACGAGCTCCTTCACACTACTATAGCCTTTACGATGATACTCCAACTATGCTAACGAAAACCAATGGCACAGATACGTTCAACGAGTCGTACGATATGATCTTTCAAACTTAGGAATGACTTTCAGATATCCTGATTTTCAGCAGAGCAATCCAAGTCGAAAATTCATCAAAAATAGCATACTCAATATTTTTCAATGATTCCAACGCTAAAAGATCACCAACTTACCAATCTTTAAAACCCATAAGGACCCATACCCAATAGCATCATTTAACTATAACAAGCGATGAAAAACGCAGCTCAATAAGCTGTCCAGATTTTCAGATTGCAGGACAATCTTCTAAAAATCACTATAAATCGAGTTCTTAATATTTTTGGGTGATTCCAGTCCTGATAGTTGCGCGATTGAATGAATTACAAAAGATGCGAAGGAACCTTAATCAAATTTGCACTTGAAACATGGTTAAACAGGCATTTACAGAGCAATACGAATCTGTCGAACTACAACATGACAGATTCGTGGCCAGTTTTCTAAAATCCACCGTTTAATCAATTCTCAACGGTTTTGTATGATTCCAGCGGCATTAGAACGGGCTCTAAGTCTACTCTATTTCATACGAGGGAACCAAAATTCAAAACTGAGCTTAAGAAGGCATAAAACCCCAAAAACGCAGACCATGTTCTGCTGATTTTCGGAAATGGAAGGAACAAGCTTAAACAACGAAGCAAGATGCGATCTAGGTACATAAACACCGTATAAACGCATAACAAGAGTAAGAAATCCCTACCTCACGGGTTTTGAGCAAAACCCCAAAGATCCAAGTGAAACCGAAACTCCAACGTAATCCGATCGTAAATTTTCTTGGATAGATAGGAAGCCCGCGCTCCGTAGAATAACTTTAATTCTCGGACTTTGTCCGGAATCTTGCTCTAAGAAGATGAACTTTAGGAGAGAAGTTGATGGAGAGGTGAGAGGCGAGAGAGAGCCGGATGAGAGTTAGAGAGAGAGATGATATGTGTGTGTGTGTCGGCTGACATAGAAAAAAGGAAAGAGGAAAAATTATTCCCTGCTACTCACCCACACTTATATACATGCACACACACTAATAACACTTGTTCCCCTTCACAAATAATGATATCACATTAACCCCAATCAAGTAACCATGCCATTATCACAATTTACGCCTTTACTCGATAATTATAATATTTATTTTAAAAAAAAATATAGCCCTAAAATACGGGTCTCTACACGGCATGTGTCTACAACGTTCAATTAGTCTCACTTGTTCAATGTACATCTCACGAAGACTGAACTAGACTATCAAGATTCTCAATAAGACTATAATCTAGAAAAAGAAAGGCATGTAAAGCACTAGTCAACTCGTAAGCCATAACAAAACAAGGAGTTGAGAATAGAAATTCCAATCATCGCATAGCGTTACGTCAAACTAAAGGATTTGTGCCAATCAACTCAAGTACGTTTCTATCGATTACATATTTGACCAGGGACATGTATCCACACATCACATCACTATCTACTTAGTACTGCATTCAAAGGATAAACTTCACCCACTAGGATTACACAACCAGTCAAACCAGAAAATCTAAACTAAATAGCAGCACATTTTATGCACGAATATCTCAGTAAACCAACCGTTGACTCATCGTACAAATTAATAGCGTTGCACAGTACCAAACACACCTACACATCATCGGACTCATACAGTACCCAATACTTCACAATTCATGGCTTTAGGAAGCCCAACAGTTATCTCATTCCTTTCAATCTCGTGATGCCTCACACGACCTCTATTCACTTCACCAGTCTAGAGCATTCTCATTCATTCGGTCAAGTCAAATCACGTATTTCTCATGTTCACAGTCTTAAACATCACTACATCACATCACAATACACGTATTATCAATTCTAATTATTCCTCTATTTGAACAACTTTACCACCTAGTAACATGCCTATACTTCTCGTTACATTCAAAAACTCCAACTACTTCGTCACTTAAGAATCAATCTCACTCACACCAACATCCTCTAATAGTTCCGCTCACCACAAGTTTCACATCTCACGATTGTCTCTCAGCTAAGAAATCATATCAACCTCAATTTTTTTCTCAAAGGCATTCGCCATATCTGCACTTGACCTCAAGAACAACAGCTTCCATTACCACTACCATCTCTGCTGTCACCATCATTATCACTATTATCCCTGCATCTCTCTTAAACAAATTTATCGTCTCAATGGCATTCCTTCATATTTCCTATACTGTCATTAGTCTAGTCCGCGTACCCGATTATACACCATGATCGATCTCTACACTCCAATCCTTCTTTTCACAACATATTATTTCTCCACATGCCTATCTCTTCAAAGTTCCTACCATTCCCACCCAGGACACCAATTACATTTCGCCTCATTGTCAACCTCAACAGCTCACATTCGTATCGCCCTCACTCCGGACAAATTTCTCAGTACACACTTACAACAATCACTCGACTTAAGTCACATAGATATAATTTTACCTTAGCGATGACGACTACAACACTATAACCCTTCTCAAGCCTAGAGTTCTAGCCCCTATACCCAATCATAGTGTCCAATTGACTTTCCGAGACTTCCATCTAGAAGGAGCGGTGATCAAGCGCCTCTTCCAGTTGGATTTCTTCAGTAGTCGCCTGGGTGTCCAGAAGACACCTCCCGTATCTAGACACCCTACCTATAACCCTCATCTTCCTAAGTCAACCTCAACAACCAACATAATAATGACAAATCACAATCATTACCACAACAAGATATCATCCCCCTTCAAACACGTTCGGGACACTCACTAGTTCGACCCTCCAGCTATGATATACCTCACTCACCTTCTGGACAAACTCTGATTCCTATGATGCAAAGAGAAATATTACCCTTTGTATACCTACACTCGATACAGCCTACATCACATAAGATTTAATTAACGCAATTTAGACCCAATAAGTAATCCACTCAATTCAAGTAAAACACATCCAGCACTTAGCTCATAAATCTTATTAACAGTCCAGCACTTCTATTACATACTAACTGATATCCCCTCTCACATGTCGACCTCGCCACTAAGCATAAGCACTACCACAATCTTCGTCCTTTCATATTCTTTCCTGTCTAACATCTCATCTTTAAAAAAAAAAGGCACCTTACCACAAATGACTCAAGAACAAAACTACCAATAGTAGCGATAACAATAGTAACGGTCGCAACCATAACCACCATAAGGAGATCAAACTTCTCATTTTCTCAGACACAAATACCAGCTTTTAACTATTTCATGTAAGCATATACATATGCAATGCCTATTCAGTGAACACATGTCGGTCATGCAAGCACACACATGTTTTTTTTTGTTTAAAAAAAAAATGTGATAATCTTTGAACCCATGAGACTAAGTCTCCCCACGGTCTCTAGTTATTCTAAACCTAGATGCTCTGATACCAATTTGTCACGACCTGGATTTTTAGCATAAATAAATAAAGCTTTCTTGAATTAAATCTGTCATGTCACGACCTGAATTTCCGACAAAGATTGGATAATACATTCAAACCAAGAACCTCACTCGCCATCGTATTCCCAAAATAATATCCAACCTGTTTAATTACAGACAAGGGCCCAATTCAAAAGAAAGTACACTTTGGCACCACGGCCCGAATTAGCTCAAACAAAGATACAAACTACGTCAAAAGATAATTCATGAATTATTAGTTACAAAGCCATCTTGACCAAAAGCTAGACTATTACAAGATGAAGAAGTAACTAAGTGCGATAAGCGTCCAAAAACTGTCCACAATCCAGGCACACAACGTATGATGCTACTGACCGGTGTTAGAACCTGAAAAGAAAGATTTTGTTGAGCTACAAGCCCAGTAGGAAAATCTTTACTAAACTTATGTACAAATAACATGTTGAATGCAAAGAGAATTAACGAGACGACATGGTTCTATCAATGATCGAGGAGCAACGAGAGAGAGAGAGAGAGAGAGAGAGAGAGAGAGAGAGAGAGCATGACAATGTTCTATGTGTTCACTCTAACCATCCCGACAAGACTCATCAACACCAACCCCCTCAACTAACTGTATTTCCACCCCTTGCGTTATAGTACAACACCCCGAGAGTTACCGTATTACCACCCCTTGCGTTACGGCGAACCCTAACACCTCGGACCATCGTGTTACCACCCCTTGCGTTACGAGGTCCACTAGAGTCTCCGTGTTTCCACCCCTTGCGTTACGGGACTCCCTAACCGACTTACGACTCACAACAACTACTACCGCACTCAACGTGCAAACCATGGCTCTTTCACTATCAAGTTTACAAGTAAAAGCACTACACGGCAAGCCAACTACGTTTCGACAATACCATAAACATTTCCAATGACCAATCAATGTGTAGGATCACCGAACAAGGGCAAAGAAGCATAGACATCTCACGACCTCAACGGATACGGTTAATCATGTTATGAGGTGATTTGGAAGTGTTTAGAACAAGTTAGAAGTGATCGGGGGTCAAAACGACGAAGTTTGGGGCAAAAGAGCAAAAGCTGATTTTAGGGCACTTTGTATCGATACTGATCTGAGCAGTATCGATACAAATGGGCTTAAAAACGTTCCAGAGATTCTGGTATCGATACTGATCTGAGCAGTATCGATACAAATGGGTGTTCGAGTAGTTTTTCTGCAGATTTCGACGATTTCGACAGCCACACCACCAACAACAACAAAGGGCACGAACAACACCTCAAATCAAGTTATTTACACATAAAAGTAGCCAAGAAATTCCTACCTCGATTCAAGGAACGAAACCCAACACCTCGAACGTGCTCTAGCTCCCAACTTTCAAAATTGTCGCGATCTCCTTCCCGAACCTCACCCAACGCGATACGAGTCCGGGGTTGCGGAGAGGAGGTGAAATGAGGGTGGGTTCTTGAGAGCTTTGAGGTGTTTTGGTGGGTTTTTGAGTGGGAGGAGAGGAGAGAGAGAGAACTGGCGGAGGGAGGGAGAGAGAGCCGAGAGTTTGGTTTTGGGGGAAAAATGATCCCATACACTCACACTCTCCTGTTTATACCTCAAAATCTTCAAATCACACATTTACCCCTCAACCTTCCATTCTCTCACTTAAGTCCTCGACTCAATTATTCACAAATAAATCCGTAATTTCTCAATTAGACTTTTTTTTTTGGGTAATTTAGCTTGAAATTAAAAAAAGGTTAAGCGAATGTACAGCCTACAAGGGGCATACCCCAGGAGGAAAGAAAAGAAAAACAAATAAGAGTGAAAAAGTGCGGTAAACCATGCACAACCCGCATGGAGAGTGAGATAGAGTAAATACATAACAAAATGCTATGCGTACTGTAATACATGAAATATGAAATTGAACTACTACCTGGCACAACCCGCCAGGCTAGGAAATAAAGTAAATACGGTAGATAGTCATGGTCGACGGTGACCACATGATAACCAGCGCTGAGGAGAGATCCTCCTCCTCCAAGGCTGGGATAAAAACCAAGAACAGAGAAGCCCATCACCCCGAAGCTCGCATAATACCCACTCAACAGAAGTCAACTACTACAGAGGGACTCGGACCGAGAGAGGCTCGAACTGGAGATGACGGCATCTGACAAGGCTGCCCTGCTAAGCACCCTGCACACCACGCCCATTCCATCCAGACTACTACATCCTCGCCCAAATCCCCTAGGCTCGCTAACAACAATAAGCGGAACAGGAAGAGGACCACCAAAAGTAACCCCCAAACCTCAAGTGGACCAAGCTGTACTTTTCGATTAGTGCAAACCACTAATCTAATCTGAAACAGACTACGAAGCTACCCTTTTCAATCAGTGAGAATCCACCAATCTAGTCAATGACAGCTCCGGCAACTACCTTGCTCAACCAGACTCTCCATAATCTAATCATCGACACCCACAGCTGCTGCTACTGCGAGACTGCCCCTTAACTAGGAGAATCCAATCTAATCAATAATAGCCACAGCCACAAGAATACTACGCAACTCGTCAGAGCTAAAAGCGCTGGCGCAATGGATATAGAGGGCTCGACGAAGAGCCCGGCCCCTGATTTCAGTCCAACAGATGACCGCCTATCGGTGATGCCAAAACTAACAGTAAACTGGCCCATAAGTCCAGCAACAAGATAAATGCACAAACCATACATAGCATGACTGAAAATTAAAATGTAAATTGCCCCACTGCCCGAGCCACCCAGCCGGCTTACCTGCCCGGGCAGGCCTGCCATCGGGCGCCTGCTGCTGCTGCCAACTACTTGGCCCGGGCTGGCTGCTTGCCCGGGCTAGCTGTGGATAGGCTTCCAAGCGGCTAGACGAAGGACGGCCCGGGCAGAAGCTGCTGCCTAGCCTCTACCCGAGCAAACCCCGCCCGAGCCACTCACGGACGGCCTGCCCAGGCTGGCTTGCTGGCTGGTTGCCCGGGCAGAATGCCCGGGCTGGCTGGAAGGAGGCTGGTGGGGAGCTAGGCTGGCCTCGCCAGGCTAACTGTGAAGGGGAGCCATGGCTGTTGAGCCACGGCGGATGAAGGCCGGAGGCCTTGACTGCTCGAGCAAGGAGGCTGTGAAATCCACAGCGACGGATGCCTGGCTGAGCCATCGCCGGCGACGTCTGACTTGGGGTTGATAGCCCACCGGAGGCGGGGTTGGGCTGAGCCACTGTTGTTGAGCCCACCGGAGGCGGTGTTGAGCCACGGCTGGGGTGGAGATCTGGCCGGACCCATCGCCGGACCACGAGCTGGAGCCATGGCTGTTGACCCACGGGTGTTGAGCCGCGGCTGAGGTGGAGATCTGGCCGGACCACGAGCTGGACAAACCTGGCCGGTTTGAGTTTAGATCTGGCCGGACCTCGAGCTGTAATACCCGGACCATAGATGGCCCGTAGATGCTTGACTGGACCAGAGAAGGCCAGATATGGGCTGGTCGACGCCGGTTGACCGGACCAGTGGTGGGTGGAAGAAGGTCGTTGGCCGGACCCATGGGGATCCGATTGTGAAATGGGCGGTGGAGGAGAGCCTCTATAGCGATAGAGGTTCCCTTGCCCCTGAGCTACTGGTTGCCCACTGTTGCTGCTGCCGTTGGCCAGTGGCCGGCCGAAGGGGGGGCTTCCTCTCTCTAGGTTAGAGAGAGAAGCTCCCCAGCTCGAGCATTTGTTCTGCTTAGACTATTAATCGATATTTCAAACATTAAAATTATTCGGGTCACTACATGCCCTGACGAGTCCAATCTAACCCGAAGTGGGGGCTAGATGGATGGTGTGATAAACTCGGTTTTTAAAAGAGTGTTGGAAAAGGAACATGCATTCAAAACAAAATTAGAGCAACCATAAGGCGTGATGTAGCCGGAAGTTTTTAAAAAAACACCGAGCACAAGAAGTTGGAGCTATGGCCTCCCGTTTAAACTAAAGTATATATTTGGCTAAATCCAAGTTCGAATGCTAGTGGCCGATCGTTTGCGGCTTCGGCCTGTTTAATTAGTTAATCAAGTTTTTCGATAGAATGACCGAACGTTTGTGGCTTCTGCCTGTTTAATTAATTTGTCAAGTTGATCATTTCGGTGGAATGGCCGAACGTTTGCGGTTTCGACCTGTTTACTTAATTTGAAAATTAATCAAGTTTCTCGGTGGATCGGCCGAGCGGAAGAGGCTTCGGCCGGTTTATAAATTTCTTTATTATTCTCGGTGGTATGGCCGAGTGTGAATGAGGCTTCGGCCGGTTTTGCAAATATGTTTATCATTCTCGGTGGAACGGCTGAATGGGCGAGGCTTCGGCCGGTTTATAAATTTCTTTCTATTCTTGGTGGTGTGGCCGAGTGTGAATAAGGCTTCGGCCGGTTTTGTAAATACGTTTATCATTCTCGGTGGAACGGCCAAGCAGAAGAGGCTTCGGCCAGTTTGTATATTTCTTTACTATACGCGGTGGTATGGCCGAGCGTGAATGAGGCTTCGGCCGATTTTTTAAATATGTTTATCATTCTCAGTGGAACGGCCGAGCGGACGAGGCTTTGGCCGGTTTGTAATTTTCTGTATCATTCTCGGTGGTATGGCCGAGCGAAGACGAGGCCTCGGCTGGTTTGTTACTATATATCATTCTCAGTGGAACAATCGAGCATTTCAGTGGGAAGGCCTGGCGTTGGGGCTTCGACCCTGTTTGATAGGTTTCTCGGTGGAAAAACCGAGCGTCTCGGATGATTTCTTTATTATTCTCGGTGGTATGGCCGAGCGTGGACGAGGCTTCGGCCGGTTTGTAAAGAGGACGGCCCAATTTTTATCATACGGTGACGTAGAGAATATTGAGGACCGCTCCGGTTTATTGAGAGGACGGTATGGTTTTCATGAGCAAGAAAGATGGATCTTTGAGGACTTGATGGTCCGGTTTGAGAAGCTGGATTCGGTCCCACTGAATGATTCAACTCCTCGTGCCCGTGGAAAGCGCACGAGAAGTTGAGGGGCTATTGTGGTGGGTCGAATATAGTTGGACCACAGGTTGATTGAGCGGGGCTAGGAGACGAGTGTGACGGGTTGGACTCGTGCACGCGGTTTGGACCTAGGCCCTGTGCGTGTAGTGGGTTGAGCTGAGAAGAGGTGGACCGAACCGAAGGGAAGCCAACCGGTGTCAGAGGCCCAGTTCGCGAGCCCAATGACCGAACCTTTGGGTCGGGCGAATGGGCCAGTTGGGCTTAGAGGGTCGGTTCGACCCGGGCGGGGGCTGCGTAGAGATCCCTCTAGTCGGTTCTAGAAGCTTCTAGAACACTTCAGAGTTGGGGCTGGTTTGAGCATGTGCCGTGCACATCTAACTTGGAGAGCAAGTATGTTTGTCTATAAATAGGAGAGGATAAACCCTAAGAAAGGTACACAATCTTAGACCCCACCACAGCAGTCATGAAAGTTTCCAGGAGGTTTGAGAACTTCATAATTGTGGAGTCTCTTCAATTGTTTCAAGCAATCTGGGCATCTTTCGAGTGTATTTATTAACACTGCTATTCAGGTGGACTATTCGGGTGGAGTCATTCTTCTAAGAAGAAATGTAGGAAGGCAATGGCTTTGATCCGAGAAATGGAGGTATGACTTGCAAATTTTGTAGTTAGAGATGGCACCTTTCACCAAAATGATTTTCTTAAAGTATATATGATATTTTTCAAAAGTTGAGGCAGTCTTTGAATGATAGCATGCTTGTTTGCTATATCTACAATCAAAGATAGCATGCTTGTTTGCTATCTATATTATTTGTGGGAAGGTGTCAAAGTACACAGAAGCAAATATCAGGCCATAAGTTCATTGTTATGTGTCATTCAGGTTTCACTTGGAGCTCTGGCTTGTCTGTGAAATGTAAAACACTCTGTATATTTGGTATGTTTCATATGGAAAATGCTAACCACACACAAGATCGTTAAAGGGCAAAAAGTGTATTGGATGATCTAGAAAATTGTGATATCATATTGGAATGTTTGAAATGTGTATTCAAATTTTAACTCTTTTATTGCCTCATTAACAACCGCCGGGTGGGCAGTTGTTAGAATAACTTTTTATTTTGAAAAATGAATAGGAAGAGAATTCAATTAAAAGCAACTCTTTTTATTCAATTTTAGTCCCTAGAAAAGACATACACAAGTAGTGTCATTTCTAATTTTGAAAATGTGCTAACGGGCTATTTGGCAGATTTCAAAATTGGGCTGGGAAAGTCTTATCATTGTAACAATATAATTGTAGTAAGATGAAATCCATGATCAAGGGGAACAAAATTTTAGTTGAAAAAACCCCACGTGCAACGCACATGTACAATTACTAGTTAGCGTAAAACATTGATTCATAGAGGTCTTTGGATGGGTAATGGTGAGAGAAGACAATACAAGAAAGAAAAAATTAGAATCATATAACTTATTGGATGATTGAAAGGTGTGAGAAATGATAAGACATAAAGAGCATTGTTGATTTTTCTTGGTTTGTATTTGTTTTTCCTCAAATCTCACCCAAATAGTTAGATTTGGTGAGACATTTCTTTTGTTATCATTTCTCACAAGCAAGGGGCTTTAGAGCAATGACAAATCCTTTAATTTCGGGCTATTGTTTGCAGGTCCTCTTCTTTCAATTTTCATATTACTTATATGAATTAGTTTTGCTATAATAAACTAATGCTTTACAGCACTAGGAAGACATAAAGTGACGAAGAAGGTAAAAATCAACTAATTACGTGGTTTTACCAGCATAGATAGTGTGTTGAATGGTAATGAATCTTGAAAGCCATTGGAGCTTCGTAATGCAATCAAGTCATTCCCTTTGAGGCCATGATTAATAGCATGATTGTTCATTCTTACCATTTTTTTTGCTGCAACCATGAGGCTCGTACCTATTCAATATCACTCTCATTTGTTATCAAGTTTTGTGATATTTATTCTCATATGTTTGTTCACAAGTATGCAGTTTATTCTTTAAATTTGAATACCACAAGTCCTGCTTACATAGATGGCTGTGTTTGACATTTGGTGGCAGTTTCCGAATTACTCCATTGGAAGGCCTTGGTAGATTTACATAGGGTTCAAATAACTTAAAGAGCTAACCGCCTTCTCTTTCCACGTACGTTAACTCATCTTGCTGCTGTAGAGGTTTTCACATGGTCCTACATTTCACTCTGCGTAATAATTGCAAACAAACTTTATGCCTTGGCGTTCTTGATCTGGTATGAGTTTGATCTACTTAATCTTTGCTGTATAGATATTTACTCATATTATAGTGTGCTGATACTATAAGTTTACTTTGTTAATGTGTTTTGATGCTAGATTTTGCATTCAATAGAAAATCGTCGTGACTAAAAAAATACATAGTATAGATTTTAGTGTTGGAGTGTATTTTCCTTTGCTATAGATATTGGTCTCGTAATTCTGAAACAACTTTGTGTTTTGAAACAAGTTTTGTCAATTTTTAAATGGCCGAGAAAAATATTCTCCTCCTGCTCCTACGGTCCTTGCTTCTTTTCTTTGAATATGAAATGGTGTGTTGGTTCTTTTCATACTTGTTTCAGTGGTTTTTTAGTATTTTGTTGAGTGGTGGAATATTTCCAATCAGGATCATTTGAGTTGTGGTTATGGGCAAATGGGGGCAGGGGTTGTTCAAGTGTAAAACTAGAGATCACCTTTCTTTATTTCATTAGTCTACAACTGTGTAGCACGGTCACGGACACGAGAGATGGGAGCTTTTAAAAAATGGGGACACGGATAGTGTGTGTGGTAAGTATATCATATATCTTTGCATATCTTTTTTTTTGGGTAATGCCCTAGGGCGTTTAGCTTGAAAATAAAAGGGGTTAACCGAATATACAGCCTACAAGGGGCATACCCCAGGTAAGACAAAACAAAAGGAAATGAAAATTATAAAGGCGCCAAGTGGCTACATGGGTTGCCCGTGTCCTTGCCCCCACCGAACAAACTATCCCAAGGAATAGAAAGTTCAACGGGGAATCTGGACACGGCGTACAATCAGAGGCCCTCGAAGTCCTCGCAATACATACATTGGTTGTGTGCAGTAGCAGAAAACTATCAAGACCATGGTCTGACATACTACATCAGAATAAACAACAGCTACTACACTTAGCATTCAATACAGTAGCAGAAAATAGAGCAATAAGCTATAAACTGCATGACTACCCGAGCAAAAAAAATGCCCAAGCTGCTGGGCTGGCCTAGCGGGGCTGCTAGGCTGTAGGACCGGCTCCTTGGCCGGGCTGATGAGGCTCGTAGGGCCAAAAATCCCTGCTGACTGCCGTGGTGGTTGCTGTTTGCCTGGGCTGGCTGTTTTGCCCGGGCTGAAAAAAGCCACGGCTGTGATGGAGGCCACGGCGGTGATGGAGGCCACGGTGGCTGGAGGCCACGGCGGTTGTTCGTGGTGGGAAGAGGAACCCACAGTGGAGTGACCACTGCCGGCATGGCCTGGCCCAAACTGGCCCACGGCTGTCGAGGCCCACAAGGACCGGCAGCTGGTGGCTGTGGTTCAGACCGCTAGCTAACAGCAACCGGACTGAACAGCAACCCAAGGTAGCCGTCGCCGGACTGAACAGCAACCCAAGGTCGCCGTCGCCGTTGCTGTAGATGGATCTGAGCGTGAACGAAGAAGCAGATCTGCTCTGGGTCTTCTATGTGGTAGTTGAGCTCCTCGGTTGAGCTCGACGGCGATGTGGAACTCGCCGGTTCACGGACTGAACAGCAACCGAAGGTCGCCGGAACAGATCCCAAATGGTACCCGCCGGTTCACGGCGGGGATATGGTTGGAGGCGAAGCCCACGGCTGTGGAGCTCCGGCCCATAGTGAAGTTTGACCGATCCAGACGAAGGCCAGGCAGGTGGTGAGACCGCACCAGATCTGTCCGGAGCGGAGGGTGGTGGAGGATAGCGGTGGTCGCCGGTTGTTGAGGGCGGTGGAGGAGAGCCTCTCTAAGAAGAGAGTATCCCTTGCCCGGGAGATGGCTGCTGCCCGGTGGCTGGGCCTTGTTTGGCGGTGGCTGCTGCCACTGCCGTGGAAGTGCCGGCTGATTTGGGTCAGAGGGAGCTTTCTCTCTCTAGGCTAGAGAGAGAAGCTCCCCCGTTGTTCTCTATCTTTGCATATCTTGCTCAAACTAAGACATAAAAACCTGACTTATATATTCCACTGTTATATATATATATATATATATGTATGTATATTCTTGATATGTATGTTGATATACAACAATACGTTTAGTGATATGTACCAGTAGATATATCAATCTATAAAACAATGGAGCTTAGGTTTTTTGAAAAATATGTATGTCAATCTGTTATTAGTTGAGAGGTCTCTATAAATCTTGGCTGTTCAGTTACATTTTTTTTTGTCCTCACTCTTCCCTCTCTCGGATGCTCTCTCTCTCCATTTCAAATATTGAACGATTATCGTCTCTCTCCCTGTCTAATCTCAAATGATTATTGCCTCCCTTTCCTCTCTTCGATCTTGCACAGTAAGATCAAAGATGTATAGATTCTCCTCCCTCCACCCACTTCTGCAATGACCCGTAGCCCCTAGAGTGGTTTGCAGTAATGGCGATCCTGCCGACAGTACTCTTTTACTTTTAATCCTACCTCCTCCTCTCGCTCTCTTCGCAACGCCGCTGCATGCACCTTCCCGAACGCTGCAGCAACTCAAGGACCTCGCCGCCGTCAAATGAGCTCTCAACGCCCTCAAAACATCGTTAAATTAGGATACCCACTTTGATTCTTAGGAAACTTGGTTCTCAAACATATCCAGGTAATTATCATCTTTTTATAATCCATTGCGTGTAGTTTATATATATTGATCTATGAGTAAAAGAACCGATCCAAGATTAGATTTTTGCAATTTTCTTATTAGTGTTGTTGAACAATTTTAGAGTGTGGTATACATAATAGCCCTTTTGGATTGAGGGATTTTAAGAAAAGAAAAGAAAGGAAAGGATTAGAGTTACGATTAAAAGAAGTGGAATTTCGAGTATATCATCGAAGAATGACGAGGTTAGGTTTGCGAGTGATTTATTCACTACCTCCAGTTGATTTATACTAAAGTGCTTTTCTCCTTTTCATTTGACTTGGTTGTATCTATAATTAGTCGTGCTTTTTTTTTTGGGTACCAACATCTTCAATATGGTGATCTAGGCTGTTAGTAGGCTCTTCGGGATCAAAAGGTAATTGTTTGTTCATTTTTAATTTCAAACTTCTAATTTTTTTTAGTTTGCGTTTGTTTGAATTTGTTGGGACTTTTGAAAAACCATAACCATCTATTCCATCATAAGGAGCACGGATACGGGATACGGATACAATACGGATACACAGATACATGATTTTTCCAAAAACTAGGATACGATACGCAGAGGATACGTTGAATATAAAAATAAATAAAAATAAAATTCCATTAATGATTGAAATTTTCCATTACCCAAATTCACCATTTCACATACCAAGCTAAATAAAAAGGGGGTAGAGGTACTTTCTTTGGTGCATTGTCTTTCATTTTCGCTTTAGCTTCAGCTTCTAGTTTCTTCATAGATGCAAGAAGTTCGTTTGTAACATTCTTACAAGGTCCAATTCCATTGGACAACTTCAACAAATGGCCCTTAACCCTAATGTATGAACTCTTCTTGACAACACCACAAAAATTGCACTGCCACAAAGTATTTCCCCCTGAATCACTCAATTTCTCTACTTTTGTAACATAACTCCAAAGAGGATTATTTGTATCCCCTTCATTAGGTTGTGAGGATGAGGAAACAGAACTACCAGTATCAGAAGAATCCATCATACTGTTACGGAAAAAAATCCCCTAAAATCAGATTTTACTGTTTAAAAAAAAACCCCTAAATCAGACGAGAGAGAGAGAGAGAAAGAAAGAGAGAAGAAGAAGAAGAAGAAGGAGAGAGAGAGAGAGTCGTTGAGAGACGAGAGAGATCGTCGTCTTTTTTCTGCCCAGGGGGAAATAAATATAAAGTCCTAATTGCAGTTTTGACCCCTATCTTTTAAGTAATAACATTTTTAACCCCGCATGTATCCAAAACGTATCCAAAACATATCGGGGTACCAAAAATTAAATATGAAAACAGAATACTCTAAAAAACGTATCGGATACGTATCCGGAGCATATCTGTATCCGATATGCATACGGTACGTGATACGTAGCCTAAAATAGAGTATCCGTGCTTCATAGATTCCATCTTCCCAATTGAAACTCTAGCGTCGAATTGGTAGGCAAGTTTGATCAATCCCATTAACTGTCAATTCAATCAAACTTAGTTGGTATGTATTTAACTAAAATCGACACGGACACACAACTGGCCAATCATATTTGGATAGGCAAATTTTTAGAATTGGGAGGACACAACACTTTGGCTCAAGTTGAGTAGTATTTGCCCTAACAAAGAGAACAAGACTAGGTGGCTCCATAGCTGAATTTGGTTTTCAAATGATTAAAAATTCTTGCTTAGTTTTATCACTCGCCCCTTTTATGAGATCAATTGAATATTACAGTTTGTTTAGTTCTATCTCCTCTCCTTTATTTTAGAAAACACCTGATGTCAAATGTGATCCAGGTAGTTGTAATTTATTTATCCCAACAGTTGATCCAATTCAAAAGGCCACCTTGCTAATTCGTTGTTTTCTTCCTATTTTATACGTCAGGGAGAGGGTAAATTGTGCAGCAATACCATCGGTAAGAGGCTTCTACTTTCTTCACATGGGACGAAAAGGATTTGTACCCCAATCCCAATTTGAACTGGCCAATCTGGTAGTTAAATTAGGTTAAACTTATCCTCTAGCTTGATATGTTGGCTTTATTGGTTAAAACTAAATGGAATTATCTGTGATTCTATAGCTTTAAAAACAGGTTTTACTTTGTTGGCTTTAAAAATTGGTTTTGTTGGCCAATCAGCCAGCCACATGATATGTTGGTTTAAACTAAATGAAATTATTTTGATCTAATAAACAGGTTTCTGTCGTAGATCTTGAGTAAGATGTGACGAGAAGTTAGGGGTTTGGATTCTACTTTCATGGTTGAGTCTGGATTCTCCTCTACGAGAGGTTAGCTACCTTTTTCAAATACGACATGATTTTGTGTGCTAAAAATTGGATGTTTCATCTATTTTTTGCATATCATTCAGTTCATAGTTTGATCTTTTGTTGTGAGCTAAATATTGGATGGAATTATTGTGTATGTGTATGTGGTGTTTACTATGTAATTAGTTTGGTGTGGTGCTGCCTCTAATTTTTCTTTCTTTTTTAGTGTCTTTGATATGGTGATCTAGGCCGAGAGAAGGCTCTTTGGGATCCTAAGGTAATTTTTATTATTTCAATTTATGTCATGCAGTTCGTTTGGAACACGTTAGATGGCCTAAGACGGGTCAATTTGCATCCTAAATGCATATTTATTTATTTATTTCATATATGAAATCAATTTTTAGCAAACATGAGCTGACATAGTTTTTTTATTTGTTTTCTCGAATAACTAAAACACCTGTGTACTTTTTTCTTAAGTATATAAGAACTAAGAAAATTTGATACAATTGTGTGCATGTTTTTCAATTTTTACTAATTTAAGTAATAAATTATGAGATTATTATTTACATGCTAACTATATGAACAAGTAATGAAAATTATACTTACCTCAAGTAAAAACAGAGACATTTTGGGTGAGGCATGAGACCTGTCGGTATTCAGTGCCATTCTTATTGCGCATTATCTTATTTGCATAGTTTGACAACTTCAACTCAAATAAATAAAAAATGAAAAATGACAAAGCCATCCTAATTCAAAGTTTTTTTAATATTTTCTTCATAGGGTGGATAGAGAATTTAAGTCTCTAACACTTAATCTTTTGGAACACGTTAGATAGCCTAAGACGTGATTTTGCATCCTAAATACTTATTTTTTTCATATAACGATGGTGTTTTAGCACACATGAGCCCGACTTAGTTTATGTATTATTACGTTTGTGTAGAAATACCACTCAAATACATCGAATAACGAGGCTTTAGATCCTTAAGTATTCACTTATTATGCAGAGCACTGGCTGGTGTGCTTAGATTTGTACTTACGTTGTTAAATGCAAGACATTGATTAGTGTGCTTAGATTTTCTCTTATGTTGTTAAATGTAGAGTACTGGCTTTTATGCTTAGTTGATTTAGAGCACTAACAGGTGTGCTTAAATTTTAAAATTTTGGTTCCTACAATCTTACTCTTTTAGTTTTAAATTGTAATGGAACAACAAAACAAAAAAAAAGCGAGGAAAAACTCTTTTGTCGTTCTTCAAATCAAGAATATGTTGCACCGTAGAAAAACCCGGCCTTAGTCCCGTAGGAAAACTTGGCCTTAGTTTCTTTCAGGAGAAGTCGGGTTCATTGGTAGAGGTGGTTAATAATAGAGAAGGATAGTCATTTAAGTTGGGTTCAAAGTACGTTGCATCGTGCCTTTAGGCATGGGCAAATTCCTAGTCTTCTTATGCTCTGTATCTGTTTTTATTTTGGCAATCATTTGAGGTTTGTATATATTCTGTCTTCTTCATTGTTTTTGTCTTGTTTGTTCCCTTTGTGTAATACTTTGGTTTTTTTCATTGTTTGTTCTCTTCGTGTAACCCTTCTGGTTCTTCGTTGTCCTCGTCATTTTTGTTTTCTATTCTATTCGTATTATGCTATATTATATTCTTCCTGAGTTTGAATATTTGTAGATTGCTTCTGTTTGTGTTCTTTTTTTTTTTTTTTATCCTAGTCTATTTGTTTTTTTTTTCTTTTTATGCTTTGTTTTTGCATTTTGTATCTGCTGATTTTTACTTAGTCCATTTGTTTCTTTCTTTTTTTTTTTTGGGTAAAACAGCTTTAAATAGAAAGAAAAGAATCGAACCGTATATACAGCCTACAAGGGGCATACCCCAGGAGGAAATGACTATACCAAATGGCTACATGCCTAGGAAATAACCTAATAGACGCTGTTTCCAGCCCATCTAGAAGAGGGGAAGAAAACAACGCAATGACAACAAAACATAACATAACATAAAACCCAAGTACATAGCTTGGGATACTTTGCTCCAAAACATAGCATGACAACAATATAGCTCAAAACATGCACAGGTTCAGAACATGCAGTAATCAGCAACAGGTTCAGAACATGCAGAAGTTCAGCCCTCACTTCTGACAGCAACAGCATCAAAACAGCATAAAAACACATCTGCTCAATTCAGCATCATAGCAGGAACTCTAGTTCTGCTGCTGCAACTGACAAGGCTTGGGAAACTTGCTCCATAGCAGTTAGGCAAGCTTCAGAACTGCCACAGCAGCTTAGTGAGGCTCGGCAGCAACAGTCTGTGTCCCCACACAACATGGACACAACATGGATACAAAACAGCAGCTTGGTTCAGAATCACCCCACGATTCTGAACAAAACAGCAGCAGAACTGGGCTGCTTCAGCCATACTGGACAGCAACAGCAGCAGCAGACCAAACAAATACAATACTGGGCCAACTACAATACTGGACTATATCAAACTTGGACCAAGGTTCACTCTGACACAGGGCAAACTACAATACTGGACTACACAGTTACTTGGACTACAACAACTGAACTTGCACCATACTAAACAATACTGAAAACAAAGCAAAACAATACAGAGGACTTCCCCCTTAGTAGACAGATCAGACATGCAGCAGCTTAGGGAGGCTCAGAACATGCAGCCATCCTTCCACTGATTTACAACCTGTGAATGCAGGTAACACGTTGCAGAGGAATTCCCCTCTGCGAAGGGAGATCCCAATGACAGCCCCTATTGGTTAGGCAATCAACAAAACATAACTGGAAGTACACTGCAGTCCTGAATTGGAACATTTAACAAGTACTCAAATGCCCAAACTTTGAGCAGAAAATGTAACCTGCTAGTCTAACAACTTCTGAACCTCCTGCAACAAAACATATGCAGAACTGCAACAAAACAACTTCTGAACCTCCTACAACCATACAACAGAAAGCATTTCAGCTACCAAAACAGGTTCAGAACATTCAGAGCTGAACACAATCAGAACTGGGCCTTAGTAAAATCAGTCATCAGTCATCTGTCAATTACTGTACCAAATGCAGAATTGTAGCAACACTTTGGTATTACAAGGTCACAAGTATGCTACACATGTCAGAGCACACTACAGTTCACTCAGCAACAGTTCAGCATCCAAAAGTACTGTCAAAACAGGAATGCTGAAAGTTTGAATGCTGATCCCAATAGTAACATATGTAACAAAGTGGTGCACAGTCTACTGATGTAGTCTACTGGTGCACAAAATGAACATGCAATTCTTCATGAGCAAAAGCAGCTATGAGAACCATCTACTTTCCTCACTAAGAGAACCCTCACTCCCTCCTCTGAACCTCACATAGCTCCCCCACTAAATATTACCTCCTCTCTCAAGGAATGTTGGGGCTCTAGCTCACAACTCACAGGGTTAACACACAATGTAGTAACTACCTGCTAGAATAGGCAGATTCAGAACTGAACAACAACAGGTAGGTTTTGTGACCTCTCATGCCAAGGATTAAGGTAACTACCTGCTAGAATAGAAGTAATAGAAGCCATAACAGGCTGCAGCCACAACAGGCCCCCTTTGAGTGATGTGGATTCTCATTTGAACCCCAATCCTGCTGACCAAACCTGCAACATCTAATGCCACAATATGAATACACTAACACACAACTACCCCATTACCCATTGATGCCCCACACTCTATTAAACCTATTATTTTGTGAGCCTACGGGCAACTTTGGCAACGACAATAATCTACCCTTAGCCATGTTAAAGATTTTATGAACAACCACTTCCCATGTGCTAGTTGTATTTTGAAACTTCCTTAAGTTCCTTTCAATCCAAATATGATATACTGTAGTAGTAAAAATCAACTTAGAGACGATATTCCTTAGAGATTTTCCCCTAAAAGAGGAGAAGTGGGTAATCCATGCTGGCCAAGGCCTAGGGGACCAACTCGTATCCATCTTTTCCAACATAGCATTCCAAACCCGTGTGGAAAAACTACAGTTGAAGAACAAATGATCATGGGTTTCACTACCCTGGCAAAAACTGCATTGGGAGATTGATTTAATCCCAAAGAGAACTAATCTATCCTCCGTGGAGAGTCTACCCTGGATGGCCAGCCATGTAATGAAGCTACACTTAGGAATATGCCCAGCAAACCAAACAGCCTTATGCCAATTTACCTTGGGGAAAGGAGCCCTCAATTCCTCCCAAAGAGAGGCTATACTAAACTGTCCAGATGCATTCAGAGTCCATCTAACTTGGTCCCTGGAGCCACGCAAAGGTGGAAGATGCCGTCTAACTTCATTCAACTCCCATGTTTGCGTGATTGGGAAGGTCCAACCAGAATTGTGAACTATGAGGGACACTTTGGCATTCAATGGAAGGCCAGAGTCATAAACAATTCTGGAACCAAACTTATCCAACAGAGGGCCTAACGGGTGCCAAAGGTCAAACCACATGGATGTGTTCTCCCCATTACCAACTAAGTGACGTATGAAGGGTTGGACTAAATGTCTTAGATTAAGTAATTTCCGCCAAACCCAAGAGGGATTAGCAGGCATTTTAAGGCTCCAAAAGTTCCTACCCTTTAATAAGTAGGATTTAACCCATTGGCACCACATGGATTGCTCTCCCCCGGAGATCAAGTACCATATATGCTTGGCCACCGCAGCCTTATTCCAGTTGTTTCTTTCTTCTTCTGCTCTATTTCGTTTTCTTCTTCTCTTTTCACACTTTAATCTCTCTTTTTTTGGTCGAGCATGGTTATATAAAAAGTGCTACCAGTTTTGGACTATTTTTTTCTCTTCCTGCTGCTAAAGTCCATACCTTTTTTCTTTAAGTTTGACATGGAGTGGTTGGTACTCCTCTATATATACTAGGGTGTAAACCTGTAAAGACCCTTTAATTTATAAAATTGGTTTAAAAGTTTTGAAAGAAATGAAAATGAGGAAATTGGTTTTGAAATTTGAGAATTGGGGTTAATGTGTAAGGTGGAATAATTGTGGGGTGAATACGTGAAATGTGCATGGTGTATATGTGTGTGTGTGTGTGTGGGAGCCCAGGAAATCATTTTCCCAAATCCCTCACTCCCGTCCCTCTCTCTGTCTCTCGGTCTCTCCACTCTCTCACTCTCTCCCGACACTCTCTCTCAAAACCACCTAAAAGCCCACTCAAAACAGCCATAAATCTTCCATTCCTAGACGTATTGCAGTCCGAACTTCGTTGGTTTGAGCTCGGTGGAGGCGTAATCCGTTCGATTCCAGAGATTGGAGCTAGGGCTTGGAAATTCTTTCAAATTCGTTCTTGGATCGTGAGGTAGGAGGTTCTAACTATCACAATATGTTTATGATGTGTTTCCTAAAGCTTGATTTGTGCCTTGGATCGTGGTTGTTGTTGTTGATGTTGTTGTGGTCGAAAAACCCATCTTGGTCTGTCAAAAATCTGCTCGAAATCCATTGTTATCGATAACATTTTTATTGTTATCGATAACATTTTGTTCCGGAGCCCAGAAAATCTATTGTTATCGATACCCACTATCTTGTTATCGCTACCCTTACGGCTGGAATGATTTTTAACCCAAAGGTATCGATAACATTTTTATTGTTATCGATACCTTCCTGTTAATTTTGGACAGTTTTGGCTATCTGATTTCCATTCCTTCATTAGGAGTTCCCAACATGATTAGCCCATCTTCATCATTATTCTAATGACTTTGAACATGATTACTCATGCCATGAAATATCATTGAATGCATCCATGGTTTTAAAGTTCCATTAAATAAAATTTTTTCCAAAAACTCTTTATGAACCAAAGTTGTATTTTGAACGGCATGCCCGAACGGCGAACGAACCTTGATACTTTTTGAATGTGACGAGAACATTCAGGACTCATCGACGGATGAGTGCCTGGCAGAGGACATCGGGGTCCTTTAATTGGCCCGGCAGGAGCTATATGCTCGTATTTGATATTTCAGGACCTCCTATGGGCAAGGTGCCTGGCAGAGGACATCGGGGTCCTTTAATTGACCCGGCAAGAGCTATATGCTCGTATTTGATATTTCAGGACCTCCCTATGGGCAAGGTGCCTGGCAGAGGACATCGGGGTCCTTTAATTGGCCCGGCAGGAGCTTCGGCTCATGACACTTGTACGAGACACGTTGCGGTGTCTGTTGTTTTGAAAGGTTATTCATTGGTATTCACTATTGATTCTGAAAACGGATTGTTGAATTGAAATTTGCTATCGTCGTTCGCTCATCGGATCTTGTCGCCATTGTCCATCTCGTTACCGTTCCTACATTTCATATGCATATATTGTTAGATTAGAGTTTTCTACTGGGCTAGTGTAGCTCAGACCTTCCTTCATTTCAGGTACTAACCCAGGGCCATAGCTGCATGTTCGGATTGCTTGATTGTGGACGTGGTTTTGAAAGCTAACACTGAGGAGTTACATAGCCATCTTTGTATTTATTTTTGGAAGATGTATTTGTAACTCTATTGTCTATTATTTGATTAAGAAATATTGTAACTTCTAAACTTTCTTTGACATTCGGTGATTATGTTAATTTTGGGCCATGGAGCCGAAGTTGTACCATTTTGAAACTCTTGGTGGATGAATTGTAATTGTGAAATGGGAATGTCAAACTCTTTTGGGGTATTATCCGGAATATTGTGAGGTTTCTATTTGTGAATATCCTTTATAATTATGTTGAAAATCGAGGTCGTGACAACTTGGTATCAGAGCATAGGTTTAGAACACCTAGAGACCGTGGGGAGACTTTTTAGTCTCATGGGTTCAAAATCCGCTGCATACTTTTTACAAAACACACGTGTGCTTGCATGAATGAGTCGACATCATTGAAGTGTTGCATTTAGTATTATGGCAGAGTGACATTAAGTTGTGGACCCGTGTTGAGAAGTTGGAGGCTCTGACCTCATTGTGGTGATTGTGGTTGTGATTGTTGTTATTGATATCATTATAGTTGGTGGTCTTGGTCTGTACCATTTGTGGTAAGATGTCTTTTATATGAGTGTTAGATGTATTTTTTTATTGAATTGATCGGATTATGTGTGCTAAGTTAAGCCTGTATGAGATGAGCTGTATAGGGTATAAGTATAATGTGAGTAATATATGCGATAGGAATTGAGTTAGTACGTGTCTTGAATGTGTTTGGAAAGAGTAAAGACTTGTTGTGGTGATAATTGTAGTTGATTGTTGTAGTGGCAGTTATTGAGACAGTTATTGTGAGCATAGGTAGGGCAAGTCGAGCCTACATAAGGAGATATGTGTATCTAAGGTTGATATAGGAAAATGAGGGTTATAGGTAGGGTGTCAGAATACAGTTTGTGTCTTATGTACACCCAGGCGACTACCGATGAGATCCAATTGGAAGAGGCGCTTGATCACCGTATCTTCTGGATGGAAGTCTCGGAAAGTCAACTGGACATTAGGGTTATACATGGGGGCTAGATCTCTAGGCCTGAGGTAGATGACTGTCTATAAGAATTTTGTAGAAAATGGAAGCGCTATGGTATTGTTGTTGTCATTGCTGAAATAGTTGTCATGGTGATGTCATTATAACGAGATGGTAGGGTAACAGTTGTAGTATTGCTTAGTGAATTATGTGATTGAAGGAGAACTATATTGATGTATTTGAAGTCGAGTGGTTGACGTGAGTTATGTGGTGAGGAACGTGTTTGAAGTATGTAAGGATTTATGAATGTGAACTACCGTGGTTGGAAACGAAGTGAAGAGTAGTTGGTGTGTCCTGATTTGAAATGGCGGGAAGCTTGGAGTGATAAATGTGAGAGGGAAACGGAACGTTGTGAGTTGAAGGATTAGAGTGTAGAGAAACTGTATGATGTGTGCTCGGAAATGTAAGCTAGACTGATGACAGTAGGGGATAGATTGGGGTATGTCGTTGGGATGATAGGTCAGTTTGAGAGAGATTAAGGGATAATGGTGTTAGTGATAGTAGTGATGGTGATAGGAATGGTGTGGTTGTTATGATTGAGGTTGACTGTAATTGTGGTGATGTTTTTGAGAAATATGAATGTCAATATGACTGCTTGGTGGAGAGAAAGAAATTTGTGAGCCGTGAAATTTGTAGTGAGCGGGATCGTTAGAAGTTTTTTTTTTTTTTTTTTTGGGTAATTTAGCTTGAAATTAAAAAAGGTTAAGCGAATGTACAGCCTACAAGGGGCATACCCCAGGAGGAAAGAAAAGAAAAACAAATAAGAGTGAAAAAGTGCGGTAAACCATGCACAACCCGCATGGAGAGTGAGATAGAGTAAATACATAACAAAATGCTATGCGTACTGTAATACATGAAATATGAAATTGAACTACTACCTGGCACAACCCGCCAGGCTAGGAAATAAAGTAAATACGGTAGATAGTCATGGTCGACGGTGACCACATGATAACCAGCGCTGAGGAGAGATCCTCCTCCTCCAAGGCTGGGATAAAAACCAAGAACCGAGAAGCCCATCACTCCGAAGCTCGCATAATACCCACTCAACAGAAGTCAACTACTACAGAGGGACTCGGACCGAGAGAGGCTCGAACTGGAGATGACGGCATCTGACAAGGCTGCCCTGCTAAGCACCCTGCACACCACGCCCATTCCATCCAGACTACTACATCCTCGCCCAAATCCCCTAGGCTCGCTAACAACAATAAGCGGAACAGGAAGAGGACCACCAAAAGTAACCCCCAAACCTCAAGTGGACCAAGCTGTACTTTTCGATTAGTGCAAACCACTAATCTAATCTGGAACAGACTACGAAGCTACCCTTTTCAATCAGTGAGAATCCACCAATCTAGTCAATGACAGCTCCGGCAACTACCTTGCTCAACCAGACTCTCCATAATCTAATCATCGACACCCACAGCTGCTGCTACTGCGAGACTGCCCCTTAACTAGGAGAATCCAATCTAATCAATAATAGCCACAGCCACAAGAATACTACGCAACTCGTCAGAGCTAAAAGCGCTGGCGCAATGGATATAGAGGGCTCGACGAAGAGCCCGGCCCCCGATTTTAGTCCAACAGATGACCGCCTATCGGGGATGCCAAAACTAACAGTAAACTGGCCCATAAGTCCAGCAACAAGATAAATGCACAAACCATACATAGCATGACTGAAAATTAAAATGTAAATTGCCCCACTGCCCGAGCCACCCAGCCGGCTTACCTGCCCGGGCTGGCCTGCCTGCTGCTGCCAACTACTTGGCCCGGGCTGGCTGCTTGCCCGGGCTAGCAGTGGATAGGCTTCCAAGCGGCTAGACGAAGGACGGCCCGGGCAGAAGCTGCTGCCTAGCCTCTACCCGAGCAAACCCCGCCCGAGCCACTCACGGACGGCCTGCCCAGGCTGTCTTGCTGGCTGGTTGCCCGGGCAGAATGCCCGGGCTGGCTGGAAGGAGGCTGGTGGGGAGCTAGGCTGGCCTCGCCAGGCTAACTGTGAAGGGGAGCCATGGCTGTTGAGCCACGGCGGATGAAGGCCGGAGGCCTTGACTGCTCGAGCAAGGAGGCTGTGAAATCCACAGCGACGGATGCCTGGCTGAGCCATCGCCGGCGACGTCTGACTTGGGGTTGATAGCCCACCGGAGGCGGGGTTGGGCTGAGCCACTGTTGTTGAGCCCACCGGAGGCGGTGTTGAGCCACGGCTGGGGTGGAGATCTGGCCGGACCCATCGCCGGACCACGAGCTGGAGCCATGGCTGTTGACCCACGGGTGTAGAAGCCTTAGACGTAACTAGGAGTATAGACATGTTGTCGTTTGAAAACCTAAGTCTTGTGGGCATTTAGGGAGGAGTCAGTCAATTCGATCGTTTGTGTTGGTGTCAAAATTTTAGTATAGAAACAATCAATAGTATTGTATTTTAGTTGGTGCAGCTATTGCACACATTGTGTAGGTGTTAGGATGATGAGACGCTGTTAAGTTGTAATGTTGTTGAAATAGAGGAATGATTCGTATTGATTATACGTGCATTGGTGATGTAATGTTTCAAATTGTGAATATGAGAAATACGTGATTTGATTTGACTAAATGAATGAGAATGCTCGGGATTGGTAAAGTGAATAGACATCGCGTGAGGTATTACAAGATTAGAAAGAACGAGACTGATATGATTGTGGTTACTGTTGGGCTTGCTAGAGCCATGAGATATGAAGTACTGGGTACCGAACGAGTTAGTTAATATGTGGGTGAATCGGATGTTGTGTAAGCCATTAATTGGTATGGATGGTTTGTTGATATATATTTCGTGTACGAAATCTATTGTTGTTTAGCGTTAACATGTGTGTTTGACTTGATGTGCAATCTCGATGTGTGTAATTTGCTCATAGTTACGGTGCAGGGTAGACATTGATGTGTGCGTAGATTTTGCTACGGGAGAGACTATCTTTAGTTAGAATCTGGAACGTGTCCTTACTAAATTTTATTTGTATGATACGATTAGAAGGTTAGATACGGAAGGTATCTGCAATATGTCAATCCTTAGCTAATGGCTTGTGATAAGAAAAATAGTGAATTTGAGAGTTTGCCTGAATGGTCTTGATATTGCGTTGTATTAAGTTATGTAGAGGGGACGCATTCTCATAGAAGTGAGTTTGGGTTAGAAACTAGTAATGATTCAGAGTGGAAAAAGGTGGAGTAGTGTTCGAGTGGAAAAGGTGGAGTAATGTTCGACCCTTAGTTGTGTTTGAATGTTAGATGGATGAAAAGGCATTTGAGGTTTATGTAGGGTTGATATAAGAGTTATGTGGGTAATAGGGATATGAAATGGAGGTAATGGCTGGCAGTTTTGAGATATAAGTGTTTCAAGATACCAAGGGAGATTAATTGTGTCCTTATGAGAAGGGAGTGAGCAAGGAGCCATTTGGGAAGTGTTACGGGAGTGGTGTTACTGTCAATTAATAGCAGTATTAATAGAGATGAATTAGTTGTGAGATGTGTTTATACTTGAGTCAAGAGAGGAGTTTGAATATGATGAGTGAACGGGTATAGCTGAGCAACGAGAGATGAGTCATTATATGGTTTAAGGATTCTAGGCTCTTAGCTTTGTTCCAGTAGAGGTTGTTTGAGGTTCTTAGGGTTGGTGAGTAAAGAATTGATTCGTGGGTTGATGTAGATTGGGAAAGATGAAGCTTAGAGCTTAGAGTTTAGAATTTGAGTTTTATAAGCAGTTCAAAATGTCCTTCTAGGAAGTTTAAGGGGTATATGGTAAAATAAAACGCAAAAAGGGGGGAAAGTGGAATTTTTAGTTTGGAGAACGTGGAGGTACTATTAGTTGGATTTCGTTACGGGTTTACCGAGGTCGCCGAGGGAGCATGATGCTGTTTGGGTAATCGTGGATCGTTTGATCAAAACCGCTCATTTCTTGCCTATTCAGGTTACCGATTCCATGGATACGTTTAGCCGTTTGTATATTCAAGAGATTATTCGCCTTCATGGGATTCCCGTGTCCATCGTGTCTGACCGAGATCCGAGATTCACCGCACGTTTTTGGCAGAGTTTGCAGGCCGCTTTAGGCACGAATCTTTTGTTTAGCACCGCTTATCATCCACAAACCGATGGTCAATCCGAACGAACGATTCAGACTTTGGAGGATATGCTTCGGGCTTGCGTTATGGATTTCCGAGGTAGTTGGGAAGAACATTTGCCGTTGGTAGAATTTGCGTACAACAATAGTTATCAATCGAGCATCGAGATGGCGCCGTATGAAGCCTTGTATGGGAGACCGTGTCGATCACCCGTATGTTGGACCGAATTGGGAGAGGCAACGTTAGTGGGACCGGATATGATTAGAGAAACTACCGAGAGTACGAGATCGATTCGTCAAAGACTTTTAGAGGCTCAAGAGAGAACAACCGAACAAGTTAAGATAATTCGCCGAAGGTTGCTAACCGCTCAAAGTCGACAAAAGAACTATGCCGATCGTCGTCGTCGTCCATTATCGTTCGAAGAGGGAGATCACGTGTTTCTAAAGGTATCGCCACGTCGAGGCTTGTCACGTTTTGGAAGGAAGGGAAAGCTTTCACCGCGTTATATCGGTCCGTTCGACATTATCGAGAAAATTGGGGAGGTTGCGTACCGTTTAGCTTTGCCGCCGAGATTATCGAATGTGCACGACGTGTTTCACGTATCTATGTTGAGGAAGTACGAACCGGATCCGTCGCATGTATTAGAGTAGTCCGAACTTGAGTTAGAGGCCGATGCATCTTACGGGGAAGAGCCGATACGAATCTTGGATACGCGCGATCAAGTGTTGAGGGGTAAGACGATACCGTTGGTTCGAGTCTTGTGGAGTAGTCAAGGTAGCGAGGAGTCCACGTGGGAAAGAGAGGATGAGATTAGGGAGAAATATCCGCACCTATTCCCGGAATAAAGCGATGTGAGTACTTGAATTCGAAGTTTCATGCATTTTATTTGTTGCACTATATTAATGGTTATGCTTGTTGCATATTGGTGTGGAGCATGTTTTAGTCGAGCAGGATTATTTAAATTTCGAGGACGAAATTTTTCTAAGGAGGGTAGAGTGTAAAGACCCGTTTTTTTTTTTTTTTGTTTTTTTTTTGGGTAAATTAGCTTGAAATTAAAAGAGGTTAAGCGAATATACAGCCTACAAGGGGCATACCCCAGGTAAGACAAAGCAAAAAGAAAACGACAAAAATATAAAAAGCCAAGTGGCTACATGGGTTGCCCGTGTCCAAGCCCCGTCAAACAAACTATCCCAAGGAATAGAGGGTTCAACGGGAAACCTGGACACGGGCATGGTAATAGCAGAAAATCCACGACACAACCCGTCGGGATAGGGGTAAATTAGAGGCCCTCGAAGTCCTCGCAAGCACAGAAATAAGTAAGTAAGTCAGCTACTGCTACCAGAAGCAACCAGTAATACTAAAAGTAAACAGTAGTAGACTATATGATAGATAAATGCCCGAGCCACACTGCCCGGGATGGCAAAAATTTGTTGGCCAAGCCTGTGGTTGGCTGGCTGGCCTTGGCCTTGTCGCCTACTGCTGCTGCCCGCTGCGAGGCCCGGGCTGGCTGATGATTGCCCGGGCTGGAAGGCCAACTGACCCCCGCGGCGGCTGACTGGATGAAGGCCGGGCCAAAAAACCACGGCTGTTGAAGTGGCCAGAGAGGGCTTTGACTGCCCGGGCTGGCGGCCCAGGCTGATGAGGATGCTGATGCTGACTGGGGCCGAAGGCCCAAGCTGCTGGCTGGACTGGCCTTACCAGCCTGCCAGGCTGCGTCTGGATTGCCCGCGTTGGCCTTGCCTGGATGGCCTGGCCTACCGGCTGGCCTGCGTGGCCTTGAAAGCACCGCTGCCCGGGCTGCTTAGACGCCATCTACGGCATTTCATTGGACCAGATCGAGCCGACTGGTACCCATTGCAGAGACCGGGCTGTAGAGCCCGGGGCCCGTCCAGTGATGGCCAGCTATGGCTGGCCGGAACTGTTCATCTTCTTCCTTGTGCATCTGGTACTTTTGAGTTTGAGACCAACTCCATATAGATGACCCAACCGATCCAGAACCGACATGGTATTACTCCACCCGCCGTGACATCTTGACACATAACGGGAGGAAACTGATTTGTGGAGAGGTCAGAGCTCAGAGAAAGGACCCAAGCTCTGGAAGCACCTGCGCGAAGAACGAGTGTACGGGGGTGCAGGGCTGTGCATCGATGAGGTTAGGGCCGGAGCCCGATTTGTACAGGAGGAGCAGTCCTGCGACCAACAGATCTGGGTTGGGTCGCTCCGTGGCCGGAAGCTGCCCACTAGTGATGGCCAGACCGTAGTAGGCCTGCCGCTGCTGTCGCCGGAGCTGGACACCACGGCGGATGTTGAGCCTCACGGCGAGGTCGTGGTTGGAGGCCGGACCAGATCTAGAACGAACCAGATCTAGACCGTACCTGTTGTAGTTTGCCCGAGTGTGAAGCCCCGGTCCAGCGTTGGTCGGACTGTACCAGGTGATGGCCGTCGACTGCCGGATGTGGAGGGCGATGGAGGAAGTGTTGACCACGGCCGGAGCTGTTGCACCGGAGCTGGAGCTGGTCGATTGAGGCCAGATCTTATCAATGGATGGCTGGACCAGTGGGTAGCCAGTTGGGGAACGGGCGATGGAGGAGAGCCCCTGTCGAGAGGGGGCTCCCTTGCCCTGCCGGATGTTGCTGCTGCTGCTGCCAGCCGGAGGTGACAGCCGGTTGCCGGAGGGAGCTTTCTCTCTCTATCCTAGAGAGAGAAGCTCCCACAGCACAAACCCTTTCAGAACCTTGTGGAACACAAAGACCCGTTAATTTATAAAATTGGTTTAAAAGTTTTGAAAGAAATGAAAATGAGGAAATTGGTTTTGAAATTTGAGAATTGGGGTTAATGTGTAAGGTGGAATAATTGTGGGGTGAATACGTGAAATGTGCATGGTGTATATGTGTGTGTGTGTGTGGGAGCCCAGGAAATCATTTTCCCAAATCCCTCACTCCCGTCCCTCTCTCTGTCTCTCGGTCTCTCCACTCTCTCACTCTCTCCCGACACTCTCTCTCAAAACCACCTAAAAGCCCACTCAAAACAGCCATAAATCTTCCATTCCTAGACGTATTGCAGTCCGAACTTCGTTGGTTTGAGCTCGGTGGAGGCGTAATCCATTCGATTCCAGAGATTGGAGCTAGGGCTTGGAAATTCTTTCAAATTCGTTCTTGGATCGTGAGGTAGGAGGTTCTAACTATCACAATATGTTTATGATGTGTTTCCTAAAGCTTGATTTGTGCCTTGGATCGTGGTTGTTGTTGTTGATGTTGTTGTGGTCGAAAAACCCATCTTGGTCTGTCAAAAATCTGCTCGAAATCCATTGTTATCGATAACATTTTTATTGTTATCGATAACATTTTGTTCCGGAGCCCAGAAAATCTATTGTTATCGATACCCACTATCTTGTTATCGCTACCCTTACGGCTGGAATGATTTTTAACCCAAAGGTATCGATAACATTTTTATTGTTATCGATACCTTCCTGTTAATTTTGGACAGTTTTGGCTATCTGATTTCCATTCCTTCATTAGGAGTTCCCAACATGATTAGCCCATCTTCATCATTATTCTAATGACTTTGAACATGATTACTCATGCCATGAAATATCATTGAATGCATCCATGGTTTTAAAGTTCCATTAAATAGAATTTTTTTCCAAAAACTCTTTATGAACCAAAGTTGTATTTTGAACGGCATGCCCGAACGGCAAACGAACCTTGATACTTTTTGAATGTGACGAGAACATTCAGGACTCATCGACGGGTGAGTGCCTGGCAGAGGACATCGGGGTCCTTTAATTGGCCCGGCAAGAGCTATATGCTCGTATTTGATATTTCAGGACCTCCCTATGGGCAAGGTGCCTGGCAGAGGACATCGGGGTCCTTTAATTGGCCCGGCAGGAGCTATATGCTCGTATTTGATATTTCAGGACCTCCCTATGGGCAAGGTGCCTGGCAGAGGACATCGGGGTCCTTTAATTGGCCCGGCAGGAGCTATATGCTCGTATTTGATATTTCAGGACCTCCCTATGGGCAAGGTGCCTGGCAGAGGACATCGGGGTCCTTTAATTGGCCCGGCAGGAGCTTCGGCTCATGACACTTGTACGAGACACGTTGCGGTGTCTGTTGTTTTGAAAGGTTATTCATTGGTATTCACTATTGATTCTGAAAACGGATTGTTGAATTGAAATTTGCTATCGTCGTTCGCTCATCGGATCTTGTCGCCATTGTCCATCTCGTTACCGTTCCTACATTTCATATGCATATATTGTTAGATTAGAGTTTTCTACTGGGCTAGTGTAGCTCAGACCTTCCTTCATTTCAGGTACTAACCCTGGGCCATAGCTGCATGTTCGGATTGCTTGATTGTGGAAGTGGTTTTGAAAGCTAACACTGAGGAGTTACATAGCCATCTTTGTATTTATTTTTGGAAGATGTATTTGTAACTCTATTGTCTATTATTTGATTAAGAAATATTGTAACTTCTAAACTTTCTTTGACATTCGGTGATTATGTTAATTTTGGGCCATGGAGCCGAAGTTGTACCATTTTGAAACTCTTGGTGGATGAATTGTAATTGTGAAATGGGAATGTCAAACTCTTTTGGGGTATTATCTAGAATATTGTGAGGTTTCTATTTGTGAATATCCTTTATAATTATGTTGAAAATCGAGGGTGTGACAAAACCCTATTAGGTATGATCTCTTCTCTCCTACGAAGTTTGGTTTTCCTCTTCTTAAGTTGAGACTAATCTAGTCATCGGTGCCCGACGGCCTCCTTCAGTCAGTAGGCCCTAACCGTTTGGTTCTTGTGCAGTGAACAAGAGAGATAAGTGGGTTAGGAGTCCAAACTATAAAGCAAGCAACCCAGATCTGAGAGAGTGAAGTCCTACGTATAAGAGTAAACACCACCCACAATTGGTGAACCCGACGTGAATCTTGACTGTTCTTCTTTCTCTTACACCTCCTCCTCACAGATCTCCTCACCTTCCACGACATGATTGTCCTTGGTCTGGCAGGGACCTCGGACCTCGCGCCGTCCAAACACCCTACAGGGCTAAGTCTGGTCTGCGATGGCAAAGGCTCAGCTCTCGAGCCACACCATTGGGCCTACATCCGTCTCTTGAAACAATGTTTGGAGTCTAGGGACGAGATCATGCGCGCTATACAAGAAGACCTCCGCCAGCTCTAGGAGGACGTCCAAAAATCGATGTACTCAAGGCCTTGCAGCTGACGTGGTTGGAAGGAGCAAACTTTGCGCCCTGATGAGGAGTTGCACGACCACTGGCCGAGAGGGTCAAGGCAAGGACCCACCTGGCTCTTCCACGAGAAGACGGTTGCCGGTTGACAGAGACCCTCGCAGGACGCGCAGCCTTATGCCGCCACGACGCGACGATAACCAAACCAAACCAAACCAGACCGAGCCTTATGTCCCAATCAATTGGGATCAACTACATGAATCTTTTTTGTCAAGGGCCATTTGTTCTCTCAAACAGATTAAACTCATAGCTTTGCACACAATAGCATCTAATATCAATTTAGGTCTTCCCCTCCCCGTAGCGTTGCTAC
Organism: Rhododendron griersonianum; assembly: GCA_018127125.1. Lineage (NCBI taxonomy): Eukaryota > Viridiplantae > Streptophyta > Magnoliopsida > Ericales > Ericaceae > Rhododendron > Rhododendron griersonianum. The sequence goes on from CM030789.1 coordinate 33,170,592, forward strand.
CTAAAGCTATCATATCCTCTCTCTTAACTACTGCATCTTCAGGTTTACGGTAGACATGCCCAAACCACTTTAGCCTATTTTCTCTCAACTTCTCCTCTATAGGTGCTATACCTACCATCTTACGAACAATTTCATTTATAATCCTGTCTCGTCTAGTCTTATCACACATCCACCTCAACATTCTCATTTTCGCTACACTCATCTTGCTCACCTGTTGTTTTTTAATAGGCCAACATTTTGTCCCGTAAAGCATCGCTGGTCTTATGGCAGTTCTATATTATTTTCCCTTCAATTTTGTGGGTATTCTCTTATCACATAGTACACCAATAGCGCTCCTCCACTTGAGCTACCCAACTTAGATCTTATAAGTCACATCATCGGCAATCTCTCAATCTTTACTGATAATTGAGCCTAAATACTTAAAATGGTCACTCTTTGGTATCTCCCGGTCTTTCTTCATGCGCACTGCTGGCACCACTAAACTTGCACACCATATTCTCACTTTTGCTCCTACTTATCCAAAAACCCTTTGACTCTAATGCTTCCTTCCAAATTTCTAATTTCGTGTTAACACCTTTAGCAGTTTCATCCACAAGGACAATATCATATACAAACATCATACACCATGGGATATCCTCTTGAAATTGTCTTATCAACTCATCCATAAATAAGGCAAAGAGGTACGGACTCAAGGCTGTGACTCTTGATCCAATCCTACTGTGATTGGAAATTCACTTGTTTCCCCTGTTGGTGATCTAATGGTAGTGACGGCACCTTCATACATGTCTCTAATCACCTCGATATACCCTTTGGTCACTTCCTTTCTCTCCAGAACCCACCATATGTTGTCTCTATGCCACGTATCGATGATGAACTTCCAAAACGCCCTCCCGCTCTCAAATGGCTCAGAGAGGTCTCGGTGGCGAGTACCTACTCGTGCTGTTACCCTGACTCCGAGCTGGGGGAGACGGCTAGCCATGAACCACGCCGTTCAAACGACAGAGCTGAATGTCGGAGGGAGCATTCCACATGTGATGCGTGTAATGGACATTGCCATTGAAAGGAGAACAAAACAGACGAGAGCCACCGTAGCAGCTGCTACGATGGCAAACTCATCCCAAAGTCGGATTCGCATCAGGACAACCCCCAAAATGTCTACAATGACCATGACCATCATCACCACGCCCATTGAAAGTTGCGGGATAGGTCTCTTCACCAGAGCAGCAAGAAGGAAGACCATGAAGGACAAACCCAGGAGAAGCTGCTACAATTTTCAATCCGTTTAAACTGGTGCAAAGATCTTATTATTTAGATCATATTATTCTAAAGAGACATAATTAAATTTTATCTCTAAAGCTCTCATAATCACGTTCTTGCTTCATAGGATCGCAAATAAAAGGGCCAAGTGTTTTTTTTTTTTTTACAAAATGCTGTCGTTTTATGGGGGTGGGTAGGGATTGTTGTGCCATGGAGGCAGTAGAGCCCCTGTGTCCTCTACATAGAAGAGTAAACACCACCCCACACCTAGTTTGATGATTATTTACGTATTGTTGGTTGTTTCTAGACTATTTCTTCTTCTGCTCCTATTGCTGCTTTGTTTTTTGTCGTTTTATAGTCTCGCCATATTCTGTTTCTTATCTTCTGGTAGGCAAAAATTTGATCATCTTTGCTCAACATAATCTCACTCACGTGAAAAGAAATTGCGCAATTTTTATTAAGTGGTTTGGAAAGATTCAAGATATAATATATATCTTAGGGAGATGCTACGGTGTCCCCGGTGAATTTGGGGACACCGTAATAATTGGCATAACTTGACCATAGGGAGTATAACCATAACCATTCGGTGGCATAACCAAGGTATAACAAATTCTCCAAATTTTCCCTGAAACTTAAAGAACCGGTAAAAAACAAAAAAAACCCTCGCTCCCCCTATAACCATGGTTTAGCCACGGTTAAGGATTTTTATCCCCTACATGTAGAGACCCGTATTTTTTTAAAAATCGTTTAAAGGATTTATTGATGTTAGAATATGGAATAAATGAGGAGAATGTAAAATTTGTTGAGTTTATTTGATTTGGGGTCGATGTGATAAGATTGCTAGTAGAGGGGTGTAAGTACAATTTATAATTGTATTAGTATATATATGTGTGGGTGTGGGTGTAGAGGAGTAAAATACTCCTCCACTCTCTCTCTTCTCCCGATCTCACTCCCCTCTCTCGGCTCCTCCCTCTCTCTCACTCCATCACTCAAAAACTCCACCCCAAACTTAAAACCCAATGTAAACCAACCTCCAATCCATCATCTACGCGCGTATTGGAGCTCGTACATCGTTGGCTAGTGCTCGGTGGAGGTGTATTGCTCTCGGAGTCGATTTTGGAAGCTAGGGCTCGATCTCTCGTTGGGGTTCGACTTGATACTCGAGGTAGGGATTTCTTACACACTCTACATGTTTATGAGTTGGTCTTGTACATGAAAATCGTGCTTTGGTTGTTGTTGTTGTTGCTGTGGTCGAATTCTCAGAAAATCTGCAGAAAAACTGCTCGAAAGCCTCCCGTATCGATACGGCCCTTAAACCGTATCGATACCCCACAAGCTGGACAGATTCGTAACCAACCCGTATCGATACGGATTTTCCCCGTATCGATACGGTGAGCTTATCCCCAGATTTCACTGTTTTGTTCCAAACTTCGTTATTTTGACCCCCGATCACTTGTAACACCTCTAAAACACCCTTAAACCATCTATAAGCTTAGTGGCTTGTCCTTTGGTGACTCGTTGATCGTCCTCATTCCCGAGACACTCGTAAAACGTAATCTTTGGGTAACGTTGTAAATGAATGATACATCGTAAGGTTGTTTCGGAGTGTCGTAGGATATGCGAGGCATTATGGTGAGTGCGAGTGGGTAGATGGGTGTCCGTCTAGTGATCCGAAAGGTAAGACCGAAATTCATGTTCTCGTGATCCAACTTGTTGTTTCCTTTTAACTCTTTGGGTGCTTATCCAATGAGGTCTAGGTGTCAACAATAGCAAAAGGTATGCCGTAGGGTGGTGATGGGTTGGTACGTAACGTGTGGTACTATGGTTTACTTAAAAGGGAGAATGTGTATTAATTCATGGGTCGGAGTCATGCAATGGTTGACTATTTGGGACGTTTTGAAATATAATCAATGTGGTGTATTGGTAGATCGTTTAGAATGCTTGAAATCTCATCGACGTTGTGATTTAACTGTTTGGGATGATTAAGTTGTGATTGATTAAACGGCTTTTGGATTCGATTGAATGATTGATGTTTGTGACACGGGAATGTGGAAAGACTGTAAATGTTAAATGGATGCAAAGAGGATTTTCAGGGCTCTTAAATGAGTAAATGCCTGGCAGGAGCTAGAAGCTCATATTGTATGCTTTCAGGGCTCTTAAATGAGTAAATGCCTGGCAGGAGCTAGATGCTCATATTGTATGCTTTCAGGACTCTTAAATGAGTAAATGCCTGGCAGGAGCTAGATGCTCATATTGTATGCTTTCAGGACTCTTAGATGAGTAAATGCCTGGCAGGAGCTAGATGCTCATATCATTTGTCTTCAGGGCTCGTTATCGAGTAAGTGCCTGGCAGGAGCTTCGGCTCAGACTCTAAACGACACGTTATTGGTTTACGAAGTTAACGAGAGGATTTTGGGTTTGGTTAAAGGATTTTGATGAAAATCCTCTGGTATTCTTGAGCGAATCAACGGTTTCCGATATTTGGGCACAAATCAACGGACTCCGGTATTCAAGCTCGAATCACGGAGCTTGACTCGTATTGGTTTGGTTTGGTTTTCACAAGTCATTTGCAATCAAAAGGAAAGTGTTAAGGGAAAGAGATTTGATATTCTGTAATGTGAAATTGAGTTAGATGGTGATGTTCATGCATGAAGTAAATGAAGTGGTTGAGAACCCACTGTAGGTTTGTTGACTTGATGTGAGCTTAGTATAGCTTCAAGTATGACATGAGCTTGATAGGAATCCCGATATGATGCTTAGAACATTGAAGTCGATGTCCGTTTGTCTATTGTGGTAGTTCCACGTTGCTTGTTCCTTGAAAACTCATTCCTCTCTGATGCATCTCTCATCGCATTTTCATATAGCTTGTGTAAAGATTTCTCTACTGGGCGCGTGTTTGCTCAAACCTATTATAAATTTCAGGTATAATTCAGGAGTTGGCTTGGCGTACGTGGTGCACATGCATGATCATGTTATTGAAGAGTTTTCAAGAGAAGTGTTCAGAAGAGTAATTATTGTAAATTGTAACGTTATTTAGCTTCGGATACTTATATGAGATAATTTGGGGCCTCGAGCAAGGATTAAACAGGTGTATTTAATTTGAGAACAGGAAAAAGAAATGTTATTTGGGTATTATCTGTACTTCAGCGAGGATTTTATTTATTACAAATGTTTATTATTTATGTTGAAAATCGAGGGCGTGACACTACATCCCTACATCTATCATCCTCTCTACATCTTTTCCCCCATTTATTCCCTTTAACCAGGGAATTTGTTATACCCCGTTCATCTCCTCATCTCCCACGAACACAGAAAGAAAACCCTCGTTCCTCGCCCTGTTCTCTTCCTCCGTCCCCTCCTCCCCTCATTCCGACCTTACATCCACCCCGTGGACGTCGCCGCCGCCCCCATCACCAACCTGAACGGCGTCTTGGTCGCCATCCGACGACCCGGATCCGAAACCCAGAAAAAGATCCAAACCCAACTTGGACGAGAACAAGGAACCCAGGTTCGACGAGAACAAGGCCCAGATCTTCAGGCTCAAGCTCACCCACGCCCACCTCCAACCCAATATTTGTTTTTGGGTAAAATCTTTTTCCCTTTTTTACTGCCCATATTTGTTGAAATCTGATATTTTTGTGTTCGATCTTCAATATTTGTGTTGTTGAAATCTGCTATTTTGGAATTGGAAGTGATTGTTGTTGAAATCTGCTATTTTTTTAACCTCGTAGTCTTTGAAATCATAACCCATTATACTTATACAGCCAACTAGAAGAGATGTTGAAACCAAGTGTCCACATTCAGTGAGGATCGGAAGTTAGGAAATACTGATTTTGTTTCCATTATCGTGTGTGTACGATATGCAGTTGTGACTGATGCAATTTTATAGACAACCTGATAATCACTCTCTTTTAACCTAAAAATGTTTGCACGCACTGAATTTTATATAGCGTTCAACAACATAGTAAAGTTTTTGGTCTTTCTTACCTGTGCATATAAATCATCTAAGAAGCTAAAATACGAAAATAAGCATCTACATGGACTAAAACTTTAATTTTTTTCTTTTAAACATCTCTCTATTGGGTTAGTTTTAGAAGGATGCACAATAATCTAATTTGGAGGAGAAAGAAGTTTTCATTTTGCAAAGTAGAAATTTACTGATTACTATCGACATTAAAGAGAGAAAATAGAGTAGGCTCAAGTTTTCTCCCTTTTCTCTCTGTAATCTTTATTTTGATGCGTTCGATTATTGTGTTATAACTTTTGAGATGTCTTCCTATTATTTCCGACCATTCTATCCATTTTCTTTATTTAGAATCTTCCTATAATCTTTATTTTTGGCACAACCAGTTGATATGATAGCCCATAAGTAATGTTTCAAACACAACGGAATGTGGGTGTGTTTGTTTGATCTGATTAATAGGGAAGGGATATATAATCTCATAAGACATGTAGTCCCATCAGACTAATAGTAATGGGATTAAGAAATACCGAGCGCCCCATGGCATTAAGTCTCATACTTTTTTGGATTATACTAAGGGCCGTTAGTTTAAGATGGACGATAAATATATTAACACAACACTGGAATGTGATCCCCTTAGATATAGTCCAATCTGACACTCATATCCAGTTAAACAAGTGGCCCCTAAATGTGTTGTATTAAAAGACATGAAGAGGAAAATCATTTCAAAACAATCTCTGGCTTGGTAGATTTGGATTTACCTAGTTGTAACTTGAATGGTTGTCCTATAGTCTGATTGTCTATCTATATTTGTAATAAGTTCATCCTGAGAGTCTTAAGCTTTCCTACATTTGCAAGTATAAGAAAAGGCGATGGGATCTCAAGCAACTTATTGGATCTGGTGGAATGCCATATCTGCAACTATTAGCCCCATATATAATTTCAATGAAATGTTGTTTGTTTTCATCCACAACCAACAGGAACAACTCTTGCTGACCTAAGAGATAATAACCAGATTTACAAGATTCTAAGATAATAATAGCGTTTGATCTCCACAAAATCTAGCAGCCGTTGTTGTGTATTTGCTGTCTATTGGCTGTCTATTTTTGGATCATGTATTTTTGAGACTATAATGGTATTAGTGTTGTCTACTGATGCTGCTAGTGCTGTTTTGTGTCCGGTGATTACTCAAGAGTTTTTCTTTGGTGATTGCTCAAGAATTTGTCTTGAGATTGAAATTATGTTGCTGCTTTATACTGAAGATGTCAACGGAATGTTGTTGCTGCTGCTGTAAGTTAATTATACTGCTGTTACAGATGATGTGCTGTGTTGTGTTGAGGTCTGCTACCGGTGCTGCGTTGATCTCTAAAGTTTGTTGCAAAATTTAGATTACTGCTGATTTTTATGTGTGGGCTTAGATGATGATGATCGGATAAGCTAGGCAACTTTTTGTTCTGTTTCTTTCGTATGTATTTTGTTTTGGTTGGTTGGTCTCATGCCAACTACAACTAGTTCATTTTGGCTTTGATATTGAAGATGTATGATTTCATGTTCTTCTTTTGGGAATTTATTTACAAGTTCATGAGTGAGAGAAATGAACAGCTCGTAAAAGTCCATATTTCCATATGCTTATGACCAAAAAAATCCATGTACAGGACCTAATCGATTGTTGAACCAATGGTGTACTATTTGATATTCTCAGTCAACAAATTTTTAAGTTAATTGAGTGATTGATCTATTAAAGATGCTTCTCGCCCAAAAATACTCCTAGCAACTTTTTTGAAAAAACATAACCACCATTTCCTTGTGCTTTTGCATTATTTTATTTTTCTCCGGAAAAAAAACATCTCATTCATTCATCCATAAAAAACTTACAGCAATAGCATTACTGACCTTCCAATGTCATGAACAGAAGTTGAGTGATTCTTCCTACTGTTACCCAAAAAAAAAAAAGAGTGATTCTTCCTGCTGTTACCAAAAGAAATTTCTGGAATAGGGAAACTCTGTTTGGGACGTTTTGCCTTGTCTGGGAAAAAATTGGAAAAAGGTCTTATCAAGTTGCCAAACTTGACTAACAGAATTGGATCATTTAGAAATCACCACCATATGCATATACAAGAGCAGCCCTTAAGGCAATGAGGTTGACAATTCAGAATGAAAAAACCACCACGATTCTCAACCAAGCACCACAATTGGATATAGAAATTGACCAGATTGTAAGTGACACTGTTATTCCTTGAGAGCAGTTGAAACGAACTGCTTATAATACAGAGAGATCCATTTGGATGGTATCCACAACCCCTAACCTCATGGGAAAGATGACAAATTTCAATACTCTGTAAGTCATAACAAATTTCTTTTTTTGGGTAAATCAGTCGCAACAAATTTCAATAGTATGTATGTAAACACCTACTTTGGCAACATCATTCTTAAGCTTTATCAAGCCAAGAGAGGAGTTAACTCAGTACAATGGCGCTGATCTCTCTTCATAACTTCATGAAACTAAGTAAGGCTGGAACTTTCTCGCAACTCTCAACTGCTATGTCCTCTTTTTTATCCTGCTCGAATTTACTTTGCAGTCACTGCAAGGAATAAAATGGCAAGTTGGTATAGTAACAACCAAAACGAAATCCAAACATGACTATGAAAGTGCAATTGTCTTGGTCCAAAATATACCAGGAACATTGGATGCACGCAGGTGATTATTATGTCCAAAATATACCATAATCGATTGACCATATGGTTGGACCATTAAAAGCAAACAAAATGTATACACATATTCCATGAGTCCAAACAAGTTCAAGGAACAGGCCAATAGATTCTAATCCTCCAATCAAGGAAATAAAAGCAATTCAGATTGAAACTATATGAGTTTCTAATAAGTCAAACTACTCAAAGGTGTCAACTATAAAAACCCTGAAGAACAATCAACTATAAAAAAAAAACCTAAAGACCAATCAAGAGATTTACTGGAACAAGGCCTTCAAATATCAAGTCATTTAGCCTTGTGATTAGGCTACTAAAGACAAAAAAAAGGTTTACATTCTTGCCCGGATAAAAAAGAAGGGGGTTCTTGCTACTTAAGTCAAAGCTAACCAATACTATTGACTTTATAAAACTATTTGTCTTCACGAAAAAATTCAAAACGCCAACTAAATATAATATGAATTTCTTTGTTTGAAACTAGGGGTGGCACTAACCCCACCCCCTCCACTTAACAAATAAACCAAAGATCCCATGGTTCAAAATTCCAATCTCCAACTACAAATTCTAACTTCCAGCATCTAAATAGTTGACCACTGAAAAATAACTTCTATAGCCCTAAAGGAAAACCCCAATTCAGCACTCACTCTAGACTATGTATGGCCATGGGATGAATCGGATCAATCTAACAAAAATGTGTTATGACTTGTTAGATCAATCTAACAGAAACTTGTTAGAATAGCTTCTTCAAATGTAGCTTTAGCGATCCGGGCACCTGCAGTCGAGAGCAGTTATTCATTTCTTAATCTCTCTGCACATAACTGGAGGAATGAGAACATATATATAAGACCACTAGGTGAAGACAATGGAAAACTAATACAACCAGTCAATGCAAAGCTAAAATGATTGACCATACGTTCGGTAAGCTGGGTGAAGAAACTAATTACATTTATTTGGCAGCTTGGCTAGCAGATAGAGTTTTTGACCCAACCTGCTCAACTCATAAGGTTTACGCAGAAGGTGCCAGGGATGTTGTTCTCTCTGCTCTAAATGGAATTAATGGTAAATACCAACATAACTATAATTAATGGTTCATTAAGCTTCAATATATAGTGAATGGATTGAGAGCTCTCAGATTTTTGCCTCGTAGCAACAAATATGGGCAGACTACCAGTGGTAAGACATTTACACACTTCATCAGAGAGATCCAAACGAATAAAATCACTGGCATCAGAGAGATGATAGACATATACACACACTTCAACTTAGAACCAGATTTGATATCTAATCATGAAATATGGAACCAGAAATACATAGTTAGGGTTCGAACCAAAAAATCCCCAATTTCACAAGCCCTGTTTTTTTATTGGTTTGAACAAGGTATAGTGAAATTAAAGGCTAGAATCGACTGAAATTGTCACGCCCTCGATTTTAAACTTAAATAATAATAACATTTGAAATACAAAACCCTCACAATCGTGTTTACATTACCCCAAAATACATTACGGTTTCCAATTCTTCAAACTGTTCTACAAATACAATCTTCCAATTTACAAAACCATAACAAACTGTTCACTTTACAAGAATAACTAAGTACTCTTCAAAATAGCTTTACTTGATAATGCCCGCATGCACTCCGAACTTTCCAAGACCATGACCTGCAATAAACCTGAAATGGTAGGTTGAGCAAACACGTGCCCAGTAGAGAATTCTATGCAGAAGCTATATGAAAATGTGACGACTTATGCAATGAGAATGAATGATCTCCACTAACGAACAAGGGATACACAGGGGCACCATAAAGATCCAACAAGCTACAACTATGGGATCCTATGCTTCTTAAGACGTCCGTAACCATTCGTACGTCATCTCGAAGCAACATTAAGCTCATATCATTCCGAATAACCACGACGACTTCTCAACCCTTTTATAACTACTTAAACGAATGCCACAAACAATCTCATTACTCAATGCCATAGCCATCGAGCCTCTTTTCATAAAACAAAAACATTCCCGTTAGATTTCCAAAATAATTTTGAGAAATACTCTCGACCTCCGCGGGTCGAGCTCCGTTGATTCTCTTGAATACCGGAATCCGTTGATTTGTGCCCAAATACCGGAACCGTTGATTCGCTCAGGAATACCGGAGGATTTTTCATAAAAATCCCTTTTTCAAAACCAAGTTCCTTTCTTTTCAAAAACTTTGATGGAATCCATTGTTTATCTTCTCTTTTCAACAGATACAATATCAAGCAGCTCAAAGCCCAAACAACAACTTAAACTTCAATAAGTCAATTATAACTTCATTCATCACATGAGACATTCAGCTGTATTACCACACCTTGCGTTACAGTGAATTCTCTCCACCTGGGTTTCCGTATTACCACACCTTGCGTTACGGGCCCTCTAGAGTCCCCGCATTACCACACCTTGCGTTGCAGGACCCTCAGTTCAACATTCACAACTCACACAACACATATACATTATCAGTTCGAAGGTGGAATAATAACACTTTCCCAAGTCACAATCATTCATTCATCGTCATTCGAGGCATTACAACTTATAACTATGTCTTATTGTACATTAATAAACACCTTAAGTTCACATTATTCCTCTATGTCTATTTCAACGCCCTACATCTCGTATTGAACCCGTAACAACTCTACGACACACCACCGGCTAGGTTCTAAGCAACAATCTATAGAACGAGTGCCAAAGGAACCTAAGGTGATTAATCGAGACGAAGCACAAAGACACGGGTCACACTATTCTCTTCCGGATCACTAGGCAAACCCCTATCGTTCAACAAAACGCCCCACGTCAAACCTTATGACCATCGATACACAATAACCTCGCTACGATACGCATTTTCATCCTACCATTCGCCACGTCTAGCCTTAGCACCTAAAACACTTATAGCATTCACCAACTCATGTCACAATGACCTTCAAGTACCACCAATCCCATAAGTACACATCGATTGAGTTTTCTCTAGTACGACACTACTCTTCTTCTAACAATGGAAAGCCAACGAGACGAGGATAACGTAAGTAAACCAATGGAATCCAATAAAGCATACTTGAAATAGGTTTGGAGGTGTTCAAAAGGTATTAGAAGTGATCGGGGGTCAAAACAATGGAGTTCGGAGCAAAACAGTGAATTCTGGAGATAAGCTCACTGTATCGATACGGCTAAAATCCGTATCGATACGGGATGACTACGAATCTGTACAGTTTGTTTCGTATCGATACGGGTTAAGGGCCGTATCGATACGGGAGGCTTTCGAGCAGTTTTTCTGCAGATTTCAAGCAGCTCAACCACAACAACAACAACAACAACTATAGACACGATTAAGGTGCAAATTCAACACATAAACATATAACAAGTGCAAGAAATCCCTACCTCGAAGTCGGAGAGCAAACACGCAAAGAGATCGGGCCACGCGAACCCTCGAACTCAAACTTTGAAATACTCCCAAAATACTCCGCTCCGAGCCAAACCGGATGAGCTACGAACTCAAGAGCACGAGAGGAAGATGGAGAGAAGGTTGGGTTCTTTGGGTTTCGACCTTTGGTGGAGGAATGAGGGAGAGAGAGAGAAGAGCCGAGAGAGGGAGAGAGTCGGACGGGAGAGAGGGAGGAGGGGGATTAATTCTCTCCTACTTTGCACACACACACCTTATATAGTCCCATATCTAGAAATCACACACACACTCCCTCAAGTCTCTATTCTTTCACTTAAATCCCTAATTCAAATATCCACCAAATAAACCATATTCTCGTAATTATCCAATTAATAAACTCTTCAATAATTAAAATAAAACAAAAATTTTACGGGTCTCTACAATCTACCCTCCTTAAAGAAATTTCGTCCTCGAAATTAGCAAACCAAGTCCAACCATACCAATCAACACATAATTGTACTCCAACCGTAGAGCTATCCACCATACAACGATTTGATAACCATCAAAAGTTATGTCAAAAATTCATATCATTCAACCACAACAAACACGAGTGTATCTTTCTAATTTCGTCCTCTCTTTCTCATGTAAACTCGCACTAAAGACATCGACTTACCTCTCAACACTTGATTACGCAAAATTAGGACGCGTATCGGATTCTCACCATGGACACGTCGACTTCTAACTCAAATTCAGACCTTTCTAACTCATGTATGGATTCGGTTCGTACATCCTTAATAACCGTATGTACAATGCATCACAAATGTTCAAAAGTCTGCTGAGACCCTTCCAAACGGTACTCATTCCTACATACGATCATCTATCTCGGCACTTAGATCTTACCTCTAAATACGACCCGATATCCCAATTGACTTCCCGCGACCTCTATCTAGAAGGAGCGGTGATCAAGCGCCTCTTCTAATTGGATTTCAGCGATTGTCGCCTAGTTATCCGAATGACACATACCGTATCCGATACCTAACCTCTCTTTCTAGCGATGAACGCTTCGTTTTCTTCCCGAGACGAGACTAGCTTCAATGCGGCGATACTCTACGAAATACGTGAATCTTCCCACCTCGAGTGACTACAAGTGACGACAATGGTCAACATAATCTTGATTAGCTCAAACAAGACAAGCGAACTCTAAAACTCAAACAAAGTTAATCAAGTATACGAGGACGGTAATAAGGTACCCAAATCTAAAGGACACATGAGATCTTTAGAATGGTTAGATAACAAACTCATTGAACAACTCATGATAATCAAAGGAAATCTTAAAACAATCGATCATAATTCTACTGGGGATGAACACAAAAAGATGAGATAGATCTCTAGTAATCAAACTCATACAAGGTTGAAAATTTGTTTAATACCAGATTCGAGCAATACTTTGAACGAAGTGAAACTGAGTGTCACAGATTTAAAATATCATATGCCTTTCGAGTTGAGGAACCACTACAGAATCGAATAGCACCAAAGACAACTATCACCAGTGGTTTCAAACTGAACAGAACCAACAAATGGATTTCGGGAGATATGCCACCACAAGATTTGGCTCAAACTTTGACATAAGAATTTGCATAGGATGATCCATTCCGACAAGCAAACTGGTAGCTGCAACAAGGAAAACTCAAACCAACTAAATAGCTCTAGGCTAACGAACAGATACAAGGCAGATACGGGCAACAATAGTAACAAGTCTGAGTTTAACGATTCCAACAAATTTGCATGCCATAAGGCATGTTACCAGAGATTGAGCTTAATAGACTAAAATAGCAATACGAAAACTTGCGCAGACCAATTATGACAGACGATCAAACTGATAGTGCAACAGAGGGATTTCAACCGACCAAATAAAACTTATATCAAGCAGAGTAATGTCAGAATAAAACTTCGCATGGGATACTGGAAACAGTCACCAATAGCAAAAGCAAACATGTCATGGGGTGTTTCGCCACAAGATTTCGAATATTCCCAAGAAAAGCTAGAAATGGATTATGTGATAATCAACTTAAGTGTCAAGAACTATAACAGTCTAATGGTACGACAAACTTCACGGAAAACTAATTATGATGCAACTCTAACAAAATTTCAATTTGGTCAACGAGATAGGGTACCTAAAGAAACAACGCTTACGAAATTGCTTTCGGAATACCATCTACTATTATGGATACAATCAGCCTCTTCCCAAATCACATCTATCCTCACCAAGCTTAAATTAAAGAAGTCAAAGACAACACTTCCATAAGGAACGGTTAACCCCTAATCTTAGCAAATATAATCTACCAATGTTTCTCAACACGTGAGGACTAAGATTTCTTATTTTCAATTCCAAACATGAGCAAGAATGGGGTTCCCAATGGGTGAAATGCTTCCGAATCGAAGGTATTGCAACGAATAAGTAGAACAATCTGGAAAAAGAGGATACCTCAAACAAGCGACGTTTCTAAGAGCTAGAGAGTAGTAGGAGGTGGTGGTTTAACTACGGAACTGCATCTGTTGTCGATTTGGTGTACGCTTGTACGGCTGCATGGAACTCGACTCACCATGTACTCTAGATCCCCGAGGACAATTTCTCGCAAAGTGGCCAGGCTTACGGCAAATATAACAAAACTTATCAAGCTGTGAGACTCTCTGATTCCCGAATAAAGTAGGCGGTCCAAGATTTATCTGGTTTTGAGAAGGTTGATTTGGTTCCCTTTGCCTTTTTCTCCCTTGACTTTCGACATCTCCTGGCGACGTACTTACGCTAACGGTTGGTTGTCTTGGTGCATTCTGGGGTTGTGGCTGAATAACGATTTGTCGAATTCCTGGCTGCTGTACTAAGCCTAACTCTTCTTGCATTCTCTTCTTCTGAGGACAATTCCTCGCGAAATGGCCAAATTCCCCGCAAGTAAAACAAGATCTTTCTTGGCGTCCCTGACATTTAGAACGAATATGACCAGACTGACCACATCGGTGACACACAATCTGACTCTTAAGGAGAACTCCAGAAGCTTCTAAATGAGATGGTAATGTGAGGCCTCGCTGGCCCTGCATAAACTGATCTGGTTCTTCCGGTTTCTTGCTTCCTAAACTTTCAACACTCTTAAAAGATGATCTCGCGCTAACGACTCGATGCCTAGCTTCCCCCACATTCACACCGCCTTGTGCACCCTCCGGAATCTCAACACCCTTCGCGCACTCAACGATCTCAGGAAACATTATCTCATCCCTAGTATACTGACTCGCCTCATTCTCCCCGCACACACTATAATCCTGGCGATCAAGATCTCCGGTCTTACCCCACCTTATTCCACGGCTCGAAGACATTCTACAGTAAAAGTACAAGAGACGAAATCATCAACATTAGTCACATCACTACAAGATACAAGTCTCCGACACCTCTAACATAGATTAACAACTCTACGTCATTCTACTCTGATACATATGCAATGTCACTCATATAACCACGCACATGGTTTTGAAAACAAATGCAACAACAATTTTTTTTTGAACCCATGAGACAAGAGGCTCCCCACGGTCTTGAAATTAAAGGCTAGAATCGACTGAAATTGTCACGCCCTCGATTTTAAACTTAAATAATAATAACATTTGAAATACAAAACCCTCACAATCGTGTTTACATTACCCCAAAATACATTACGGTTTCCAATTCTTCAAACTGTTCTACAAATACAATCTTCCAAATTACAAAACCATAACAAATTGTTCACTTTACAAGAATAACTAAGTACTCTTCAAAATAGCTTTACTTGATAATGCCCGCATGCACTCCGAACTTTCCAAGACCATGACCTGCAATAAACCTGAAATGGTAGGTTGAGCAAACACGTGCCCAGTAGAGAATTCTATGCAGAAGCTATATGAAAATGTGACGACTTATGCAATGAGAATGAATGATCTCCACTAACGAACAAGGGATACACAGGGGCACCATAAAGATCCAACAAGCTACAACTATGGGATCCTATGCTTCTTAAGACGTCCGTAACCATTCGTACGTCATCTCGAAGCAACATTAAGCTCATATCATTCCGAATAACCACGACGACTTCTCAACCCTTTTATAACTACTTAAACGAATGCCACAAACAATCTCATTACTCAATGCCATAGCCATCGAGCCTCTTTTCATAAAACAAAAACATTCCCGTTAGATTTCCAAAATAATTTTGAGAAATACTCTCGACCTCCGCGGGTCGAGCTCCGTTGATTCTCTTGAATACCGGAATCCGTTGATTTGTGCCCAAATACCGGAACCGTTGATTCGCTCAGGAATACCGGAGGATTTTTCATAAAAATCCCTTTTTCAAAACCAAGTTCCTTTCTTTTCAAAAACTTTGATGGAATCCATTGTTTATCTTCTCTTTTCAACAGATACAATATCAAGCAGCTCAAAGCCCAAACAACAACTTAAACTTCAATAAGTCAATTATAACTTCATTCATCACATGAGACATTCAGCTGTATTACCACACCTTGCGTTACAGTGAATTCTCTCCACCTGGGTTTCCGTATTACCACACCTTGCGTTACGGGCCCTCTAGAGTCCCCGCATTACCACACCTTGCGTTGCAGGACCCTCAGTTCAACATTCACAACTCACACAACACATATACATTATCAGTTCGAAGGTGGAATAATAACACTTTCCCCAAGTCACAATCATTCATTCATCGTCATTCGAGGCATTACAACTTATAACTATGTCTTATTGTACATTAATAAACACCTTAAGTTCACATTATTCCTCTATGTCTATTTCAACGCCCTACATCTCGTATTGAACCCGTAACAACTCTACGACACACCACCGGCTAGGTTCTAAGCAACAATCTATAGAACGAGTGCCAAAGGAACCTAAGGTGATTAATCGAGACGAAGCACAAAGACACGGGTCACACTATTCTCTTCCGGATCACTAGGCAAACCCCTATCGTTCAACAAAACGCCCCACGTCAAACCTTATGACCATCGATACACAATAACCTCGCTACGATACGCATTTTCATCCTACCATTCGCCACGTCTAGCCTTAGCACCTAAAACACTTATAGCATTCACCAACTCATGTCACAATGACCTTCAAGTACCACCAATCCCATAAGTACACATCGATTGAGTTTTCTCTAGTACGACACTACTCTTCTTCTAACAATGGAAAGCCAACGAGACGAGGATAACGTAAGTAAACCAATGGAATCCAATAAAGCATACTTGAAATAGGTTTGGAGGTGTTCAAAAGGTATTAGAAGTGATCGGGGTCAAAACAATGGAGTTCGGAGCAAAACAGTGAAAACTGGAAATAAGCTCACCGTATCGATACGGCTAAAATCCGTATCGATACGGGATGACTACGAATCTGTACAGTTTGTTTCGTATCGATACGGGTTAAGGGCCGTATCGATACGGGAGGCTTTCGAGCAGTTTTTCTGCAGATTTCAAGCAGCTCAACCACAACAACAACAACAACAACTATAGACACGATTAAGGTGCAAATTCAACACATAAACATATAACAAGTGCAAGAAATCCCTACCTCGAAGTCGGAGAGCAAACACGCAAAGAGATCGGGCCACGCGAACCCTCGAACTCAAACTTTGAAATACTCCCAAAATACTCCGCTCCGAGCCAAACCGGATGAGCTACGAACTCAAGAGCACGAGAGGAAGATGGAGAGAAGGTTGGGTTCTTTGGGTTTCGACCTTTGGTGGAGGAATGAGGGAGAGAGAGAGAAGAGCCGAGAGAGGGAGAGAGTCGGACGGGAGAGAGGGAGGAGGGGGATTAATTCTCTCCTACTTTGCACACACACACCTTATATAGTCCCATATCTAGAAATCACACACACACTCCCTCAAGTCTCTATTCTTTCACTTAAATCCCTAATTCAAATATCCACCAAATTCTCGTAATTATCCAATTAATAAACTCTTCAATAATTAAAATAAAACAAAAATTTTACGGGTCTCTAGAGAAATTGTAGGGGTCATCCATAACCCAGAGAGAGAGAGAGAGAGAAACCTTTGTGGTCGATAATGGAGTCAGTGCTAGGGCCAGGCGATTTTTGTCTTTGGTGGTGGTCGGCGGAGGTGAAGGCACTGAAGGGTGAGGTTGGTGGTATTCAGTGGTTGTGGTCGCCGGTGGTGATCGCGTCGTACTGGCTCCTCCTCCTCCTCCCCTCTCTCTCTCTGTCTCTCTCTCTCCCTCTTTGATCGCGTCATACTTATCGTATTGCTCGTTAAAGACTGATTTCATTTAACCAAAAAAAAAAAGAGACTATTTCAAATTTTGGAGATTATTGTATGAACCCAGTTGCACCAATATTACATACAAAATATAAACTTCATCGCCACCCATTTATTTTTTTGTCGATCTGGACCATTAGAATTTCACGTCTTACAAATTCTGCCATCATTCACGAAAAATAGAGATCATCGGATATAAATGATCATCAAATTAGAACACATTATATGCATCTGGAGGAATTAAGTCATATAGTGCACCGCCCGAGTCTCGCATGTCATTTTTTTGGGCAATCAGAACCTTCTATCTTTTACATTTGAGGAATTAGATCGTTACTGCCAATAATGAAGTCTATCACATATCGATAGACACTTGATCGGATATAAAATAACATTCTAATAGTGGAACCGCTTCCTGATCGAAGGGTTTCCAAAATCTGATAGACCCAAAAAATTACAGGAATGATTACAACAACAACGACAACAAATTGAACGGTTTTGATCGTCATGATCGTGTTCCAGTCATATGACTACCGTACATTACACTAAAGCACAATACCTTAGTTTATAAACAATAAGGTTGAATGTATAGATTTTAAAGGAAGTAGCCGAATAACTTTTTCTGATGATCGATCTAAACCGTTAAGATTGCACATCTTATCGATTCTATATTTGTCGCCAACTTCAATGATAATCGGATGTCAGCAACCTCATGATCGGAACAAATTCTATCCTTACGGAGCTATTTAAGTCATATAGTTCACCACTCGATGACTGTTTTAGCATTTCTTTCAAAATCCAAACCGTCTATCTTTTGCGTAAGAGAGATTAAATCATTCCTGCCAAGAATGAAGTAAATTGGTTATCGTTACAAACTTTATCAGGAATAAGTTATCATTCCTATTATGAATTATGGCACCGATCAAAGAGCTTCATAAACTGGATGGAGACCAAATTTTACTGGATGGAGCCCAAATTTTCCAAATTTAACAAAATCAACAATAACAACCAAATCAACGTCCTCGATTATTAAAAATAATTTTTTACTATAGTCCGTTACATTTTACTCTTCAATATAAATGAATAACACATATACATTTTAATATTTTCGCCACTTAACCACGGTTAAACCTTTCAAAATAATTAAAGAAAACAAAATAAGACAGGTTGGGTATCGTTATTCTTTTTGAGGTTATGTTATGCCTTATACAGGTTATTGTTATGCTTATATGTCGTCATGTTATGCTTCTTTAACTTTTTTGCTTTTTGTTATGCTTCTTCAACTTTTTGTTATGCCTAAATTGGTTTTTGTTATGCTCCTCAATGGTTTCCCCATTACGCCTCAGCTATTATGCCATTTAGTAGTCTTGTTATGCCTATTTTGGATCACTGTTATACCTTTTTAGGTCATGTTATACTCATGTTATGCCGTTCAATTAAAGTGTTATGCCTTTTTCGTATAACTTGTTATGCCATGGGAAATTTATATAAATGGTCCTCCTAGTTTCATCCGAGTCTCATTTTCGTCCCCCAAGTATCAATTACAACTCTTTTGACCTTCAAGTTTAATTTTTGTACCAAATTAGTCCAATTAATAACTTTTGTCAGCCAAACTGAACAGAAAAAATCAGATTGATGGCAGTTTGGATGTTGCAGTTCGTACCAAGTTGGTCCAATTGATAAGGTCTGCCCTTAATCTGATTTTTTCGGTCTAGTTTGGCTGACAAATGTTATCAATTGGACCAACATGGTATGGAAATGAAACTTGAAGGTCAAAAGAGTTGCAATTGATACTTGGAGGATGAAAATGAGATTCAGGTGAAACTAGGAGGACTATTTATATAAATTTCCCTTATGCCATTAGTGGTTTTGTTATACCAAATTTTGTTACCTGTTGGGATGACTGGTTTGACCGGTCATCTTTGGTCAAAGTTGCATTGGTGGCCTCTTTTTTTACCGTTGGATGCGAGTTATGGTGCCCCCGATTTGCAGGTGGACACCATAGATTTTCCCATATCTTAATTACATCTTTAAAAAGAAAACTCTTTCATTCCAACTATTCTTTATCGTCAACCTCTTTTTGCGGGAAAGATAAAGGGGAATGAGTTCTATTAAATTTAGGGGTTGGACCAAGATAAGAATCAAAGGTTGCCTACGTACCTATGATCTGGGATCAAGCCAAACGTAGTTCATTTTTGTGCTTTTATTTTTAGCGAGTCTCTGCAGCTACTTTGGTAGTTTGGCGAACCTTCGAGATTCATATTTATAAACTTAGGAATTGGTGCATCACTGCAAGAAGAGCTCATCCCAACGAGGTTAGCACCCACTCCTTTACCAATCATGGGTTGCCTATGTGTGGGGGGGTGAATTCCACTTAAGTCATTTCCTTTTTCTGTTGAACGGTGTGGGTGCTTGCCAAATCTGAGGAGGTTTCCGCCTAACCTGGAGAGGTTCCTACCGAGCCCGGGGAGGTTGCCACCGAGCTTAGGGAGGTTGCTGCCGAGCTTGGGGAGGTTGCTGCCGAGCTTGGGGAGGTTGCCACCGAGCTTGGGGAGGTGGCTGCCGAGCTTGGGAAGGAACTTGCCGAGCTATGGAGTGGTTGTCACCGAGCCCGAGGAGGTCTCCACCGAGCCTGGCCACTGAACCTGGTACCTGCAAACCGGAGGGGGGTGTACCTCCGGGGAGAAGCTCCGACGACCTAGTCAGTAGGTGAAAGAGAGAGAAGAGAGTATGCTTTTTAGGGAGAAAAGTATGAAGAAGATGGATCCTCAAACTGTGAGGAGTAGTCCTCTATTTATAGGAAAACCTTGGAGTGCTGAACCGGTAGGCGGTACACCCACGTGTATCGTACTGTTCGGATGACGTCATATGTCAAGAGATCTGCTTTATCACACCTGTCCTCCACCTGTTCAATAGAACCTTCTAGAAGCTTCTAAACCGACTTTAGATATTTGTTAGATCTTTTAGGGAGCAGAATTCAGTTGAACGTTACATGTGTTGAACGTTAGGGAAATGTCAGCCGAGCAGTAGGAACGTTAGGCAGCCGAGCAGTACAGTAGGAACGTTAGGGAAAAGACATCCAAGCGCTAGGAAAATGTCCTCATAACGTTAGGGAAAGACCGCCTAACGTTAGGGAAAAGACATCCGAACGCTAGGGAAAAGTCCTCCTAACGTTAGGGAAAGACCGCCTAACGTTAGGGGAAAAGACATCCGAACGCTAGGGAAAAGTCCTCCTAACGTTAGGGAAAGACCGCCTAACGTTAGGGGAAAAGACATCCGAGCCCGGGGAGGTCGCCACCAAGCTTGGCTACCGAGCCCAGGGATGCCACCGAGCTTGGCTACCGAGCCCGGAGAGGGCCCTACCGAGCTTGGCTACCGAGCCCGGGGAGGTCCCTACCGAGCTTGGCTACCGAGCCCGGGGAGGCCACCGAGCTTGGCTACCGAGCCCGGGGAGTTTGCCTCCGAATCAGGTGTTTCCTGTAGCTTTAGATGCGAATGGATCCATAGAGTGACGTGTCCATAGCAAAAAGTGAATTGGTCCGTGACCCTCTTGAATGTTCAGAAATTATGGATATTTCGGCCCACTACACTATGTATTCGATTCGTCAAGTTTAGCTTTAAATGTGAATGAGTTTGAATAAAAATCAAGTCATCCGCAGTTCTTATATGGAATTTGGATTTTTAGTGAGCATATGGGGTTCACAATATTTGTGACTGTACCCATTTGAATGGGTTGCCTACGTGTCCGATTTCAATTCAGAATCAAGTCTAACATAGTTGCAAATCCGAGAACATTATTTTTTTTGGGTAAGGCCGAGAACATTTTTGTTCTACTGGTGAACATGTAAAGTTCACAAAATTTGCGACTGTGCCCATGTGAATGAGTTGCCTACGTATCCGATTCGTCAAGTCGAAAAAGAAATTGGGACCAAGTCCGATATCGGAATCAAGTCAACGTAGTTCGAGCTAATTTATTTATTTCTTTGGCTCATAGATCAAATAGCTGAAACATTTTATAAAGCGGATACCAATTTTTCGATAGTTCTTGTTTGCAGATTAGAAGTCCGGCGGCATGTCGAAATGCACATTTTTAATAAAACAATGGACTTTGAGTTTGCACATTACTCTGTCATAGTTTCCATTTTTTAGCAAAATGAAACATGCAAAATTCTTTAACAACATAAAATATGTAATGAGCCTTGGGAGGCAGAATAACAAGACCGCTCGGGGCTAATTTTTAGGCCAAAACAGTATATTCAAGTCGGCTTTGTTTGTTGACGACTAAAATTACTTTGTACAGTTCAGTGGCCTTTTACCGTGGCTGAATCGGACTCCCCTAATGTTATTGGTGAACTGTATGTATATCTTGTTCACCGTTATAGTTTAGGAAGTTTTGGTTATCACCAGAAAGAGGTGAATCATTTTATGTCCTTGGGATTTTATACAAGGTTCCTAGTAAAAGGGATCTTAATTAAGCCTCGAAAGATCTTTAGCCTCGGACGCATCGGGGAGGTAGTGTAACCGGATCAAACGTCTGACAGAACATGTTCCAGAGTCTGGGAAAAGGTCGATCTGGCGGCCGAGTAAATGATATCACGGCCGAGGAATGGATGTCTCGGCCGAAGGATAGATCTTGCGGCCGAGGGATTGATCTCTCAGTGAGATTTTGTTAGCAACAGGTTGCTCGGGTGAGGAAATGATGTTAGGGCCGTGGGATCGATGTCACGGCCGACAGATGGATTCTCCTAGGCTTCTGTGTTTCTGTCTGAAAGGCTGTATGGCTTTGAATTGGGTCCTCTAAGTGGCTCAAAGTTCCTACCGAAAGTCCTAAGGTTCTCAAGGAAGCAATCAGCAATCACTGGATCCATTTCATCATCGGGATTGTCCCAAGGTGGGACTTGAAATAATCGTTAGGCCAAATTGGGGTGTCTACACCGTTCCTAAACAACGAGGCCACTGGAGTGGTGGTCTACCGCCCGGACCGCTTCGCAAGGCAGTTGAGCTTCGATCAAGGGGTGCCTGGGCCCGCCCCTCCAATGCCTTCCTTCGCGGAGTCCCAGCTTCGATTTATGGCGACTCAACTCTCTCCCATCCTGGTGCAACTTGGTAACTTGCCCATCCCGGCCAGGGATAGGGTCTCGGGCTACACTCCAGAATTCCATTTGTTTTGGAGAAGGAACCTGGACTCTTTTCTGACATTCGTCCGCAGGCAGGCTGTTGTCCCCAAGGCGTCCACGATCCGCACGAGGGACACTTCGTTACGGGCCATCACAGATGTCCGGGCAGTTGACTGGCGCGGGCCCCACAGCCAATGGGCCGTGATTGACGCCGCGCCCCTGAACAGGGCGTTCCCTGCGATGCCTCCCCCGCCTCCTCAAGCTGCCTCGAGGCGCACAAGCACGCGGATGACCCGTGGGAGGACACGACCCCCAGCCCCCACGGAGCTATCTCAACCATCTTCTTCCCATGTGCCCGCGGCGGGGGAGGTGTAAACACCTCCCAAACGGGGCATCGCCATACAGATTGATCACGTTTGTTTGCTCGATTGGTTGCTTGCTTTGTAAACCAAAATCATGGACATTCCCATGGCTAGGAACATCACCACATGATAGCGGTTATCATCGGAACAGAGTCGCCACCCAGTTTATTAAAATTGGGAAAATAGATAGAGATTCTGGGTACGGGAGCCAAAAGTACAGTAAGGGGAAGGTGTTAGGCACCCCTCTCTGCCCAGCCGTGAGACTGGCCCATAGTTATTCAACATAAGACATATAGACGCCTTGTTTAATTCTAACACATAGTCTGTTTATTTAAGCCTTTAAACAGTGAATAAGGTGAGCTAGGGCAATAAGTAAAGCATGCGTCAGAAAGCAGAAAAGCAAACAAAGCTGTTCCAGGAAATCGATTACTCGGCCGGTGAATGGATGTCACGGCCGAGTAATCACACTGGTTTTATGTACCGGTCGAGGGATAGAAGCCCCGGTCGGTGTTCTTCCTCACACCAGAATATACGATTAACAGATAATCAGAAAGTTATGATAAAGCGTAAGAGCGATAAATAAAACAAACCAGAGGCCGTTGGGCCTCACCACCTTGATCCCTCAGTCGCTTGATTGCTTTGGATTGGGTGTGATTGACTGATTGCTTGATTGAAAACCCTAGAGTTAGGGTTTGAACTTCGGGGTTTGATCGCTGGATTGACGGCTACCTTCGGGAGGTTAGGGCTTTTGAAGAGGGGGATTGAGAGAGTATTTTGGCAGAGTTTCGTGGCTTGAGAGAGTGTATTCTCTGATGAATTTCGTGTGTTTATTTTCGGAGTCCAAAGGCCCTTAATATAGGCAATTGGTGACTCACTCCGGCCAATCAAATGGCACGATTGCAATTTGTAGACACCCTATTTTGGACTTTCCAGAATAGTTTATTTACGGTATTTGATTCCCCGATGATGATTAAGGTCAAGAACATCCTGAGTTTGCAAGTGTGTTTGAGCTTTGAGCATCCCGAGCCTCATCCCAAAACCTCTTCAAACCCTTCAAGCCAGAACCAAATGGCCTCAGCAAAACCCTACTGGAGTACGCTGGTGATGGACTAGCGTGCGCTGGAAGCACAGCCACGTGTCAGTCATCGCCCGTTACTGGCGTACGCCACTCAACAAGGGGCGTACGCCAATAAATCCTAGTCAAATCAACTTTATTCAGCCGAATGCACGGGACTTTTGCTACCACCCTGACGTCGGCTATAGCTCCCCTGATGATTACTTCGTCCAGGGATGTTCCCCCACTCTCCTACATTTATCCCATCACCCTTCCTTCCCCCTTAAGCTTTCCCTCCAAAAAACTAACCAATCCAACCAGCCATTACTTGGCTGGTTACATCCCCCTCCACTTCTATATATACTCCCCTCTCTCACTCTTGCAAAGGGTTACCAAGTTCAAAAGAGGTTAGCAATATTAAGAGCTCAAGCCCTTTGTCTTCTTCCTCTTCATTTTTTCCTTTGCTTCCTTTCTCTTCCATAGAAAGTGCAAGTAGGGGAAACACTCTCCACAGTCCATAACCCTCATTACATCCACCCCCCATCCATCACCTTCAAGCTCAAAGCTCAAACCATCCATCAAAACTCACAAGCAAAAAAGGTATACCACCTTTGCTTTCTGCTTTCTGTTCTGACTCCTGAGGGGGCTAACAGGGTCAAGGCTGGTAATCAATACCAGTCCTGGCCCTAATGCTGGCAAGGTTTCAAAACAGTATGCAGCGATCAGTGGCGCACGCCAGTAGTTTGAGCCGTACGCCAGTCATGGCAGTACGTGCAAAACTGGCGTGGGGATCATGGATCGTTGTTTTATTGCTTCATTTGTGTTCTGATCACCCTGATGCATGCTAAAACCAGACTTTTGCTTACTGTATTTTAGGACTGCCTCTCTCTTCCATCTGTATCTTAGTGTGTTTTTGGCCTCTGGGAGCCTTCTGGTCATGATCCAGAGCCCAGAAGGTGCAAAGCCAAAGCATTGGAGCAAAGTGATAACTGGCGTACGGCCATACACTACTAGCGTACGGTAGTAGTCTAGCATCCAGTGGCTTGGCCCTTGCATGGATCTTCCATCCAGGCCTTTGATCATCTTCCCCTCACTGTTTAAGGGGTTTTCTGTTCATTTGGTGGTTTCTTAGCCCTTTAATCTCTCTGTAATAGCTTAGTAATCTATATCAACTGTGTGGTTTGTCCTGGGTGTGCACTGGTCCCTTCCAGAGCCCAGAGGGTTGATAACAGAAGCTGTGAACTTGAGTTTACCGGAGCACGCCAGTTGTGGTGTGGCGCACGCAGGTCAGGGCTACATGCAGTGGCTTAGCCAGTGCATGCAGGCTTGCTTCTGCGTGCACCACTGCACAGTTAGTGTGCTCTAGTCTGTTCAAAATGTTCACAGTAGCTTGTTCTCAATCTATTTTACTTGCTTAGACCAAACATCTATCATCCATAAATATTTTGTCACATATTTGTACATAAACTGCAAACGTGTTACAGTCTTAATCCCCATTAACTGTTCCCCCGCCCTAACTGGCTAAGAAAATGATCAAACAAAGAGAGAAAAGCAAATGTTTTATAAAATGCCTGAGTAGAGACTGATCTCCGGATTGGGCGAGAGGGGGTGCCATAAAACCCTTCCCTTCTCGTAACCTGGCTCCCGAACCTCAGATTTCAAAGGTGACGACGGACCAGTCTACAAGCCTTTTTCAAACTCAAACAAACGCAATCCAAACGTTTTCGAAACCACGATTTCTTGGGTACTTTCCACAAAACCCGAGTGGCGACTCTCTGATCTGCGAAGCGTTTCGCCGCACTTTCCGCGAGATAGGGCGCACCCGGAATTTTCATGCACTAAACCGCGGGAGTTTTTGGGGCGTGTGCCCACACAATTGCAATGCACCTCTAACTCTACGTCGCAATCTCTGAGCGTAGCCCGAACGCATCGGGAAGGTAGTGTAATTGGATCAAACGTCTGACAGAACACATTCCAGAGTCTGGAAAAAGGTCGATCTGGCGGCCGAGTAAAGGATATCACGGCCGAGGAATTGATGTCTCGGCCGAAGGATAGATCTTGCGGCCGAGGGATTGATCTCTCAGGGAGATTTGGCTAGCAACAGGTTGCTCGGGTGAGGAAATGATGTTAGGGTCGTGGGATCGATGTCACGGCCGACAGATGGATTCTCCTAGGCTTCTGTATTTCTGTCTGAAAGGCTGTATGGCTCTGAATTGGGTCCTCTAAGTGGCTCAAAGTTCTTACCGAAAGTCCTAAGGTTCTCAAGGAGGCAATCAGCAATCACTGTATCCATTTTATCATCGGGATGGTCCCAAGGTGGGACATGAAATAATCGTTAGGCCAAATTGGGGTGTCTACAGATGCCCCTCTTTGACTGAACTCAGACGGATCGCGAGACATGTTTGAGTAAGAGTCAAAGCTGTAAAAAGCAACTCAATTTGGTCCAACCACTATTCCAAGGGGTTTTCGAAAAAGGTTTTGCTATGGTCGGGCCGGGAGGCTGCCTACGTATTCCGCAAAGGAAATTCAGACCAACCGTAGTTCGGGCAATAAAGAAAAAGTAAAAGTTTGGAGGGTTAGAAACAGAAGACGAACCTTAGGGCTTAAAAAGCCGTAGTGTGACGTACCTAGACTGAGCCAAGGTTTTGGCGAAGAGTAGTTGAAGGAGCGCGGGGCTGCCGGGAGAGTTTTTTTGCGGAGAGCTTCCTTAGTATTTTGGGGTAGATCAGTACACGGCAGGTGTGTTTGCTTTTCTTGATCATCCTTACTTTGACTGAAAGGAGCTCGGTAGAGTAGCCTATCCTTGCGAATGAGCTGGAAGGAATTGATGTAATGGGGTGGAATCCAAACCATCTGCTGGGGATGAGTTGGACGCCGTTTGTTTTTGAGATGTGGAGGGCGCATGGC
Source organism: Rhododendron griersonianum (assembly GCA_018127125.1). Taxonomy (NCBI): domain Eukaryota; kingdom Viridiplantae; phylum Streptophyta; class Magnoliopsida; order Ericales; family Ericaceae; genus Rhododendron; species Rhododendron griersonianum. The sequence goes on from CM030789.1 coordinate 33,197,658, forward strand.
CAGTAATCATAGAGCATGGAGCTTCGGGGACAAGGGAACCGAGGCACGGAGCCGGTTGTAGTCGCAAGGCGAGGGCCTAAGATGATAGCTTCTGATGTGATGGAACCGAGGCGCGGGACCGGTTGTGGTTACAAGGCGAGAGCCTAGGGTGATCAGATTGAGGCGTAGAGCCTGCTGTGGTCGTGAGGCGAAGGCCTGAGGTGTCGGAGCTTAGAGCTTTGTCGTGTTTGAACCGAAGCGCGGAGCTGGTATAAGGCAAGAGCCTGAGGCGATAGAACTGAGGCGTGGAGCCTGCCATGGTCATGAGGCGAAGGCCTGGGGAGAGCTTAGAGCTTGATGGAACCGAAGCACGGAGCTGGTATAAGGCAAGTGCCTGAGGTGTCGGAGCTTTGAGCTTGATAGGATCGAAGCACGGAGCTGGTATTGATCATAAGGCGAGAGCCTGAGGTGATTAGATCGAAGCGTGGAGCCTGCTGCAGTCTTGAGGCGAGGGCCTGGGTTGTCGGAGCTTAGAGCTTGGAGTGATTTGAACCGAAGCGTAGAGCTGGTTGCATTCTGATGGTCTGTGCACGGAGCTTTCTCATCATAGGTGTTGGCGTAGAGCCAAAGGATCGAGGCGCTGAACCGATCAATAAAATCGAGGCGTAGAGCCGGTTGATGGCAGGGTTGACCTGTTTCATGAGAGATATGCAGAGTGTATATGTGTGATGATGGTTGTTAGATGTGAACATACATGGTTTGCAGACTCGATGTGATAATGGTGATGCAATATGTGCACGGGCCCATGCGTGTGTGTTTGTTTTAAGATTAGAGCTTCTATCAAGTTCCGGACTTGAGCATTCAGAGCGTAGAGCTCGAGCATTCGGACGGCAGAATCCGAGCATTCAAAGTACAGGCTTTGAGCGTCCAGTACGCAGTGGTTGGGCATCCAAGCGTAGAGCTTGAGCATTCAAGTGTATAACTTGAGCATTCAGTACACAGTGGTTGGGCATCCAAGCGTAGAGCTTGAGCATTCAAAATGTTAGATTTTGAGCATTCAGGCGTAGAGCCTGAGAATAAATGTCTTGATTGTTGGGGCGGCGTAGAGCCTGTTGCGATTTGCTTGTCTACGGCTTTGAGCCAGTTGAGATGATGGGCTTAGAGCCGCTGAGATTGGTTGTTTACGGCTTCGAGCCAGTTGAGATAGTGGGCTTAGAGCCGCTGAATGAGTGATAGCGAGCATAGAGCTGCTGAGTCGAGGGCTTGGAGCCGCTGAGTTGATTGATTACAGGCGCAGAGCCTGTTGATAATGGGTTTGGAGCCGCTTTGATGAGGTAACGGGCGTAGAGCCAGTTGCTGTGATAGCGAGCGTAGAGCTGATGAGACGAGGGCTTAGAGCCTGTTGAGTGAATGAATACGGGCACAGAACCGTTGAGATAATGGGTTGCTGTGATGATAGACATAGGCTTCGAGCCTATTAGAATAGTGGGCTTGGAGCCGCTGAGTTGAGGGGTGAAGGCATAGAGCCTGTTGAGGTAATGGCTTTGAGCCGCTGAGATTATTCGAATATGATTATAGGCGTAGAGCCTATTGTCGGGATGTTTGAACGTGGAGCTACTGAATGTTTTGAGATGGGCTTTGAGCCGCTGAGTGATAGTGATGAAGCTGTTGGGGTACTGAGCATTGGAACTGCTGACGGTGATTGGGCTTAGAGCCTGTTTGAGATAATAGGCCTGGAGCCTCGGAGATTGCAAACATGGAGCTGCTGACGATGATTGGTGAGTAGGTGAACATGACGACGGGCCTCGGGCCACTGAGTGAGTATAGGCATAGAGCCTGGGCGACTTGAGCGACCTATGCCCAAGGTTATGGAGCTTGCTAGGGTAATGAGCTCAGGGCTGCTGAGTGTCTTAGTTTGCTATAGCAAGAGCTTTGGCCAGCAGTTTGTGGAGAGAAATCTTTTGGTCCTCGGGCATGCCCCCAAGGCTAGTTCTGACGGCGTTGTATTGGCTCGGGGGTGCCCCCAAGACTACTTGGTTGGTTAGAGGTCCGTGATTACTTGGGTCGGTGCACCGAGCAAGATCCGTTGTTGCTGAGGGAAATTGATTGGAGGGCCAGGAGATCGATCTCTCAACAGAAGGATTGATGTCTTGACCGAGGAATCGATATCTCGGCCGTGAAATAGTCGACAATCAGAAAATCGATTTAAGTTAAACTTAATCGATCTCACGGGTCATTTCATCCTTTCTTTCTCTACCCCTTATTCTCCTTTCCTATTTCGAATGATCGCCGCCGCTTCCTCCTCTCTCTCCTCGTCGGCCGCCGCCGTTTCCTACCCGTCGGTTTTCCAACCACCACAGTTCCGGTTGCTATCTCCTGCCATGGCATCATCTCCGCCCCCTCCTCCATCTTCTGGCGCTTCTGTCGCGGCTAGGGATACGGGCAAAGCCCCGGCCGTTGAGGCTGCGGTTCTCAGCGGGGTTTCGAGTTCCCGCGTCTTACGTTCAAGTCGGCGCAGAGCCACTGTTGGGGGGAGTTCTTCACAACCTATCCCTCCTGAAACTGAGCCCGAGATTTCTACTGATGCGGGAGGTGATATTCTTCCGCCGTTTGACATTGCCACTTACGCCCCTCAGGCTCACATGGTCGGGCGTGGCGGTTCCTTGTGATACCGTCCTCCCCTTAGTGATGTCCCACCTGAGGTCTTGCACAGGGAGCTGGAGCAGCACCTTGGTTTTACCAATAGGAAGGTAAATTTTGTCCTGTCAAATAGTTTTTGTATGAGATTTCATGAAATGGTAATTTGATATTTGATAGAAAGTTTGAGTTTTTTAGAAGTTGCCCCCTGTGTAGGCGATGTTTTTGTATTGATTTTCTTCTTCGTATTTTGTTAGGCAAACGAGAGGTTGCACGTGTGGGGAAGCTGCCCCCAGGTGTTTGAGTGGCACGATAGGCTTCCTCAAGAGGCCAAGAACGCAGTTGCTTTGGCTGGCTTTGAGCCCTTGATACTCGGTTTCCACCTTCCGAAGGCGGAGTTGGGATTGACCACAGCATTGGTGGAGCGGTGGTGGGACACCACCAACACTTTTCATTTTCCAGAGGCTGGGGAGATGACGATCACTCCGGGTGATTTTGCTTTGCTTACAGGTATGAGGGTTAGCGGCGATCCTCTTCCAATTGACCCTCGGATTCATGAGCGAGAAGGTGTTTTTGACTACCTTTTGGGGAAGGTCCCTCGTGTGTCAGAGAGAGGTCACATCACCTATTCCTGGCTTCGGGAAGAGTTTGATCAAGCTGATATCTTGGCGGAGGTTTCCCTTTCTCAGCTGGTACGAGCTTTCCTCTTTTATCTCCTTGGGCAGACTCTGTTTTGTAACAAGGAGAATTCGGTGCATGTCCAGTTCTTGGCCGCTTTGGTCAATTTGGATACTATGGCCGAGTTTGATTGGGGGACTCCTGCCTTAGCTACGCTGTATGGGCACCTGAGTGCCTGTTCCCGAGGTGTTAGTTTGTCGCTGGGTGGGCATCATCGCATTCTCGAGGTATATACTTTAGCTTTCTTTGTTGTTCCTTTATCACCTTATGTTCTATATCTCATGCTCGTCTTTTATCTTGTAGCTCTGGGCCTTTGAGCATTTGCTGCAATTCCCTCCTCCGACTGGGCATATTGAGCCTAGGTTTGTTCCACGAGCAGCCCGTTGGCTGAAAGGGGTCCGGAAGACGCGGTCACCCGCCATGGATTTGCTGGCCTGGAGGCGAGTTTTGGACCGCCTGACGGTAGATCAGGTACGATATCTCTTTATCCTCTGATTTTCGTGCAATTTCTTCATTTTGTCATTTTGATGCTATTTCCCTTGTTACAGGTGCGTTTTGACCCATGGGGCGTGCTACTTGATGATGCTCCTCTGGAGTTGACCTCAGCTCGGGCGTTGGACAGCCAGCACTTCCTTTTGGAGGGGCCATTTTCGAGAGCCTGGTATCTCGGAGAGAGGGTAGCGAGCCAGTACTTTCCGTATTCCGAGGCGTTGCAGCTTGTCCCTCTCCCTCCTCCTGTTGGTATGAGATCGACCCATCTTTTGACCGGAGAGGGTTTGCTACTTGCTCTTGAGAGACAGCCAGCCATGAGTTTTCTCGTGGCAGGAGATTACTCAGCCTTTCGTTTGGCATCGTTGACCCTACCGACTGCTACTGCCGCAGCTGCTCCTCTTGTTTGGCCACGGGCCCCCAGCTTTATCTCTTTCCACAATGCAAATGGGGAAGAGGAGCGTTTGACGCTGATACCATGTACTACGCAGTTCTACATGCTTCCTGTCGGAGTCCAGCAGGTAATATTGTAGATTCAGCTTTGATTTCCTTCGGTATTCCTTGTTTATGTAATTGCTTCCTCTGCAGGTGCCTGCTGACATGGTTTAGGAATGGCTGCGCGCCTTCCAGAGTGCAGAGGCTTTGGCTCGACGGCAGCGAGGCAGAATAGCTGCGGTATATATCCCTTGATCTCTTCTTTTTCCATCCCACGTTTTATGTGAAGTTGAATGCCCACATTCTGTGTCTCTGCAGCTTGAAGCGGAGCGAGTGCCGACAGTGTCAGTTACCCAGAGTGCCAGAGTTAGCGAGGGTGGGAGTACCGGAGCTGGTGATGGAGACGCTGAAGCTGGTGAGGGACAGAGGATTAGTGTCCCAGTTCCTGAGCGTTTTCATCCTGCGCCCAAGAGGGGTCGTGGGCAGTAGCTAGCTTTTCCTTTCTTGTACCTGTATTTGTTAGCTCAAAAACAGATAGTTTGATATTTGCATTTTTATGAAGCAACCTCAGCATGTGTTAGAAATTATTTTGTCTCAAGATACTTCAGACTTGTATGCAATATTTTCAAAGTTTTGTGAGTATTTGGATTTAAACATGGGCCGAGGAATGGATCGATCGGCCGAGGATTCCATTCTTCGGCTGCTACTTCTATTTCCTAAAGAAGTTGGATATTTGCTTTTAGCCAAGTGGCGTTTTTCCCTTCTTACACTTGAATTTGATTCAGGCTCTTTATTTGCTTTTGCTGTTCCTACAACCTCTTTGCCATGTTTTGGGATCGTTAGAATGCTTTGTCCCTTATGTTGACGACTTTTGAGTCAGAGAGGATGAACGATGATTCTTACGTGTCTTTGTTTTTGCCAATTCCCTGGAAAATGACTAACTCATCTTTTGCGAGCTCAATACGCAGAGTTAGCTATGCCTATCATTGAGTACAAACCTTTTGATATTGTCTTTTTTCTATACAAATGTTTGGGCCGCATCTCGATGCGAGATTGCCTACGTATCCCAATCAGGGAATCAGGCCTTTTACGTAGTTCCAAGATCACCACCTTTGGGGGTTGGGTTTTCACTCTTGGTTTTTCTTTCTCTCATGCTCTAAGTTTTGCCTAGGTTACCTGATAGTGGTTGAGTCCCTAGCGAGCTTTCCTTCAAATGCCTTAACTTTTGCCTAGGTTGCGTTTTTCGCATCTTCTTGTCCTAGCAGGCTCTGCTCCTACTTTTGCTTGGGTGTATTGCCCAACGAGCATTTTTCTCTCAAGAGGGTTTTAATGTTTTGGAGAGGAATTTGATGGAGATGTTTTTATGAATCTCCTGTTGCGTTTGTACTTTCACAATGGGTAAGCTAACCCTAAGTGTTCTCACGGAGATAGCGTCTTCTTCCTGAGTTTTGATAAAAACCTAGTTTTAAGTAATCAGGGTTCGTCCCTTCTTTCCTTTTGTCGGCAATATAAAGAATTAGATTCTTTAAAATCCTTCTATCTTTGGCAGAGAGATTGTAGTGTATAGCAATCACGTTTTAAAGATGGAATCATTTAGCAAGCATAAAATGGGGATTTATTTAGTTGTAGATAATGCCCAAACAGGGGCCTAAAACATGTCCTAACTTGTCTTTAGGAAATGAAAGCAATGTTTTTGTCATGCGATTTACTGCAGTATCTCGGGAGTGGCTCCTTTTTCTTTTGCAGTTTTATACTCTTCTTCACCCTCTTTGTCAAACAGAATCTTTAGGTCAAACTCAGCTAGCACCTCAATCCAGTCTTCGGGAGTAGGAGATGAATTTGTTGGTTCTTCTTCCATGTCACTGTCAGTCCATTCCTGATCAAAGAAGATTTGCATTCCAAGGTACCTTTGCTTGGTAATTTTGTCTTCCCATGTTTCTGCGAAGCCACAGAATGGAAAGTCTTCTCCTTCTCTTACAAACCAACCATTGGGTGTTTTTGGGATCACGAGTTTCTCTTCTTTGACCCTGTTTCCTCTTGCCTTAGTCTTTTCCATGCTTCTCTTCTTTTCTACCTCGGCTTCTGTCGGGGTGTAGCCAAGACCAAAGGCGTATTGATTATGCGGAGGATCAATCATTTGCGGGATGCCTTGTGATCTTTTGCCTAAACCCAACCCAGGGAGGCAGTTTTGCTTCTTCATCATCCATATGGCGGGGGTGCTTACGTAGAAGTTTCTCTCAGCCATTAAGGCTTGCACAGCAGTTGCTTCCTCAAGACTGAATCCAGTAAGGAAGGTTTCCTCAGTTCCTACCTCTTGGACAGGCGTATAAGAATGAGCTCGGATCGATGAATCCCCCAGAATGGTTATGACCCTTCCATCTACTGCGAATTTGACCTTCTGATGCAAAGTGGAAGGCACTGCCCCAGCGTCATGTAGCTAAGGCCTTCCTAGTAAAAGATTGAAGGTGGCTGGTATATCCATCACATGGAATTCCACGTCTCTTTTGATCTTCTCCACTTCTAATGGCAGTGTGACACACCCAACCACTCTTCTCTTTGAATTGTCATAGCCCCTTACACCCTGGCTTGAAGGGCGTATGTCGATGGCGCTTACCCCTGCCTTGTCGAGGGTCCTTTGAGGACATACGTTTAAAGCAGACCCATTATCTACCAAGACCAGTGGGATCCATTTAGTGAGACATTTAAGTGAGATGTAGATAGGCTTGTTGTGTGCAGGCCCTTCAGGAGGTAGATCTTTGTCAGTGAAGGCTATTGTCGGTTTTGAAGCCTTTGATGCCATTATGAAACCCACCAGTTCTTCGGGGGTGATGTCGACGGGAACTTTGGCTTTCCCCAAGGTTTTGAAGAAGGAGTTACGATGTTCGTAGGAGGACATAAGCAATCCCCAAATAGAGATATCAGCTTGGATTTTCTTTAGTTGTCTTAGCACCCTGTCTTCCTCAGGTTCGGTCCTTTGGCTTTCTTCTTCTTCTTCTTCTTCTTCCATTACTCGTGTTGAGGTTGAACTTTCCCCGCTTAGTTTAGGAGGTTTATACACCCTTCCGCTTCGGGTGAGGTGACCCACTTCTTCTTCTTGGGTGCTCCAAGGATCAGCAGGCTCAATTCTTCCAACTTTCCAATCACTTGGCAGGGCTTGACGCATGTCCAACCACCAATCCCCATCATCAATGGCATAGATGTGGGGTTCACCTCCTGTTGCAAAGCATTCGTCATTCTTAGAGAAGACCAGGGATGGTTTGGCTTGGGTATTTGGGATAATGTGTCCGGTAGGATTATATGTGGGGCTATTGGATAGGCTTATGAGATTGATATTTTGAGGCGGTGGTTCGTTGTTGTGAGCGGAAAGTGGATTGGTTTGCACATTAGGCTTAGGAGGTTTTATAGCTTGACTATCGATGAGATCCTGGATGTCATGACGAAGACGCATGCAGCGGTCTGTCTCATGTCCAGGGTGTTGGTGGTATGCACACTGTTTATTGGTGTCATAGCTTGGACCATAAGGTGGCTGAGGAGGTGGATTATTCAAGAGCCTAAGGTGCCCTTGACGGCTTAGGATGGCTAAGGCTTGGGATGGAGTCATATAGAGTGGGTCAAAATTGCGGCGTGGGCGATTTGTATTTTTAGACGAGCCAGTTTGAAAAGGGTCTTGTGGCAAGGCTGAGTTAAGGGTGTTGACGGAGGCAGGAGATGCACGGGTTGAAAAGGTTTTTCTGGGTAGAGGGGTTTCTTCTTTTCCAATGAGGCCCAGCTTGATCCCATCTTCAATTTGTAATCCAGTGGCGTGTAGGCGTTTGAAGTCAGTGATAGCCTGAGTGTAAATGTGAGTGAGGTACTTGGGCTGCAAGTTCTTGACAACTATCCTCACTTGATCTTACTCGGAAGGGCGGCTTTTCATCTTGGCAGCCTTTTCTCTCCATCTTGCCACAAAGGTAGCAAAGTCCTCATTGGATTCTTGTTTAGTCATCTCCAAGTCTCGGGTAGTTAGCTCAATTTGGGCATTGTACGCATATTGCTTGACAAAAGTGTTGGCAATTTCTGGCCAAGTTTGATAGTGCACAAATTCCAAAGTGAGAAACCAATCGAGGGCGTTTCCAGTGAGAGTTCTTTGAAACAATTGAGCGATGAGCTCATCGGTTAAGCCCATAGGCTTCAGAGTGTTGATGACATGGCGAACATGGCTGGTAGGGTTACCAGTCCCGTTGAACTTCTCGATGTTTGGCATTTTAAACCGTTCAGGCAGTTGAGATTCTGGAAAGAGGCAGAGTCCTTCGAAATCTAGAATTTGGTTTCCTTGTGAACGAGCCAAAGCGTGCTTGATCTCCTTGACCTGTTTGACCAATTCAAGGTTTTCTGTAACTTCATGAGGATTTTCTGCTTCTTCCTCATTTTTCTTGTCTTCAGCATCTCTTGCTACTTTCTTGGCTTGTAAACAGGCAATTTGGGCTCGGAGCTCGGCGATGGTAGCATTATTGTCTGCCATTTTTGGGATGTAGGTAGAGGGATTGCTTGGTGAAGCTTAGGATTGGGTAGATAATCGGGTTTGTCGAGGAGACGACCGTGAAGTCCCCAAAACTGATTGGGACTGCTGCGGTGAGGGTGTCTTGACAGGCGAAGGTAACCGATGAGATGACTGTAAAGACCTTTGTTTGGTGTGATTTCGGGTATTGTAAGAGTATAAAACTGGCTGAGGTTGCTTCTTTAACCTACCTAATGTGCCTGCTTGAAAACTAGAATACCTGGAAGTCAGTATTCGGTCTGTGTAGGGTTAGGATTTGGGTTGAAAAATCCCAACCCTTCTGCACAGAAAGAGTTAATTACAACAACAAATGATATAAGGTGTGAGGAAGAACTTTTGCAAGTAAGATGCAAATAGGTTCCTAGCCTGTAGGTTCCTGTCTTAGTTTGATAAGTTCTATGGCTTTCTAAAACATGCGAGGTTTTGGTAGTCTCAGGGGTGCTCCGTTGTCAAAGGGCACCAATCCTCTCACCAGCCCATCATAGGCGGTGATTGGGTGATTTCCTTTTTGATATACCACTAGGTACGAGTGACTGTGGAGTTTGCTGGAACCCCTAACATAGACCGTGTCATGCCGGGATATCAGGTGAACTCAACGGGTTGCCCGCTCGATGCATATGATAAATGAATTAAACAAGGCATGTAGTAGTCTTATGTTGAACTTTTTGGTTATGGCTCTCATATTCCCCAGCAGAGTCGCCAAAAACTGTAGACACCTCCCAAACGGGGCATCGCCATACAGATTGATCACATATGTTTGCTTGCTTTGTAAACCAAAATCATGGACATTCCCATGGCTAGGAACATCGCCACATGATAGCGGTTATCATCGAAACAGAGTCGCCACCCAGTTTATTAAAATTGGAAAAATAGATAGAGATTCTGGATACGGGAGCCAAAAGTACAGTAAGGGGAAGGTGTTAGGCACCCCTCTCTGCCCAGCCGTGAGACTAGCCCGTAGTTATTCAACATAAGACATATAGACGCCTTATTTAATTCCAACACATAGTCTGTTTATTTAAGCCTTTAAACAGTGAATAAGGTGAGCTAGTGCGATAAGTAAAGCATGCGTCAGAAAGCAGAAAAGCAAACAAAGCTGTTCCAGGAAATCGATTACTCGGCCGGTGAATGGATGTCACGGCCGAGTAATCACACTAGTTTTATGTACCGGCCGAGGGATCGAAGCCCCGGTCGGTGTTCTTCCTCACACCAGAATATACGATTAACAGATAATCAGAAAGTTATGATTAAGTGTAAGAACGATAAATAAAACAAACCAGAGGCCGTTGGGCCTCACCACCTTGATCCCTCAGTCGCTCGATTGCTTTGGATTGGGTGTGATTGACTGATTGCTTGATTGAAAACCCTAGAGTTAGGGTTTGAACTTCGGGGTTTGATCGCTGGATTGACGGCTACCTTCGGGAGGTTAGGGCTTTTGAAGAGGGGGATTGAGAGAGTATTTTGGCAGAGTTTCGTGGCTTGAGAGAGTGTATTCTCTAATGAATTTTGTGTGTTTATTTTCGGAGTCCAAAGGCCCTTTATATAGGCAATTGGTGACTCACTCCGGCCAATCAAATGGCACGATTGCAATTGCAATTGCAATGCACCTCTAACTCTACGTCGCAATCTCTGAGCATAGCCCGAACGCATCGGGAAGGTAGTGTAATTGGATCAAACGTCTGACAGAACACGTTCAAGAGTTTGGAAAAAGGTCGATCTGGCAGCCGAGTAAAGGATATCACGGCCGAGGAATTGATGTCTCGGCCGAAGGATAGATCTTGCGGCCGAAGGATTGATCTCTCAGGGAGATTTGGCTAGCAACAGGTTGCTCGGGTGAGGAAATGATGTTAGGGCCGTGGGATCGATGTCACGGCCGACAGATGGATTCTCCTAGGCTTCTGTATTTCTGTCTGAAAGGCTGTATGGCTCTGAATTGGGTCCTCTAAGTGGCTCAAAGTTCTTACCGAAAGTCCTAAGGTTCTCAAGGAGGCAATCAGCAATCACTGTATCCATTTCATCATCGGGATGGTCCCAAGGTGGGACTTGAAATAATCGTTAGGCCAAATTGGGGTGTTTACAGGACGTAAATTCATAAAATTGATTTAATGGTTTCGTAAGAAATGGAAGGGAGAAATTGACTTGGAATGTTGAGACTTGGGGCTAATGTGGTAAAATGTTTTAATTGAGGAGCAAGTGTGTGTTGTGTGCATATATGTGTGTGGGGTGAGAGGCAGGGAAATTATTTCCCACTCTCTCCATCTCTCGGTCTCTCACTCTCCCGACTCCATCTCTCTCTCGGCTCACTGTCTCACTCTCACTCTCACCCATTTTCTCACCAAATCACCTCAAACCTCCACAAAACCACCTTAAGTCCTTCACTCCTACGCGTATTGTGGTCCGAATCCCGTTGGTTTAAGCTCGGTGGAGACTTATTTCACTCGAATCCAAGGTTTGGAGCTAGGGCTTGGAGGATCCTTTGATTTCGTTCTTGAACCTTGAGGTAGGAGGTTCTAACTTTCAATATATGCAAATGACTTGTTTCTCATAGCTTGATTTGTGCCAAGAATCGTTGTTGTTGTTGTTGTGGCTGAAAAACCCATCTCTGTCTGTCAAAAATCTGCTCGAGAGCCATTGTTATCGATAACATTTTCATTGTTATCGATAACACTTTGTTCCAAAACCCAGAAAATCCATTGTCATCGATACCTTTTGTAGACACCCCAATTTGGCCTAACGATTATTTCAAGTCCCACCTTGGGACCATCTCGAGATGAAATGGATACAGTGATTGCTGATTGCTTCCTTGAGAACCTTAGGACTTTCGGTAAGAACTTTGAGCCACTTAGAGGACTCAATTCAAAGCCATATAGCCTTTCAGACAGAAATACAGAAGCCTAGGAGAATCCATCTGTCGGCCGTGACATCGATCCCACGGCCCTAACATCATTTCCTCACCCGAGCAACCTATTGCCAGCAAAATCTCCCTGAGAGATCAATTCCTCGGCCGCAAGATCTATCCTTCGACCGAGACATCAATTCTACGGCCGCAAGATCCTTTACTCGGCCGCCAGATCGACTTTTTTCCAGACTTTGGAACGTTCTGTCAGACGTTTGGTTTGATCCAACTACACTACCTTCCCGATGCGTTCGGGCTACGCTCAGAGATTACGACGTAGAGTTAGAGATGCATTGCAATTGCAATTGCCATCTCGTGATTTGATTGGTCGGAGTGAGTCACCAATTGCCTATATAAAGGGCCTTTGGACTCCAAAAATAGACACACGAAATTATAAGACTATACACTCTCTCAAGCCTCGAAACTCTGCACAAATATTCCCTCAAACCCACTCTTCAAAAGCCCTAACCTCCTGAAGGCAGCCATCAATCCGGCGATCAAACCCGAAGTTCAAACCCTAACCCTAGGGTTTCCAATCAATCAATCACGCCCAATCCAAAGCAATCAAGCAACTGAGGGATCAAGGTGGTGAGGCCCAACGGCCTCTGGTTTGTTTTACTTATTGCATTTATAACTAACCGTAGCTTTCTGATCATCTGTTAATCGTATAATCTGGTGTGAGGAAGAACACCGACCGGGGCTTCGATCCCTCGGCCGGTACATTAAACCAGTGTGATTACTCGGCCGTGACATCCATTCACCGGCCGAGTAATTGATTTCCTGAGACAGTTTGTTTGCTTTTATGCTTTCTGATGCATGCTTCATCTATCGCACTGGCTCACTTTGCTTACTGTTTAAAGGAATAAATAAACAGACTATGTGTTGGAATTAAACAAAGCATCTACACGTCTTATCTTGAATGATTATGGGCCAGTCTCACGACTGGGCAAAGAGGGGTGCCTAACACCTTCCCCTTATTGTACTTTTGGCTCCCGTATCCAGAATCTCTATCTATTTTCCCAATTTTAATAAACTGGGTGGCGACTCTGTTTTGATGATAACCGCTATCATGTGGCGATGTTCCTAGCCATGGGAATGTCCATGATTTTGGTTTACGAAGCAAACAACCAATCGAGCAAACAAACATGATCAATCTGTATGGCGATGCCCCGTTTGGGAGGTGTCTACAGTTTTTGGCGACTCTGCTGGGGAATATGAGAGCCATAACCAAAAAGTTCAACATAAGACTACTACATGCCTTGTTTAATTCATTTATCATATGCATCGAGCGGGCAACCCGTTGAGTTCACCTGATATCCCGGCATGACACGGTCTATGTTAGGGGTTCCAGCAAACTCCACAGTCACTCGTACCTAGTGGTATATCAAAAAGGAAATCACCCAATCACCGCCTATGATGGGCTGGTGAGAGGATTGGTGCCCTTTGACAACGGAGCACCCTGAGACTACCAAAACCTTGCATGTTTTAGAAAGCCATAGAGCTTATCAAACTAAGACAGGAACCTACAGGCTAGGAACCTACTTGCATTTTGCTTCCAAGTTCTTCCTCACACCCATTGTATATGTGCATGTTGTAAAATTTCTCTTTTGCAGGTTAAACCTTAGAAATCTCTCTAGAGTCAAATAAACAGTAAGTAAGATTGATCAATCTAACTAAAGCAAAAACCTTTTCAGGAAAAATGACTGCATCACTATTCATGCCTGATTCGCACTTTCAAGTTGTCACCAAGCTGTTTGGTCCGCTCCACTTTGCTGTTGAAGACTTCAACCCCTCCGAATACATCATTCCAGTAAATTAACCAAAGCCTATGGTGACTATCATTGAAGACAACCATGTCATGTTCGCTGGAATGGTTTATGAAGAAGAAGTAGAAGACCTGATCGAGGAAGAAGGGCTTCGCAGGGTTCCAATCTATTTTTATGACCCCTATGCACCTACCGACGACTATTGGCCAATAGATGAGGTCAACAACCTCGAAACTGAACAGGCAAAGGAAGAAGAGTCTGTCGACAATGACCCGCTAGACGAAATATCACTAAACCTACTTTTTGATGAGGGGGTCACCAACAATGAAATAAGGGTGATCCACCCCATCACAGATAGCTTTGGTAATTGGTGGGGCTTTGTTGGCACACGACGAGTCGACAACAGCGACGAAGCTCTCTAAGACTTGCAGGGTGACAATGATGAAAGTGCGAATCAAGGTGACAGTGAAGTGCTGGTGATCAACCTTGGTGATGAAAAAGACTGCTCTGAACTGATTGTGGATGCTGAAAAAGGGGCTTACCCTAACTGGACCGTGGAACACACTCTGAAATACAAAATGAAAAGCGCTAATTCTGATCTTAGTTCTGATTCCGATTCCGACTCCGAGTTGACTCAGTCCGAGTCAAGCTTTTCATCTTTTGAAACTACTAAGTCTAGTGAGGAAAACCTGGTCAAAGTACCAAGGCATAGCATTTACTTTGAGTTCGACTCTGAAATGTCTTTTGATAATCTTAGCAATGAGAAGGAAGATTTAGAGTATTTCACTTTGCCTATGATCAATTGTGTGGATTCCGACAAACCAAATTTTGAGGAAGAAATTCCAAAAGAAATTTTAGAATTCATCGAGAGAGAAGAAGAAAGGCACGCTAAACCTTTTTCTGAGGAAATAATCAGAGCAAACATAGGCTCTGAAAACGAGCCCAAAATAGTTAAAATTGGTGCCGCACTATCCCCTCAAGAAAGTGAAAAACTAATCCTCTTGCTAAAAGAATTCAAAGATGTTTTTGCCTGGTCTTACGAGGACATGCCTGGAATAGACCCTGAAATTGTTCAGCATAAAATTCCCCTTCATCCTGATGCAAAACCAGTTAAACAAAAACTGAGACGTATGCGCCCTGATTGGGTCCTAAAGATAAAAGAAGAAGTCACTAAACAAATCAACGCCGGTTTTCTCATAGTCACCGAATATCCACAATGGGTAGCTAACATCGTTCCTGTACCAAAGAAAACTGGAGGAATCAGGGTCTGCGTAGATTTCCGAGATCTCAACAAAGTCAGTCCAAAGGATGACTTCCCATTACCTCACATAGACGAGCTAGTAGATAACACCGCAAGCCATGCATTGCTATCTTTCATGGACGGATTTTCTGGGTACAATCAAATCCTTATGTCCCCTGAGGATAGAGAGAAAACCACCTTCACTACGCCTTGGGGAACTTACTGCTACCGAGTAATGCCGTTTGGATTGAAGGATGCTGGAGCCACTTACCAGAGGATGGCAACAACACTGCAGCACGACATGATGCACAAAGAGGTCGAGGTGTATGTCGACGATATGATAGTCAAATCAAAGGAAATGGAAGGACACCATGGAGCACTCCAAAAGTTCTTTGAGAGGATTAGGAATTACAAACTACGTCTTAACCCTCAAAAATGCACTTTTGGGGTAACAGCTAGAAAGATGTTGGGATTCCTCATCACTCAAAGAGGAATCGAGGTAGACCCTTCCAAGATACAGGCTATCATGGAGATATCACCGCCTAGGACGGAGAAGGAAGTAAGGAGTTTCTTGTGGAACGTACAGTTCATTAGCAGGTTCATTTCCAAGCTCACAACCACTTGTGAACCTCTTTTCAAGCTACTGAAGAAAGGTACTGATTTTGAATGGAGCCAAGACTGTCAGCAAGCGTTCGAGGCAATCAAAGAATATCTTCAGAATCCACCTGTACTGTCGCCGCCCATCCTTGGGAAGCCATTGATTTTGTATCTGTCAGTAACAGACACATCCATGGGATGCATGCTAGCACAAGAAAACGACGCCAAAGTAGAGTGCGCCATATACTACCTCAGCAAAAAAATGATGGATTATGAGACAAGGTACACTCCCCTCGAGAAAACCTGTTGGGGGCTAGTATGGGCCACAAAGAAACTGCGGCATTACCTGTTAGCACATCCGGTGGTGCTGGTCTCTCGTTTAGACCCAATCAAGTATCTTTTCGAAAAGCCAGCACTTATCGGAAAGCTAGCTAGGTGGTTATTGCTGCTAGCAGAATTCGACCTCAAATACATAACAAGGAAATCAGTAAAGGGAAGAGCTGTGGCAGAATTCTTGGCAGATCACCCTGTGACAGAGGCTGAGGCAGAGGACTTCATGTTCCCCGACGAGGACATCTTATGTCTCTTAGACGACACCTGGCAACTTTACTTTGATGGAGTATCAAACCGATGTGGATATGGCATAGGGGTATTGCTAGTTTCCCCAAACGACTCCCACATCCCTTTGTCATATAAACTGAGGTTTGAGGTCACTAACAACCAAACTGAATACGAAGCTTGTATTGCTGGAATGGAGGCAGCCCTGGAGCTAGGGGCAAAAAGGGTAGAAGTCACTGGGGATTCAAACCTGGTGGTATCTCAAGTAAGAGGAGACTGGAAGGTCAAGGAAGATACACTGAAGCTATATCACTCTGTGCTGGAAGATCTAATTCCACAATTCGATTCCATTATCTTCACACACACTCCTCGAGTGAGCAATAGATTTGCAGATGCACTGGCAACGTTAGCATCTATGGTCGAAATACCCCTGGGATTCACAATGCGGCCTCTCATGATCGAACAAAAGGTCAAACCAGCATGTGAATGCACCTTTACCGAGGAAGGTGAAGACGATGGCAAGCCATGGTACAAAGACGTGAAGGAATTCCTGGAAAAAGGAGAATACCCATCCGAGGCCACCTCGAAAGACAAAACGGCTCTGCGGAAGTTTGCTGCCCGGTTTGTAATCTGTGGAGGAACATTGTATCGAAGGGCACACTTGGGTCCAAGTCAACTTTGCTTCACAACGGAGGACAGCCGCAAGGTAATGGAGGAAATACATGAAGGAATTTGTGGGCCACACATGAATGGGGCAATGATGGCAAAGAAGATCCTGCGTCAAGGATATTACTGGACTACAATGGAGGCTGACTGCGCTGATTATGTCCGCCAATGCTACAAATGCCAAACTCACGCTGATCGTATGCGTATTCCCCCTACGGAATTGTATAGCATGACATCCCCTTGGCCATTCTCCACCTGGGGGATAGACGTCATTGGAAGCATAAATCCAAAAGGAAAATACAAACATCAGTTCATTCTGGTGGCCATTGACTACTTCACCAAGTGGGTAGAAGCAGCTTCTTATTCTACTCTCAAAGCCACTCATGTGGCCAAATTTATTCGCACTAATATCATTTATCGATATGGTGTACCTCATGAGTTCGTCTGTGACAATGGATCGCACTTCAAGGGGCAACAAAGAAGCTTTTCGCCGAATTTGGGATACAGAATCATCGGTCATTGTAGACACCTCCCAAATGGGGCATCGCCATACAGATTGATCGTGTTTGTTTGCTCGATTGGTTGCTCGCTTCATAAACCAAAATCATGGACATTCCCATGGCTAGGAACATCGCCACATGATAACGGTTATCATCAAATAGAGTCGCCACCCAGTTTATTAAAACTGGGAAAATAGATAGAGATTCTGGATACGGGAACCAAAAGTACAATAAGGGGAAGGTGTTAGGCACCCCTCTTTGCCCAGTCGTGAGACTGGCCCATAATCATTCAACATAAGACGTATAGATGCTTTGTTTAATTCCAACACATAGTCTGTTTATTTATTCCTTTAAACAGTAAGTAAGGTGAGCCAATGCGATAAATAAGCATGCATTAAAAAGCAGAGAAAGCAAACAAAACTGTCCCAGGGAAATGGATCCCGCGGCCGATGAATGGATCTCACGGCCGAGGGATCCTCCTGGTTTTATTTATCGGCCGAGGGATCGAAACCCCGGTCGATGTTCTTCCTCGCACTAGACTAAAAGTTAGCAAGCGATTAAATGCTACGGTTAGCCATAAATGCGATAAGTAAGACAAACCAGAGGCCGTTGGGCCTCACCACCTTGATCCCTCAGTTGCTTGATTGCTTTGGATTGGGCATGATTGATTAATTGCTTGATCGAGAACCCTAGGGTTAGGGTTTGAACTTCGGGGTTTGATTGCCGGATTGACGGCTACCTTCGGAAGGTTAGGGCTTTTGGAGTATGGGATTGAGGAGGTATTTTGACAGAGTTTCGAGGCTTGAGAGAGTGTGTAGGTATATCAATTTCGTGTGTTAAATTCGGAGCCCAAAGGCCCCTTTATATAGGCATAGGGATGACTCACTCCGGCCAATCAAATCACGAGATGGCAATTGCAATTGCAATGCATCTCTAACTCTACGTCGTAATCTCCGAACGTAGCCCGAACGCATCGGAAAGGTAGTGTAGTTGGATCAAACAATCGACAGAACGTTCGAGAGTCTGGAAAAAGGTCGATCTGGCGGCCGAGCAAAGGATGTCGCGGCCGTGGAAAGGATGTCTCGGCCGAAGGATAGATCTTGCGGCCGAGGGATTGATCTCTCAGGGAGATTTTGCTGGCAACAGGTTGCTCGGGTGAGGGATTGATGTTGTGGCCGTGGGATCGATGTTACGGCCGTCAGATGGATTCTCCTAGGCTTCTGTATTTCTGTCTGAAAGGCTGTATGGCTTTGAATTGGGTCCTCTAAGTGGTCAAAGTTCTCACCGAAAGTCCTAAGATCCTCAAGGAAGCAATCAGCAATCATTGTATACATTTCATCATCGGGATTGTCCCAAGGTGGGACTTGAAATAATCGTTAGGCCAAATTGGGGTGTCTACAGATGCCCCTCTTTGACTGAACTCAGACGGATCGCGAGACATGTTTGAGTAAGAGTCAAAGCTGTAAAAAGCAACTCAATTTGGTCCAACCACTACTCCAAGGGGTTTTCGAAAAAGGTTTTGTTATGGTCGGGCCGGGAGGCTGCCTACGTATTCCACAAGGGAAATTCAGACCAATCGTAGTTCGGGCAATAAAGAAAAGTAAAAAGTTTGGAGGGTTAGAGACAGAAGACGTACCTTAGGGCTTTAAAAAGCCGTAGTGTGACGTACCTAGGCTGAGCCAGGGTTTTGGCGGAAGATAGTTGAAGGAGCGCGGGGCTGCCCGGGGAGTTTTTTTGCGAAGAGCTTCCTTAGTATTTTGGGGTAGATCAGTACACTGCAGGTGCGTTTGCTTTTCTTGATCATCCTTACTTTGACTGAAAGGAGCTCGGTAGAGTAGCCTATCCTTGCGAATGAGCTGGAAGGAATTGATGTAATGGGGTGGAATCCAAACCATCTGCTGGGGATGAGTTGGATGCCGGTTTGTTTTTGAGATGTAGGGAAGGCACAGGGCCAGTAGCTGGAGCACGGAGCTTTGGTGACGAGGGAACCGAGGCACGGAGCCAGTTGTAGTCATGAGGCAAGAGCCTGGAGAGTGATGAAATCGAGGCGCGGAGCCTGTTGCAATCTTGAGGCGAAGGCCTGAGGAGATTGGATAGGACCGAAGCGCGGAGCTGGTGTTGATCATAAGGCGAGAGCCTGAGGTGATTGATAAGACCGAAGCACGGAGCTGGTGTTGATCATAAGGCGAGAGCCTGAGGTGATTGGATTGAGGCGTGGAACCTGCTGTGGTTTATGAGGCGGAGGCCTGAGGTGAACTTAGAGCTTGATGTGATATGAACCGAAGCGTAGAGCTGGTTGCATTCTGATGGTCTGCGCGCGGAGCTTTTCCATCATAAGTGTTGGCATGGAGCCAAAAGATCGAGGCGTTGGGCCGATCAATAAAACCGAGGCATAGAGCCGGTTGATTGCAGGGTTGACCTGTTTCATGAGAGATATGCAGAGTGTATATGTGCAATGCTTTGTTAGATGTGAACAAATATGATGCAGACTCGATGTGAAAATGTTGATGCAAATGTGCACGGGCCCGTGCGTGTGTGTTTGTTTTAAGCTTAGAGCTTCTATCAAGTTCCGGACTTGAGCATTCAGAGCGTAGAGCTCGAGCATTCGGACGGCAGAATCCGAGCATTCAAAGTACAGGCTTTGAGCGTCCAGTACGCAGTGGTTGGGCATCCAAGCGTAGAGCTTGAGCATTCAAGTGTATAACTTGAGCATCCAGTACACAGTGGTTGGGCATCCAAGCGTAGAGCTTGAGCATTCAAAAATGTTAGATTTTTGAGCATTCAGGCGTAGAGCCTGAGAATAGATGTCTTGATTGTTGGGGCGGCTTAGAGCCTGTTGCTTGTTTACGGCTTCGAGCCAGTTGAGATAGTGGGCTTAGAGCCGCTGAGTTGTGACAGCGAGCGTAGAGCTGCTGAATGAGTGTATATGGGCGTAGAGCCATGTCGATAATGGGCATCGAGCCGCTGAGATTGCTTGTTCACGGCTTTGAGCCGCTGGGTGATAGTAGGCTTTGAGCCGCTTGAGTTTGTGATAACAGGCGTAGAGCCTATTGCCGTGATAGCGAGCATAGAGCTGCTGAGATAAAGGGCTTCAAGCCTGCTGGGATTGCTTGTTTACGGCTTTGAGCCAGTTGAGATAGCGGTCTTGGAGCCGCTGAGTTGTGTAGAGACGATGGGCACAGGGCCGCTGAATTGATACGGGCGTAGAGCCGCTATGATAAAGGGCTTCGAGCCGCTGGGTGATAAAGGCTTTGAGCCTGTAGAGGCAAAATGGGCTTCGAGCCGCTTTGGTGAGATAACGGGCGTAGAGCCTGCTGTGTTGAGGGCTTAGAGCCGCTGAGATGATAGGTACAGGCTTCGAGCCTGTTGGAGTAAGGGGCTTCGAGCCGCTGAGTTGATAGGCGAAGGCGTAGAGCCTATTACTGTGATAGCGAGCATAGAGCTGCTGAGATAGTAGACATAGGCTTCGAGCCGCTGGGTTGATGAAATGGCGGGCGTAGAGCCGCTGAGTTGTGTTAGAGATGATGGGCACGGGGCCGCTGAATTGATACGGGCGTAGAGCCGCTATGATAAAGGGCTTCGAGCCGCTGGGTGATAAAGGCTTTGAGCCTGTAGAAGCAAAATGGGCTTCGAGCCGCTTTGGTGAGATAACGGGCGTAGAGCCTGCTGTGTTGAGGGCTTAGAGCCGCTGGATGAATTGATATGGGCGTGGCGCCAATTGAATAGCTTGATAGCGAGCTTAGAGCTGCTGAAGTGGTGATGGTGCAAGAAGCACGGTATTGCTGAGATGATAAGCTTGGAGCCGTTGAAATGATGGGCTTGGAGCCGTTGAATAGAGCTGCTAAGATGATTACAGGCGTAGAACCTGTGTTGAGCGATGGCAAACTTGAAGCTGCGGAGTTTGAAGCAAGGAGCATGGTGTTGCTGATAGTAAGCATAGGGCTGTTGAGATAATGAGCTCGGGGCTTGGTTGCAGAGTTGTTGAATGGACACGGAGCTGCTAAGTGATCATGATGGTGAGCATAGGGCCGCTGAGTGAGCTTCAGAGCTGCTGATAGTGAGCCTAAAGCTGCTGGGCGCTAGCGAGTATGGGCATAGAGCCGCTGAAGCTGTTGGATATGGAGATGTTGGGATAGCTTGCTGAGTGACTTAAGTATGGAGCTATTGAGCACGGGGTACTGCTGAGGCGGGGGAGCCATTGACTGGCTTTGATAGTAGCGAGCATGTAGCTGTTGAGTGACTTGATAGGGATGAATAGCAGAGTCGTCGAGTGTCTTGATTGCTGTAGGCGTGAACATGGAGTTGCTGGGTGACGATGAGCATAGAGCTTGGTGATTGCTGTCGTACTTCCGGAGTACAGTAACTGGGGTGTAGAATCTGAAGGATCTTTTGGGTTTTGCGAGCAAGAGTTCACAGTCTATAATCCTCAAAGGTCAAGTGACCAGTAGTTGCGAACTTGCTGCTTCAGAGAGAGCTCCGAAAAAGTCCCGAAGCGGGTCCAACATTGATGCTTGAGATTCCTCATGTTCGTGATTGCCTCCAAGGCTATATTTCACTTGCTCGGGATTGCCCCCAAGACTAGATTGCGTGCATTTGGTAACCCCTGTAAGGCTTTTGTCATTGCTTGATTCTTCTTAAGCTTGAGAATGCTCCCAAGGCTAATTTCCTCATGCTCGGAATGATCTTGAGTCTTAGACTGAGTGCTTCTGGCAGACATTTGACAGCCCATGCAAGGCTTTTGATTTATTCTGATGCTGGTGCTTGATATCATGCACGCTCAGGAATGCTCCCAAGGCTGGATTTGATTATAAGTTCTATTGGCCACGGGCCCAGAATACCACGAATGCTTTGTTGGTGCCTGGATTCAAATCGATTGCCTTTGAAAGAGGAGATTTTGAAGAAGGATGCAGCAGCTGCGAGGTTGATTTATCGGGCGTGGGAACGCCAGGAGTTAGAGGATTGATTCCACGTGCTTGGGGTGCCCTTAAGGCTAGTTTCCACATGCTTGGGATGCCTCCCAAGGCTGGTTCTGAGTATGCTCGGGATTGCCCCTAAGGCTAGTTCTTGACCATATTCCACTTTGACTTTGTTGACTTGTTGACCCAAAGTGCCATAAGGTTTGTTAAATGCTTCGGCCAATAATGACTTCAGAGATTTCCATTGCCTCCATTAACGGGGTGCCTTCTGGAGGCTGAATGCTTTCTAGAAGCTGGCTATACAAACGCTTTCTGGAAGCTAGCAACATAAACGCCTTCTGGAGGGCTTTATCAACACGGATGCCCTTTTTGGAGGATAGATGTCTTCTGAAGGGCCGGAGTGTGCAAGCTTTATACAGGTGCTTTTTTTTTGTTGGTTGTTCACTTAATGTATTAAGTGGAAGCCGCAGGATTGTTTCGCTGGCCTGCTATACGGCGAGGCCTGAGTGTAGAGTTGCTCGGAGTTCTTGAAAAGCCAGATAAGGCCGCGAATACGACAAGGCGCGTGTATGGTGCTACTGAAGAGCAAGTGTGAGGCTTCTGATTTTATGAAGGCAGAGCTGCCAAGATGGAGATTGAAAGCGCGAAGCAAGGAGCTATGGAGATGTGAAGTGCGAAGCCACTTTAATGCTGTTGGCATGGTGCCATTTGTAGAGTTTGCTGGGGCTGTCTTTCAGCTTCTTTGACTTGGCTCTGTCGGTCATAGATACCAAGCTCGGTATGGTCGGTTTCAAGGACCGAAATCCAGGAGAATCCTGCAATCCACATTTGAATGGTTTAGAAAACAGCAATGGATAAGAAAACAACATGCAACAGGCTTGGAGTCGACCACGGGCCAAAGTCCTTTTATGCTGACTGCTAGGGGCAGGACCACCACACTTAATGAACCCTAGTTCAAGAGCTTGAACGATTGCGGGTAACATGGTTTGCAACGCGACATATATGCATTTGAGTATTTAAAAAGAAACGCAAGCCCCCTGTTTAGGCTATGAATGCTTGATCCTAGCTCAAATGTACATGATGACAATGATCTAATTGCCCCTAGCATAGAGACATGCGATGTAAACAGCAATGAATGTGAGTGCAATGTTTCTCTTTCTGTTTGGCAGAAATCTTGGCATGCCCCTGATAATGCTGTGTGACAGCATTTCCACAAAAGAGTTGAGGTGTTCTCCCAGGATATGACGCTTCTTAGGCTGAGCTTTTTGAAGGCCGAGTGTGTTGGCAGGGAGGTAGATTTTACAGTGCGTCCCTTTGTTGCTCTTTTACTCCTCGCATAGAGATGATGGCCATGATGCCTTGATGATTTGTTTGATCATAAGAAACACCTCATATTTAGCTTGTGCAATCACGACAAGAGGTTAGTGCAAAAGACAGGGTGATAGCGATATGCATGTAAATTCACAATGTATTCTGGACATCTCAGCTTTTGCGTATTTGATCAAATGCTTCCCCTTGATTTGGGGAGACCAATAATGACTTATTTACTGGCCAGGTGTTTGAAAGACCGCAATGCCTTAGCGGCACTACTGAAAACATTGTTTGGTCAAGGGACCATATTGCTACACTCCTCATGAAATGAGGGACCCATATTATTTCCTCAGAGATTTGCAAAAAGTGACTGTGCTTGTATTTGCTGTGTTAAGATTGTTTGAGATAAGATCAATTTTGAAAGTTTTTCCTTAAGGATTTCAAAATCATATCATTCCACACTCACGTCATTCAATCATCAAAGGACGCAGAATTATTTTGCAAACCCATGTCCTTAGCCAATTAGGTGAGTTTGTTGCTTCGAGCTTGATCTGACTGACTTAAGTTGGATTGATAGGCGCCTATTGAGACCCATATAAGAGAAGTGCATAAAGGGGAACATAGCCATGTCCCTTGTCCCACGTTACTCTCCACGTTGTGTGATTTGCTAAGAAGATGCAAATTCCAAGATTCTTGCCCTTCGTGTTAAGTCCCACATTGGTGATGCCCCTAGTGTTTAGGACCTTGCTACTAAGTCGTGTTCCCCAATCTGAGAGGACTTTGTTACAGACCATAATGTAGGCTTGGGGTTTTGGGTTGAGAAAGAAGCGGATGTAAAGGCTCAAACCTAATTTCTACTCACGCTTGGGTTTAAAAAGCTAGCAGCCATCTTTAACATTTTTATCAACTCTTGTTGTCTCTTGTCTCACTTTGTGTGAAAGAGTTGGTTTCTTCGAAATGTCCTTTGTATGTATTGGAAGAAATGTTTCCTTCAAAGTGCCCCTTGTATGACGGGGTGCTCATTCTTTCATTGATTTTTCTTTCATCTCCCCTTGTATTTTTTTGTGTTTGCCCCAGTGTAGGGGATGGCTGCCTAGCAGGCTGTTCAAAGAAATTATCCAGAGGCTCGATGTGGCTAGCAAGGGATAAGTGTTTGGGATAGAGAAATGAATGCCTTTCTTCATCTTGAAACACACGACAAAGTGGAAAGGATCCTAACCAAGAAATTAGGGGCTTCGAGGTTTAACCAAGTGGATTTTCTAAGATTGAGGACAATCTTTTGAGACACATAGTAGATGCATGGAGACACGGCTAATTTCTCACTTTGTTCATGCTCTAACTTTTGCCAAGACCGCCTTTACGGGTTTTCAATCTAGCGAGCTCATCATTTTTTTTCTTTTCTCTGTATTTTTCCTCTCTTTTCTTCTTTCTCCTTCTTCATCTTCAATAGCATGTTTTGCTTACAAGTGATCTCTGTGAGGGTGCAGAGATGTGTCAACTCCTTCTTAACTCAACAGAAATGATGCGGGTCATAGCTTTGAAAAACTCATTTTGCGCTTTTGACAATTCAAGTGATTATGATGTGTTCCAAAAGATGCCATGAGATTACTTTGAAATCCCTAAGGATTGTTTTCAATACTTAATGTTATCATGAGCATTCTATAGCGGCGAACTAGCACAGGAGGGAACATTTTCAAATTTGTGGCCGACCAAAAGGTGCCTACGTATCCCAACAGAGAATCAGGCCATTCGTAGTTCATATTCGAGGAGACTTGAATTTAAGACCCACATTTCATGCTGAGTGTGACAATTGGCCAGAAACCATGATTAGCAAAATGATATCAATTTTTCAAGAGAGGCAAAACATGGGCCGAAATGGCGGCGAGAGTTAGCTAGGTATGAAAAGATTGTTTTAAAGCCAAGACATGATGGACATGGCTACCATTGCTCAAAACTTGGCTGGATTAAAACTTCAATTTTTTGTCAGCCATTACCATCACGTCTGAGATCAAACTCCAAATCTAAGAGAAGGAGAAACCTAATCATGCTCAAGTTAAGATATCCAAAACTAATTGTCCATGCGGTGCATTTTCTAATATGCAAACTGCCCTTAGTGGTGATGCAACCAAATGACATGCGATGAACAAAGAAAGAAAATGAGGGGGATGGACTCCTCTTTTGGTTTGGCCCCTGCATAGTTAGAAAGAGGCAATCAAAACGATACGTATATATAGCACCTCAACTACTTACATAGATTATAGATGAGTCATATGTTGCAATTCGTTTGCATGCATGAGTTTATCGGATACTATAGATAGCCAGCCATTTTTGATATGGATGGTTCTTAAGACTCGTTGCTGCAACTTAAGATCCTACTTCCAAGCCAATCCACATTATGAGACAAACCGAAAAAGGTTGAGCATATGGCTACAACAGAAAGTAGACTCGGAGTCCATCGCTGTGCTAGCGGCTATTTTGAATGTTTCAGAAAAACTTGTCATTAGACTAGGCATTGCAAAAAGTTTTGAAAGTTCTTTTAATTCTTGGTTAGGGAAGATCCTTTCTCAAAACGTGATTGAGGTAATTGAAATCTACTTGATTATTTGCTAGCACATTGACAAACTCCTAAATCTTACCGGCTTGTTACGGTAAGCATGCTCAAAATTTTGAATTTTGAAAGATGGGTTGCTAGGCCGATTTGAAAATAGGAACCAAAGTCCTACACTTGTCATGCTGAATCATCCATGGAGAAATAAGTATTGCAAGTCCTATCCATAGTATCCTTGACTTTGCATATAATCATCCATAATCTGCTCTACTACTTTACACTCCCTCTTTCCTTTAGCCTTGCAAGGCAAAGATTGCTAGAGCAGCCCCTAGTTCAATTGCTAGCGGGGCAGCCAATGTTTGATTTCGTTCTAGAAATCCATGCTTTGCGGTGCTTTAAGTAAAGCGGGAATGTTAAGTAAGCAATGATGCTTTCAACTTACCAAAGACGTACCTTGCAGGCAATGCTATGCCTTAGTGCTTAGCTATGAAGACTTAGAGTTAGGGTTCTTAGTTCATGCCCCAACCCTTTTGCACAGAAAGTGATATTACAACAACATATACAAGGTGTGAGGAAGAACTTTTGCAAGTAAAATGCAAGTAGGCTCCTAGCCTGTAGGTTCCTGTCTTAGTTTGATAAGTTCTATGGCTTTCTAGAACATGCAAGGTTTTGGTAGTCTCAGGGTGCTCCGTCGTCAAAGGGCACCAATCCTCTCTCCAGCCCATCATAGGCGGTGATTGGGTGATTCCCCTTTTGATATACCACTAGGTACGAGTGACTGTGGAGTTTGCTGGAACCCCCAACATAGCCCGTGTCATGCCGGGATATCAGGTGAACTCAACGGGTTGCCCGCTCGATGCATATGATAAATGAATTAAACAAGGCATGTATTAGTCTTATGTTGAACTTTCTGGTTATGGCTCTCATATCCCCAGCAGAGTCGCCAAAAACTGTAGACACCTCCCAAACGGGGCATCGCCATACAGATTGATCGTGTTTGTTTGCTCGATTGGTTGCTCGCTTCATAAACCAAAATCATGGACATTCCCATGGCTAGGAACATCGCCACATGATAACGGTTATCATCAAATAGAGTCGCCACCCAGTTTATTAAAACTGGGAAAATAGATAGAGATTCTGGATACGGGAACCAAAAGTACAATAAGGGGAAGGTGTTAGGCACCCCTCTTTGCCCAGTCGTGAGACTGGCCCATAATCATTCAACATAAGACGTATAGATGCTTTGTTTAATTCCAACACATAGTCTGTTTATTTATTCCTTTAAACAGTAAGTAAGGTGAGCCAGTGCGATAAATAAGCATGCATTAAAAAGCAGAGAAAGCAAACAAAACTGTCCCAGGGAAATGGATCCCGCGGCCGATGAATGGATCTCACGGCCGAGGGATCCTCCTGGTTTTATTTATCGGCCGAGGGATCGAAACCCCGGTCGATGTTCTTCCTCGCACCAGACAGAAAAGTTAGCGAACGATTAAATGCTACGGTTAGCCATAAATGCGATAAGTAAAACAAACCAGAGGCCGTTGGGCCTCACCACCTTGATCCCTCAGTCGCTTGATTGCTTTGGATTAGGATGTGATTGATTGATTGCTTGATCGAGAACCCTAGGGTTAGGGTGTGAACTTCGGGGTTTGATCGCCGGATTGACGGCTACCTTCGGAAGGTTAGGGCTTTTGGAGTATGGGATTGAGGGAGTATTTGTGCAGAGCTTCGAGGTTTGAGAGAGTGTGTAAGTATCTCAATTTCTGTGTGTTAAATTCGGAGCCCAAAGGCCCCTTTATATAGGCATAGGGATGACTCACTCCGGCCAATCAAATCACGAGATGGCAATTGCAATTGCAATGCATCTCTAACTCTACGTCGTAATCTCCGAACGTAGCCCGAACGCATCGGAAAGGTAGTGTAGTTGGATCAAACCAAACGTCTGACAGAACGTTCGAGAGTCTGGAAAAAGGTCGATCTGGCGGCCGAGCAAAGGATGTCGCGGCCGTGGAAAGGATGTCTCGGCCGAAGGATAGATCTTGCGGCCGAGGGATTGATCTCTCAGGGAGATTTTGCTGGCAACAGGTTGCTCGGGTGAGGGATTGATGTTGTGGCCGTGGGATCGATGTTACGGCCGTCAGATGGATTCTCCTAGGCTTCTGTATTTCTGTCTGAAAGGCTGTATGGCTTTGAATTGGGTCCTCTAAGTGGTCAAAGTTCTCACCGAAAGTCCTAAGGTCCTCAAGGAAGCAATCAGCAATCATTGTATCCATTTCATCATCGGGATTGTCCCAAGGTGGGACTTGAAATAATCGTTAGGCCAAATTGGGGTGTCTACGTATTCCACGAGGGAAATTCAGACCAATCGTAGTTCGGGCAATAAAGAAAAATAAAAGTTGGGAGGGTTAGAGACAGAAGACACAGACTGGCCAGAGATGCTACCTCTGGCACTATGGGGTTATCGAACAACTGAAAGGGCTTTAACTGGGGCCACTCCCTACTCTCTGGTCTATGGAATGGAAGCTGTTTTGCCTATCGAACTAGAGTTACCTTCGTTAAGGGTTCTAGCTGAGACTGGAATGATCGAAGAAGATTGGGTTCAAAATCGCCACGACCAGTTGGTACTACTAGATGAAAGGAGGCTGAGAGCGTTATACCATGTACAAGGGTATCAACGCCGCATTGCACAAGCATTCAACAAAAAGGTGAAACCTAGGGACATCAAGGTAGGAGACATGGTGCTCAAAGCAATTCGTTGCCACGTCTCAGACCCAAGGGGCAAGTTTAGACCAAACTGGGGAGGCCCCTACCTTATCAAACGCATACTTTCCGGAGGAGCAGCATACATTGCAGATTTGGATGGAATGGAATTCGCAACGCCAGTCAACATTGACAAGCTGAGGAAGTATTACCCATGAGAGATGCTCGTTGGACCGAAAACCACAAGGGTGGGCGGACCCAAGCAAAAATTAGAGCAGCCTGCTAGGTCGAAAACCCGCAAGGGCGGCTTAGGCAAAAACTAAGGCATAAATAAAACGCTCGCTAGACCGAAAATCCGCAAGGGCGGTTTTAGGCCAAATTTAGAGCACAAAAGGAGAGGAAAATACCCGAGTGGACCCTAACTGAATGCTTCATCAGTACTCCCAAACTGAATGAAGATACTGTGTTCCAAACTCTTTGGGAGATTCAGAGGATACACAAGAGTGAATTCCACTGAAAAAACCTAAGTTTAGTAAAAAAACCCAAGTTAAGAGCCTTGAATGAAGCTTCTTTTGTAATGCTTAAGAGCCTACTTACACGTGCTGTTTTCCCTCCCTCTACAAGATGGATTGGAAACATCGCATTTCATTTCATTTCATTTACTCCATGTAGCCTTTTGGCGTAGCTAAATTTTTTTTTCTTTCTTTAATCTTTGTTTTCTTTTCCTCCTGGGGTATGCCCCTTGTAGGCTGTATATTCGTTTATTCTCTTTTTATTTCAAGCTATTTTACCCAAAAAAAAACTAAAAACAAAACAAATCCCCTTTGTTGGAACTACGTTTATGGCCTGATTCCCTCCATGGGATACGTAGGCAATCTCCAAATTTGAGATTCGGCCACTGCTATCGTCATCACTTTCAAAATTTCTAGGTCTATCCTAAAGCATGTTCGCTATCAAATCATGGCAATAACATCTTCAAATAAAACGACCAAATGTTTTATTATTTCCAAAGAAAAAAGGAAAAAGCAAACCTAAACAATTCTTAATCCATGAAAACTAGAATCAAACAACATCTTTTGAAAAACATAAGCAAAGCGTCAATCTCTAGGTCTTCCTTCTCTTTGCACTACTATCCTCCAAAAGGTTTTTCTTCAACCAGCGTTTGTAAGAACCCGATAGCTTGACAACGAAGTTCTCAGTAACCTCCTGCATCACTCTATTTGGCCAAAGACGCAGCATATTGCAACGGAAGTTGGCATCATGGATCTTAGAGACGGTGTACTCAGGGTCACCCAGGATTACAATTTGTTCAGCCCCAAACTGCCTTTGAAAGCGAGCAGGAAAGTAGAAAACGACTCGAGTAATACCAATCACTGCTACACCAAAATGGTTCATGGTGCTCGCAGTCATGCTCTCGATACCATACCAGGGGCAAACCCATTGAATCCAATCACCTCTGCAAGTCTTCATCCATGCTTCCCAAGCAGCCTCAGTTGGGAACTGTTTAATCATGTGACGCTCCGTGCATTGGTCTGGATTATAAGGAAGTCGCTCCGGCGCATCCCACACCTTTAGCTTCTCAAACAACCACACCTAGAGAACAAGGAAAAATTGTGAGTTGAGAGAACACGTGAGTCAAAACAAAAGAGTGATGAGTGAAAAGATAAACTTGACAAAAAAACAAATAAAAGAGCGAACCTGCAATAGTAAGGGACTCCTTGAGAACTGAGCTGAAGGACTACCCTTCATCACATCTAGACCCATCAAGGTCTCTGCCAACACTAAACCAGCGAAACCCACACGGTTTCCAATTTGCTGAGCAAGGTTAAGCAATACAGGATCAACATGACCAGAGGAAGGGCCAAGCAAGTAGTAATGAAGGAGACAAATGCATAATACATGAAAGCATGCTCTCTGCTGAGAAACTTGGCGATGAGCCTCTGCTGTACCAAAGCGCTGGATAAATTGAAGAATCTCTAGCTTTCCCTCCACTAGGAAGAATTTAACTTCATGTTTCTGAACTTGGAGTAAATCCTTCAGGAGATCACCTCGGTTGAACAAAGGATTAGGGACAATGAAACCCTCTCTATCCGAATGACCCATGATGGCTGCAAATTCCTCGATAGTAGGACACAACTCCTCTCTCTTAAATCGAAAGACATGAAAACTAGGGTCCCACAAACTAGCGGCTGCCCTAAGGAAGGCAAAATTCACAGGAATGTGACGAAGGGAAAAGAGGAAGTCCATGCCAAAGGACTTAAAGTGCAGACGGTCAAGGCCATTAAAGGAATCCAACCACTGATCAAGGACTGGTTATGCCATGTGTAAGGAATTGCTACTGACAACGCTATCGGGTTCGTAGAATGCATATTTATAGAACTAAGTCGAGTCTTAGTCCGAATCGGAATCGGATTCTTAATCCTCAGAATTTCAATCGGTCTCTCGGCCGATACTTCGATACGACGGCCGTAGGATCTATCCATCGGCCCGTGAAAATCAGGGTTGACTGCAAGTCAAACCCAGGCAAACAAAACGATCCTTCGGCCGCCAGATCGAAGCCTCGGCCGCGTAATCGCTAGATCGGCCGCCAGAACGGCTATTTTACAGACTGCTTCCACGGTTCAGTTCGTTTCACTTGATTAACAAAAATATCACACGCAAATAACGTAGACACAGCGTACGCAATAATCAATAGCAGAGCAAAAAGGTTTTTGTTTCATATATCGAAAGCTTTTTACATCACAAGGTGGATCATCCCACATTTCCTAGACAAACTGTACATCGATTTCCTGTCGAACTAACCTATGCAGGAAGAGAAATAGAAAAAAACAAAAAAAAGGAAGCAGAAGAGGATGTCGAACCCTCTGGTGGTCCGAACACAAGAGACCAGCTGCAAAAAAGAAAAGGAGACCCTTGGGGCGATGTATACCAAAGGAGTACTACGGTGCAGAAGGGACACCACATGGCCCAGAAAAATCACCACACCGTGTACCACCGCCACGCCAGGAGCTCCGCGTCATGGAAGTAAGCCACCCATGCGAGGGCCCCTAATCAAGCATACCCATGCGAGGGTCCCAAATCAAGCATCAAGACGGGACCAAAAGCAAACGCGGTCTCCCTCCGCGCACGCAAGCCACGTCAGCATGTCATCCATAGCCCAGAGCTATCGGGAACGAAGAGAAACGGAAAAGGTCTTCGATGGAAGTCTCGGACGTAGGAAACAGAGAGGAAAGAAAGGGAAGTGAAATGAAACGGCTGAGGTCGTGGCCTTTTATAGGCCCCTGGAAACGAACCGATTAAACGGCCGAGTATTCGATATTTCGGCCGAGACATCAATCCTTCGGCCGAGAGATCGATCTTTTGGCCGCCCAATCTATCTCCCTCAGCCATATTAGGTCTTGCTCTGTGCACTGACTCAAGTCACTACAGACTCCTAAAGTCCTCAATCAACCGAGTAGCCTTGGGGGCATCCCTGATGCCAATACAATGTGATCAAAACCAGCCTTGGGGGCATGCCCAAGTATCGAAGATCTCTCTCCACAAACTGTTGGCCGAAGCAAAACAAGTAGCCCTGAGCCTAAAACTTCAGCAGCTCCACGCTCAATAACCTTGTGAGCAAGTCGATCAAGGCTCTGCGCCCATATCAATTCACTCAGCGGCTCGAAGCCCATATCAATTCAGCGGCCCTGTGCCTATCATCTCTACACAACTCAGCGGCTCTACGCCCATTACTTCAACAGGCTCGAAGCCTGTATCTACCCTCTGAAATGGCTCTAAGCCCATCGCTTCAACTGGCTCAAAGCCGTAACAATCAAGTCTACTCAGCGGCTCGAAGCCCATTACCTCAACAGGCTCGAAGCCCGTTATCTCACCAAAGCGGCTCTACACCCACCATTTCAACTGGCTCGAAGCTGTAACAACCAAATCAGCGGCTCCAAGCCCACCGTTTCAACTAGCTCGAAGCCATAACGATCAACTCAGCGGCTCGAGGCCCATTATCGACAGGCTCTACTCCTGTACTGATTCAGCAGCTCTACGCTCGCTATCACAATCTCGGCGGCTCGAAGCCCATTACTTCAACAGGCTCGAAGCCTGTATCTATCGTCTCAGCTGGCTCGAAGCCGTAAACAAGCAATCTCGGCGGCTCAAAGCCCATTATCTCAAATGGCTCCAAGCCATCACCTCAACAGGCTCCAAGCCTATGTTTACTATCTCAGCAGCTCTATGCCCACCAACTCATCAACTCAGCGGCTCTACGCCCCCACCTATCAATTCAGCGGCTCCAAGCCCATCATTTCAACTGGCTCGAAGCCGTAAACAAGCAACAGGCTCTACGCCGCCCCAACAATCAAGACATTTATTCTCAGGCTCTACGCCTGAATGCTCGAAAATCTAACATTTTTGAATGCTCAAGCTCTACGCTTGGATGCCCAACCACTGTGTACTGGATGCTCAAGTTATACACTTGAATGCTCAAGCTCTACGCTTGGATGCCCAACCACTGCGTACTGGACGCTCAAAGCCTGTACTTTGAATGCTCGGATTCTGCCGTTCGAATGCTCGAGCTCTACGCTTGAATGCTCAAGTCCGGAACTTGATAGAAGCTCTAAGCTTAAAACAAACACACACGCACGGGCCCGTGCACATATTGCACTATCACATCGAGTCTGCATCATCATATCTGTTCACATCTAATAAACAAGCATCGCACATATACACTCTGCATGTCTCTCATGAAACAGGTCAACCCTGCAATCAACCGGCTCTACGCCTCGATTTTATTGATCGGTTCAGCGCCTCAATCCCTTGGCTCTACGCCAACACTTATGATGGAAAAGCTCCGTGCGCAGACCATCAGAATGCAACCAGCTCCGCGCTTCGGTTCAAACACGACAAGCTCTAAGCTCACCTCAGGCCTCCGCCTCATAAACCACAGCAGGCTCCACGCCTCAATCCAATCACCTCAGGCTCTCGCCTTATGATCAACACCAGCTCCGCGCTTTGGTCCTATCCAATCTCCTCAGGCCTTGGCCTCAAGATTGCAACAGGCTCCACGCCTCGATTCCATCACTCTCCAGGCTCTCGCCTCATGACTACAACCGGCTCCGTGCCTCGGTTCCCTCACCACCAAAGCTCCATGCTCCAGTTACTGGCCCTGCACCCCCCACATCTCAAAAACAAACGGCGTCCAACTCACCCCAGTAGATGGTTTGGATTCCACCTCACTACATCAATTCCTTCCAGCTCATTCGCAAGGATAAGCTACTCTACCAAGTTCCTTTCAGTCAAAGTAATGATGATCAAGAAAAGCAAACGCACCTGTCGTGTACTGATCTACCCCAAAATACTAAGGAAGTTCTTCGCAAAAACTCCCCAGGTAGCCCCGCGCTCCTTCAACTACCCTTCGCCAAAACCCTGGCTCAGTCTAGGTACGTCACACTATGGCTTTTTAAGCCCTAAGGTACGTCTTCTGTCTCTAACCCTCCAAACTTTTTTCGCCCGAACTACGATTGGTCTGAATTTCCCTTGTGGAATACGTAGGCAGCCTCCCGGCCCGACCATAACAAAACCTTTTTCGAAAACCCCTTGGAATAGTGGTTGGACCAAATTGAGTTGCTTTTTACAGTTTTGACTCTTACTCAAACATGTCTCGCGATCCGTCTGAGTTCAGTCAAAGAGGGGCATCTGTAGACACCCCAATTTGGCCTAATGATTATTTCAAATCCCACCTTGGAACCATCCCAATGATGAAATGGATACAGTGATTGCTGATTGCTTCCTTAAGAACCTTAGGACTTTCGGTAAGAACTTTGAGCCACTTAGAGGACCCAATTCAAAGCCATACAGCCTTTCAGACATAAATACAGAAGCCTAGGAGAATCCATCTGTCGGCCGTGACATCGATCCCACGGCCCTAACATCATTTCCTCACCCGAGCAACCTGTTGCTAGCAAAATCTCCCTGAGAGATTAATCCCTTGGCCGCAAGATCTATCCTTCGGCCGAGACATCCATTCCTCGGCCGTGATATCCTTTACTCGGCCGCCAGATCGACCTTTTCCCAGACTCTGGAACGTGTTCTGTCAGACGTTTGATCCGATTACACTACCTCTCCGATGCGTTCGGGCTACGCTCAGGTATTACGATGTAGAGTTAGAGATGCATTGCAATTGCAATTGCAATTGCCATCTCGTAATTTGATTGGCCGAAGTGAGTCACCAATTGCTTATATAAAGGGCCTTTGGACTCCGAAAATAGACACACGAAATTAGACACACTCTCTTAAGCCTCGAAACTCTGCACAAATATTCCCTCAAACCCACTCTTCAAAAGTCCTAACCTCCCGAAGGCAGCCGTCAATCCGGCGATCAAACCCGAAGTTCAAACCCTAACCCTAGGGTTTCCAATCAATCAATCACGCCCAATCCAAAGCAATCAAGCAACTGAGGGATCAAGGTGGTGAGGCCCAACGACCTCTGGTTTGTTTTACTTATCGCATTTATAACTAACCGTAGCTTTCCGATCATCTGTTAATCGTATAATCTGGTGTGAGGAAGAACACCGACTGGGGCTTCGATCCCTCGGCCGGTACATTAAACCAGTGTGATTA
Source organism: Rhododendron griersonianum (assembly GCA_018127125.1). Lineage (NCBI taxonomy): Eukaryota > Viridiplantae > Streptophyta > Magnoliopsida > Ericales > Ericaceae > Rhododendron > Rhododendron griersonianum. The sequence continues at coordinate 33,232,720 of CM030789.1, forward strand.
CTCGGCCGTGACATCCATTCACCGGCCGAGTAATCGATTTCCTGGGACAGTTTGTTTGCTTTTATGCTTTCTGATGCATGCTTCATCTATCGCACTGGCTCACTTTGCTTACTGTTTAAAGGAATAAATAAACAGACTATGTGTTGGAATTAAACAAAGCATCTACACGTCTTATGTTGAATGATTATGGGCCAGTTTCACGACTGGGCAAAGAGGGGTGCCTAACACCTTCCCCTTATTGTACTTTTGGTTCCCGTATCCAGAATCTCTATCTATTTTCCCAGTTTTAATAAACTGGGTGGCGACTCTGTTTTGATGATAACCGCTATCATGTGGCGATGTTCCTAGCCATGGGAATGTCCATGATTTTGGTTTACGAAGCAAGCAACCAATCGAGCAAACAAACGTGATCAATCTGTATGGCGATGCCCCGTTTGGGAGGTGTCTACACCTTTGGTCCTTGTTATCGCTACCCTTGCGTCTGGACTGATTTTGGCCAGCATGTTATCGATACCTACCTCAATGTTATCGATAACATTGAGTCTTGACTGATCCCGACCTCGAGTTATCGATACCTCCTCCCTTTTGTCATCGATAACAATACTTAATTGCATTGCTTAATCAACTTTGGTGCTTGTTCCATTATTTTAAGTATTGGTTGCTCCTAATTCATTCTAAACACCTCTCGAGCAAATTATTAACTCAGTTACTTGCTTTAAACAAAACTGTTGGATATATTTTCATGAGTCTTAACTTTTGTTTGGACTTGATATTTACAAAAATACTTTATGATCTAAATTTGGTTCAAATGGTACGAATTTGATGGTTAAAGGATTTTGGGACTTCATGGACGCAACGCAAATACTTCAGGACTCATCGACGGGTGAGTGCCTGGCAGAGGACATCGGGGTCCTTTAATTGGCCCGGCAGGAGCTATATGCTCATATTTGATATCTCAGGACTTCCCTTTTGGGCAAGGTGCCTGGCAAAGGACATCGGGGTCCTTCAATTGGCCCGGTAGGAGTTACGGTTCTTGACACTTGTACGAAACACATTATAATACTTGGTGCTTTGAAGTGTTTTGTTGGATTTCACTGTTGTTTTTTTTTTTGAAAGCGGATTGTCGAAAGGAAAATCGTTATTATTGATCGTTCACTGAATTTTGTTGCCTTTGTCCATCTCGTGATCATCTCTACATTTCATATGCATATATTGTTAGATTAGAGCTTTCTACTGAGCTAGTGTAGCTCAGACCTTCCTTCATTTTCAGGTACTAACCCAGGGCATTAGCTGCATGTTTGGATTGCCTGGATGTGGTCGTTGTTTTGAAAGCTAACGTGGAGGAGTTATTAATCCATCTTTGTAATCAACTTTTGAGAGATGTATTCGTAACTTCATTTGTAAATCTTTTGGCTATGAAATGGTGTAATTTCTTAACTTTATCAATACTCTAGACTTTCGTTAATTTGGGCCATGGAGCCGAAGTTGTACTATTTTGGAAACTCTTGGTGGATAAAGTGGAATTGTGGAATGGGAATGTAAATTCTTTTTGGGGTATTCGGAATATTGTGAGGTTTCTATTTATGAATATCCTTTATAATTATGTTGAATATCGAGGGTGTGACAAGGCCCGTCGCCCCAAACGCCTTCACATGGTACGCATTCCCTTATTTCTCGTACTGAATCGTCTCTGTTGCATCACTTCATTTTCCTCTGGTGTTTGTTCTAATTACTTTGCCTCTTGCTTTCAGCAGCGGGAGCGGGATGCCAGTACCTTTGTGGCTTTCGTGCCAGAGGCGGCTGCTGTGGCAGAGGCAGCGGAGCAAGCAGCGGGCGGACAAGCGGAAGTGGATGCGAGCGCGAAAACGGAAGCGGATGTTTCGGACACTCAACCCAAACGCCGCCGCCTCGATAGTAAGCTTTGCTTGTTAGAATACCACCTCTGTTGTCTCCTTCCCTGATTTCTAACTTTTACTCTGTCAAAATTTCTTGAACAGCCGTGATAGAGTCCGATGATGAAGAGGACGAGAACATGGGGGCGGGCAGCGGCGGTGATGATGGTGACGACGATGATGACGAAGATCGCATCCCTCTCAGCGTCCACTTGGCGGCCCTACAAGCCCGGCCGACCATACCTACGGAAGGCCTCGCCGCGGAAGACATCGCCATAGTGGACATCTTTGACTCCCCAGAAGAGCAAAGGGAGGCGGAGGCGATCCAGCCCCGGGCGGAACCAATTCCCTTTCCTCGCCCGGAACCGGAGTCTTCCGCGGTAATTGGAGGTACGTTACCTGACGAGCCTTCCGTTGTTGACCTTGGAGGAGATCCCAACACGATCTCTTCCGAGTCATCTTCTTCTTCTGAGGACTCCGAAAATATCATAGTTTATTCTACTGATCGAGACCCCTCCTCATCTAATGCAGCGTCCTCTGAGATCCGCGAGCCTCCTCCGTCCGTGGACACCCGCGAATCCGTGAGCCAGGCCGATATTGCCGCATAGCCGATTAACGCGGCGACCGCGCAACTCTTGAGGGAGGAGGAGGAAGATAATGTCGAAGAGCTTCCTCGTGCTACCACGGGGGTTCCTGCTGCGGACCAACCTGGGGCAGGCTCAACCTCCACTCCTTCTGGGTCTCAACAACAATCTACCAGCGCCCGCATCCACTCCACCGAAAGCTTTCTGGGTCGGGTTGCTGGCGGCTTTCCAGGGATCTCCAATGCCTCCTTCTTGCAAGGCCCTGGGTCAGACGTGGGGCGGGACACGGCCGCGGATGCAACCAGTCCCCATTCTCCGGTGTGTTCCACCTCCCAAACCCACTCTCCTCGTCAGTCTTCGAGACGCGCGGCCACTCCACCCGCTGAGCCTACGGCTCTCCCTTCTGACCGACAGCTTGAGGTAAATGAAGAGTTTTGTGGGGGGGGGGTGTCCACCTCCATTACTGATTCAGATCTAAATTCTTTATTTAAGGATATGGCCTTCCTGCCAACTAACGATGTTTTGGGGAGACAGGGAAGCCAAGCCCTTGGAGACTTCGAGCTTGACTTGAACTTAGAGATGGGCGAGCAACAAAGAGAGGAGGTGGAGTCCAGGGAGCAGCAGCCTTCTCCTAGGCAAAGTCCCGTTGCAAATCTGGGGAAGGGCCCCATGGCTGCCGAGGCCGAGGTACCAATCCGCGTCAAATCTGGGGAAGGCCGAGGCTTACCACCCTCTGTTGAATGCCATAGCCCGGGTCCATTCAGAGACATTTGGCCCCTTCAATCCGCGGTCTGTCCGGCTTGGGGTGTTTTTCCTTAGCAGCCTCCATGAAGTGCTCACTCCTTGGGCTCAGCTACGCTTCGGCGACTTCACCCCCGAAACGGAAGCCGCTCTGCAGGAGATTGCACAGGACATGAACGTCTTGGGGTTTGACCTGGGCTGGCTGTGCGCGAGGAGTTCCGCGCTGAGGGCCGTGGGGGAAAGGGCAGCTCTGAGGCCCGAGATCCAGGGGTTGGCCGCCCAACTGGATTTCGCTCCGCAACATGTGGCTAACCTGGAGGCCAGGTTCGCCTAGGTGATGCAGCGTGATGCGGAGCTGGCTGCTGCGGCGCTGAACCTTGAGGATCCTGACCCAGAGGGGCTCGTCTTCGCGGATTGGCTGGCTTAGGGCCTCTACTCCTTCTTTTCTTTCTTTCTCTTTTTTTTTTTTTTGTAAAACACATGTACTATTTCCCCGTTCTCTTTTTGAATAAAACTGGCGTCATTAGAATAAAATTGTCGTTTGTATCAATGTTATTACTTGCGTGTTGATTTTTGCCCTTTTTAGTAATAATGTTACCACTTTCTGACCACGGACCATGTCTTGGCCATTTTTGGCTTGGCCTATTCCGCTGGTCTCCAGGCCACGGGCCACATTTTGACTTCTCTTGCCTTAGCATCATTTCTGCTTGAAAATCGTTGACTGGAACGCGCGGGTCATGTTCTGATCCCATGGGGCTTAACATTATCTCTATTTGATAACCACTTAAGCTTGAATTCGCGGGCCATGTTCTGGCCGTCTGAGGTTTAACATTATCTCTAGTTGATAACCGCCAAGCCTAGGACACGCGGGTCATGTTCTGACCCTTCGTGACTTAACATTATCTCTGTTTGATAACCGTTAAGTTTAGGATTTGCGGGCCATGTTCTGGCCATCTAAGTCTTAACATCATCTCTGGTTGATAACCGTTAAGCCTGGGACACGGGGGTCATGTTCTGACCTTTCGCGACTTAACATTATCTCTGTTTGATAACCATTAAGTTTGAATTCGCGGGCCATGTTCTGGCCGTCTGAGGCTTAACATTATCTCTAGTTGATAACTGCTAAGCCTGGGACACGCGGGTCATGTTCTGACCCTTCATGACTTAACATTATCTCTGTTTGATAACCGTTATGTTTAGGATTTGCGGGCCATGTTCTAGCCATCTGAGGCTTAACATCATCTCTGGTTGATAACCGTTAAGCTTGGGACACGCGGGTCATGTTCTGACCCTTCGTGACTTAACATTATCTCTGTTTGATAACCGTTAAGTTTAGGATTTGATAATCGTAAGGGGGGCGATGGTCCCGCGGAAATGTTCTCTCCGTGTGATCATACCCTTTTGTCGCCATGTAAAACGTTAAAGAAGAAGAGATAGAATAAAAGAAGGACAATTGTCAATGCTTCATTAAAAGATAATCAGCCTGGTGCCTCGCTCTTACACAAATTTCAACAAGGTCCACAAAATGACATTGCTCTTCATTAAGTTTTGAGACATCAAAAGAGAAAACAAAAAAGAACAAGGGAAATTTGTGAAGTAAAATAGAAAATCGGGAACTCCATTGCCTTCCTCACGGGTAGAACTTCTTGATATACTTGGAGTTTACTGCCCCTGTCTTGAAACCCTCTTCTACGTGGGCCAAGTGGTAGTACCCGCTTGCGGAGGCACTGATTACCTCGTATGGTCCTTCTCACCTGGGTGTGAATTTCAGAGTCTTCAAATCCCTCTTCACCGCCGTAGTGGCCTTCCAGACCAGATCCCCAACCTTGAATACCCTCAGAATTACGCCCTTGTTGTAGTAGCGCGCCACGGACTCTCAATACTTCTCATGAGCGAGGGCCGCTGCAACCCTTCTTTCTTCAAGGGCTTCCAGGTTTGCCCTTCTTCCTTCCGCGGAGTTTTCCATCGCGAGGATCATCCGCGCGGAAGGGACGCTCAACTCCGCGGGCAAAACCGTCTCCGCTCCATTTACCAGGCTGAAAGGGGCGGCGCGGGTAGATTTTCTCTTCGAAGTTCGATAAGCCCACAGGGCTATCGGTAGATGATCTGCCCAAGTACCCCCGCGTTCGTCCAGCAGCTTGCTTAGGATCCTTATCAGGGTTTTGTTCGTCGCATCTGCTTGCCCGTTTCCCTGCGGATAATTGGCACTGGAAGTACGATGACCAATAGAGTATTCATCAAGAAGGCTTCCCACGTGGTGATTGATGAACGGGGTCCCATTATCAGAGAGAATCGTCTAAGGTATGCCAAACCTGCAGATGATGTTTTCCTTAATGAATGCCGCCACCGCGTCTCCCGTGACCTTCTTCAGGGGAACAGCCTCAACCCACTTGGTGTAAACTTCTGCGGTTGCTAAGATCCATCTGTTCTTCCGTGACGTCGGCCTGATGGGCCCCACCAAATCCATGGCCCAGGTGTGAAAGGGGTACGGGGCGCAGATTGAATGCAATTCCACAGAAGGGGCGTGAACCAAGTTTCCAAACTTCTGGCAAGCTTGACACCTCTGGACATGCCGCCGGGAATCCTTTTCCATGGTAGGCCAGAAGTACCCTAGGTGAATCAACTGTTCGTACAGCTTTCTCCATCCTTGATGCTCAACTCCGTGGGTCTTTGTTAGAACCTCCTCTGCTTCCTTTATATCTATGCACCTCTTAGGCATCCAGTCAAGGGTCCTTCTGAACAGGAGCCCCTTCTCTAGGAAGAAGCGTCGCGCTCCGCGGACAACCCTCGCGGACTCGGTTCGTTCCACGAGCAGGGATCCTTCTCGCAAGTAATCAACGTAAGCCTGCCTCCAATCCGCTTCTTGGTCGCTGGTACTTGCCATCAGGCATTCTGGCTTGGCCGCGTACAAGGAGCACCAAGTGCAGTTTTTCGCGATTAGATCGGCGTCCCTTTTCATGCTGGGCCAATAGTAACCCTGCCTTTGAATCCTTCTGTACAGGGCTATCTCGTTGTCCGCACAATTGTTTTTGTAAATCCGGTCCAAGACTTCTTCCGCTTCCTTCGAATCGACGCATCGCGCGAGCCACCCCTGCGGGGCACGGTGATACAACTCTCCACGCAAGACTACGAAGCACGAGAGCTCCGCGGTGGGCAAGTGCCCTACGCCAGTGATTAACTGAATTTTGATGGATCTGCGCCAATCCTCCGTCGGCACTGAAAAATCTTCTACCGCGGATGGTTCAAACATCTTTACAATCTCTATGCATGCCCTTTTTTCCTCGAATTCTGTCTTTGCCCCCAGTGTTGCAAAGGCATCCGGGAAGCGATTTTCTGACCTGGGCTTGTGGATGATATTGATGCTTTTGAAAAATTTCATCAGCTTCTGGACCGTTGTTCGGTACGGTGCCAGGGTTGGTTCTTTCAATGCGTAAACTCCTTCTGTTTGTAGAATTACCAGTTTTGAGTCTCCCGCTGTCTTCAAGTGCTTGATCCCTCTTTCTTTTGCTGCCACTAGGCCCAAGATCAACGCCTCGTATTCCGCCTCGTTATTGGAACAGGGGAAACTTAGCTTGTAGGCCAAGTGGTATTTTCTCCCTCCTTCGTTCTGCAACACTATTCCCGCACCTCCTGATCCATTACCCGCGGCCCCATCGAAGCTGAGCGTCCAGTGCTGCTCATCGGTGCTAGCCATGAGAGCTTCGAAACTATCTCCGGGTAGACATTCTTCGAGCGGTTCGCACTATCGGCTTGGAAATTGGGCCAGAAGGTCCGCTAGGGCTTGACATTTAATTGCCTTCGGTGTTGAGCATGAAATCTCAAATTCTGCGAGTGCCAACACCCAGCGGGCGACCCAGCCTGTGAGTGCGGGTCGAGACAGAAGATACCTAATCGGGTCGCACTTAGTAATTATTTATAGAAAGTAATGCCGGAGCTTTTGTGCGGTGAAAACGAGGGCTAAACAATGCCGCTCTACGGCGGTGTACCTTTCTTCAGCTCCCTGAACTTTCCTGCTGATGTAGTAGACTGGGCGCTCTGTTCCATCTACCTCTTGCGCCAGCAGGGCCCCAATGGATCTCGGGGTAGAGGTCAAATAGAGAATCAATGGTTTTCCCGCGACTGGAGCCACCATTGTCTGGGGAGAGGTCAAAGCCGCCTTGATCCGCTGAAAAGCTTGTTGATGTTCTTGCTTCCATTCAAACTTCGCGTTTCCTTTTAATAGGTCCGCGAAAGGTGCCGCGATTTCCGCCATCGGGGGGATGAAGCGTCGTAGGTAAGATACCTTCCCCAAGAATCGCTTGAGCGTCTTCTGAGAGTGGGGTGGGGGCATTTCCGTGATGGACTTGATCTTGGCTCCGTCTGCGTCGATGCCGTGGCGATGTACAAGGAAACCCAAAAATTTGCCCGCGGTGACCCCGAACGCACACTTCAGGGGGTTCATCTTAAGGTTGAATTTCTTGCATCATGCAAAGACGGTGGCCAAATCCGCAAGATGGTCCTTTCGCTCCCTGGACTTTACCACCAGATCATCCACATAATCTTTTATGATCTTGTGCATCAGGTCGTGAAAGATTGTTGTCATAACCCGCTGGTATGTCGCTCCCGCATTCTTGAGCCCGAAAGGCATTACAATGTAGTAGAAATTTCCCAATGGTGTCCGGAAGGTCGTCTTCTTCGCGTCTCCCGGAGCCATCTTGATTTGGTTGTATTCGCTGAAGCCATCCATGAAAGAGAACATCTGGTGGCCCGAGGTGGCGTCCACCAATGTATCATTGTGTGGTAGCGGGAACTCATCCTTCGGACATGCTTTGTTGAGATCGCGGAAGTCAACGCAGACTCTGATTTGGCCATTCTTCTTCTTTACGGGGACAATGTTCGCTAGCCACTCAGGGTACTGGATTGGGCGGATAAATCCCTCTTTCCGTAGCTTTTTGACTTCTTATTTGATCTGCCCCTCCAAGTCGGGGTGATATTTCCGTTGGGCTTGCTTTGCAGGCTTGAAATTGGAAAAAATATCCAAGTGATGCGTTACCAGCTCCGGGTCTAAGTCGGGCATTTCCTCGTAGTGCCATGCGAATACATCTGAATTAGCACGTAATAGTGCTATTAGCTTCTTGCGGAATTCTCTGTCCAACTCTTTGCTTACAAACACTGGTTTCTTTGGACCGATTCCGTCATTTAAGTCAACTTCCTCTAGCGCTTCTTGTTGCGGCTTGGGCTGGTCCTACATGCACTCCGGAGCGGGCTCTGGTTTTTGTATCACTTCTTCCTCTATCACGGCACATGTTCCGCCGGGGCTAGCGGTTCCATGATCGGCCGCTGCCCCGGTGGACCGTCATAAGTAATACACCGTCTTGCCCCCTTCCTTCGTTTTGGTTATCTTCCTGGGGGCTGCGGCTTTTGCCGCGGATGGGTCTCTTTGTCGTGTTTCCGGCTTCTCATCCTTGATATCTTCCCATCTTGGGATCTTGATAGCGCGCGGCTTGGCAGTGATCGCTTGAGACACCTCGCCCAGCTCCGAGAAGTAAACCGCGTCCGAGAGGTGTGCTTCGTGAGTGTCGAACGGGTTTTCTGACCCGCGGATGGTGACTTTCTTCCCCGTCCAAATTCCTTTCAGGCATTGGTGATAGCTAGATGGCACGACTGCGTACTTGTGCATCCAACTCCTGCCGAGAATGATATGATAATTCGGGTCCGCGTTGATGAGGTGGAATTTGGTGGCTGAGCGGATTGCCCCCACTTCTAGGTCTACCACAACATACCCCAAAGATTGCTTCCTGTCTCCTCCGAACCCTGTGATAGTAATTGGGGATTCCACTATCCGGTTGTCCTGTATTCCCAGCTTTTGGAATGTTGACATGGGCATGAGGTTTATGGAGGCCCCACCGTCTAGAAAGGTCCTCTTCAGCTCTGTTCCGTTGACGCGGGATGTAACATACAGCGGGCAATTATGGGGGTACGGCACCCTTCGGTCCGCATCTGAGAAAGTGACAGAGTTAGATTCATCGCGAATCGTCCGCGGGACAGACCCCTTCGCGGACATGCAAGATTCCAGGTGGACTTCCGCAATGTTGACGATTGCCTTAGTGATTTCCAACCTGGCTGCCGATGTAAAGCCAAAACCATCAAAAAACGCGCAGAACTTTGCACTATTCTGCAACGTCTTGACCGAAGCGTTGGGATCGGGTGTAACCGCAGGGGTTATACCGTCTCCAAATTCCTCCGTGATTTCGTAGCAAGAGACCATGTAGGCCCACGCTTCCTCATCTTCTCATTCCATGTAGTAATTGTTGTCGGCTTCTTCTTCATCGTCATACATGAACGGGTAACATTCCGCCATGTTTACTTCTCCATTGTTATTCCCGTGAGCCGAATAAGGTTCGATGCGGATGTCACGCCGTCCTATCCTCAGCTCGTTTGCATTCTGCTTTCTCTTGAACAATCTCTTTAGTGACCAACAATCACTTGTTGGGTGCTTGGTATGTCTGTGGTACATGCAGTTTCGCGGATGCTCGCGGTCTTCCCGCGTTGGTTCGTACTCCACTGGGGAAAGTTCCAGTTCTCCATCTTGCACCCACGCATTCACTAAGGCTCGCACTTCATCCATGGTGCAGGGGAAATCCGGTGTTGGCCCCATTTCGCGTTCTCTCCGTTTTCTTCCTCCAGGGGCCTGCTGGGTCCGCGGCGCCTCCGCGACAGCTACGGTGGCACCCGTGGCTTTGCCCTTCCAACTATCTTTCCTGGCCGGTTTGACCACGTGGCGGATATTGTACGCAGATTCCAATAGGGCGGAAAATGTTCCCAGCTTTAGGTTGATGAGCAACATCTTGAACTCATCCATCATTCCGCCAATGCAGATTTCAACAAGTTGAACTTCCTTCACCGACTCAGTGCAGTCAACTGCGCGATCCTGGAATCGCCTGATGTAATCCACCACATCCTCTCCTCTTGTTTGTGTTTCCTTCGTCAAACTAATTACCGTTACCTTCTCGCGGACTTGGAAGAACTTAGCATATAAGCTATTCACCACCTCTTCCCAAGTGGCAATCGAGTATGGTTCCAAGTTGACATACCACGTGTATGCGCGGGAAGTGAGAGACTTTGAAAATTCGCGAAGACGCAAGTTAGAGTCAGACGCGTGGGCCCCAAGGGATTCTATGAAACGGACCACGTGCTCCTGAGCGCTGCCCTCTTTCCCGTCAAATTTGATGAATTTTGGTGGGGTGTACCCTTCCGGGTAGGGTAGTGATAAGATCGTTATGGGGTAGGGAGGGCGGATATCCGGGCTAGGAAGGGAGGGTAAAACTGTCTTTGCCTTTTCTTTAGTTAGGAGGGCCTGTACGTCTGCCAAAGTGATGAACTGCCCCGCGGACGGGGTTCCGGCTTCAGCAGTGGCTGGCTCCTTTCTGCTTGCCTCACTTGCTTTCTGCTGCGCCAGTAGGGCCTGGACTTCCGCCATGGTGATATAAGGTCCCGTGGATGGCGTGCTGGTACCATCGTCGGCAACCTCTTTTTGGCAGTCTCCAACGGGGTTGCTGACAATGCCTCCTACAAGCGCAGGGCGCAAATGGTGAGGCCCCGTCAAGGGGACTTTAGGCTGCACTGTTTGGCTAGTGCTGCCCCCGGCATGGTTTTGCTGTGGTTCATCGCTCTGGCCGACCGCGGCCTTTGGGAGCGCCGCTGAGATGAGCTCAGTGAGACCAGTAAAGGCCGCGAGCAACTGTCTCTACGTCTCGAGGAACTGTCGCTGGCCATCCTGGAGGGCCCGCAGTGTCTGTGCGGCCGCGCCTGCACTGTTGGTTTCTTCAACTTCCTCAATAACTGGCGCGCCGTTGTCTGGCGCTATCATTGCTCTCCGGCGTGGTGGTGGCTGTTCGATGTATTCTCTAGAACAGGTACTAACCATAAACCAAAAGACACCTCCCCAGCAGAGTCGCCTAAATGTGGGTGATTTGGGTTCCGCTGGACGTGCTTACGTGTACAAATGTGAGATGGAGAGGTGCGATTGGCTGATGATTAGTGAAAAGGGAAGTATATGAGAGATCTTATGGGGTGAGGGAAGGAGCGAGAGGTACGAGAGAGACAAAGGCAGCGTGTCCCTTACGTTCTCCGCGGGGGTGATATCTGACCTTTTTTGGACTTGAACAGGTGAGGTCACCTTCTCTCCGGGGAAGAATGTTCTCCTTCCTCAGAATCAGTGCTCACACCATTTCTTTCCGGGAAAGTCAGCTATTGCAATCATTAGGAATGTCAGGGGTATTTATAGGGCACCTAGGCCAGGTCAGGCCCAGAACGGCGCTCCTATAAGACCCCAACACACGTCCCTTCCGTACCTCCAGGTATTGGATAAACTCGCCCTCCCGCGGAGGTCTTTTTCGCGGGAGGACTCGAATTTCTGCGACGCTACCTCCATCCCAATCCACAAGAAATTCCCCCATTTCCCGATAGAGCGCGACCCGCGGCGATCACATGCTTCCCGCGGGGGTTCCTTCCGGACATAGGACCCCGGGGTCTTCCTGTGATTCTTTGCCGTCGTACCCATTTCGGTGCATCTTTGGTTCTTCCGCGGAGTCGGCGGGGTCCCGCGGCAGCTTCCCTTCCGCGGACCGTTTCCGCGAGCGTCACTTTTTCATACTCCACACGTGTCCTTCTCTTATTGGGTGGTCAACCATCTCCCTTAGAACGGAACCTTGACCAAGGTAAACTTTCCACGTGGGCCCTGCCGCCACGTGTCCGCTGCCAATTGGAGGGTCAAAAAGTCTCTCCTGCTGATGTGTCAATAATTTTGACCGCACCTACACCTCATTTACACAAAATAGGCCAAATTGAAATTTAGGAGCCACAAAATATGTCCAAATGATGGAATTACTCATTAGTAACACTAAGGCGTTAAAAAAGAAAAGAAAAGAAACGGCTGGAGCCTGGAAGATATTTTCAGTTCGGTGATTGCAAAGTACTCAATCAGGCCCTATCTCCTACGCTACCATCTATGTTGGATTATCAAATTTTTTATAGTTATGAGGGAATTAGAGAGAAAAAGAACTCCTAAAAGAAAAGCCGCGCAGCCGATCAAAAAAAGAGAGAAAGAAACGCAGACGCTTGAGGAGTCGAATGGGAGGGAAGATATAGGGAGGCCTCATTCAAGAAGTTCACTCCGGCCTCTAAAACTTATGAGCCGGCCCTGTATATACACGAATCTTCACATAAGGGCGCCCTTAACTTATTAAGTTAAGGACGTCCCTTTCCCAACCAATTTGCGATGATCCGAGCCGCTCAATATGTTCAGAACGTGATTTTAAGGATACCCGCGAGAAATCAGCAAAACAAAAGACCGGAAAAGGCTTGACCCGAGCAGTTTTTGTTTGTATTTTATCGAACGGTTCAAATAAAAATTGCTCAAATCAAGCCCTTCCCGGTTTTATTTTTTGCTGATTTTTCCGGAGTACCCTTAAAATTACGTTCTGAACACATTGAGCGGCTCGGATCATCAAAATTTGATTGGGAAAGAGAAGAAAATGGGACGACCGCATTTTTTTAAAATAAGGACGCCCTCATAGGGAGGGGACTCATATATATATGGCCAGGCTATGGTCCGGGCAATTCTTATTTCACCTTTCTTCAGAACCCACTCAAACCATGGCTGAACTGATGCTCTGAGAACAGAAGTATACATGAATACTAAGGAAGCCCTAAATGCCCAGCACAACCTGGATGACCAGGTGACTGGTCAGGTGGGCACAAGCCAGGCTGTGAATCAGACTGAGAAGAGAAGAATGGATCAGCCACGCCGAGGTAGTGGTTATCCCAAGATTAAGAAGGTGCACTGAAGGGACTCTCTTGAGAAAAAGTCCGTACACTGAATAAGTTCGAGCAACAATACAACCATTTCCACCAGATGGCCTTGGAAAACGATGCGCTGAACCCTTTTGTTGTCTCATTCAAGAGGAAGCAGCATCTGAATTTGGAACCAACCCACGCATTTCTAGAAAATCATGCTTCTAGTTGGAAGTGAGTTACAAAATGACTCATCGCCGAGTTGTCACGAGAAAGTTATGAACAAGGTTTTTGTATAGCTATGCTCATAGCTAATGGTAGTTTGAATTGATTTTGCACCTGCCGTATACTCACTGATATACCACTTTGAATGACTTTAGTGACTACCCAGCCGGTCTACGATCCAATGGTTACAAGATCCAAAAAAAAAAAACTCGTGTGACACCTGAAAAGATACAAGGACAAATGCAAACAATCCTCGCAGACTCTTTGACTAATATGGAAGTGAACTCACTCCACCTTAAATTTATTGCGTTAAACATTGTAGTTTTTCCTTCTTTTTTGTTGATAAGTGCGTGAAACTTTTAACCCATCTCAATACTACAAAGGTTAATATCACAAATTAATAGAATTGACATCAGCATATTACATTGTATCTGGATTGCAATTGGTTAAGTGGGGCCTATTCGGCTTGTGTGATGGAGTTGAAATTTGTTCTTATTTAGCTACGCTCATGAATGCCCTGAAATGTACTTTCCAGAGAGGATTAAACTCACGGAAGTGACCTAATTAGGGCACCAAGACATCTACGAAGCCTAGACAACACCGGCTTTATTTTTGGTTTCACAAGCAGCTTTTCACTAACTCATGGGAAAGATAACATAAGCTCTCCTAACGTTCACTAACGGTTCTCTTCTCTCAGAGCATTTGCTCTATGATTAGGGTCTCCAGGAGTTAAAAGAACACGCGGAAATGTTGAAGATGAGGCATTTCCCAGGAACAGTCTCCCGCAACACTTGTCACACATATTTCTGTCAACATCATTTCTCTTCTCGTCATTTTAAGTATTTGAAGAACAGAAAGTTCTGTAACTTCATATCACGAAGGCCCTCGTCCTCGCCAGTTTTTCCAAATACTAACAGGCCCTGCTGAACGGATTGTACAATTGGTACCGTTGAGAATTTATGGTATGACGTAGTTACCTGCTTAACCATTTACACGAAATTAGTGAGTTTATGTTCACTTTTTCCAAACAACGCCATAATGACATGACCCATACATGAGGAATAAACAGGCCATGTTTGCCTTAGATTTACATCACCCAAGTGAGTAAACCCAACCTGTTTTAATTATTGTGTCAATCCATTCAAACGAATCCTCGTATTCATTTTGTATGAGATAAAACTGTTTCATCACTACTGTGTCAACCATTTCGTACTTGGATTGACACGGTCATTGACCGCGATATTCGTATCAAATTGTTGAGTAAACATGTCATGTTCTCTGTCTCTCTTAACCTGTGAAGACAAAAGCAAAAGTAGATGAACCTAAGAAAAAGACTCCCTCAAGGAATATGGGAAAGCTACATGCATGGTTATGTTCTTTATCAACCAATGAAAGTACTGAGATTAACCCCCAACATCATTTCAACACAACATTCACTAATAACATTAAATGTAAAAGTCTAAAAACCAAAACTACTAACTAAAAACACTACCCTCCGGTACCTTCAAATCTGTTCCTATTGCAAACGCCAACACGTGCCAACACGTTTCAACGATAATCTTTCAGAGGATCAGCGGCTTTTCCAGATCGAGCATCAGTCCATGCTTTTGCTATTGTCTTCTTCATTTCATCATCCCCTTCCTCGTACATATTCTACAAGTCACACATGCATTAACATCAAAAAAAGACTGAAAAAACAGGAAAAAGCAAAGAAGAAAACTTATGAAGAGAAACCACAATAAAGCAAATTTTACCTTCATCAAATCCATAATCCCAGCCATAGGGTCCCCGCCCTTGTCCACCTTCGGCTTCAGCTACAAAAGGTTAACAAAATGAAATTTTGAAGTGCATAACCTTAATGTGCGCAAAACAGAAATTTGTCCAGATTTGGCAACATCGATAAAAAAACAAATAATCTACATTAGACCACAATTATAACTTCTTGAAGAAAAAAGACATTGTTCAAAAAGATGCCAGCTGAAATTATATTTTCAAGATATTATCTATTGTTAGTGCTGTCGTTCTTGATAGGCAATAATTACCTTGTCCTCTTTGAAGTGCAAATCCAACCAGTTGCCCTTTGAAGCTTTAGGTAATGTGATGATAACCCTTGTAGGCTTAACTACCACCTTACATTTCTCAGGAACAATTTCCTTGTTCAATTTTGGTATGGCACAGCGATAATTCTTTCCTTGGACATCATGGAATTTGACATCGACAGACATGGGCTTGAAAACGATCTCCATTTTTTCTTGGTCAACTCCTTCCAGGGAAACATAAATCTAACGGAAAGAAAATAAGGTATTCCAATGTAAGAACTCTAAAGAGAAATTCACGCAAATATGACTAGGGAAATCCACTCCTTACCTGAAAGAACAACAATTTTACATATTCAACCATAAGACAAGCTGACAAACGCCCTTTCCATCGATATACTTGTGTGTGTACTTATAAGGATGTCCGAATTTCCCAATGTGCATGGACCGGACTGTGGGTATTGGGTGAGGGTGTGTCCAGATATCCGATCTCCCAACAGATACTTGCGCTTAGAATAGGTAAAATCCATCCAAACCCAACAAATTTCTAAGCTTAGAATAGGAAAACATGTATCCAAAAGTTGGATGCGGATACGTGGATACATCTTGAACTTTAGTATTATATGTTTCGTATTAACATTTTGACACGCATTTATCATAAAGAAATACTTGAAATTAGACAAATCTTGGCATAAAAGAGAATTTATCTCCCATCCATGTTAGATGTCACAGATTTTTCTTCCTTACCCAGGTAAACATATTTCTCCTCGAACATCATCAACGGATCCGAGCTTCCAATTAGGGTACAAGTGTCAGACACACCCCTATCCCATGGACACGGTAACACTAGTGTCCATGCACCATAAAATTCAAGTATCTGTTGCCACACACACAGGCTGTTTGGGCAGTTCAGCTACTACATCCCAATGTTTAGGTAACTTGGACCCACATTTGATATGTAATCTTTGTAATCGCAATATGGCTGAACCTTAAATTATGCAAGGCTGAATACCAAAGGACAAGATCACTGCAAGTAGGTAAAAGCTTACCTTCACTTTGTCGTTATCTTGCTCCCAGCTGAAAGATCCAAGCGTCAAATAGTTCACTGCCGGATTAGAAACCATTTTTGTAGTAGGAATTGGAGTTGGAGTTGGAGTTGGTGTTAGGGTTGGGGTTGGGGTTGGGGTTGGGGTTGGGGTTGGGGTTTGTGTTTGTGAGGTCACTGTTGAACCAGCCTCTTCCGCCAGCTGTACAAGGAAGATCAATAACACACTAGATGGTAAAAAAAAAAGGTAATACTCCTAAGAAACTAAAGCACTCATCAGCCTTAATTGAAGCAGTACAAACTTATTACTCAAATACTATTTACGAATGGCAGATCGAATACTCAATAATTTGATAAGAGTCAAAGACTGGATAAAATTTCCATAACACTTGAAGAAAGTTACCCAAATAATGGCATCACTCATTACAGAAATTTGGAAAAAAATAAAACTCCAACAAAGAAGCCATGACCTTTCAGCTGAAAACCATGCTCTCCTTTTAACTTAGGAAACCAAGAGTAAGTAAGTATGCAACAGAACTAACATTGAAGAGAAGAAATGAACTAGTTCTCTTCCATACCCTCAAAATAGCTTACTTAGAGGAAAATAAAAAATAAAAAATCACAATTTTTTTTTGTCTTGTCTTGTCTTGTATTTGGTATAACAGAAAACCAACGACAACTGGTTTCCTGCCTTTCAACAAAATATTTTCCATAGTCAACAACAATCACCTGAAAAGGCCAGAAAATGATTTCCAAATTTGAAAGGCAGGAACAAGAAACCATTTCCGTGGAGTATAGGTGATGTCTCAAGCATAGTGCGATTTTTTGCATGATCGTAAGAAGTTTTCAGTTATTTGCTCGTTACAGCTTTGCAAATCAAAACCACAAACCTTAACTAACAGATTCTACATAAAAAAACAACCGCAAGTCTGCAACTGGAATCCTAAAACATGAATAGAACTCGTATGCCCCGACCAAGAATTCCTCTTCCTAAAACCACTCCGTGAAATCCTCACAAGTCACAGGTCCTCCAACCAAAGCACTAAACACAACTCTTCATTCTTCTCATGTTACTTGAAAAAACGTATAACCCTTTAATCAAAGTTTAGCCAAGAAAACGTAAACTAATCAAAATGAAACCACAACACAAGATCTTCTCATATCAGAATTCAAAACAAAACCACTAGAAGAAATGGAGTAGACAATGGGTGTAAATAACCCTTCAAATAAAAATAACTGTCCAATCCAGTAAACGAAAGCCGATCAAATTAGATCCCGAAGTTGAAAATTCATTGATAACAAACTCATCCCACAGAACTCGCAATAAAGCACTGCAAAGAATCTACTAAAATGGGTATAATCCTTCAAAAACAAATAAGGGTGTATAGTCAAGTAAACAAAATTGAATGGAAGTGGAAACACCTTGACAAGATTTTCAGCACCAAGCCACCAACCAAGGATAACCACCCACTCCCACAATGAAGCAGAACGCAGAACCAAAAACACTACAAGCAAGGGCGAAATAATGGCATGTGCCACCCCTGGGTCCAAAAAAATGTTTTTGTACTTGGAAAATATAGTTTTATTCTTCAACAACATGTATATGTTTTATGGGTATCAAGCATCAATAAGTG
The DNA here is from genome assembly GCA_018127125.1 of Rhododendron griersonianum. Lineage (NCBI taxonomy): Eukaryota > Viridiplantae > Streptophyta > Magnoliopsida > Ericales > Ericaceae > Rhododendron > Rhododendron griersonianum. The sequence continues at coordinate 33,250,651 of CM030789.1, forward strand.
ATTAATCAAGAAAAATGTGTAATTTTTTGGTATTAAGTATGTTGATGGATGATGAACATATGAAAATAGTTAATCTTAGAACATGTAGCAACTCGTTTTGTAATAAACCATCTTTGTGGTTTGTGGAACGGAGGGGAAGAACATTGATTTTGGGTGCCATCTCTGAATTGGAATTGATATCCCGGTTCCGCCACTACTACAAAGAAAGGGAAAAAAAATATCACCACAAAGAATAAGCAAACCAAACCGGGCCTTGTGTCCCAATCACCACAAAGAATAGACTTGCAAATAGGTAAAGCCCTTTAAAATAAAACATGGGCTCAGTCAAACAAAGAAAAATTGATCGAAATGCAAACACCCCACTTGATTTTCAGGAGTAAGCAGACAATAACCACACATCACAGTATCAATCCATCGATAACAACACAAACCCTTTAAAATTTCAGGTTAAATGAATTCATATCGAACAAATAAACTGCAAAGAACGTAACGAACGACGGTATGTATACAGTGAGAAATATAACCTTCTCCAGTTTGCGAATTTCAGAGGAAATGAGAGAGACAACACGGGGCCTTTTTGCAATGTTTCGGATGTTACGGAGTTCCGCCAAATCTAGCATAAAGTCATCCGCCATTTCTTCTCAAGTTTTTCCGAGGATTACTGCAATGGGTTTTGCATACGAGAAAAGGAGAATCTGCTAGAACCTTTCAGTGCTTGGCAAAGTTGGAGAGGCTGAAAATAACGCAACCATAGAACGTAGGGTGCTTTTGTCAGAGGAAAAGGAGAAGGTTCTAGACTAATCAAGACGGTGATGGGTTTGCTAAAGACAATTGGGTGCCTGGGCTTCTAGTTGGGCTTCAAATCTGGGCTTTTCTCAATCCGAATATAATAAGTCTCCTTGGCTCAGTGGTAGATGAGTGGCAATCCATACGGTGGGACTGGGTTTGATTCCTGCCCCCAACTCTTATTTTTAAGTTTTTATTACAGTATTTTTGTTAAAAAAAAATAGCCTTTTGGGAAATCTACTGCTAGTAGATTTCAAACTTGTGTCAAAGAGAACACAAGAAAACACCCAAACTACTGAACCAAAGTATGTTCTACGTAAAATTTGGTCTAAATTTTTTACATATAGAAATTATCTCTTATCATTTTTTGTATTATTCTAAAAAAATTTAAGGCCCCACTTGATGATTTGGCCTAGGAGCTCTAAATACTTTGGGCCGGCCCTGTATACATACATAAACATGAGAGTATATGTGAGTTGTTTATGCCTCGTTGAATATATATATATGGGCCGGTTCCCCTCACACATAATTTAACACAAGTTTTGACACAAGATCTCAGTTGTAAGGAGGTATTCCCGAACAAGCGTAATTAGTAGACGAACACATGACAACACGCTATGAATAAAACGGGACACACCGCCGAGAAGCATGGTGGTCGGCAGAAGAGTTAGACGGCACGAGAGGCCAGAAGCGAGCACGATCTATTCAACAACAAGATGGCCGAACAACTGGAGAATCCTGTCTTACGTTGCTTTAAGTGATAAGGCGAGGAGAACATTCCAAAAGATTCTAGTGCAGCTGTAGGGAGGTATTCCTAGACAGGCACATCTAGTAGCCGAACACGTGATATACAGGGTCCATGTAATTAATAAAGTAAAGTAAGACGCCGTGAAATACGGTGCATGGTGATTAGGTCCAATGATATGAGGAGTCATTGGGTCATGTGGTCTGTTCGGCAGAGAGGGACCAAGGACATGAGAAGTCATTGGTTCACGCAGTCTGTTCGGCAATAAGAGGGCCGAACAGAGAGAGATCTCTGAAGAAGATAGTCTTAAGTGATAAGGCAGTAAGAATGTTCTAGAGTGAAGCTCCATAGGCCGAGCTCCCTTTTGGTTAGCACGTTCATGACCAAATAACACCTTTCCATGTATCCCCATTTTATCGAGTTGTAATTTTTTTTCTTTTGATTAGAAGCGTCTGTTTAGGATGTGGAAAGGAATCATTATATTGTATTATTTTTTAGTGCGATAGATGTTAGTCGAATTTTCATTGGGCCGATTTATGATAGAGTTGGAAAAACAAGGTAAATATTTGTGCTCGTTTGGGGCTTTTAAAAAACAAAGGCCCATTAGGTCAAAAGAGCACCGAGCACCCTAATTTATTTAGTGCTCTTAGTTTTCTTCGGGTGACACATGCCGGTCGAGCACAGCAGAGAGATTTTCGGAGAATATGGTGCTAATGTTCCACAGGAGCTCTATTATAATCCACTGGTGCTGATTTTCGGAGAATCTGGTGAGTCATTTTATTATATTGGAATACCATTGAGGCAAGGGTTTATTGAATCTTGAGGATTCATGAATATTGGGTGCTACTGAACGTTAATCTTCGAGAGGCTCTGTTCTTGTTCTTACTTCAACATCTGTACGACATTCTTTCGTGGAGTTCGAAAGGATTTTTGGAAGGCCTGAGGATTCAGGATTCGGTGATCATGCAAGGGTACGATGAACGTGGATTCGACAAATAGTTCTTGGGACTTGTGGAGAGGATACACAGTCAATTAGTAAGAATATTTGTAATCGTACATTTGTTTTAGTGCATGATTCCTTCCCGTGGTTTTTTACCCGATTTTGGGGTTTTTCCACGTAACTTTGGTGTCTCGTTCTTTGGTTGATTTTTGCTGTGGGATTGAAGTCATCTAGTAAGGCGAAGTTAATACTCCTAGCATCACTTTAGAGATTTCATTTGGTATCAGGTCACTATAAATTAGAATTTTTTTTCGAATTCTTAGTGGATCCTTAGGTTGCAATGGAGTTGAATACAAATCGGCCCCCTGTTCTGGATCGTATTAATTTTGATCATTGGAAGGCAAAGATGGAGGCCTGTTTAAAGGCCATTGACGAAGATGTTTGGAATGCATGTGAAGTGAGGTATACGCCACCAACTATAACTGTTGACGGAATTTTGGCACCTAAGGCTAGTGCGAAGTTTACAGCGGAGGAGAAGGCACTACGTGCAGCAAATAGCAGGGGCACTGAATGTACTGTTTACTCATGTCGATACAAAGGAGTTCCACCGTATATCTACATGCAAAACAGCAAAGGATGCGTGGGATATTCTTGTCATTACCCATGAAGGAACTGATACAGTAAAGCAAGGGAAGTTACAACGGGTCACTACCAAGTTTGAAATGCTGCGTATGAAGGAAGATGAGACATTTGACGAGTTCTATGCCAAACTCAACCACATAGTCAACACCAGCTATACCTTGGGTGAGCCTATTACTCCCTTTCGTGTTGTCAAGAAAATTTTGCGATCTCTTCCTGAACGATTTAAAAAGAAAGTTGATATTTTGGAAAGTAAGAGAAAATTACCTGAAATATCTGTGGAAGAAATAGTAGGGCAATTTCAAAATTATGAGCTTACACATTTTGATCAAGACTTATTTCCTACTAAAAGTACTAATAAAGGATCGGAAAAACAAATTGCTTTTTCTAGTAAGAATACTACTAGAGGTTTGGAAAGACAAACAATTTTTTCTAGTAAAAATAATGAATCGAATGAGTCGGACAACGATGACAATTATGATACGGAGGCCATGGCATTATTTACCAAGAACTTCAAACGATTTTTTAAGAAAAAGAATAATGATAGTGACAACAATGGTAAGAAAGGTAAAGGAAAATTTGAGTCCTCTAGTAACAAAGATCGGAAAGGAGTAAAGGGACCACCCTCGGGGCCGAAGTGCTATGAGTGCCATGGTTATGGACATCTTGCTCAGGATTGTGCAAATAAAAAGGCTAAGCAGAAAATACTCAGTGTGATGACTTGGGATGATGACACTGATAGTGAGAAGTCGAATAGTGATAGAGATGAGGAAAACAATGAAAAAACTTTTTGGCCTTCGCAGCAAATCATCACGAAAGTGATATGACCCAACAAAAGTTGGGGAATGGAGGAACCCATGATAGTGAAAATGAAGAGGAGGAAGTGAAGTTTGATGAGTTGCAGGAGGCTTATAACAATTTATATGAAGAAAGCTGGAAACTCACCAAACAGAATGATAAGCTAGCCAGTAAGAGTGAGGCAGCTGTGGCTGATCTGTCAAAAGCACTATCGTTAGCAAGGGAGTTGTCAGAAAATCTAGAAAGTGTTATTCAGGAGAGAAATCAACTAAAATTGGAAGTGATGCAACTTCGAGTGAAAGTTAAAGAGTTTGAAGAGTTGAATGTGCTGAATGAAGGTAAAATAAATAAATTGACTACTGATCTGACTAACGCTAATGCTATTTTTGAGCGCATGAATGCAGGTTCTAAGCAGTTAGACGATATTCTTGATGCACAAAGATCAGTCAATGACCGATCTGGACTTGGGTTCAATGCCGCACGTTCAAATCAAGAAAATGTCAGTAAGATATCTGAAGAAAAGCATAAGGAGACAACTCTAAAAAGCCCTGTAAGTTTTTCAGTATTCGAAAATCGACACAAAGAGGTAAAATCAAAAGCTAGTTATAATACTGTTAAGCCTCAAGTTATTATTAAGATGCCTGCTCCTATTCAAAGAACTATTGTTGGAAGATTCATCCCTGTGTGCCATTATTGCAGTGTTAAAGGACATATTCGCCCTCATTGTTTTCAATTGTATGGCTATCCTACACGTCATTATGTGAGTAGTAGCAAGAAAAGTATGCATCAGAATGGTGGTAATTATAAGGGACAAACTTATAATTTTGTTAAACAGAATAAACCCAATAAGAAAGATCATGTTAAAACTTACCATTCTAAGACTAAGCATGTATGGGTTAGGAGTGTTGATTTGCATTGCATGGTAGTTCACACTGCACTAAAAACACAGAACACTGATGTGTGGTATCTTGATAGTGGATGCTCTCGTCACATGTCAGGAGACAAATCTCTTTTTACAAAGTTTGAAAATTACAATGGAGGTTCTGTTACATTTGGTGATGGCAGTAAGTCCAAAGTTGTCGGAAAAGGGATCATTCAGGTCCCTGGAGTTGGTACTCTGGAAAATGTTCTTTTTGTAGAAGGACTCAAAGCTAACTTGATTAGTATAAGTCAAATGTGTGATTCCCTTCATGAAGTTAGATTCTCGAAGAATGATTGTTATATCTTAGATGTGAATGGGGCTAATGTAATGCATGGTACTAGAACTTTTGACAATTGCTATGGTATTATACCCTCAGATAATGTGACTTGTCACTCCACTAAATTAGATGAGATAGATCTTTGGCATCAACGGTTAGGCCATACCAATTACAAGGACCTATCTATATTAACTAAAAAGGAGTTAATTCGCGGAGTACCTAGACTGAGTCGTCCGTCTCATCATATTTGTGGTCCATGTCAGATTGGAAAGCAAACTAGAGCTGTTCATAAAAAGACTAACACGTTGGCCACCACTAGACCTCTAGAATTGCTTCATATGGACTTAATGGGTCCCTTAAGGGTAGCTAGTATTGCTGGAAAGAAATACATTTTCGTTATAGAGGGATGATTTCACACGGTTTACATGGGTTAATTTTTTACGTGAAAAATCTGAAACCATTACATTCTTTAAGTCATTTGTCAAAAGTGTACAAAATGAAAAGAGCATGAAAATTGGTATGATAGTTCGCATTCGCTCAGATCATGGCAAAGAATTTGAAAACAGTGAATATGCAAAGTTCTGTGAGGATCTAGGGATTAGTCATGAGTTTTCTGCCCCTAAGACCCCTCAACAAAATGGGGTGGTTGAACGTAAGAATAGAGTGATTCAGGAGATGGCACGAGTCATGCTTCATTCTCGTAAGATTGCACTCAGGTTTTGGGCTGAGGCTGTGAACACTGCGTGTTATATTATCAATAGGGTATATCTTCGTCTAGGAACCAAGTTAAACAGTTTGATACCGGCATGTTTATATCTCAGTATAAGTATGCAAAAGGGCTTGTTAGCAAGTTTGGTCTTGAATCTGCTAAGCATGCTCGTACTCCTATGAGCACTACTGTGAAGCTTGCACGAGATAGTGAGGGCATAGATGTTGATCAGACCACTTATCGTAGTATGATAGGTAGCTTACTATACCTTACTGCTAGTCGTCCAGATATTGCATTTAGTGTTGGGGTTTGTGCCCGGTATCAGGCGTCTCCTAAAGAGTCTCATCTCTCAGTCGTTAAACGAATCATAAAATATGTGAGTGGAAATCTTAACTATGGAATATGGTTTACCCATGACACTACTGCTAACTTGGCCGGTTACACTGATGCCGATTGGGCGGGTTGTGCAGATGATAGGAAGAGTACTTCTGGTGGATGTTTCTACATAGGAAACAATCTAGTTTCTTGGCTTAGTAAAAAACAGAATTCAATTTCCCTATCTACAGCCGAGGCTGAATATATCGCAGCGGGTAGTGGATGTACTCAATTGTTGTGGATGAAACAGATGCTTGCTGATTATGGTATTACCCAAGGTATTATCACTCTTTTCTGCGACAATACTAGCGCTATAAATATCTCTAAAAATCCTGTTCAGCACTCTCGTACTAAACATATAGACATTCATCACCATTTCATTCGAGATCTTGTCGAGGATAGGGTAATTCTCTTAGAATATCTGGATACTGAACATCAGAAGGCCGACATCTTTACTAAACCTCTTGATCACATTCGTTTCAATTATCTTCGTAAATCTGTGGGGGTATGCTCTATCGATTGAGTTGTGTTTTATCTTTTTCATTAATTCTTTTCTCTTCTCTTTTTTCCTTGTTCGTTTCCTACTGTTAGTTTATCTTTGTTTATGTTTTTAAGTTTGCTACATATTGTAAGGACCCGTATTTTTCGAAAATTATTTAAAGGTCTATTAATATTAGAAAGTGAGGAAAATGTAAAATTCGTGGAGTTATTTGATTTGGGGTTTGAGCGATAGTATTGCAATTAGAAGGGTGTAGAGTGTAATTAGTAGATATTTGGGTATATATAGGAGGGTGAGAGAGTAGAGAATTATTTTTTCTCCTCCCTCTCTCACCGGCGTCTCTCTCCCTCTCGGCTCCACTCTCTCTCCCTCTCCCTCTCGCTCCCAACCAAAACCCACTCAAACCAACCTCCATTCCACCTTCCTCTCGTGCTTTTGAGCTTGTAGCTTGCCCGGTTCGGCTCGGCTCGGAGTATTTTGGACGTATTTCAAAGTTGGAGTTCCGGGGCTTGCGTGGCCCGATCTCCTCGTGTGTTTGCTCTCCGACTTCGAGGTAGGGATTTCTTGCACTTGTTATATGTTTATGTGTTGGTTTTGCATATGGATCGTGCTCTAGAATGTTGATTTTTGGTTGGGGTTTCGTTATTGTAAATCTGCAGAAAATCTGCTCGAAAGCATCCTGTATCGATACGGCCTAAAACCCGTATCGATACAACACTCTCTGATCTGCCTCGAAGCCTACCCGTATCGATACGGATTTTGCCCGTATCGATACGGTGAGCTTATTTACAGTTTTCACTGTTTTGTTCCGAAACCCATTGTTTTGACCCCTGATCACTTCCAACACCTCTTAAACGTCTTTAGACCATTTCTAAACTCGATTGTTCGATCTCTATTGACTCATTAGTGTTTTCGTTCTCGAGGCACTCGTAAGACGTAACGTTAGTATCATTGTCAACGGGGATGTATCGTAAGACCGTATAAGGAAGTCGTGGGTTATGTGAGGCTCGTGGTGAGTGTGAATGGATAGATGGGTGTTGTCTAGTGGTTTGAAAGGTAGGTTCAAAATCCATATTCTCAAGAATCGTTTTGTTGTTTCCCGTTAGTTCCTTTGGTACTCGTTCCATGAGGTTTAGGTGTCGGTGTTAGTGAGGGGTATGTCATAGGATGGTGACGGGTTCGTACGTTACTTGGGGTATAATTAAAGGAAATGGCGTGTATTATTTTATTAGTCGAAGAGGTGTTATGGCTGACGATTTGGAACGTTTGAAATGTAACCAATGTGGTGGATTGGTAGATTATTTAGGATGCTTAAAGTGAAACCGAGGTTGTGAAGAATTGTTTGGGATGATATTATAACCTGAGTCCTCTTGACTCGTCCAATGAGGTTTAAGCGTAGAAAGCAAATGAGTAGAGTATTGTGGGATTATACGTATAGGCTCAATACGTTATGTAGGATGCGGGTTTGTAAACTAATGAAAAGACACGAGCATGTACGTCTGTAGAGTTAAGTAATGACCGATAGATTGATGATGAGATTGATTATGAGATGTTGACGATAATGAAAGTGTGAGAGGTGACCCAAGGGGTCGTTATTGAGGGAATAGACTCGGGGTGACCCTACGCTCGAGGGGATAGACCCGAGGTGACCCATATGGTTATTGTTATTGAGGGAAAAGACTCGGGGTGACCCTACGCTCGAGGGGATAGACCCGAGGTGACCCAATTGATTATTATGATAGGTGAGGGAATAGACTCGGGGTGACCCTGCGCTCGAGAGAAATAGACCCGAGGTGACCCTAACGTTCATTGATGGGAAAAATCTGACGAAAAGAAAGGAAAGGAAAGATGATCGTTTAACAAGAAACGGGGTTTGGTGATGAAATGATAAACGCGAAAGATTGTGAAATGAGAACGAATGTAGAGATGGATGTGAAGTGAAGTATCAATTGATAAACTAAAGATTGGTTAAACGTGTTTGATGTGGGAACGTTAGTGACATTTGTATGGTGTGCGAAGTGATAGGCATAGTATATAGAATTGTCTAGAACCCTTTGGTCACAGGGAGTTGCTCGTTGGTAGCCATGTAAACTTTGGGGTATATCAGTCTTTTCTCACTCACTCTTGGTGCATAACTTGGCATGTTTTCCTATAACTTGTGTATAGATTTCTCCACTGGGCTAGTGTAGCTCAACCTATCATTTTCAGGTTTATTGCAGGTCACTGTCATGGAATGCTTGGAGTGCATGCTGATGTTGTTGTTGTTCAAAACTATTTTCGGAAGCTTTTGGCTATCTTTGTAAACTAAACTGCGTTGTATTGTATTTTCTATTGTGAAATTCTGTAATTATTGGACAGGTTTATGGAATTGGGAACTAAACTATCTTTTGGGTTATTTATCGTAATCCTGGTGAGGATTTTGATTATCAAATGTTATTATTGTTTATGTTGGAAATCGAGGGCGTGACAACTTGGTATCAGAGCATAGGTCTAGAACACCTTGAGACCGTGGGGAGGCTTTTAGTCTCATGGGTTCAAAAAAATCGCTGCATCTTTTTACAAAATCACACGTGTGCTTGCATGAATGATGTTAGTCCATTGTTGTGTCATTGCATTGGCATTACGGTAGATTGGCGCAGAGTTGTTGATTCTTGTTGGAAAGGTTAGAGACCTGTAGCATATAGTTAAGTGACTAACGTTGACGATTTTGTTTCTTATGCTTTCATAGTTAGATGTCTTCGAAGCTTGGAGATAGGTGTGGTGAGATTGAGGATCGTGAGCACCAGGACTGTAATGCATACGAGGAGAATGAAGTGAGTCAGTGTACTAGGGATGAGGCAATGTTTCCTGAGATCGATGATTGTGCAAAGGGAGTTGAGATTCTGGAGAGTGCGCGGATTGGTATGAATGTAGGGGAGACTAAACGTCGAGTCATTAGCGCAAGGTCATCCTCAGAGAGTGTTGAAAGTTCAGGAAAGAAGAAACCTAGGGTATCAAATCCCACTATTCAGGGTCAGCAGGGCCTTAAGCCACCTCCTCATTCCAGGACTCCGGGAGTTCCCCTCAAACGTCAGATCGTGTGTTATCGATGCCGTCAGTCGGGTCATATTCGTTCTCAATGTCCAAGGCGTGGGGGATCTTGTTATTCTTGCGGCGAACTTGGCCACATGGCAAGGAATTGTCCTCGAGGATTGGGAGTACATGATGAGTCGAGCTCCATGCAGCAGCATAAGCGTATACCGAAACGGCAGATGCAGTTCCGTAGTTAAACCATTTCCTTCTACTCTCTAACTCTCAGAAATGTTAGTTGTTTGAGGTATCTTCCTCTCCTTATCGTTCTATTCGTTCGCTATAATACTTTTGCTTTGAAATCTTGTCATTCGTTGAGAATCACATCATTGTTCAAGTTTAGAATTGAAATCCAGAAATCTTAGTCTTTGCGTGTTGAGAAGCATTAATAAATCATATATGTCGAGACTAGAGGTTAATCGTTCCATATTGAGGAGTTGCCTTTGACTTCTTTAGTTTGCTTACAGCGAGATTTGATTTGATTTGGACAGGGATTAGTTGTAACCATGATGGTTGGTAATATTCCGAACGTGAATTTGTAAGAGTTGTTACATTTATTATCCTCTTCCATTGGCCTAGCGGAATATTGTTAGAATTGTATCGTAAACCACTTTTCCGTGAAATCTGTTGTGTAGTTGATCCGTCATAATTGTTAAGCAATCCTTTCCTAGCTGTTCTTGGGGATATTCAAAATCTTGCGGCGAAGTGTCCTATGACACGTTTGTTATTAATGTTGATGAAGGTCCCTCGTATTCCATTCGGAGTTTTGCTTTGACACTATCCTGCTTGATATAAGTTTTCATTGGTCGGTTGAGATCCTTGTGTTACAACTATTAGTTTGTTCGTCTATCACTGTTGTTCTGCGCAAGTTCTTATGTTGCAACTCGACCTATTGAACCCAATCCGTGATCACATTCTTTATGTCATATAAATCCAGACTTTGATGCTATTGTTACATGCGTTCGTACCACCATTTAATCTGGTTTCTTGATCATGGAGTCACGCAATTTGAACTTGTACCCGCCTTGTACCCATTTTGCTTGCCTGGACCTATTCAGTTGGCGTGAAATTCGTTGTTGCAGATGCTCGTCTATTTGTTGGAAATTGTTGCTCTGCTTAAGTTCTCATGTCGTAATTAAAGTCAAATCTTGAGGTGAGATATCTATTGAGACCCATTTGTTGATGTCGTTTAGTTTGACTTCGCTTGTTATTATTTCTTTCAGTACCGTTCGACTCTGTTATGGTTCCTCAACTCTGCAGGCACATGATTCATCCTGTAATCCTTGGTCTCAAATTGCTGGAAAGTATAACTCACTTCTAGTACTGTGCAATTTCTGATATTGGATCGGTTAGTATACGAAAGATTAGTCTCATTACCTTGTGCCTGTCCTTAATATCAAAATCTTCCATTTGCCAAGACGTTATCCGCTGACTCCTTTGGGTTATAGTGTAATAAGAGAGTTATGATCTACCATTTTGAATTTCTCGGGTTATCATAAAAGGGCATTCTGAGTTTGTTGACTAATCACCTTAAAGATTCCATGTGTTTCTTGAATTTCGAATGTCTCGTTGCCATTCATTAAATTCTTGACTGACGTTGCTCGAGTTTTGGAGTTAGCTCGTTTCATATGAGATAACAAATTGAATTCCTCTCATCATCTAGAATGACCCAACTTGGAGCGAAAATTTGGTGCAACTTTTAGAGGACTTGGCTTGTGTTGTGTATCTGCTAGATTTAGTATTAAGAGATATGATGAAATCTATTCGCCAACGGTATTTGGAAACTCGAGGGAGAATGATCGAAAAGAGAAGGGTAAAAGTAGCCAAAGATTGCTAACCGCTCACGGTTGACCAAAGGATCGTGTGGACCGTCGTCGTCACCTAATGTTGTTTGAAAGATGGAAGTCATGTGTTTTCCGCGTTGGAGTTTGTCTTGTCTTGGAGGTAAAATGAAACTGTGATCGCTAGAAAGATTGGTTAAGTGCCGGATACGGCGCGTGTCTTTCGGATAACCAAGCGACAACCGATGAAATCCAGTTAGAAAGGGCGCTTGATCACCGCTTCTTCTAGATGGAAGTCTCGGGAAGTCAATTGGACTATCGAGTTATATTTAGAGGTGAGATTTCTATGTTGAGGTAATCGACCGTATGTAGGAATTTCGTAACAAAAGGGAAGTTTAGAAATTGCGTTTCGTTTAACTTTGCTGATGAAACCTTCGAGTAATTGGAATGTGCTCTATGTATGGTTATTGAGAAAGTATGAATCGAATCCATTGCGTGAGTTAGAAAGGTCCAAACATGAGTTAGAAGCTGACGTGTCCCATGGTGAGAATCCGATACGTATCCTAGATTTACGTGATTAAGTCTTGAGGGGGTAAGATGATGTCGTTAGTGTGAATTTACGTGGGAAAATGAGGACAAGGTTAGAAAGAAATGCTTGCGTCTGTCTCGATTTTACTGACATGAGTTGAGATGTGGATTTTCATGATAATAGAATTGTTGCATGATGAACCGTGTTATGGCTAATGTGTATCTGAATGGTGTGTGTTGGTTGGACTTGGTTTGGCAAATTTCGAGGACGAAATTTCTTTAAGGAGGGAAGGGTGTAAGGACCCGTATTTTTCGAAAATTATTTAAAGGTCTATTAATATTAGAAAGTGAGGAAAATGTAAAATTCGTGGAGTTATTTGATTTGGGGTTTGAGCGATAGTATTGCAATTAGAAGGGTGTAGAGTGTAATTAGTAGATATTTGGGTATATATAGGAGGGTGAGAGAGTAGAGAATTATTTTTTCTCCTCCCTCTCTCACCGGCGTCTCTCTCCCTCTCGGCTCCACTCTCTCTCCCTCTCCCTCTCGCTCCCAACCAAAACCCACTCAAACCAACCTCCATTCCACCTTCCTCTCGTGCTTTTGAGCTTGTAGCTTGCCCGGTTCGGCTCGGCTCGGAGTATTTTGGACGTATTTCAAAGTTGGAGTTCCGGGGCTTGCGTGGCCCGATCTCCTCGTGTGTTTGCTCTCCGACTTCGAGGTAGGGATTTCTTGCACTTGTTATATGTTTATGTGTTGGTTTTGCATATGGATCGTGCTCTAGAATGTTGATTTTTGGTTGGGGTTTCGTTATTGTAAATCTGCAGAAAATCTGCTCGAAAGCATCCTGTATCGATACGGCCTAAAACCCGTATCGATACAACACTCTCTGATCTGCCTCGAAGCCTACCCGTATCGATACGGATTTTGCCCGTATCGATACGGTGAGCTTATTTACAGTTTTCACTGTTTTGTTCCGAAACCCATTGTTTTGACCCCTGATCACTTCCAACACCTCTTAAACGTCTTTAGACCATTTCTAAACTCGATTGTTCGATCTCTATTGACTCATTAGTGTTTTCGTTCTCGGGGCACTCGTAAGACGTAACGTTAGTATCATTGTCAACGGGGGATGTATCGTAAGACCGTATAAGGAAGTCGTGGGTTATGTGAGGCTCGTGGTGAGTGTGAATGGATAGATGGGTGTTGTCTAGTGGTTTGAAAGGTAGGTTCAAAATCCATATTCTCAAGAATCGTTTTGTTGTTTCCCGTTAGTTCCTTTGGTACTCGTTCCATGAGGTTTAGGTGTCGGTGTTAGTGAGGGGTATGTCATAGGATGGTGACGGGTTCGTACGTTACTTGGGGTATAATTAAAGGAAATGGCGTGTATTATTTTATTAGTCGAAGAGGTGTTATGGCTGACGATTTGGAACGTTTGAAATGTAACCAATGTGGTGGATTGGTAGATTATTTAGGATGCTTAAAGTGAAACCGAGGTTGTGGAGGGGCTAAGATTGCTTGGGAGAAGTTATGCGCCCCTAAAGATGAGGGGGGTCTTGGCTTCAAATCTATGGAGGTGTGGAATAAGGCTGCGGTGGCCAAGCATATATGGTACTTGATCTCCGGGGGAGAGCAATCCATGTGGTGCCAATGGGTTAAATCCTACTTATTAAAGGGTAGGAACTTTTGGAGCCTTAAAATGCCTGCTAATCCCTCTTGGGTTTGGCGGAAATTACTTAATCTAAGACATTTAGTCCAACCCTTCATACGTCACTTAGTTGGTAATGGGGAGAACACATCCATGTGGTTTGACCTTTGGCACCCGTTAGGCCCTCTGTTGGATAAGTTTGGTTCCAGAATTGTTTATGACTCTGGCCTTCCATTGAATGCCAAAGTGTCCCTCATAGTTCACAATTCTGGTTGGACCTTCCCAATCACGCAAACATGGGAGTTGAATGAAGTTAGACGGCATCTTCCACCTTTGCGTGGCTCCAGGGACCAAGTTAGATGGACTCTGAATGCATCTGGACAGTTTAGTATAGCCTCTCTTTGGGAGGAATTGAGGGCTCCTTTCCCCAAGGTAAATTGGCATAAGGCTGTTTGGTTTGTTGGGCATATTCCTAAGTGTAGCTTCATTACATGGCTGGCCATCCAGGGTAGACTCTCCACGGAGGATAGATTAGTTCTCTTTGGGATTAAATCAATCTCCCAATGCAGTTTTTGCCAGGGTAGTGAAACCCATGATCATTTGTTCTTCAACTGTAGTTTTTCCACACGGGTTTGGAATGCTATGTTGGAAAAGATGGATACGAGTTGGTCCCCAAGGCCTTGGCCAGCATGGATTACCCACTTCTCCTCTTTTAGGGGAAAATCTCTAAGGAATATCGTTTCTAAGTTGATTTTTACTACTACAGTATATCATATTTGGATTGAAAGGAACTTAAGGAAGTTTCAAAATACAACTAGCACATGGGAAGTGGTTGTTCATAAAATCTTTAACATGGCTAAGGGTAGATTATTGTCGTTGCCAAAGTTGCCCGTAGGCTCACAAAATAATAGGTTTAATAGAGTGTGGGGCATCAATGGGTAATGGGGTAGTTGTGTGTTAGTGTATTCATATTGTGGCATTAGATGTTGCAGGTTTGGTCAGCAGGATTGGGGTTCAAATGAGAATCCACATCACTCAAAGGGGGCCTGTTGTGGCTGCAGCCTGTTATGGCTTCTATTACTTCTATTCTAGCAGGTAAATCTCAAGGGGTTTCCCCTTGATCTAACTTGATCCAGAGTTGTCTCTGAGGCTGCATCAGAAGCACTCAGGTGGTTGTACAGCAAGTCATTGGTCAAGGGGGATACAGCTTCATGCTCCTCCTTGGTCACAGAAACAGAAGCAGAAGCAGGGGAGTGCAGCAACCTGCCTGCTTGGCCTTCTATTACTACTAAGTACTCAGGTAGTTACCTTATCTCTTTTAGGTTCCTTGGTGCTTTGAGAGTTCCTACTATATTGAGTGCAATCCTTGTGAGCTGAGTGTTCTAGCCCCTTCCGTCTTTGTGAGAGGAGGTAATATTTAGCGGGGGCATTATGTGAGGTTTAGTTGAGGGAGAATAAGGTTTCCCTGTTTTGGCATTGTATAGAGAGTGGGAGTTGGGAGTTTTGGCTTTGTAATTTCAGGGTAATTTCACGGTGATCATTTATACTGCACCTGTTGTCTACTGTTGTTATGGTTCAGTAGTTATTTACTGTTGACTGATGGTTCGTTCAGTAGTTAGTTGGATTGGTGGAGTTCATTTATGCATTAAGTTACTGCTGCTAAGGTTTGCTATACCTGCTGCTGTAACTGCATAGTTTTGTTATACCTCTTGTTTTGCTGATGGAGTGAGTTTTCAGAGGGAATTGTGGTACCCAAAAGCTTCTTGCTTCTGTGATGTTATGATGTTATGATGTTCTGATAGGTCCTGTTTTGGCTGCTGTTATGAATCTGATGTACTGTTTTGGCTTAAGAACTGCACCCTTTCAATATCATTGGGATGCACAAGGATGCTGATAAGAACCCTTGTGATGTCCATTGTCCAGTTCTATGTCAAGTGTCCATTTTCAGTTCAGATGTTGAATGTAGTTGTTGACTGCTGTATATTCAGAAGCTGTATTAAGTTTATTTAGTGGTTGTTCATTTATACTAGTCGCCTAACCAATAGGGGCTGTCATTGGGATCTCCCTTCGCAGAGGGGGACGTCCTCTGCATTTTGTTTTGTGTGGTGTGATGGACTGCTGCTGTTGTTCTGTGACAGCAGCAGTTCTGAAGCTGCATCAAAGCTTGTCTGTTCTGCTGCTAGCAATATCAGTTGAAGGCTTATTAGATGAAGGCTCAGTTGGGACTTGTTGTGCAGTTCTGCTGCTGTTTTATATGCAGTCCAGTAGTAGATACCTTAGTAGATTCTTTTGTTCTGATCTGCTAGTGATACATTGTACCACCTAGTTTGTATGCAGCATAACAAGCTATTGGTTTTACATTGTAATTGCTGTGTTGGATTTGTGTTCCTTCAGTTTCACCTATCCTCTGGGGTTGTCCCTTGGAGCGTGTATTGCTTTGCTAGGAGGAGAACAAATCACATCACAGATTGTTTCACCTATCAAGCTTCAGCATATGTGAAGGGCAGATCACAGATTGGGGGCAGACTGTTCTGCTATATACGATGAGTGCAAGTGTGCAAGTGTCCTGCTTTCTGGAATCGTCCAGTTCAAGTGCTTGTCAGGAAACAATACTATTAGAAACCATGTGCTTGTAAAGTGTGTAAGTGTCCAGTTCAAGTGCTCTAAGGAAACAATACTATTAGATGCCTTTAATAGCACTTTTAGATGCCTTGGGCGTAATCTTTTTGTTGGTAACAATTGGCAGTGTTTCCGTTCCCTCTTACTAGATGGATTGGAAACATAGCTCCTCATCATTGTCTTGTAGCCATTTGGCGTGATCAATTTTCTTACTCTTTTTTGTTTTCTTTTCTTTTCCTCCTGGGGTATGCCCCTTGTAGGCTGTATATCCGGTTACCCTTTTTTCTATTTCATGCTATTTTACCCAAAAAAAAGAAACCGAGGTTGTGAAGAATTGTTTGGGATGATATTATAACCTGAGTCCTCTTGACTCGTCCAATGAGGTTTAAGCGTAGAAAGCAAATGAGTAGAGTATTGTGGGATTATACGTATAGGCTCAATACGTTATGTAGGATGCGGGTTTGTAAACTAATGAAAAGACACAAGCATGTACGTCTGTAGAGTTAAGTAATGACCGATAGATTGATGATGAGATTGATTATGAGATGTTGACGATAATGAAAGTGTGAGAGGTGACCCAAGGGGTCGTTATTGAGGGAATAGACTCGGGGTGACCCTACGCTCGAGGGGATAGACCCGAGGTGACCCATATGGTTATTGTTATTGAGGGAAAAGACTCGGGGTGACCCTACGCTCGAGGGGATAGGCCCGAGGTGACCCAATTGATTATTATGATAGGTGAGGGAATAGACTCGGGGTGACCCTGCGCTCGAGGGAAATAGACCCGAGGTGACCCTAACGTTCATTGATGGGAAAAATCTGACGAAAAGAAAGGAAAGGAAAGATGATCGTTTAACAAGAAACGGGGTTTGGTGATGAAATGATAAACGCGAAAGATTGTGAAATGAGAACGAATGTTGAGATGGATGTGAAGTGAAGTATCAATTGATAAACTAAAGATTGGTTAAACGTGTTTGATGTGGGAACGTTAGTGACATTTGTATGGTGTGCGAAGTGATAGGCATAGTATATAGAATTGTCTAGAACCCTTTGGTCACAGGGAGTTGCTCGTTGGTAGCCATGTAAACTTTGGGGTATATCAGTCTTTTCTCACTCACTCTTGGTGCATAACTTGGCATGTTTTCCTATAACTTGTGTATAGATTTCTCTACTGGGCTAGTGTAGCTCAACCTATCATTTTCAGGTTTATTGCAGGTCACTGTCATGGAATGCTTGGAGTGCATGCTGATGTTGTTGTTGTTCAAAACTATTTTCGGAAGCTTTTGGCTATCTTTGTAAACTAAACTGCGTTGTATTGTATTTTCTATTGTGAAATTCTGTAATTATTGGACAGGTTTATGGAATTGGGAACTAAACTATCTTTTGGGTTATTTATCGTAATCCTGGTGAGGATTTTGATTATCAAATGTTATTATTGTTTATGTTGGAAATCGAGGGCGTGACACATATGCTATAATATATATTTAAAAAAAAAAAGCATTCTTTTCTGTTGAGGTCAGTTTTTGTGAGCTTTAAGTTGTTGGCTGACATGGTGAAATAGTAGCTTGTTATTGTTTTTCATGATTGTGCTCACTTGGAATTTCTATGTGCATGATTTTTTAGTACAAATCTTGATATACTTCGTATTGTCTGGAAGTAGCATGAGTATTGTCTAAATGACCTCCACTTGCTCGATCGTTCACGTCAGAAATAGCTGCTCCCTAATTCTTGCATGTCATTTACCATGTAGCTACATTGTGTCTTGTTTTCTTCACTCGAGATTGACCTTTCAGCATTTTGGATACTCTGTGGGAGTTGAATATAAAAAAAAAAATTCTCATCAAAAGTAGCAGGAGGAGGAACGAAAGTATATAAAAAAAAAAAGAGAGGAGGTTTTGTATATGGTGAATTTTTTTTCTTATGGCCTTTTGGGTTTTTTCACTTAGTAACCGGGCCTCTTGCCTCAGTAAGCAGTGAGTGTTCGCGTCAAACGGTGAAGAGTTCCAAAAGTGTCTTGTGTGGTTTGCTTGGGTTCGTAGCCTTTTTGACTCGAGTAAGTAAGTCCGTTGGGGTGTTCTCTACATCTAGTGCCCTAAGACCGTCTGGTTTGGGTGTCACTGGCCTAAAACTCGTTACAAGGGTCAATTAGAAAGCTTAAGGGACCACGGCATTGCACGGCCACATTATGGTTGTTGGAGTTTGGTTGAGGGGGAGTTTGTAGTACATTGATTATCGAAATGTCTTGGTTTGACTTCTTGAGGGGGAGACCACTTGACCATCTTACATACATGAGAGACCAAGGTAAGCTCTTAGGTCGAGTTGCATATCTCTGACGTGATGCACACACACACTTTTGTCATTTGGGTCTTGATTTATAATACTCATCCTGCTCTTGATGTATACATGCTTTGGTCCTCAAAAAATTCACGTCACCATTTTATCCTAGTGTGTGTTTTCATGATTTTCAATAACCCCCTACTGTTAATCTGGGTATTGCCACCAAAATATGCTCCAAAAGATTGTCAGTTATTGGATTTATTTTGGCCTAATTGCTACTTAGTATGGAACCACTCTTTGTTCATGCTCGAGCAATTGTTAACCCGCTTGAGCAACTTTGGTCGGGTTTATATACCCCAGATCGTTCTTTTCGGGTTCTGTTGCTTACTTTTAAACATTTGGGCTGCTCCTTCTCACACGACAACACCCTTCTTTGTCTCCTCTTGCCAAACAAAGCTGGTGCGCGTATTTGGATTCGTTTGGACTGCTGGTATGGAGGTTTATTGCTGCCTGGCTTATATTAAGGCTGTTTCCAGATTATATTCTAGGCTTTATGGTATGAGTTCATGTCTTGTTTGTTTATGGCAGCGGGATATTTGTGGATGGTATTGCTATGGGTGTTATATATATATAGCTATCTAGATATACTTGGTTGCAGGTTCCTTTGTTCTTCCGTGACAAAAAGGGGGAGAAAATAAATAATGTTTGATCGATGCTCTTATTTTTTGTGTTTCTACCATTCTAATAGCTGTGAGTTTCTTTTTTATGGTGCAGCGATACAGGTTTCCACCTCACAGTTTATTTAGGGGATAGGTGTTTTATTTCTTAAGTGTGTTTTGTCATGGAAGTGCCAAAGGGGGAGATTGAAGCTCCATAGGCCGAGCTCCCTTTTGGTTGGCACGTTCATGACCAAATAACACCTTTCCATGTATCCCCATTTTATCGAGTTGTAATTTTTTTTCTTTTGATTAGAAGCGTCTGTTTAGGATGTGGAAAGGAATCATTATATTGTATTATTTTTTAGTGCGATAGATGTTAGTCGAATTTTCATTGGGCCGATTTATGATAGAGTTGGAAAAACAAGGTAAATATTTGTGCTCGTTTGGGGCTTTTAAAAAACAAAGGCCCATTAGGTCAAAAGAGCACCGAGCACCCTAATTTATTTAGTGCTCTTAGTTTTCTTCGGGTGACACATGCCGGTCGAGCACAGCAGAGAGATTTTCAGAGAATATGGTGCTGATGTTCCACAGGAGCTTTATTATATTCCACTGGTGCTGATTTTCGGAGAATCTGGTGAATCATTTTATTATATTGGAATACCATTGAGGGAAGGGTTTATTGAATCTTGAGGATTCATGAATATTGGGTGCTACTGAACGTTAATCTTCGAGAGGCTCTATTCTTGTTCTTACTTCAACATCTGTACGACATTCCTTCGTGGAGTTCAAAAGGATTTTTGGAAGGCCTGAGGATTCAGGATTCGGTGATCATGCAAGGGTACGATAAACGTGGATTCGGCAAATAGTTCTTGGGACTCGTGGAGAGGATACACAGTCAATTAGTAAGAATATTTGTAATCGTACATTTGTTTTAGTGCATGATTCCTTCCCGTGGTTTTTTACCCGATTTTGGGGTTTTTCCACGTAACTTTGGTGTCTCGTTCTTTGGTTGATTTTTGCTGTGGGATTGAAGTCATCTAGTAAGGCGAAGTTAATACTCCTAGCATCACTTTAGAGATTTCATAGAGAAAGAACCCAGTATCCAGTAAAGATAAGTCAGGAGATAGTCCTTTTATGAAAAGAGTCCCATAGAGGAAAGAGTCCCTATGGGTAAGGGATCTCGCTCGATTGGGTAAGAAGATCCCCAGAAAGGCCATGTTTCCTGTGCGGGACAGGAAACCTTAGGCAACGAAAATGCTTGAAGAGCAAACAAACGTATGTTTATAAATATAAGGTAAACCTAGAGGTAAAACGTACGCAATTGGTTGCAATCATTCCATACTTTCCTATTGATAATTTGGGTTTCATACAGTACGAGATACTAACTTAGGCATCGGAGGGCCTTTGCCACGAGAGGCAAAGGTGCGCTCACCCCTTGTCTGTTTTGCAGATTAGGGTTCAGGCGAAGGCATTAGGGTTCCGATCGCACGTGAGACGCCGCGATCTAGTGCTGTTCTGGGTACTGTTTGTTTTTCTCCACCTACAATTGGCGCCGTCTGTGGGAAACGAAGGAGTTCCCTTTTGAAATACGACCATGGTGGAAGTAGATCCAGTCACGCCGCTTACTGAAAAGAACCAGGCTGGTGGGGGAGGAGATAAATCCCCACCAGGAGCTCCGAAAAAGCCTACCAGCGGGCACGGAAGGAGGGCGACAAGCAGAGATCGTCCTCTAACCATCCAAGATGACTCCAAGAATAAGGAGGGAAGGACGGCAATAGGCTCCATGAGAAGGAGCAAATCCCACCATAGAGGAGAATCGGTTGCACATTCGAGGAGTGTGCATAATGATGAGGATATCCTCGATAAAAAGAGGCAAGAAGTCGAGGAGTATGCTCGATTAATCAAAAAATGAGAACACGAGATCCGAGAGCTAGAGCAGATCCGACAACACCCTGAGGACTCAGGACTTTCACGAGGGTGTTCCAGAGGAAACAGAGGGGCTGTAGTGACATATAAAGCAGCTCCCTCACATAGAAGGAGCAGGAGCAGGAGTCCTACCCTAAGAAAGAGGAAGGCTTCTTCACGGAGAAAAGGGAGTAGGAGTCCTGGCAAGCAAAAGTCTTCTCCATGCAAAAGGAGAAGTAGGAGCCGAAGCTCCTCGCCCAAGGAAGACACTCGCAAACACCATAGGGACAGGTATGAGAGACCTAACTCCCAATGGAATAGGGCTGGGGCTCAAAAAACCAAGGGAAGCGAAGAAGGGGCCATGTCTGCACGAGAAGCGGCAAGGAAAGCCCTAAGTAACATTGCAGCTTCTCCGTTTGCAAGGAAATTACAGGACGCACGATTACCGAGCAGAGTGAAGCACGGTGCATTCGTTCTCTACGAAACAGATGCGGATCCCGTTGCTCACATACAACATTATCAACAAGCAATGTTCATGCATGAGGGGGACGATGCCATCATGTGCAAGATGTTCCCGTCCAGCTTGGGCAAGGTTGCTTTGTCTTGGTTCCATAAGTTGGAACCACGTTCCATACGTGGATGGACACAGTTGGCAGAAGAATTCACTGCTCGGTTCTTGACGAGTAGAAGAGCCCCTAAAACGTTCGAAAGTCTCTCCACTATGAAGCAGGGGGAAAGCGAGCCGATCAGGGACTACGCCAAGAAGTATTGGGAAACTTTCAATGAGATTGACAGTTGCAGCGAGGAATATGCAATTGCTACTTTCAAAACTGGCTTGCCTGTTCGGGGGGAGCTACGCCGGTCATTAAACAAACACCCCGTGGCGACTTTAGCTAGGTTGATGGAGCGAATAGAGCAACATGCTAGGATGGAGGATGATATACTCTGAGAGGATGGCAAGATCATAGCCGAACAGCCAAAGACACAAGCGAAAAAGTTGGATAAGACAGAGCCCAAGACTTACAAGGAGAGGAAAGAGTACGGGCAGGCCAAGAAAGAGCCATACAAAGATAAGCCAGCACTTGATCCCAAATCTTTCTTTTCTATTACCACGGTTTGGAAAGAACCCATTTATAGGATTCTTTACCGAATAAAGAATCAGCCCTATTTCAAATGGCCCCCAACTCTAGGTGGAGATAAAGATACAAAACGTGCTATGAATCAGCACTGCAGTTACCACAAGGATTGGGGTCATATGACTGAAGATTGTGAAATGTTTAAGAGGCACCTTGATGATTTAGTCTCACGTGGCTATCTCAAGGAGTTTATCTAGGAGGATCCCAAAGATAAGGGGAGAGCCATGGAGATGGATTATGAACAGAATCCCAAGGGGATAATCCATATGATACATGGGCTGGCTGCACCTTATACGAGAAATGAGGTTAGGCTGCTCCAAAGGCAAGCCAAGCACGACCAGCATGTTATGCGGTTGGGGAACAAAAGAGGGCGAGAGAGCGACATATGCAACGAGGGCATAGTTTTTACAGACGAGGATCTGGGAGAAGTTCAAATACCCCACAATGATGCATTGGTCATAACCCTACGAGTTGGGGAGTATGACATTGAAAGAATCCTGGTAGATTCAGGGAGTTGCACAGAAGTATTGTATTACGATGTGTTTAAAAAGTTGGGATTGACTTAAGCAGATTTAGAATAGTCAATAACGCCCTTGGTTGGGTTTGGTGCAGGGGCAGTCTGGCCCCTTGGTAAGGTAACATTACCTGTTCGGGCATGATCTGTAGTTCTGAGGGCAGATTTTCTGGTAGTGGACGTGCCATCCTCCTATAACGCGATTATAGGGAGGACCTGGTTGCATAAGATGAAGGTTGTTTCCTCTACATATTACCAGATGGTAAAATTCCCAGGGTCTAATGGGGTCGAGAAGATTAGAGGAAATCAAAAAGTAGCGCAACAGTGCTTGATTTCCATTATCAAGAAAGTCCCAAAGGCCCATCACATTCATACGATAGAGGAACCAGATCAACCGACTTTTGAGGATGTCAGAAGAAATCCAACGGAAAGAGTGATTGAAGGTCTAAAGAAGATACAGATCAACGAGATTGATCCTGAGAGGTATTTTCTAATTGGGGAATCACTGCTGGACGAGGAAGAGAGAGTCCGAACTGGTGGGTTTCTTGAAGGAACACGTTGACGTGTTTGCATGGGTTCCAGAGGAAATGCTCGGAGTGGATGTAGACGTGATCTGCCATCATTTAAACGTAGATCCTCAGCATAAGCCCGTAATTCAAAATAAGAGAAGGGCGGCCGTACAACATGTTGATGCTGTTATTGAGGAAGTCGAACGTTTGCTGGAAGCCAAAGCAATACGGGAGGTTTACTATCCAGAATGGCTATCCAACACTGTAGTTGTGAAAAAGAAGAATGGAAAGTGGCGTGTCTGTGTGGATTTCACAGACATGAACAAAGCATGTCCCAAAGACTGCTTTCCCCTTCCAAGTAGGGGTGGCAAATTGGACCCAAACCCACCCATTAAAAAATGGACCCAACCCAACCCATTTATTGGTTGGGTTAGAATGGGTCCAACCCATCTAACCCATTTATTAATTGGGTTTTAATTGGGTCAACTAAAATGACCCAATAAGTCATAAACATGACCCAAAAAAAAAAAAACATTCATCCACTCCTGATTCTCCTCCTCTTTCTCTCTCTCTCTCTTCATGTACGTCTCTCTCTCTCCTCCTCCTATGTTTTTGTCTAGAGAGAGAGAGAGCAACCGTTTCAACAATCTCCCTCACTAGATTTGCACATCCAACAGTGTTAAGATCGTGGCCTCTGTTTTCTTTGAGCGACTTCCTGTCATTGTTCCCAAAATAATAAAGTTTAGTTCGTGAAAAAAATTAATTCAAATCCTCCATAATATCAATTGATTTTTTAGGACAAATGGAGGAAAATTAGTTCGACAAGTGGTATTTGGTTACACAATACTACTTTTTGCTATCGCTCTAAAAGCGTACGTGCAGAAATTAAGCGGGAAAGTTCAAGCGAAATTGAATTATAAATTCGAAGGTCCAACTCAAATTCACCTGTTATATACTACATTATGAGTTTCGATCAAAATTTTATACTTTTCTTATTCCTCTCGCCTAGACGAATCAATAAGTCACAAAAGTTTGACGCAAAACTAACAAATGCAAAAAAAAAATTGAATAAAGACAAAAAATAAGTTACCATTTCACTTATCAATTTTAGTATATAGTAGTATGTAATTGGGTTAATGGGTGGGTCGGGTTTGTTTTAAAATAAATGGGTCGGGCTGGGTATGGGTAACTAGACTCATAATTAATGGGTCTAAATGGGTCATTGACCCATTAAAGACCCAACCCACTTACAACCTACCCATTTTGACCCAAACCCGCCCATTTGCCACCCCTACTTCCAGGATTGACCAGTTGGTCGATGCCACTACAGGGTACGAACGGATGAGTTTCCTCGACGCATATCAGGGATATCATCAGATTGCCATGTTTGGGCCTGATCAAGAGAAGACTTCTTTTATTACACCACGAGGGTTGTAGAAACGAGAGGTAGTTACGATCGAAAACCTTGAACAGAAAGGGATCTGAGAACGAAATCTCATATTCAAACAAAAAGGAAGAAAGGAAGTGAGAATCTTACAAGAATGATTGGAGTGGTTGCCTGAGATGCAACACAAACGAGTAGCAGACAGCGGCGATGACAGCGAGAAAGGATGCTTTTCGCCTGGATTCTAGAGAGAGAAGGAGGAGATTCGAGTTTTTTGGGTGAAAACCCCAAAAAGATCCCTTTTTGGGGTTTAGTGGCGAGAAAGACGAAACATCTCCTTTTACGCCATTACATGAAAAGTAACATCCAAACAGAGGTTGGATGGATGCCGTTCTAACGACGTTTGGCTGGAACGTCAGTTCAAAATTAATGCGAGGTGTACAAATTTTGCCACGTGGAGTCATTTCTTCGAGGAAATATAATGACTAAACCGCCAAAACCATCAATGAGTATAACAACCACGACTGTTTGGGACCTAACGAGTTTAGCTCAGGGTCTACTTCTAGCTTCACCCATTGCCCCCGAACAGTGGCAACGAGCAAAGCTGGGGAGCAATTGTAGGGAGGTATTCCCGGACAGGCATATCTAGTAGCCGAACACGTGATATACAGGGTCCATGTAATTAATAAAGTAAAGCAAGACGCCGTGAATGTTACGGCCTAGAAATTTTATTTATCTTATTAATTATTTGTGGCTGTTTATTAATTGGGAGTTTTATGATGTGGGTCCTAATTAGCAATTTTTCTTTTTGCGCAATATAGTTACTATGAGCGTTGTTATTAGTTTGAGGGCACAAGTCTAATTATTAAATTAGGTGGGTAGTCAATCTTATTTAGAATACGTTAGTTAGCTAATATTTAGGGCAACAGGAGTAGTGGGCGGTTTAGAGTAGTGCTTAGCGTTAAAAACATAAACAGACGAAGGTTTTTACATCAGAGGTATCGTTTGAGAGAAAGAAAGCTGCAGCCTCGGACTTGACTGGTTGGTGATCGCTTACGGTATTGGTCTTGCCCTTTTCGTCTCTTTCCTTGTTTTACCTCTTCGTTTTTCATTCTACTGTTGCACTAGGAATATGGAGTTAGGAGGTTATTTTGTGCGTGGCCGTGCGTGGGGATTTGTGTGAAAAGGTGGTGATTTAGTGAAGTGGTGATCTGAGTAGGGGATTTCGAAGTTTCTGATCAATTGGGGAGAGTTCTTAGTTTAATAATTGTGATACTAATTGCAATAGAAATTTCGACATCAATGGTTTTGGACTGATATAGTTATATGTGCCTTGTACATAAATTATTGGTGAGCAACGGTGATTAATTGGAAGGGGTAACAGGTGGTGACGTAACAATTGTTCTTGGAAATCAAAGAACACATTAGGTGGTGTTGTAGGTGGTTTTTGGAGGCTACTGTTGGCTTGGGTATGTTTAGGTTGGGGTAATTTCAGTGTCCTAGCTTGTGTTGTCAGTATTATATTAAAATTAGTTAGTTACTCGTATGCTCTATTTTTGTGTACAGGGTAGTCTCATTTTGCATTGTTCGATCGTACTACTTTTGGACTCAGGTGAGTAGTTAAGTATGTTACGTAAATTCGAAAGTTCCCTGTGTCCCTTAAAAGTATTTCCTTCAGAAATTTATATGAATGTTATTCGGAGACTTAAAATTGTTTATAAGTTGTTCTATAAATTGGCATGCGATGAATTTTCTGAGATCAATTGATAATATTCTTTTTGGTGAGATCTTGGTGGATGTTAATGGGAACATTTATTTCGGAAGTCCAGGGAACTTATTCCTTCTCGTGTTGGTGACCCTGGCCATTGGGGAAAAGACTGTGTTAGGCCGGTGACCCTAATGCTCAATGGCTTTTCTTTCGCCGGATCGTCTTAGGGAAAAGTACCACGGGCTGCCAACCCTGGTGACTCTAAGTTCGATATTGGATCCAATTTTGATGAGATTTATTTTGGCCATGGTACTATTTGATTGTTGTAGGGAGTAAATCCCGAACAAGCACAAATAGAGCCCGAACACGTGGTACGTGGGACCATGGTATAAAGTACAATCGCCGTGCAGAAATGGTGATCGGCGATAGGGACAAGTGATATGAAGGATCATTGGTCTAGGGAGTCTACACTGAGTTAAGGTCCAGTAACACGAAAGAGTATTGGACCAAGAGATCAACGAAAGAGCAATGACATGCGGAGTCATTGGTCCAAATAGGCTGTTCGGCAATAAAAGAGCCGAACAGGAGGGGGTTTGTACGAAAAGCAGTCCCAGGAGCAGGAAACGTTCCAGAAGGTTCTGATGACAGGGATATTCCATGATTGCTGTAAAGATCCCAATAAGGTAGGATCTTGGAGAGATACCCAACGGGAATGGGAAGTTCGGCCAGCTGTGGAAAGGAGTCCTAAGCGGACTAAGGTAATAAACTGATAAGGGAACGAGAATCCGAGATATTCTGGGTTTCCTATACGAGATAGGAAACCTAGGGCGACATGGATACTTGACAGCAAGCATCCATAAACCTATAAATACAAGGCAAACCGAGAGGAGAAAGGTACACAATATATTACGGTTTTACGTATTCTTCTACTGAAATTAGGGTTTTCGACCAGTACGTGATACTAACTTAGGCATCGGAGGGCCTTTGCCACGAGAGGCAAAGGTGCACTCACCCTTTGTCCGTTTTGTAGATAAAGATTCCGGCGACATACTAGGGTTCCGGCGAGGACCTCGAAGTAGCCGTTACGCTCTTGTGCTGCCTAAATCACTATCGGTTTCTCTGCACTTACAATTGGCGCCGTCTGTGGGAAACGAAAGAGATCCCTCTGAAAAGCGACCATGATGGAAGAAGATCCAAAAACTCCACATGATCCGAAACACCAGTTGGGGGGAGGAGGTGGCAACTCCCCACCGGATCCTCCGAGAAAGCCCGACGGTGGGCAAGCAAAAAGGCCCACAAACATGGATAATCCCCTGACTATCCATGGCGACTCCAAGAACAAGGAGGGAAGGACGGCCACAGGCTCCACGAGAAGGAGTAGATCCCATCGTGAGGAAGAATCAGTGGCACATTCAAGGAGTGCGCACAACCGTGACGATATCTTGGATAAAAAGAGACAAGAAATCGAAGAGTACGCTCGTTTGATTAAAAAATGAGACTATGAGATACAGGAGTTGCAACGGATACGAGGACATCCGGAGGATTCTGGACTGTCACGAAGAGATTCCAGAGGAGAAAGGCTGGCAATAGTGGAACACAAGAAAGCTCCTTCACGAGGAAGGGGGAGCCGGTCCAGGAGTCCCACTCCGAAAAAGAAAAGGGCTTCTTCACGAAAAAGAAGAAGCAGAAGCCTCACCCCCGAAGAAGGAGAGATTAGAAGACATCACAGGAATAGGTACGAGAGACCTGATTCCGATTGGGAAAAGAGTACTCCCAAGAAAGCGAAAGAACAAGAGGAGGGAACCATGTCTGCACGAGAAGCAGCACGGAAAGCCCTCAGCAATATAGCCTCATCCCCTTTTTCAAAGAGATTGCAGGAGGCAAGGCTTCCGAGCAGGGTGAAGCACGGGGCATTCGTACTTTACGAAACAAATAATGATCCCGTGGCACACGTACAACACTACCGGCAGGCAATGTTCATGCACGACGGGGATGATGCAATCATGTGCAAGATGTTCCCATCGAGTTTGGGGAAAGTGGCCTTGTCGTGGTTCCATAAGTTGGGGCCGAACACCGTGCGAGGATGGAGACAGTTGGCCGAAGAATTCACTGCTCGGTTTCTGACGAGCAGGAAAGCACCAAAAACCTTTGAAAGCCTCTCTGTTATGAAACAAGGAGAGAGTGAGCCGATCAGAGATTATGCTAAGAAGTACTGGGAAACTTTCAACGAGATTGAAGGGTGCAGTGAGGAATATGCCATAGCCACGTTCAAAACAGGGTTGCCTGTTCGGGGAGAGCTGCGTAAATCCCTGAACATGAACCCGGTAGATACACTGGCAAGGCTAATGGAACGAATCGAGCAGCATGCCAGAAACGAGGACGACATACTGCGTGAGGACAACAGGATGGTTGCCGAACAGGCGAAGGTTCTACCGAAGAGGGCGGACAAGCCAGAGCCCAAGACCTACAAAGATAGGAAGGAGTACGGGCAGGTCAAGAAAGAACCGTATAAAGAGAAGCACGCCCCAGACCCCAAGTCTTTCTTTTCGGTGACAACGGTTTGGAAGGAACCAATCTATCGGATTCTTTACAAAATAAAGAATCGCCCATATTTCAAGTGGCCCCCAAGGCTGGAGGGGGACAAAGATGCGAAGAGGGCTACGAGTCAGCATTGTAGTTACCATAAAGACTGGGGGCATATGACGAAGGATTGCGAGATGTTCAAGCAACACCTCGATGATCTGGTCTCACGGGGTTACCTGAAAGAATTTATTCAGGAGGAGCACAAGGGTGCAGAGAAAGCGTTGGAATTGGATTATGAGCAGAATCCAATAGGGGTAATCCATATGATACATGGATTGGCCGCACCTTACACGAGAAAGGAGGTGAGGTTGCTCCAAAGACAAGTAAAACATGACCAGCACGTGATGCAGTTGGGAAAGAAACGAGGACGTGAAGGAGAAGGATGCACCGGAGGCATAGTCTTCACGGATGAGGACCTGGGGGGAATCCAGGTACCGCATAATGATGCCTTAGTCATAACCCTACGAATCGGGGAATATGACATGGAGAGAATCTTGGTAGATTCGGGAAGCTGCACGGAGATATTGTACTATGACGCGTTCAAGAAGTTAGGGCTGACACAAGCAGATTTGGTGCAGTCAACAACCCCTTTGGTCGGATTTAGTGCAGGAGCAGTCTGGCCATTGGGCAAAGCAACTCTCCCTGTTCGGGCAGGAACAGTTGTGCTAAAAACCGATTTTTTGGTGGTAGATGTACCGTCTTCCTATAACGCGATTATTGGAAGGACGTGGTTGCACAAGATGAGGGCGGTTTCCTCCACTTACCATCAGATGGTAAAATTTCCCGGGTCAAATGGTATCGAAAGAATTAGGGGAAATCAGAAGGTCGCCCAGCAATGCTTGGTTTCTATAATCAAGAAGGCACCAAAGGCCCAATTAGTTCAATCGAGGTTCCGGATCGGCCGACCATTGAGGATGTCGGAGGGGATCCCGCCGAGAAAGTGGTGGAAGGCTTGAAGAAGATTCAGATCAACGAGAATGATCCAGAAAGGTATTTTCTGATTGGGGAAAATCTGAATGAAGCAGAAGAGGAGGAGTTGGTAAGGTTCCTCAAGGAACACGTTGATGTGTTTGCTTGGGTGCCCGAAGAGATGCCCGGAGTGGATGCAAACGTGATTTGTCACCACTTGAATGTGGATCCACAACATAAGCCTGTGATGCAGAAGAAGAGACGATCCGCTGTACAACACGTGGATGCTGTTATCGAGGAGGTGGACCGATTGCTCGAAGCAAAGGCTGTACGAGAGGTATACTACCCGGAATGGCTGTCCAACACTGTGGTGGTAAAGAAGAAGAACGGGAAGTGGCGAGTTTGTGTCGACTTCACCGACTTGAACAAGGCATGCCCCAAAGATAGCTTCCCCCTCCCCAGGATAGACCAGCTTGTCGATGCAACGGCTGGATATGGGCAGATGAGCTTCCTTGATGCTTATCGGGGTTATCATCAGATAGCCATGTACGGCCCCGATGAGGAGAAGACATCTTTTATCACGCCAAGGGGTCTGTACTGTTACAGTGTCATGCCTTTTGGTCTGAGGAATGCCGGTGCAACATATCAGAGGTTAGCAACGATTATGCTAAAGAAGTTGCTCGGTAAGACCATGGAGGTTTACATAGATGACATGGTGGTCAAAAGCAGAGAGAAAGAAAACCACATCGCTGATTTAAAAGAAGCCTTTGAGATATTGAGAGAATATAAACTGAAGCTCAACGCCTCGAAGTGTGCGTTTGGGGTAAACTCAGGAAAGTTCATGGGGCATTTAGTCACCATAAGAGGGATAGAAGCGAATCCCGATCAAATTACAGCGTTGCAAAGGCTCCAAAGTCCAAGGACCACGAAGGAAGTCCAGAGGTTGACTGGGATGGCAGCGTCTTTAAACCAATTCATCAGCAGGTCTAGTGACAAGTGCAGACCTTTCTTTCAGCTGCTGAAAAAGAGGGAAGGATACGAATGGGGAGCAGAATGTGAGCAGGCGTTCCAAAACCTGAAGAAGTACTTGGCAGCAGCCCCCCTTCTGTCCACTCCCGAACAAGGCGAGTCCCTAACTCTATATCTGGCAGTCTCCGAACATGCTGTAAGTGCGGTGCTACTAAGGGACAAGGGATCCGAGCAAATCCCTGTCTATTATGTCAGCAAAACGTTGCTAGATGCAGAGACAAGGTATCTGCCCCTCGAAAAGTTGGTCCTGGCACTAAGAACAGCGGCACGAAAATTGCCCCATTATTTCCAGAGCCACAGAATTGTGGTTTATACTGAGTATCCGTTAAAATCTCTGCTACGAAAGGCAGATTTCTCGGGACGTATCTCAACTTGGTCGGTCGAACTGAGTCAGTACGACATAGATTATTAGCCGCGCACCGCAATAAAGGGGCAGGTGCTGGCGGACTTCGTAGCTGAGTTCTCACCCACGGTAGCTCCCCAGCCTCCTATGAGACAGGAGCCGAGAAAGGAGCAGGGAAAAGAGCAATCAACGAGAATGAAAAAAGCTCCCGCCGAACAGGATCCCACGGAGTGGAGATTATTTGTTGATGGCTCTGCGTGTAATACGGGGTCAGGAATTGGGGTGGTACTTTTTCCTCCTGAAGGTGCAATGATGGAGCTATCCCTTCGATTGGGATTCAGTGCATCGAATAACGTGGCAGAGTATGAGGCACTCTTGGCAGGGTTGAGAAGTGCAAGGACCCTGAAGGTGAAAAAGATACGAGTGCATTGTGATTCACAGCTCGTGGTGAACCAGTTGTCTGGGGAATACGAGGCCCGGAACGAGAAAATGGCTGCCTATGTGACGGCCGCTAGGGATCTGCTTGACACTTTCGAAAAGGTGTATATTGAGCAAATAAGTTCTGGGCAGAATGCCCATGCTGATTCGCTTGCCCGGCTGGCTGCAGCTGTACCGACAGAATTTAAGAGAAGGGTGGCAGTAGATTATCTTGCCGAGCCGAGCATCGGAAGAAGTGTGGAATTGGTCTTAGACATAAACCAAGGACCAAGTTGGATGGATCCAATAGTGGAGTTTCTACGAGATGGGATACTCCCTACAGATAAAAAAGAGGCTCACAAGATTAAAACAAAGTCTGCACGGTTTTGGCTGTCACCAGAAGGAAAGCTGTACAGAAAATCCTTCACTGGTCCGTACTTACTTTGTGTGCACCCCGAGATGGTGCAGAAGTTTCTCCACGAGATCCACGAGGGAACGTGTGGGAGTCATGCTGGGGGTAGGTCAATTGCCCATCGAGCAATAACCCAAGGGTACTGGTGGCCTCACATGCAGGAAGACGCAAAGGTGTACGTAAAGATTTGTGAGAAGTGCCAAAAATTCTCGCCGATGATACGAACACCAGCCGAAGATCTGGTGCCTTTGACAAGTCCTTGGCCCTTCGCACAATGGGGGATGGATATCGTGGGTCCACTACACAAGGCAACTGGAAATAGGAAATTCCTGTTGGTAGCAACAGACTATTTCACCAAGTGGATCGAGGCTGAACCATTGGCTAAGATCACCGAGCCTATGATAGAGAGGTTCGTCTGGAAAAGTATAATCACTCGATTTGGGGTCCCTTATTCACTGATTACGGATAATGGGTCCCAATTTCAGAAAAAATTCAAGGCCTTTTATGCCCAGTATGGGATAAGAAATTATTATTCCACCCCAGCCTACCCACAGAGTAATGGGCAGGCAGAGGCTTCCAACAAGACTATACTTGATGGGATCAAGAAGAGGTTGGACAAGGTAAAGGGGAAATGGCCCGACGAACTGCCACTTGTTCTATGGGCGCACCGAACAACGCCTAGGAGGTCTACGGGAGAGACCCCCTACTCATTAGCATATGGAACTGAGGCTGTAATTCCATTGGAGGTTGGTCTGCCGACCAACAGGACCACTTTGGTTGAAAGTGGGGGCAATGACAGAGCCCTGGAAATAGAATTGGACCTTGCCGAAGAACGCAGAGAAAGGGTCCTAGTGCATTTGGCTTCTTATCAGGAGCAGCTGATGAAAAGCTATGATAAAACCGTCCATCCACGAGAGTTTGGTATTGGGGACCTTGTGCTTCGAAAAGTGCTCGGCAATACCAAGGTGGCCAACGAGGGCAAGTTGGGGGCAAACTGGGAAGGCCCATATCGAGTTACCGAAGTTGTGGGCATTGGGGCTTATCGATTGGCGGACCTGGACGGGAACCCGGTGCCAAGGCCATGGAATGTTCACAATTTGAGGAAGTTTTTTGTTTAAAACAGACTTCAATTTATTTTTTCTGTTTTAGGATGCACATCGTGATTGTGTGGGAATTTCGAATACAATTCCTTTGTTTTTTATTCTTGTTAGTGGCAAGGGACACGCGTAACGCCCCCTTGAGTTTTTTGAATTATGAATAAAATTCTGCGTTTTAGAACAAAAACATTGTCTTCTGTTTTGTTTAAATACGAAGTTAGTACCTGATTCTTGCTCCTCACTTCGTATTGGGGAGCAGAAGGATAGGTTTATGCTAATACGAATATATTAGGGCAGATTCAAAACATTCCAAGTACGAATATACTCGACTACGAACACGGGTATGAACAAACCTGGTGTGCAGGTATGAACAAACCTGGTGTGCATACGTGAATGCACACAGTTTTCCCAAATATGAAGACATTTGGGTAAACTAAGTATGAATACACTTAGAACGTTTGGCGTGCATACGAAAATATGCATAGCTCCCCCAAATACGAAAACGTTTGGGAATCTAAGCACGAATAAACTTGGATAGTTTTTTAGTTCAAACCAATAAAGAATGGGGAGCAGACGAATATGTACAAGTACAAATACACTTGGAGTTGTCCCCAAGCATGAGGAAGACTTAGGCAGCATATGAATACATGCAAATTTTAGGCTAAATAAGAAATACTCAGAGACGTATGACGAGAATACGAAATCATCTAAGTACGAACATACTTAGAGTCACCTCCAAATTACGAGGCAAATTCAGCAAGCATTCGAAAACATGCTAAGCGAAAAGCTAAAGCTCGAATCCATTCGGTTAACTATCCAGGCATGGGTTAACATGAGAAGCACCCTAGCAAGATTGAATTGGCCATGAAAGGGCCACCAGCAATGTCAGAAGGCCACGAGGGGCCAGGCAAAACATAGTTAGACGCCACGAAAGGCCAAATGTTTAAACTAAAGTATTGAGAATGTATCTGTGCCGCACAGGGCAAACTTACAGCCGCGCAGGGCCATCACTACGTATCAAAAATTATATTGTTCCAGGAGGAGGAGTGCATACCTACTGATCCATAATGGGATCTTGAGTGACCGGATTTGGGGTTTGATCTGGAGCAACAGGAGGTGGGGTTTCTACGGGGGTGTCTTTTGCAGCAGTACTCTCATCAGTTGGACCACCACTGGCTTCTTTCTGGCCAGGATTGGTCACTTCATCGTTGCCATTGGCATCAGCACCGAGCTGCTCAGAAACATCCACGTTGAGCTCCTCATTCGGATTGTCCTCCTCTTCCTCGATCTCATCTTCATCTTGGGCTACTATAGTGCTCGGAAGATCAATTTCCGTCCCCAAGGCAGAAGAATCAGCTGTACCAGACTTCCTGAGGCCAGCGGTCCACCCAGCAGCAAATATTTGATCTTGGATCTTGGGCATCTGATTTTTGTAGCTTTCAGTGGCTACGTTGATCCCTTCGTTATACCCCTGCTGGTAAGACATCTTCGCCTCGTTTTTGCTCGCCTCCAGCTCTATCAGAGTCTGGTTCAGGCTATCTTCAGCACCATCCAGCTTGCTCTTCACTTCAGCTGCCACGTTTCGAGCCTGGTTTCTCTCTCTCAAGCCGGGCAACAGTGGTCAACAGCTTGGCATTCTCACTAGCCAATTTTGCACTCTGGGGCTCTGAGTGGCCCAACTTTTGGG
This sequence comes from Rhododendron griersonianum, assembly GCA_018127125.1. NCBI lineage: Eukaryota > Viridiplantae > Streptophyta > Magnoliopsida > Ericales > Ericaceae > Rhododendron > Rhododendron griersonianum. The sequence continues at coordinate 33,285,553 of CM030789.1, forward strand.
CCATGGCCACCATCTTTTGCGCAGCCTAAACGTATTAATCATGGCTCAGTAGTACAGTTGAGAGGAGGCTAAATTATAAGAAATGAAGATCATAAATGGGTTTACCTTAAAGCTGTGCACCATGAAAGATCCAAGCAAGTTGTCCGGAGAGCTCACCACCTCCTTCTGCATGTCCCCGGGGAGCATGAGAGCCTGGGATAGGGCCAGTGCGGTCCCTTCAGACTCCACACTATCCCGGACAGTGACAGTCTTGTTGCCATGGGAAAGATGGGGAGCCCAGATTGGAGTTTGGGTTATGGGTATCTGAGTCGAGGTCCCGCCAGGTGCTTCCAAACGTGGGCGTTTGTCCCTGTGGCTAGCTTCAAGTTCTTCAGGAGAAAATCCAGGGGGAGCGTCGAGTTGAGCTGTTCCTCGGCGGCCATGTGACGGCGCAGGACTCTGGGAGCGACCTCGGCCACGAACAGTGCCGCGGCTCCTTCCTCGGCCAGCTCCTGGGATTGTGAGGAGACTTTCGAGGTTGATTGGCTGATTCATCTCTTGAGAACGTGGAGATGGGGAATGACCGTCTGACGATGTAGATGCTTCCTCAACAATTTCCATAGAAGCACTACGGAAGGGGGGGATCTGAGAACGCCTTTCTTCTTCTATCTGCTCGGGCTGTGCAGGTTGTGCGGCGGCAGGTCCAGGAACTGGCGGGTCGTCTGCTGCTCGGATGCGCCGATCAATGAAGCCCCCGTAAGATGCTCTGTAACTCAGGAGCACCTGCGCTGCTCTTGCTCGGCCTGCCAAGTAGGTGCCCTCGCCGTTGAAATTTAGAGCCTGAGTGATATGCGCTACATGAACTTGGGGGGTGATGATAGCATATCCCTGGTTGATATTTTCAGCTGCAACACGAGAAGTTGACAGTCAGAAGATGGATAAAATTGAATACGCAATACGAATGAATTGGTATGAGAATGAATTTTACGAAGAAGAAAGAACTGATGTGGTTGCCCAAATCTGTGAGGGGCATGAAAGCCTATCACTTGGCCGTCCTCGTCTCTGGGCTCGAAATTTCCAGTAACGACGAGGAAATCGTCGTCGTCTCCTCGAGCGGAGTCGGGCAATTCAAGCACCAGCCGCCTTCTGGAATCTCTACTCTTTAGGTAGTAGGTGAGGGCGTCTTTCGTACGGGAAATGCTGTACAGATGATGAATATCGTACAGGCCTAAAGATGTGCCTAACATCTGGTTTAGGGTATTGATACCCATAACCACTCGGAAAAAATTGGCAGACACCTGCATAGGGGATAACCTGTAGTAGGTAAAACCTGTCGAAGTAATGGGGCTAACGGGAATCTAACACCGCCCTCTACAACGGCGACCACTGGAATGTGTAGGGTGTCATTATTAGGGCTCTGACGTATAGCGTCTACGGGAGCCAAGCTGACGGCCACATCGTCAGGGATCTCATAGCGAGACCTAAACGAGGCCATGGTTTGAGGGGTGTTGCAGTGACGCCTGAACCTCCCCATTTTTGAAAAAAGGCGGGTCTATTGCAGTGGGAGATCACGGGTACGAAGAAACCCTAGATATGATCTGAGTAACCCTACAGTAACGAGAGGAAAGGGGCAAAAGGGAGCGATGACTTACGATTGTGATGGTCGAAGTTCTAAAATGCACAGGAGAAACCTCGAGATGGTGAACAGGGCTTCAATGGCGGGTGCGTTTGAAAGCTCTGGTTGCAGAGGGAATCAAGATGGAGAAAGGGGGTTTCGAAATAGGGTGAAAACCCAAATGTACCCCAATTAGTAGGGTGACGTATGCAAAACGTCGCCCCAGACGCCGTTTGGGCGTTCCGTTCCCCAAGAGGTGTGCATCCGCATTTAATACGGACGGTACGATAAATGCCATGTGTAAAGTAAGGGGCAGGAAACGTCTTGGAGAGCCCAAACGATTAGACATTTTCACTTGGATTAATGATTCTCCCTGCACCAGCTTTGGAGGGAATAAAGGGTGCAAGAGCAAAAGAATGATGCTCTGATCCTGAGGAGCTTTGCTCGTCATATTAAAAGTAAATAACGAGTAAAGCTGGGGAGCAATTGTAGGGAGTAAATCCCGAACAAGCACAAATAGAGCCCGAACACGTGGTACGTGGGACCATGGTAAAGTACAATCGCCGTGCAGAAATGGTGATCGGCGATAGGGACCAGTGATATGAAGGATCATTGGTCCAGGGAGTCTACACTGAGTTAAGGTCCAGTAACACGAAAGAGTATTGGACCAAGAGATCAACGAAAGAGCAATGACATGCGGAGTCATTGGTCCAAATAGGCTGTTCGGCAATAAAAGAGCCGAACAGGAGGGGGTTTGTACGAAAAGCAGTCCCAGGAGCAGGAAACGTTCCAGAAGGTTCTGATGACAGGGATATTCCATGATTGCTGTAAAGATCCCAATAAGGTAGGATCTTAGAGAGATACCCAACGGGAATGGGAAGTTCGGCCAGCTGTGGAAAGGAGTCCTAAGCGGACTAAGGAATAAACTGATAAGGGAACGAGAATCCGAGATATTCTGGGTTTCCTATACGAGATAGGAAACCTAGGGCGACATGGATACTTGACAGCAAGCATCCATAAACCTATAAATACAAGGCAAACCGAGAGGAGAAAGGTACACAATATATTACGGTTTTACATATCCTTCTACTGAAATTAGGGTTTTCGACCAGTACGTGATACTAACTTAGGCATCGGAGGGCTTTTGCCACGAGAGGCAAAGGTGCACTCACCCTTTGTCTGTTTTGCAGATAAAGACTCCGGCGACATATCAGGGTTCCGGCGAGGACCTCGAAGCAGCCGTTACGTTCTTGTGCTGCTTAAACCACTCCCGGTTTCTCTGCACTTACAATTGTGGTTCCCCATTGTTGATGGAGTTAATGTTGTGATCACCACCAAGAATATTTATTGGTTAAAAGCTTTATTGATTAATTTATTATTCTGCTGGACACCTCGTATGCCAAATTATGATTGAATGGTAAATTATTTTAATCCCCGCTTTCAACTTTATTTATTATACATACTTGCTATTCACTGAGCTTGTCAGCTGACGGATTTATTCCAACTTCTCTTTCAGGCAAGTTTGGGAGTTAGGCAAGGACTCTGGCAGCACCTCGGGGATTCGTTTGTTTGACCTCCTTAGGGTGTCTCATCCTAATTTTATTTTAATAATCGCTTCCGCATTCAAAACATTTGTCAGATAACGAATTCATTTTATTATTGTTAGATCACTAGATATTGGTTGGTTCATGGGATGTTTGTGCCACATGTTTTTGTTTAGTTTAACCGGTTGGAGTTGTTCCTAATAAAAATAAATAAAAAATGGTTGGCTATTTTGTGGTTCATTATTTTGGAATTTAATTTAATATCTTCTTAGGCTGCATGTGCTACGAGTTTGGATCTTGTGGTTCATGGCCGGTCACTTCCTATTTTGGGGTGTGACAGTGAAATACGGTGCACGGTGATTAGGTCCAATGATATGAGGAGTCATTGGGTCATGCGGTTTGTTCGGCAGAGAGGGACCAAGGACATGAGAAGTCATTGGTTCATGCAGTTTGTTTGTCAATAAGAGGGCTGAATAGAGGGAGATCTCTGAAGAAGATAGTTTTATGTGATAAGGCAGTAAGAATGTTCTAGAGAAAGAACCCAATATCCGGTAAAGATAAGTCAGAAGACAGTCCTATTATGAAAAGAGTCCCATAAAGAAAAGAGTCCCTATGGGTAAGGGATCTCGGTCGATTGGGTAAGAAGATCCCCAGAAAGGCCAGGTTTCCTGTGCGGGACAGGAAACCTTAGGCAACGAAAATGCTTGAAGAGCAAACAAACGTATGTTTATAAATATGAGGTAAACCTAGAGGTAAAACGTACGCAATTGGTTGCAATCATTCCATACTTTCCTATTGATAATTAGGGTTTCATACAGTACGAGATACTAACTTAGGCATCGGAGGGCCTTTGCCACGAGAGGCAAAGGTGCGCTCACCCCTTGTCTGTTTTGCAGATTAGGGTTTAGGCGAAGGCATTAGGGTTCCGATCGAACATCACGTCTGGGTACTGTTTGTTTTTCTCCACCTGCAGCAGCTATACTCCATGATGGAGTAGGATCCTGAGAATAAAGGATCTGTGTGGGTCTCCTATTAAGAATAGGAAGCTCGGCCCGTTATGGGAAAGAGTCCCGCAAGGGGTAAGGAAGTAATTAGATAAGGGAACGAGAATTTAATGAACACAGGGTTTCCTATATGAGATAGGAAACCTAGGGCAACAAGCATACAAACATCTATAAGTCTGAGGTGAACCTAGAGGTAAAAGGTACGCAATACATTACAATCATACTGTCTTTTTAATTGGTGATATTAGGGTTTCTTAGTATGTGATACTGACTTAGGCATCAGAGGGCCTTCGCCGACGAGAGGCAAAGGTGCGCTCACCCCTGTCTGTTTTGCAGCTAGGGTTCCGGCGAAGAGCTGGGGTTCCGGCAATAAGGCACGTGAGGTTGTTCAAACAAAAGAGCTACTCTAGCACTAAGCAAATTTTATCTACTTACAATTGGTGCTGTCTGTGGGAAGCGAAAGAATTCCCAGCGAAAATCAACCATGGTGGAAGAAGATCCCAAAACCCCACTCAACCCAAAGAACTTGCTTAATGAAGGAGGAAAGGAGTCTCCAGCCAAGGCTCCAAGAAAGACGCATGGCGACCAGCGAAAAGAAAATTCGCTTGCTCTGATTGAGGGTTCCAAAAATAAGGATGGTAAAACAGCTACAGAGTCCACACGGAGGGATAAATTCCGTCGAGGGGAAGAGTCGGTTGGGCACTCGAGAAGTGTTCGAAACAATGGTGACATCCTTGATAAGAAAAGGTAAGAGATCGAGGAGTATGCACGCATAATCAAGAGACGAGAAAGAGAGATTCGTGAAATAAAGCAGATCAGGGAACACCTAGAAGATTCTGGGATTTACGAGGGAAATCTGGAGAAAGGAGCTGAGCTCTAGTAAAATACAAGAGGGCCTCCCCAGGAAGGGAGAGGAGTAAGAGCCGTTCTCCGGAACGAAAAAATGCTTCTTCACAAAAAAGAAGAAGCAGAAGCAGAAGCAAAACTCCAATCCCAGAGGGAAGGGGAACAAGGAAACATCATAAGGATATGTACAAAAGACTTGATTCTGATTAGGAGAAAGATGGGGCCCGCGAAACAAGGAGGCGTGAGGACGGGACCGTGACTTCACGAGAAGTGGCACGGAAAGCTCTCAACAACATAGCTGCCTCCCCTTTCTCGAGAAGGTTGCAGGAAGCAAGGTTGCCAAGCAGGGTGAAGCACAGCCCATTCATCCACTATGAGACGAACACGGACCCCGTGGCCCACATACAATACTACCAGCAGTCCATGTTTATGCATGTTGGTGATGATGTCATCATGTGTAAGATGTTCCCTTTAAGTTTGGGTAAAGTTGCTCTAACTTAGTTCCACAAATTGGACCTGCACTCCATACAGCAAGAAAATGAAATGAAAAACGTTTATATGCCCATTTAAATGTAATCAACCTATTTATGGGTAATCCATCTTTTTTATATAATTAACCCATGTAAATGTAATCAACTAAAATGGTAGAGAATTGAAAATGAAATCGTAGGAAACATTTAAAGGTAGTCAATTAGGTAGGAAAATTAGGTTTAAATATTAGGAAAGAGAAAAAGATTCTCTTTCTGGGAAGAATTTAATCTCTTTCGGGAACCTATTGATTGGTATTAAGCAGTAAAAGGAAACAAAAATGCTAAGGGTACATACAAAATGTACATACAATGTACATATGGATTTTGTGGGGCTCAAATCGGGTCCCACAAAGATGATTCGAACCGCCCATTATTTTTAAAACATATTTTTATGGAGCCCTGTAAAAAATCAGCTCAACCCGATATCGGTAAGGATTTTTTCTGATTTTGTGGGGGCGAAAACTACTCGTCGCCCCCACAAATTCAGAAAAAATCCTTACCGATATCGGGTTGAGCTGATTTTTTACAGGGCTCCATAAAAATATGTTTTAAAAATAATGGACGGTTTGGATCATCTTTGTGGGACCCGATTTGAGCCTCACAAAATCTATATGTACATTGTATGTACATTTTGTATGTACCCATAGCAGCATTGAAAAGGAAACCTGTTGCTTGGGTAGTAAAGTTACATAGATAAAACCTTGTAAAATTTCAGCCTTAGGATTTATGTGTATAGATTTTAATGGTTAAGATTTATAGATAGATGTATGTAGAATTCAAATAACGAGCTAGGTTATGGAAGAGCGGTTTTTGAATCCCTGTATTTTAGACCCTCGGATCGGTACATAATTTCCTACAGTTGAGATTTACGAGTAGTAGGGCTATAAATATAAGATTATTTAAATATTCATCCCAATTAGTAATACAACGCAAGTATTCATCCCATCCACTTTTCGTGCTTATATTTTCATCCTTTCAATGCATGAATTACCCTTATTACCCTTTCATCCCATCCACTTTTTGTGCTTATGTTTTCATCCTTTCAATGCGTGAATTACCCTTATTACCCTTTTACTATGATATTTATATAGATATATATACATTTATTGTTTCGTAAATTAAAGGGATTGAGATAAATATCAATCTCTACAATTAAATGAGATATCATAGGAGGATTTCAAGATTTCAAATTTTCAAATGTTCAAATTATTTTAAACGATGTCTAAGCCAATTTCATGTAGATAAACCATCTACAATTACAATGTGAAATATTTAGAACATAGACAAACAATTAATTAACCATGAAATAGTTTCATGGCAAATGGTCCAAATAATTAACTATGAAATGATATGAACATAGACAAACATATTTCATGGTAAATAAAGTAAATAATTTACCATGAATTAATAGAATAAAACTAAACTAAACCAAAATCGAAAAACCTAGATCGGGGCCTTTTGGCATTAACTCCGATCGTGGCCACCACCGCGACCGCGTCGTTCTTCTTCCACGGACTTCGCAACAATGGAGGTCGGACTAGTGTGGACTTTCGCCATACTAATGTGGGTTAGGTTGTGTTAACATAGACAAATAATTAATTAACCATGAAACTATTAAACGGCCCAAATAATTAACCATGATAGGAATATAGACAAACATATTTCATGGTAAATGAAGTAAATAATTTACCATGAAATAGAATAAAACTAAACAAAATCCAATCGCCGACGTAGCGGAGTGAAATGGCAAAACAAAGTCGGAGTGCAGGCGGCGGCGATGGGCTAAAGGAATGGGAGGGCGGCGGTGCAACGACGTGGTTAATGACGACCAAGGGGCTAATCGGCAACCGGGGGCCGAAGGCGTCGGTGTCCGTCGTAACATCGTCGAATATGAGGAGATGGAGGAGGCATCGTGGACGCATGCGTATCGGACGGAGGAGTAAGGGTTGTAGAGGCGGCGGAGGACGGTAGAGAGGAGCTTTAAGAGGTGGGAGGAGAAGGCGTCGACGTGGGAGGCGGAGAGGTCGGCACCATCTGCATGAGCTTGGCAAAATCCGACGACGAAGTCGGCCACCATAAACTGCCAAAACAAGAGCTGCCCACCATCTGGGTCTTCAATTAAGAGTGGCAGAGGAACCCATGTGGGTTTTCAAATTTTTGTGCAGATTGGAATGAAAATGGACTTTATTGATTTTAAGATGTGGTAGGATGAATATCTTTGTCGAAATTTTCGGTATGGAATGGCGGAATTTACGAGGACTAGATTTGTTAAGTTTGCATCCCAAAATATTTATATATATATATATATACACAGTACACATTGAGCAGCTCGGATCATTGAAATTCGATCGGGAAATGGGGGGTTCGCATTTTAACTAAAATGCGGACCCCCTCATGGAAGACGGACTCTATATATATATATATATACACACACACACACAGAGTTTGTTTCAAATAAGGGGGTCCTCATTTTAGTTAAAATGCGGACCTCCCCATTCATCCCATTTTCCGATCAAATTTCAATGATCCGAGCCGCTAAATGTGATCAGAACGTGATTTTAAGGGTACCCGCGAGAAATTGGCCAAAAAAATGACCGGGAAGGGCTTGATTTAAGTAGTTTTATTTGAACCATTCATTAAAAAATTGTTCGGAACTGTTCGGATGAAGCCCTTCCCGGTCATTTTTTTTGTTGATTTCTCGCGTGTACCCTTAAAATCACGTTCTAAACACATTGAGCGGCTCAAATCATCGAAATTCGATCGGTGTAGACACCCCAATATGGGTCTCCCAATTGATTTACTTCGTTTTTCGGTTTCTTGTTTCCCCGATGATGAATTGGATCAAAAGCAGTCTTGAGAATGGAAAGGCTTTGAACTTGGAGTGATTGGATACCCTCTTGAACCTTTTTGAACCTCAAAACCCTAAGTTAAAACCCTAACCCTGGGTTTGACCAATGTGCATTGGTCTGGTACCCACGCGCTTGTCAACTTGCCAGGTGTTGGTCAATGGTCAAAGCTTTGACTATTGACCAGCGCGATGGTAGGTGGCACACACGCACGCTGGTCAACACCTGTCCCTTTCACCTTTTTGCCAACCGAATTTTGTGATGATCAGGGGTCTATTACACCTATAGAGCCCGGATTTCGTCGCCTAAACAGTGTTCTGGCAGGTTTGGGCACTCCCCCTCACAACCACTCCCATCACCTTTTTCCACCTCCTTCACCACCAAGCAACTACAACCAGCCTTGTTGGTTGGTTGTATCTCCACCTCTTTCACCAACCCAACCTTCTATAAATAGCCCATTCATCTTCCATTGAAAGGGTTACAAAATTTCCAAGGTTAACAATTCTCAAGCAAAGGGGCCATCACAAACCCTAATTCTCTTGCATAAAAGCACACTCTCTTCTCCACTATTCAAATAACCACTTCAGAATCCACATTTCAGCCTTCAAAGTCCTAGTTCAATCCATTTTCAAAACCTCAAGCAAAGGTATAAAGCCTTTACTGCCTTCTATTTTGATCCCTAAGGGGGGCTGGCAGGGTTAGGGCTGGTAATCGATACTAGTTTTAGTCCTAAAGCTAGCAGGGTTACAAGAACCGCGTGTCCATCTCACCTACGCACGTCAGTCACCTGTACGCGCACGCTAATCCTTGGCTGCGCACGCAGACCTGCGTGGGGTCAGGGGTGTTGGTTCTTCTTTGTTTTATTGTGTTATAAATCATCTTGATGCATGCAAAATCTGTTGTACTATTTTCCATGTATATGTAGACACCTCAATTTGGCCTAACGATTATTTCAAGTCCTACCTTGGGGACCATCCCGATGATGAAATGGATACAGTGATTGCTGGTTGCCTTCTAATGAACCTTAGGACTTTCGATAAGAACTTTGAGCCACTTAGAGGACCCAATCCAGAGCCAAATAGCCTTTCAGACAGAAATACAGAATCCTAGAAGAATTCATCTAACGGCCGTGACATTTGATCTCACGGCCTTAACATCATTTCTTCACCCGAGCAACCTGTTGCATGAAAATCTCCCTGAGAGATCAATCCCTCGGTCGCAAGATCTATCCTTCGGCAGCAATATCATTCCCTCGGCCGCCAGATCGTCCTTTTTCTAGATTCTGGAACGTTCTGTCAAACGTTTGATTCGTTCACCAAACCCTAGCAGCCAAATCCCGATGCGTTCGGGCTACGCCAGAGGATTGCCATGAAGAGTTAGAATCACTCTCTAACTCCAATTTTAATCGTGCATTGTGATTGGTTGGAGTGAGTCATCCGGTGCCTATATAAAGGAGCCTTTGGGTTCCAAAATTGATAGGTCGATACACCCTCTCAAGCCCCAAAATTCTGTCAACATACACTCTCAAAACCCTTCTACAAAAGCCCTAACCTGCCGAAAGCAGCCGCTAATCCGACGATCAAACCCCGAAGTTCAAACCCTAACCCTAGGGTTTTCAAAGAAGCAATCAGTCAATCCCATTCAATCCAAAGCAATCAAGCAACTGAGGGATCAAGGTGGTGAGGCCCAACGGCCCTTGATTTATTTTCTGTCCATATACTTTAATCATAACGTTTTAGTTATCTCCTAACTTCTCTGTCTGGTGTGAGGAAGAACATCGACCGGGGCTTCGATCCCTCGGCCGGTACATAAAACCAGTGAGATTACTCGGCCGTGACATCCATTCACTGGCCGAGTAATCTATTTCCTGGGACAGTTATGTTTTATTCTGCTTTCTGATGCATGCTTTCAATTACAGTCTTGGCTCACCATTAACTGCTTAAAGGCTAAAAATAGACTACTTGTTAGAATTAAATAAAGCAAGTACATGTCTTATGTTGAACAATTATGGGCCAGCCTCACGGCTGGGCAGAGAGGGGTGCCTAACACCTTCCCCTTACAGTACTTTTGGCTCTCGTACCTGGAATCTCTGTCTATTTTCCTAGTTTAAATAAACTAGATGGCGACTCTGTTTTGATGATAACCGCTATCATGTGGCGATGTTCCTAGCCATGGGAATATCCACGATCTTGGTTTATGAAGCAAGCAACCAAACGAGCAAACAACGATCAACCTGTATGGCGATGCCCCGCTCCAGGTAGGTGTCTACAGTATAAAACTGATAGCTTTTGTTCAACTTGCCTTTCTGCTTCTTTGGAATACCCCTGGGTGGCTTCTGAACATGTCTCAGAGCCCAGGCATGCAAGGCCAATTGCTGGAAGTCCAATCAGAATAGGCGCGCGCCTGTCCGTGATCGGCGCGCGTAGGTTAACTTATTTCCAGTGACTGGTTTTTACATGGGTAGCTAGGCCATTGGCCTCTGTTTTATTCACCACACTGTTTATGGGGCGTATTTCAATTATTAATCATTCTATTTGTGAATTTGATTCTTTCTCTGTGCTTATAAACTACTTGGTTTGGCTTTAGGTGAGTACTGGTCCTTCCAGAACCCAGAAAGGGGATAAAATCAAAGTTGTTTAAAGAAGGGCAACACACGCACATTTGTTTGAGTCTGGCGCGCGCGGCTATGCTTGCATGCATGTAGATCCATGCATGCAAGCTGGTCCCTGTGCGTGCCAAATTCCAAGCGAATGTACTGTTTTGGCTTTTTGGGCAGTATTTGGGTTTCATCTCATTTATTACTTATTGCATCATTCATCCATGCTATTTCTATCATATCCTGCAAATTATGTTACAGTCTTAATCCCCATTAAACTGTTCCCCGCCCTAACTGGCTAATAAATTGATAATAAAAGAAGAATCGCAATATTTTCTCAAAATGCCTAAGTAGAGACCGATCTCCGGATTGGGCGAGAGTGGTGCCTTAAAACTCTTCCCCTCTTGTAACCTGGCTCCCAAACCTAGATATGGTTATGACGGACTGGTGCTTTCACTTTTTCAAATCAAATAGCGTGTAAGGCGTTTCGAATTCGGTTCCTTGGATGTCGGACCTTCAAACCCAAGTGGCGACTTTGTCGAATTTCGAGCGCTTGACCCGCTAGCACTCCCTTGATCCGGGCCCTTGCTTTGGAAAACGGAATTTCCAAGGGCATGCTACCCACAGTGGCGACTCTGCTGGGGATTATCAAACCAATATTGATTCACACTTAGAGTTTGATACACTTGTGAAACAATCCTTTAAAAGTATGTCAAAACGGTGAGCTTCGCGCTAACGAAGGCTAGAATGGTGATTTAACAGGACCTTTGTGTCCGGCCAATCCGATCTGGGACTTTTTCAATTATTCGCTTGTGTAGTTTCCTCTAAAGATGGATTAAATAAAGTGAGCCAAATTTGAAAAGGCATTTTGCGATTTTGCGATTCTTCTTCTTTTAATCAAATTCTTAGCATTCTCATTAATGTGGGATAGCCTCGTTGGAGCGTTTTGGCAATCCGGCATGGTTTATCGGAGCCCGGGGACCCCAAATGCCCAACAACCTTCGACGATGATAAGTCATTCTACCGTTCGACTGTTGCTCTGCGGTTACGTGGGCAGCGGGAGGTATATCTTGGCTTTAGTCCGAGGAACCTGTTACGAACCAAAACCAGCCTTTGCATATACAAAGCACTAGAACTTTTCAAACTAGGACAGGTACCTACAGGGTAAGATCTATTTACATCTAACCCCATATACTGTCTACATTTACTATTTTTCCTATCGCATGCACTGTACATACATACCGTTTTGCGTAGGAGCATGTTTAGGGCGGCTTCTAGGTTCTTGTTCTTTCGAGTCTGTCTTAGGATTATTAGGATGCTGTTATTGCCCGATGAAGAGTCGTGCATCTCGACAGTGCACGTTATCAATTTTCAAAAATCCTTTGATCAACGAGACTTCGGGAAATCGAAGCTTTCTAAACCCTTGTCTATTATCCAATCAAGGTTTCAAACAGAAAACGAGGAACAACGGAGAGAATATTGTGATGCTTATACCATTCAGGTAACAAGTGCCTCATCACTAACATCGCCCGGCTAACAGCGCTGTGCCGCTCACACCATTTTGGTTACAATATCACGTTGTTCACACCGAGTTGTTCCAACTTCAAAAGTTGAAACTTCGAGATCGAAATTGCCAAAGGCTTTTGACATCCTTTAGTCTTAGTCGATTTAATCAAGGATACACCCTTGAAAAGATTTCTGAGGATTCTAGTAGTGTCCGAGCATCTTGAGACAGACTTGTCTTCTAGTTCTAGAGTATAGGGCGACACTGACGACAGCGCTGAGTGCATTTGTACTTTATTCTTTTATTTAGATAAAGTTGCTGCAGGATCCCTATTGAGCCTTCTTTTACATTCCTGCAAGCAAAGTTCTGAACCATTGCACCATTAAAGAAAGCGCCGAAGCAAAAAGGCAAACCCGCTTGGGAACGTCTGCATCAGAATCTGAGTCAAAGGCTTGTCAGGTTAACATCCCAGTCAGTCGCAACGGAAGACTCTCCTCGTTCTCTGTTGGCCGCTTTACAGTCGGGCTCTTCTTTGATCTTGTAAGAAGCTACACCGCCCACTTCGCCAACTTCCACGTCTACGTCAAGCTCTTCCGAAAAACCTGTCATGGCTGATCAATCTCTCACTCTTGTGGCTATGCTCACAAACCTTCAGAACAACATAGCTACCATGCAGTAAAGGGCCACGCAGACCGATGCTAACATCACCCGTTTGAACGACCTTATCAATACTTGTCTTCCACTTACACTCGAAGAGGAAGGCGAGGACGATGAGGATGACCAGGAATAACCTATCATGATCCCGAATCCTAGGCACAAAGGGCATCTCATTGTTCGGCCCAATTCTAGAAAGGCTTGTGCGCCTATTGCAAACCCAAACCCAGTGGGTGTGTAACGACCCGGATTTTTTGAGAAATAAAAATTTCATTTAAAAATTTGAATTTTATTTTATTACTTGGATTCCATTTAAAATTCCGTTCTAATATCCAAAAATCCGTCGTTACTAAATTCTAGTCCTATAAATATAGTTTTCTTCATATAAATTTTCTAGTCATTTCCCCAAGGACAAGTATGCTTGTAAAAGCACTTGTATATTTCCCCTAGTAATCCGTCATAATTAGATTTCTTCACTCCGAGCAATAGGATCATTTTCTAAAGACAAGTGTCTAGTTTATTTTCCTAACTATTAAGATAAAGTCTTAAGAATCCTATTTCTTGACTAGAAATCCTACTTAGCAAGCCTAGTTAACTTCTAACCGATTCGTTGAGGTAACCTGACTACCAGTCTCACTTCCAACCCTAGTTGAACCTTTTGAAGCTCTCCCAACCCTAAAGGAACCCTTTGGACCAAAGTCATCTTTGACCTTTACCCATTGGACGATAGAAATTAGGGAAATCTTTATCCATTGGACAATAGGCTTTCTACATAAGATATTTTATTAGATTTGACCAAGGTACCCTTATATAGTATTATATAGGCCTTTGTACACATGTTTGAAGGATGTATATATAATATTCCAATATTATACTTTACTCTTTTACCATTGGTCCATAGAAGTTAGGGAGGATATTACTCATTGGTCCATAGCCTAGTCTTCCCACCAAGTACTAAACCTATTAGTTTAATAGGATTGCCATGTGTCAATATGCTTATACATATATATATTGGAAGCATAATACTTACCATCCTTGTCCATTGGATAATAATGGTTAGGAGAATTATGGTTCATTGGTTAATAAGGTCAAGTCAAGCCAAAGTACTAGGTCTTATTAGTTTATTTGCTTACTAGATATTCCATGTGCCTAATAGTTTAAAAGAAATAGATATGGATATCTTATCCTAGGATTCTATGTACCTTTGTATACTTGGTTAATACATCTATATATGTATATACTTTGCTTCTAAACCATTGGTTAATAAATGCTAGGGTAATTATTACTCATTGGATAAAAGAGTTAGTCTTCCTACCTAGTACTAGGATTTATAAGTTAATTACTTAATAGATGACATGTGTCCAATAGAATAAGGACATAGATAAGATATCTAGCCCTAGGATTCTCCTTGTACCTCAATACTATATTATACTAGGACAAGTGTCAATTTGACTTAGTGTAATATAGAATTTTGATTTGGAAATCATTTAGTACCTTTGTACTTTGTAGTTGGTCATACTAATGCATATATATATATATATATACTTATATTAACCAAGGGAGGGAAAGAGAGAGAGAGAAAGAGAATTCGGGAGAGGAGAGAGAGCCGAGAGAGATGGGAGAGAGAGAGAGAGATAGGAGAGATGTACTCTTTGGAATTTCCTCTTTCAAATCTAAGTTATATATATATATAAGTACTTGTACTAATGAAAGAAGAAGATATGAAGATTTTGAAATAGATTTTTAAGGTACCAAAAATCTCTTGCAACCTTACAACCAAATCCTTACTCTTCCTTAGTCAATCTATCAACCTTTGTCCTTTCATCCTTATACATATATATATTAGTACATTGTACCATAGATAGAGAGAGAGAGGACATCCGAGAGGAGAGAGAGGGGAGAGAGGCCGAGAGAGAGAAAGAGATAGGAGAGAGGGAGAGAGATATTGTTGTACTATCCTAGATTTTCTTCTACCAATTTAAGTTATATAGGTACATTGTACTAGTGAGAGAGAGAGAGAGAGGGAGAGATATGGGAGAGATTTGGAGAGTACCTTGATATGATCTCTTACATCCTTACTAACCAAATCTTTGAACCATCCTTTCCTTCTTCCATCAAATCTTCCATAAATATATATATAGCACTTGTACACTAGTAGTATATCCACAGGCCGCTATAAAAGGAATGGAGTTCCAAAATGTGGCTCTTATTTTGGCCACTTTCGGACGATAATGCCCCTCGGTTCGAAAACTAGCTGGCTAAATTTACTTCTTTGGGGTTTTGGGCGTTTTGGTAATTTCGTGCTCAAAGTGGTGGGCCATAGACACTATTTGGGTTATTTACGAATTACTTTAATGGGTTTTTGGACTTTCGATGTTTTCCGTATGCGTCCTGATTTTTCTACACTGTTTTGTCACGTTGTGGTGTTGGGCTAGGGGGCTTTTCGGTAAAATCACCTCCCCTAGCCACTGTACACGCGGGAATCTCGTCTGTCTCCTCCTGAAATTGGGGCTTCCTGTCTCCTCAACAACGGACGCTTGAATGAGAAAAAAAATTGCGTTCTCTGGAATTTAACGAGAACAGAGAGAGAGAGAGAGAGAGAGAGAGAGAGAGAGATGGATGGTGGGAAGGCGACGAACTCACCACCACCGACGACGACGACTACCGGAGTCGCCCCCACCTCCAACTCCTGCGACCACCACAGGAGGTGAAACGTGCTCCGGCCAATATTGACGAATACAATCGACAACCACCGGAATCGACGCCATATCAAGGTATTTCTCTCTCTCTCTCTCTCTCTCTCTCTCTCTCTCTCTGTATGAGATAGGTTTTCAGGTTCCTCACTATAACTTGTTCAAACCAAAAAAATTAGGGTTCCGTGTTCATATGAAATTAGGGATTTGGTTTCAAATTAGTGTTCCAAGAGGATGCGATCTCTTTTTTTTTTTTTTTGTGGAAATTTGGGTTCCAATAACCAATCTTGGTTTTATTTGGTTTACCGAATCAGATCCTTTTTCCTCTATATTCACGTTCAATTCTTGCCGTAGGTCTTTGCAATCGTGTTGTTTGGTAAAGCACAATCGTATCAGGCATTGGCTTTCATCTCCACACTCCTTTTTATTGCCTCTTCCACCACGGGCCTTATCTTGCAAATCACAAGCACGACGTCTTAACAAACTAAGATGAGGAACCATTTTAGTCTATGGGTAGGAGAACATTTTGAAGTCCATACATCTTCACGCAATTGAAACTTCCTGGTCAGCGCTTTAAGGACTCTGGAAAATAGGAAAGAGTGATGATCAGAAATTAAGTACTCCTATTTAACATCAAGAATTGTCTCATGGAAGGTCCAGGGAAATAAAACCAACCGCTCCCGGTACGAAGGATCAGAATTAACTCCAACGTAAAGGAGCTTATCAAATCGGCCAGGCCGTAGAAGTGCTGGATCAATAAGATCTGGTCTGTTGCTCGCTCCAATTATAAACAAGTACTATTAACAAGAAAGAGTAGCAGTGTTGTTTCTAAGTAAAAGGCGAGGAAATACTATTTTCCAAATAGAAATAAATATACTGAAGTAGTATGAAAAACCTGTGTCGAGTCACATGTGACCTCTTTGGGGCGTCTCCTAAAGCATGAAGCCGATTTCATAAGGAGCAAAAAATCTACAACCAATTAGTCGGACACATGGTTTTCTTTCCCAGAGTTAGCTTAATAGATTTTCTGAAGTCTTACCGCATAAAAATCACACATCAATCAATCGACCAGACCTCAACCCAAAAGGAAATAAGGGGAAAAAAACTCACAGGATTTGCTGAGTTCTGAAAGCACCGACGACTCTATCGAACATATCGGCGTCGTCCTCGTATTTACAATTGGAGTGGAAGACAACCCAACAGTTGAGCTTCTCCCTAACTTTCCTCTCGAAATCTTCTCCTCATGCTAGGCCAAACTTGCCTTAACCAATATGCATACTGGTAGTTCCTGGAGTTCCCTCTTCTGCATCTAAGCTTTTGGATTCATATGTCAAGGTCAAGCTGAACTGATTGGTCCAGATGGTATTGGGTTATGGCCTTGCTAGGGGATGAGCATTTTTTACTCAATCATAGATGTAGATCCTTTGGAAGTCGCGTTTGGTATTTGTGCGGAAAGCTGTCTATAGTACAACAATGCATTTGGCAACTGTTCACATGTAATCAAGCAAAACTTAACTCAACTATTGTCAGTCATGAAATAAATGAAAACTTTAATGGACAGAACATGCAGGATGACAATGTGTAGTTTTTGCAAGTGAGAAACTGAAGTGTTTGTGTTTTCAACTGGGGTTCAACATTTATTTCTTGGTTATGGCAATTTTGTTGGATCCTTAAAATTACACATCTGTAGATAATTCTCACTTCAGATTTCATGGTCAAAGGCCATGAAACATTATGTCAAGGCGTATTAAAAGTACTTGTGATACCCCAATATTAGGCCAAACTTGCCCTAAACAATTATGTCAAGGCATATTAAAAGCTTTCAGTCAAATAGCATACTCTGGTACTGCTTAGAGTTCCCTCTTCTGATCTATATTCGGATTTCATATTTGGAGGTCAAGATGAACTGATTGATCCACATGGTTTGGAGTTATGGCCTTACGAGGATGGACATTTTTATCCCATTTATAGACAGAGATCTTTTGGAAGTCGTGTTTGGTATTTGGGGTGAAAATTTATTAGTTGTTCACATGTCTTCATTCTTTTCTGGATGTTTAGAGCCATCAGATGCCTGATTTTTTTTCTCTATGTATTTACATACTGAGATGGTTCCTTGCTTCGTTGATACACTTGTCCGTACCTTACGTGTGCAACGTAAGTAAAGCCATCGGGGTTCTCTTTAATAGATGTCTCCCAGTTTTCATTCGATGCTAAAAGTTGATACATGTAGGAGAAGTCGACTGTCTTCAATCCACTTTTATCCTTTGAATTTGTTAGCCAACGTCTGTTTTATAGCACATTATTCCAATGATTTTCTTTCTTCTTTTTTTATTTAAGGATTATGTTTTTATAATTACATAAGTCCTTGATAATGAAATGAAGTTTTATGAGCTCATCATTGCATGCCAATTGTCAACTATGAATAAAATGTAAATTGTCCACCTATAAAGTAACTCCTTTAGGACTTGGGATTGTTAGATCCTGGAATAGATGCAAAGCTATGCACCAATCTATCTTCCTTTTTCGTTGTAATCGTATTATGTTCCCAACTTCCCATGCATGTTAAAATGCAAATGGTGCGGACCTTGATGGTGGCTCACAATGGTCTTTGCTGATTGGACTGAATTTTTGTTTGCTAGATGATTACATTGTCAAACTTGGCTTTGTATATATCTGATCTTCTTGTGTTGGTCTTCATCCCAATTCTTATTTTCCCATTGTATTTCGTATGTATTACCTAGGGTCTATCGAGCAATACTATTCATTTTATATTGGTCTCGATTATTAGAATTATTATGTTTTTATAACTTCCGGGCTAGCTTGTGCGCAACTCGACTAATCCCAAGGTCTATGTATGCCTCGCCACACACATAGACCCGGCAAAGCCAAGAACCCATGAGAACCATGAGATCTTGTGCAGCTGGTGGCCCCAAGAGGTTAAGAAGAGTTTAACCTGAGGCCTCCTCTTCCATAGGAGGAATCCTTACCAACTCATCTGCCCCTTGGTCTCGATTATAATGATAATGTTTTAGTGCGACAATGCATTTGGTAGCTGCATGTGTAATCAAGGAAACCTTACTTGACTATTTTCAATCAAGAAATAAATGAAAACTCCAATGGACGGAACATGGAGGATGCCATTGTGTAGGTTTTTTTTTTTTTTTGGGTAAATCAGCTTGAAATTAAAAGAGGTTAAGCGAATATACAGCCTACAAGGGGCATACCCCAGGTAAGACAAATCAAAAAGAAAACGACAAAAATATAAAAAGCCAAGTGGCTACATGGGTTGCCCGTGTCCAATCCCCGTCAAACAAACTATCCCAAGGAGTAGAGGGTTCAACGGGAGACCTGGACACGGGCATGGTAATAGCAGAAAATCCACGACACAACCCGTCGGGATAGGGGTAAATTAGAGGCCCCCGAAGTCCTCGCAAGCACAGTAATAACTAAGTAAGTCAGCTACTGCTACCAGAAGCAACCAGTAATACTAAAAGTAAACAGTAGTAGACTGTATGATAGATAAATGCCCGAGCCACACTGCCCGGGATGGCAAAAATTTGTTGGCCAAGCCTGTGGTTGGCTGGCCTGGGCTGGCTGGCCTTGGCCTTGTCGCCTGCTGCTGCTGCCCGCTGCGTGGCCCGGGCTGGCTGATGAATGCCCGGGCTGGAAGGCCAACTGACCCCCGCGGCGGCTGACTGGATGAAGGCCGGGCCAAAAAAAAACCACGGCTGTTGAAGTGGCCAGAGAGGGCCTTGACTGCCCGGGGCTGGCGGTCGCCAGGCTAGCTGTGGCTGGCCGCCCCACTGCGGCTGGAGATGGTGGCCGATGGCTGCTGATGAAGGCCGACGGCTGACTGGCCGGACCGATCAGGCCGGAGAGGGCCCTGACCGCCCGGGCTATAAGGAGAGCATTGGCCAGGCCTGGCCACTGAGCCACGGCAGTTGGTGTTCCAGAGCTCCATGAACCTTTGCTGTTCAGATCTGAACTTGTAGACCTCAGTGGTGACTTTGCTTTGCCGCTGTGCCACTGTACGAGCACAATTGAAGCAGCAAAGGTATCTCCGGCAAGGCCTGGCAGTACAGTAACGAAGAGCTTCGATCCATGGGGTTCCGGACCCAAGGGTTGCCGGATGTAAGATGGGCGGAGGAGGAGACGCCCTAAAGAGGGAGGTTCCTTGCCCAAGCTGTAGCTGTGGACTGCTGCGGCTGTCCAGCTGGGTTGGTCGTTGAAGACGATGAACAGTGCCGCCTGACATGGTCAGCGCACTTCCAGATCTGGAATGGCCGGTGGGTGAAGTGGATGGAGATGAGGGCAACTCAGCCACGGCTGAGCTGCTGTACTGGCCAGGCTTGGACGGCCGGCTGTGGGTTGAATCGACCTTCGAGAGCCAGCTAAGGGCTGGCCGATTGGAAGGGTTGGAGATGTTGATTCCCGATCTGGGATGTAGAAGGGGCGGTGGAGGAGAGCCCCTTTCGTGCGAGGGGCTCCCTTGCCCGAGGACGGCTGCTGCTGCCATTGGAGAGGGCGGCCGGCGAGGCTGGGCTGGGCTGGGTCAGACGCAGCTGACTGCTGCCGCCTGTAAGTGGCCGGATGGGAGCATTGTGTAGGTTTTTTAAAATGAGAACCTTATGTGTGTGGTTTTTCAATTGGAGTTCAACATTCTTTTGGTTGTAGCTTTTGGGTCATTGACTCATTGCACTTGTGTTTTTTTTGCTCGGCAAAAGAAAATTTTATCAAACTCGAAGAGGGTACATCGAGTAAAAGGGAAGGAAAATAAAAGGAAAGTTACACCCAAAAAAGACATCTAAATAATGAGTCTTCTAACACCGTCAAGGTTTGATTTGATATCTTCCACCGTATACACCTTTATATCAAACTTGGCTTTGAACTTGTGTTGGATCCTCATAGTTAATTATTATCCCAAATACATTCAGCATTTTTTAGATACTTTGTATATTGGATTTCTTGGTCAAAAGAAAAGTCATCCAGGAAACAATATTGCTCGTAATGAGTAGATTTTTTATTTGCATAATTGTTGTTAATATTATGTTAGGCTTCTGTAGTAATCCAAAAAGGAGAATCTAGGGGCCTAAGTAAAAATAAATGAAACTTGCTTCATGCATAGAAATCAAAGACAGAATATAGAAAGTAATAATGTCTCAACTTTGATTCCTCATGCTAAATAAGTGTTAGTGTCACAAGCCAAGTGAGGCTTGTGAAGAGCAATAGTATTTGGAGTCATATGCCTCATGATGTTAAGGGAACTTAAGTTGAAGCCTGATGAGCTTGAACTTGACTCGATTTACAATTTTCTACTTCACTAAAGATCTTCCAAGTGAGAGACAATTGACAACTCGTTAGTAGAATACCTTGTAATTGGACCCTTGACCAAAGTTCTCATACATAGTCTAAGTAAGGGACGGGACCGTGAAGCCAATTTTTCCTCCAAATCTTCTTTAATTGATAAGATGACGTGTATTGTATAAAGAAAAACATCGAACTCTTTGATCACAGGATGTTTTTATAACCTTCCTATTGAATTAGATGTCTCTAACAAGATAGCAGGTAAACATTCTTGAATTTTTTCCTTTAATAGTAAATTCACCCATATCCTTTACTTTTTTATAGACATTCACTGGAAGCGGAGAAACTTTGATTATATATTCTGAACGTGTATGTTTGGAAGTATTATGGACCTAATCAGTTGATAGTTGAAGTTATGTAGAATTGGTTAATATCTTCTTGATTGGCTATGATGAACTTTTGACGAATTTGGTAGGACGGTTCCGCCAAATTGCTCTTAGTATTAGTTTGGACATAAATCTTCCTGCTTTTGTAAAATTTGTATGATGAAAAAAATTGTTTTGACAATTGGAGACATTCAAGAGACAACTAATGCAGTCGCGAAAAGATGATAAGTCTCATCTGTAACATTTTTTCGATCATGGTGGTTGATAACTCTTACGCTGAGTTTTTTTTCTACCTTGGTCTTTTACTGACGATGAGTGCTACCGGTGGACATCGCTCACACCTGGTATTTAATGGGTAAGTACACTGCTTGTTTTCATTCTTAAAAGGTGTGTCATTGTTTTGGGGGTGTTCATTGTTGTGTTGAGTTATTGAATAGTCGTTTAATCCTTATTCTTGTGTTTTCTGATGACCAACATAGTAATTTGGTCTTCCAACATGGAGTCCGCGTGGTAGACAAACAATGGAGAACTAATTTTGAACTCTGATGGGCGTACCAGGTATAAATCAAATCCCTGACTATATGGCATTGGAGCCTTATTATTTATTTCAGAGTCATCACCCTGAGACGGAGATATATGTTATTTTGGTACTGTATGGCATCAGAATATGATTGTTTATTTCATAGTTATAGCTCTAAGATGGCGATGTGTGTTCTATTGGTTTGCAGATTTTTACTTGTAAATCTAATTGGTTGTGCTTCCTTTGAAAGACTCTCTATGTGGTGAAAGCTTCTTTGTGTACCTCTTTCACCCATGGAATTGGTTGCTAACTTCTTAGGTGAAGGCCTGCACTCTTCCACGGCCTAATTTGTTATGATACTACATGTTAGAAAGAAATTGAAGACAACTTTAGTTGGGTATTTCTCAAGTTCTTGGATTCTAGAATGAATTATACTATAACATGTTGGGCGGAGGGTTGGCATAGTAATGGTGTGTTACGCCACCTAACTGGATTTAAGATCATAAGATTAGTTGTCTTTCAAAGAGATTATGGTATACATATAGGGATTTCTCTCAAGGATTTTTATTCTGTTTCCTACCTTTGTTAGTGATAGCATGTTTTCTGAATTCATTGAGGTTGTGGTAATACTTCTTATGCTATCTTGCGAATATAGGATGTCCCCTACGAAGAAGTGGTATTAATTCTCATTAATACTATTCTTGTATTTGTTACTTAAAAAATGTTAGGAACTGCCTGATATGGTTAGGCAAGTTTCAAGTACACATGGATTGTTTGACGCAACATTATTTCTTTTTGAAGGAAAAAAAAATCTAGAATACTTTGTTCATGGGCATATGAAGAAAGCTTGTGACATTTTGCCCTTTCGTACAGGTGAGAATGTTCTACGCGTAGTATGACTTATTCGAAGGATGCTTGCAAGCGTATTCATCCTTCATATTTGAAGACGAGGGAGCTATTCTTGGAAGACATCGCTCAGAGACTTGGTTTCTACCTTTGATGATGAATGAAGTCGGTTGCGATAGAGATTTTTTTGTAATTTTGTGTTTTCAGAGATTTGTTTTGTTTTGGGTGTGTATCTTTTTCTATAACAAGTCTTGTATTGGGAAGATAGAAGTCAAGACCTTAATCTTTGCTTTTGATTAAAGTGATTGGAATCGAGAGTTCTTCGCTTAGGCTTCCAAGTTGAGTTTTGCCCTTCAACAACATAGTTTTCTTGTACCATTAATAAATTTCTAATGACAAATTAAACAAAATTAGAACACATAGCAAAAACTCAAATTCGATGCATTATAATGAGCACGCGATTCGTGCAACGCACGAATAGTGACACTAGTATATATATACATGTGTGTACTAGAGAGGGAGAGAGAATGCCGAGAGGGAGGGAGAGAGAGAATTCGGAGAGAGGGAGAGAGATAGGAGAAAGAGAGAAAGATATGGTGTACCATTAGATTGTTATCTACCAAATCTAAATTGTATATTCACATAAGTACTTGTACTTGTGTAAGGAAGAGAGAGAGAGAGAGAGAGAGAGAGAGAGAGAGAGAGAGAGAGAGAGAGAGAGAGAGAGAGAGAGAGAGAGAGAGAGAGAGAGAGAGAGAGAGAGAGAGAGAGAGAGAGAGAGATTTCGGTTGAGAGAGGGAGAGAGGCATGCCTTGCCTATAAATAGAAGGCCACTCCAAGCCTTAAACTCACACCTTCACTTCTTGCTCCCACTTCTCTCTAGAAATTCAAGCATTGCTCCAACTTCTCTCTAGAAACCATCTCTGTTTTTCCAGGCAGTCTACTGCCCTCCACAAAACCTCATCTTTCTCCTACCTAAAGTAGTTTCTAGGATAAACTTCCTTCCGGAAAGTTGTAGGGCACTTCAAGATCTACAAGTTAGACCCAAGAACCACCCTAATCGGTCAAGAAACGACAAAGATATTGGCATCCGAAGTTCGGTCAAAATTCGGATTTCCAGATTCCAGACAGCAAACTGTCCATTCCTTTATCACCATATTCCTCCTACCTAAACCAGTTTCTAGGATCAACTTCCTTCACAAAAGTTGTAGAGCACTTCTAGAGCTTCGATTTCAACTCAAGAACGATTGTATTCGGCCAAATATTGACCGAGTTACTGCCATCCAAAGTTCGGTCCAGATTCGAGAGTTTTACCGCCCGTAGGATTTCCAATTAGCTTATTCGGCCCCGACTAGTTTCGGATCAAGGTAGGATCTTCCTACACCTCCTACACTCTAAGTATATGTGGATTTTAACTATGCTTTCTAAACTCTAAATATAATTAGAAATGAGTTTGCTTTGGAATATAGATAATCGTGTTTATAGGTAGATTATTCGATACACTCAAATCCTAAGTATAAATATTCGTGCCTTTATGTAGATTAATCTCTACTCATTTCCCTAAGTATAGATAGTAGTATGATCATGTAGAATACTCCTTACGCCCTAACTTTAAGCATAGTATAATTTCCCTATACTTTCCAAATTATAAGTATAGCGTATTGTAGGCGAATTTCGAAATGATTATAGATTATTCTAAGCCTTCGAATTCTAAGTATACGTAGATTATCTTATCTACTTTCCTTAAAGCATGACTAGAAATGTGTATAAATTGTTATCTTGGTTAACCATGGCATGATTAGCATAACGTTAGAATCGCTCAAATAAACATATGCTGTTTTGAACTTTTCAAAAAGGAAGTATGATTTTGGATTAAGCTGAAGTATTTGTATTTTGATCTTAGAATGATTGTGAGCATGATTATGTGATTACTTGACTACTTGTTGTTGATAAAGCATAAGTGATTTATCACTCCAAAGGTGTCCGTCCATGTGGCACTATGCTTAACGTTGTGTGGTTAAATGTTGAGTATGATGATGTGATAAAGTGAGCATGATACTTAATACAGAGTTGAATGATCTTGCTAATTTAGTTTCAAGATTTCTTAAAGTGTGAAAGAATTACCGCGGAGTCATGGCATGCAAACGAGACACGAAAACCGAGAAAGTAGAAACATGACACCTAGGGTGTGGTTAAAGAAAGGATGGGATAACATAAGAACACAAGGGAAAAATCCCTTCTTGGAAGGGCAAGGGAACTTCTCTCTCTAGAGAAGTTCTCCTCCACCGCCCAACCCATATCCGGCCAATCCTGGTCCGGCCAACCTATATCCGGCCACCTCTGGTCCGGCCATCTATCACTGCTTCGTTCAGGGGTTGATCCTTTCTCGATCAAACTCTTCTTCGGAGGTTTCTATACACCCAAGTTTCGGATGGGTTTCCTTCAAACCAGCACCGGAGTGCTCCCATGGCTGCCGGTGAAGGTGCTGTACCAGGTTAGAGTATCTCTGAACCAGGTATCTCGGTTTGGGTACTCTCATATTCCAAGGGACAAACCCACCGATTCACTCTTGAATCTGGACCAAAGTCCACCCCGTGGACCGATTTCAACAAGTTTCCTCTCGGAGCCACCGATTCACTCCTGAATCTGGTTCAAACTTTCAACAACAGGGTCTTCTCGGAGGTTCTCTACTCACAGGTATCCCGACTGGATGCTCACTAGACCAAAGCTCAAGCCAGATCTGGTACCCACAGTCCACAGTCCGGCGGTCTCAGTCCACGCGGTGTCCACGCGGTGGACTGGTTCAACAACAGGGGCATGCGGAGGAGGTTTCGGCCCGTCCAAACCCATTCCGGTGGCCACCCCCTTTCCG
The DNA here is from genome assembly GCA_018127125.1 of Rhododendron griersonianum. Taxonomy (NCBI): domain Eukaryota; kingdom Viridiplantae; phylum Streptophyta; class Magnoliopsida; order Ericales; family Ericaceae; genus Rhododendron; species Rhododendron griersonianum. The sequence continues at coordinate 33,311,292 of CM030789.1, forward strand.
GTGGGTGCCGCCGTTAACAGCAGCAGCAGCAGCAGCTCGGCCACCCCCTTTCCGGTGGCTCCGCCCATTCCACATCCGGCTAACCCTTGGGCCAGCCTTCTACCACCTTCTGGCCAGATCGGGCCCGCTCAAAGGCGTCGGCCAGTCAACAGCCCGGGCTTTTGCCCGGGTTCAACTGGGCCAGCCAACATCCTGGCAGGCCAGCCAGGCCAGTCACGCACCAGCCCGGGCAGCAAAGGGCCAGTCACCCAGGCTGGGCCAGTCAATCCCAAGCAGCCAGCCCGGTATCCCGGCTAGACTGAAAATCATCGTATCCATTGCGCTCATCGTTATTCAATTTGCGATTTGCAATTTCTATTATTGTTATGCTGCTCTATGAGTTGCGAGGACTTCGAGGGCCTCTGATTGTACCCTATACCGACGGGTTGTGTCGGGTATTTACTGCTTTTGCCACGCCCGTGTCTACGTTCCCCGTTGTACTTTCTATTCCTTGGGATAGATTGTTCGACGGGGGCATGGACACGGGCAACCCATGTAGCCACTTGGCGCTCTTTATTATTTTCGTTTTCTTTTTGCTTTGTCTTATCTGGGGTATGCCCCTTATAGGCTGTACATTCGGTTAACCTCTTTTATTTTCAAGCTAACCGCCCTAGGGCATTACCCAAAAAAAAAAGAAAGGATGGGATTAACACGCAGAAAATATTTTGAAAGTACATAATGGCCGGACGTGGTAGTCATTGTGTGGATGTGAAAACCTGCATTGCGGCCGAACTTGGTAGCCCTTTGTATGGACTTGCGAAAACCGCAATGAGGCCGGACTTGGTAGCCCATTGTGAAGATTGCCAATGGGGCCGGACGTGGTAGCGTCATGTGGCAATATGGCTTGGTTATCCGCGGAGAGGAGCCAATGCAAGATTTGGAAGAAGATGTTTTTGAGAAACCGCGATGTGGCCGGACTTGGTAGCCCATCGTGAGCGATGCTAATGGAGCCGGACTTGGTAGCTTCATTAGTAGCGATTTGATGAAGAAACTTTGGAAATGTTGATTTGGAAGTGATAATGAAGTAAAAAGGATGACACGGTCTACGATGAGTCGCGTAGGAGAAACACGAAAAGACATGACACCAACGTTTGAAAGATAGCAACTGCGGATGTGTTATTGTTGATAGCTATTGAATAAACACGTACTGCGTAGATATCATTATCTGTATGATTCATTGCTGTTAATTGCATATGTGACTTGCTATGTGTAAGTTAAGGGTTAGTGGGTTTGGTTTATTCTATTGAGCTTTTTAAGCTCACGGTGTTGCCTTTGGTGACCCTGACATATTATATTGGTGGCGACGCCGGTATAATGTGTCAGACCTTATAGACGAACAGGGTGAGATGTACACTTTGGAGGCCTTTGGAGCCGAAGAGCTGGCTAGGATGGAAGAGCAGGCGGAGCTGTAGTTAGGAACCTTAGTTCCCTTCCCTTTGGAATAAATGTACTCCTTGTGAGGTTGATGATGTAATAATGAGCCAGACTCCATTTGATTTTATCAATCAAATTGTCCTTTAACGTACCCGAAAATGGGGGCGTTACAGGGTGGCTGGCCTGTCCTAAACCCCGATATGGCTGCTCTTATGGCCAAGATGGCAAAGCTGGAAGAATCTGTCTCGAAATCCGAAAAGATCAATGCAGGGGGAATCGACTTGGACCGTCTTTGCTTGTATCTAGGGCTGTAAGTGAGCCGAGCTACTCGCGAGCTCGGCTCGACTCGGCTCGTTAAGGCTCGGCTCGGCTCGACTCGTTTAGTAAACGAGCCGAGTCGAGCTCGGCTCGTTTGACAAAAACTCGGCTCGTTAAAGGAGGCTCGGCTCGATTAAGAGAGGCTCGTTTAGTAAATTACTAAGCTCGGCTCGTTGAGGGGAAGAAAACAACGCAATGACAACAAAACATAACATAACATAAAACCCAATTACATAGCTTGGGATACTTTGCTCCAAAACATAGCATGACAACAATATAGCTCAAAACATGCACAGGTTCAGAACATGCAGTAATCAGCAACAGGTTCAGAACATGCAGAAGTTCAGCCCTCACTTCTGACAGCATCAAAACAGCATAAAAACACATCTGCTCCATTCAGCATCATAGCAGGAACTCTAGTTCTGCTGCTGCAACTGACAAGGCTTGGGAAACTTGCTCCATAGCAGTTAGGCAAGCTTCAGAACTGCCACAGCAGCTTAGTGAGGCTCGGCAGCAGCAGTCTGTGTCCCCACACAACATGGACACAACATGGATACAAAACAGCAGCTTGGTTCAGAATCACCCCACGATTCTGTACAAAACAGCAGCAGAACTGGGCTGCTTCAGCCATACTGGACAGCAACAGCAGCAGCAGACCAAACAAATACAATACTGGGCAAACTACCATACTGGACTATATCAAACTTGGACCAAGGTTCACTCTGACACAGGGCAAACTACAATACTGGACTACACAGTTACTTGGACTACAACAACTGAACTTGCACCATACTAAACAATACTGAAAACAAAGCAAAACAATACAGAGGACTTCCCCCTTAGTAGACAGATCAGACATGCAGCAGCTTAGGGAGGCTCAGAACATGCAGCCATCCTTCCACTGATTTACAACCTGTGAATGCAGGTAACACGTTGCAGAGGAATTCCCCCTCTGCGAAGGGAGATCCCAATGACAGCCCCTATTGGTTAGGCAATCAACAAAACATAACTGGAAGTACACTGCAGTCCTGAATTGGAACATTTAACAAGTACACAAATGCCCAAACTTTGAGCAGAAAATGTAACCTGCTAGTCTAACAACTTCTGAACCTCCTGCAACAAAACATATGCAGAACTGCAACAAAACAACTTCTGAACCTCCTACAACCATACAACAGAAAGCATTTCAGCTACCAAAACAGGTTCAGAACATTCAGTGCTGAACACAATCAGAACTGGGCCTTAGTAAAATCAGTCATCAGTCATCTGTCAATTACTGTACCAAATGCAGAATTGTAGCAACACTTTGGTATTACAAGGTCACAAGTATGCTACACATGTCAGAGCACACTACAGTTCACTCAGCAACAGTTCAGCATCCAAAAGTACTGCCAAAACAGGAATGCTGAAAGTTTGAATGCTGATCCCAATAGTAACATATGTAACAAAGTGGTGCACAGTCTACTGAAGTAGTCTACTGGTGCACAAAATGAACATGCAATTCTTCATGAGCAAAAGCAGCTATGAGAACCATCTACTTTCCTCACTAAGAGAACCCTCACTCCCTCCTCTGAACCTCACATAGCTCCCCCACTAAATATTACCTCCTCTCTCAAGGAATGTTGGGGCTCTAGCTCACAACTCACAGGGTTAACACACAATGTAGTAACTACCTGCTAGAATAGGCAGATTCAGAACTGAACAACAACAGGTAGGTTTTGTGACCTCTCATGCCAAGGATTAAGGTAACTACCTGCTAGAATAGAAGTAATAGAAGCCATAACAGGCTGCAGCCACAACAGGCCCCCTTTGAGTGATGTGGATTCTCATTTGAACCCCAATCCTGCTGACCAAACCTGCAACATCTAATGCCACAATATGAATACACTAACACACAACTACCCCATTACCCATTGATGCCCCACACTCTATTAAACCTATTATTTTGTGAGCCTACGGGCAACTTTGGCAACGACAATAATCTACCCTTAGCCATGTTAAAGACTTTATGAACAACCACTTCCCATGTGCTAGTTGTATTTTGAAACTTCCTTAAGTTCCTTTCAATCCAAATATGATATACTGTAGTAGTAAAAATCAACTTAGAGACGATATTCCTTAGAGATTTTCCCCTAAAAGAGGAGAAGTGGGTAATCCATGCTGGCCAAGGCCTAGGGGACCAACTCGTATCCATCTTTTCCAACATAGCATTCCAAACCCGTGTGGAAAAACTACAGTTGAAGAACAAATGATCATGGGTTTCACTACCCTGGCAAAAACTGCATTGGGAGATTGATTTAATCCCAAAGAGAACTAATCTATCCTCCGTGGAGAGTCTACCCTGGATGGCCAGCCATGTAATGAAGCTACACTTAGGAATATTCCCATCAAACCAAACAGCCTTATGCCAATTTACCTTGGGGAAAGGAGCCCTCAATTCCTCCCATAGAGAGGCTATACTAAACTGTCCAGATGCATTCAGAGTCCATCTAACTTGGTCCCTGGAGCCACGCAAAGGTGGAAGATGCCGTCTAACTTCATTCAACTCCCATGTTTGCGTGATTGGGAAGGTCCAACCAGAATTGTGAACTATGAGGGACACTTTGGCATTCAATGGAAGGCCAGAGTCATAAACAATTCTGGAACCAAACTTATCCAACAGAGGGCCTAACGGGTGCCAAAGGTCAAACCACATGGATGTGTTCTCCCCATTACCAACTAAGTGACGTATGAAGGGTTGGACTAAATGTCTTAGATTAAGTAATTTCCGCCAAACCCAAGAGGGATTAGCAGGCATTTTAAGGCTCCAAAAGTTCCTACCCTTTAATAAGTAGGATTTAACCCATTGGCACCACATGGATTGCTCTCCCCCGGAGATCAAGTACCATATATGCTTGGCCACCGCAGCCTTATTCCACACCTCCATAGATTTGAAGCCAAGACCCCCCTCATCTTTAGGGGCGCATAACTTCTCCCAAGCAATCTTAGCCCCTGATCTTTTAAGGTCAGGGCCAGACCATAAAAAGGCCCTAAGGATAGATTCAACTTCCTTGATGACCTTTTTTGGTAAAATGAACAGGGAGGACCAATACGTTTGCATTGAGAACAAGATGTTCTTGATAAGTTGGACTCTCCCCGCATAAGTAAGGTCCCTATTGGTCCAACTTCTAGTTTTGGCAGTGATACTATCAACCAGCCTTTGGCAGTCTACAGCTTTAAGCTTTGTAGATAACAATGGAACTCCCAGATATCTCACTGGAAGGGAACCCTCCCGAAATCCCAAATCCTGCAAAATATTCTCCTTAACTCCCACACTAACACCAGAGAAGAATATGCTACTCTTACCTGTGCTAGGGGAGAGACCAGAAAGAGCCTCAAACTCATTCAATGCTTCCTTGATGAGTTTAATCGAAGAAGACTCTCCCTTGCAAAATATCATTAGATCATCAACAAAGCACAGATTTATCAATTGATTAGTTTTACATCTCCAGTGATAATGAAAGCCCGGGAGCTGGGCTTTCTCCTTAAGTAAACTCGTAAGCACTTCCATCACAATAACAAAGAGATACGGGGATAACGGATCCCCTTGTCTCAGCCCCTTCTTCCCTTTAATGTACCCCGTCACTTCCCCATTGATACATAGGGAATAGTTTGCAGTGGTTACACATGCTTGAAGCCACTTAATCATTGTAGGATGGAAGTTCATGGCGGACAGGACGTCCCAAATAAATTCCCACCTAACATGGTCATATGCTTTCATAATATCAACTTTCATGGCACACCTAGGGGAAGGAGAGGACTTGTGATACCCTCTCATGAGTTCTTGGGTAAGGAAAATGTTATCTGCAATTCTCCTTCCTTTCACAAATCCTGATTGGACCGGATCTATGAGCAAAGGAAGAGCAGATTGCAATCTCTTGGCTAGAATCCGAGAGATGCATTTGTAAATAGTATTGCAGCATGAAATGGGCCTAAAGTCACCCACCCTGGAAGGGTTTGGAACCTTAGGAACAAGAGCTACAATAGTGGAATTAGCTTTAGTGAGCAGTTGTCCAGACCTGAAGAAGTTCTGGACAGCTGAGGTTACCTCTCTCCCAATAACAGACCATGCCTTCCTAAAAAACCCTCCATTATACCCATCCGGGCCAGGTGCTTTGGTGGGGTTAATAGACCACATGGTCTCCTTAATCTCCAAGTCTGTGACAGGGGAGACCATATTAAGACTATGCTCAGGGCTGAGTTTATTTCTGATTAATTGACACACTCTAGTTGGACCCAGATGAGGTGTGAGATGGGACGTTCCAAAAAGAGTTGTGTAAAAGTTAACAAACTGTTCTTTGATGACCATAAGATCATGTGAGGTAGATCCATCATTTAATTCTAAGCTTGTTATTTTGCTCCTATTCCTCCTATTGGTCACAGCTTTAAAGAAATAGGACGTACATTGATCTCCAAGTTTCAACCATTGTATTCGAGACTTTTGTTTAGCTAAGCTTTCCTCAGCCCTAAGCAACGTGATGTATTGTTTGTGTACCGCTCTCTCTTGTTCTATGGCAGCACTATTATTAGGATGAGAGCCTATAATTATTTGTATGTTTTCTAAGGCTTGCTTAGTGGCACTCACCCTCTCAGAGATGCCACTAAACTCTTCCTTATTAAGCTGCTTCAAATCCTTTTGAAGGCGTTTAAGCTTCTCACACACACAGAACATGGGGTTCCCAAGTACAATTGTCCTCCAGCTCCTCTGGACAATTGCAAGGAATTGAGGGTGGTCAGCAAGGAAGTCAAAAAACCTGAAGGGTTTAATTGACCTTCTTGGGTTGGGCTGGACGAACACCACACCTGGAGAATGATCTGAGATTCCAGGCACCAAAAATTGAGCCGATGATTGAGAATATGTTCTCATCCAAGGCTCATTCACTAATACCCTATCAATTTTGGAAGCCACAAAATGAGGAGGGACCCGCTTATTGGACCACGTAAATAAGCACCCTGAAAATCTAAGGTCATCAAGCTCGGAGGAGAACAAACAGTGATTAATGTCATCCATGGGAGGATACCACTGTACACTCCCCCCAACTTTCTCCCTAGGATGCCTAATAGCATTAAAGTCACCAAGGACCACCCAGGGAGAAGAGGTCCTAAACTGAGAAAGGCTAATCCAAAGAGATCTACGGTCTGAGATAGAGTTTGCCCCATAGACCATTGTGACCAAAAATGATGCACTCCCATCTTTTGGATGGACCTGACAGTGAATAAATTGATCAGTCTGATATAACACTGTAATAGACAAGACACCAGGGTCCCATCCAACAAAAATCCTTCCTAAAGCAGCTTGGGGGTAATTGTTCACAAAGTTCCAACCAGGGCAGATGAATTGGGTGATTCTATCTGCCCAAGTTGCCCTTATTTTATGCTCAAGTAAACCAACAAGACTCAACTTATTAGTGTTCACAAAAGATCTTGCTTCTTTCTGCTTAATTGGGTCATTCAGACCACGGATGTTCCAAAAACCTAAATTGAAAGTTTGAAAAGACATTGGAAACTAAATCACAAAGTAACAACAAGAAGCATAGCTTGACAGAAATAAAGCTACAGTTATTCAAAAGGATACCAAAAGGATATCATTTATTCCGTCTTTTGGAGTTGCTACTCCACTTTTTGTTATTGTTTTTTCCACCGGACTTGTTGAAACCCTTGGAACTCTGAAAGGGAGCCTTTCCCTTTACTTCTTTAGACTTATCATCCGGAGGAATTGGTTTAGCTTGCGGATCAAGTTGAGCAGGGAATACCTCCGGGTCTAGATCATTATATGTATTACTTGGACCTGTCTCCAAGCTACAATTGAGAGCCCCTGTATCCATCATCACCTCAAAAGGAATATCAGTATTGAAATTCAGCTCCTCCTCTTCTGGGTCACTTTCATCTATGTCCTCTTTTGAGACCTTAGGCATTGACGTATCCACCACAGCCACCACAGGTATTGTAACTGCCTCCAGTGCTACTGAACCCCCTACATCGATAGAGATTCCTTTACTAATAGCATGCCAATCCTCCTTCAGAACTTCATGACCCTGAGCTTTCTTATTAAGGATGGACTTTGAACATTTAGCGGTTGCATGTCCAAAAACCCCACATTCTGAGCAAACCGGAGGCATTAGCTGGTACTCCACCCTAACTGATACACACTCCCCATCCACTGTGACCTGTATGTCATCTGGTAGTACATCAGCAGCCTCTATTTCCACACACACCCTAGCATATGCAAGCCTAGACCTCTTTTCTGTAGCTCGATCAACGTATTTGGGCTGTCCTATTGCACTAGCCACCCTGCTTAGTCCCACTTCTGTCCAACACTCTAGGGGCAAGTTATGAAGCTTAACCCAAGACGGGATAGAGGACGGAGAAATCTTAGTTGGATTCATCATTCTTCTCCATTTCTGCAGAACAAGGAATTTTTGGGAGAAGAACCAAGGCCCCCCTTCTAGGACTGCAAGTTGGCAAGCTTCATCTTTAAATTCAAAATATAAGAATCCTGCATTATCTGACTTAACTGACAGCAGGCCATAGTTAGTGTTTTTTCCCCACTGTTTATGAGCAGTTGAATTTGCCAGTCGAAAATCCATCCTACCATCTAGGAAATGACCAACCAAACAATGTGACCAACAATTCTCATCCAAGTGAGTAACATCAAGTTCAACAACAGCATTTTTCCCTCTCTTTAATTCTGGATAGAAATCTAACTTCATATTACTTGAGGGCCCTTGAGACCTAAATAGGGAGGCCCAATTCTTATTAGTTTGAGATGTACGATTCACAGCTTTAGGCTGAGCAGGATTAGTACTTGTTGATGCATGAGACACTGGGTTAGGTACAACACCCAACTTAGTTCTAGTATCCTCGACAGGAAACCCTAGATTAGGGTCTCCTTCTACATATGGATTAGGGTTAGCTTTCCGAACCTGTGCAGGTGTACGCTCGAACTGGTAAGTGTTTCCATGCAAATGCGTGACCCGAGCTCTTGCTTCTGCTTCCTTTTCCAGTTTCTCCTCAAATAATGCCTGCTGCACCTTCTGTGCAGCAATAGTGTTAACCCCAGGCCCCTTCGAAGGCAGGACTGATCCCATGGCAGCTTCAGCTTCAACCCTCAAACCTTCCTCCAAAAACACCTGTTGTAGCTTCCTAGCCGAACCAGGGCTTTTACAAGATTTAGGGCTGAGCTCCCCAAATCTATGAGGAGAAGCTTGCGGCCCAGCTCTTGAGATCGAGGGACCATCATCAACCTCTCCTGAGGTACCATCAGTAGGCTTCTTGAGATTAGGATTACCTGGTTCGAGGCCCAGATGGAGGGTATCACCTGAATGGAGCCTCTGACGATCTTCTTTCCATGATTGTTGAATGGTCTGTAGTTTAGCTGTAACGACATCAAGAACGAAAGGATCCTCCGAATTGTTGAGCTCATCCTCCAGGTGACCCACAATCTCGAGCATCCGAGCTTCGGATTCCCTCTGCTTTTGTTCGTTCTGATAGGCCTGTTGGAGTTTACGAGCAGGGCTCGTCTTGATGTGTTTTGGACTGTGGGTTCCAAATTTAATTTGGGGATCTGATGTTGCAGTCGATTTGGGTGGGGGTGGGGTTTGCTCGGAGAGAACTGTGCCTTCACCATGCTGTACTGAGCTCTTCTGCCTACGGCGAAGCTCATTTGAATCCTGGGCCTTGCTGCCCAACCCTTCAGAGATTGTGCCGTCTGATATGGTGACCCTTGATGTTGAAGTCGAATGAGACTGCTGAGGTTTCGTATTTTCTGAAACCTGTTGTAGTCGCCGAACTTCAATAGAATCCATGGCCTGAAGGCCCAGACCGTCCGCCATTGAAGAAGATCACTGGAAGAATTGGATCTCAGAAATCGCCATTGGACTTCCCTGACCTAATCTGCTTATTTCCTTCAATGACAGGCTTCACGGATTGAAGTTACAATTCACAACTGTCTTTTTCAAGCTTCGTAGTCTGTTTCAGATTAGATTAGTGGTTTGCACTGATCGAAAAGTATAGATTGGTCCACTTGAGGTTTTGGGGTTACTTTTGGTGGTCCTCTTCTTGTTCTGCTTATTATTGTTAGCGAGCCTAGGAGATTTGGGCGAGGATGTAGTAGTCTGGATGGAATGGGCGTGGTGTGCAGGGTGCTTAGCAGGGTAGCCTTGTCGGATGCCGACATCTCCAGTTCGAGCCTCTCTCGGTCCGAGTCCCTCTGTTGTAGTTTACTTCTGTTGAGTGGGTATTATGCGAGCTTCGGGGTGATGGGCTTCTCGGTTCTTGGTTTTTATCCCAGCCTTGGAGGAGGAGGATCTCTCCTCAGCGCTGGTTATCATGTGGTCACCGTCGACCATGACTATCTACCGTATTTACTTTATTTCCTAGCCTGGCGGGTTGTGCTAGGTAGTAGTTCAATTTCACATTTCATGTATTACAGTACGCATAGCATTTTGTTATGTATTTACTCTATCTCACTCTCCATGCGGGTTGTGCATGGTTTACCGCACTTTTTTCACTCTTATTTGTTTTCCTCCTGGGGTATGCCCCTTGTAGGATGTACATTCGCTTAACCTTTTTTAATTTCAAGCTAAATTACCCAAAAAAAAAAAAAAACTTCAGCTTTTCACAGACACAAAACATGGGGTTACCAATGATTACTTTCCTCCAAACTTGCTGGACAATGTTAATAAAATTGGGGTGATCAGCCAGAAAGTTGAAGAATCTGAATGGCCTACATTTAGGGGGCAAGGTGGGGGCCAGTGAGACCAATGCTGGAGAGTGGTCTGAGGCTCCAGGGTTAAGGAAATGGGCATTGGACCAGCAGAGAGTTTTAATCCAACTCTCATTGACTAGGACTCTGTCCAATTTAGTGCTGATGTGGGAAGCCCCAACTTGCTTATTGGACCAAGTAAATTGGCAACCTGAGTATCTAAGATCAACGAGTTCAACAGATTGGAGGCATTCATTAAGATCATCCATCCAAGGGAGCCAGTGCTTATCCCCTCCCACTTTTTCAGATGGAGACCTAATAGCATTAAGGTCTCCAAGGACTACCCAAGGGGATGCTAGAGCCAAAGTTTGCAGATTAGACCAGAGTGTTTTTCGTTCAAGGTGGCAATTAACCCCATAAACAAAGGTGGCTGCAAAAGAGTATTTACCATCACTAGATTGCACATCACATTGTACGAATTGGTTTGATTGAGAAAGAAGTTGGACCGAAAAAACAGAGGGGTCCCAACAGACCAAAATTCTGCCCATAGGGGAGTGGACATGGTTGCTAATAAAACTCCAATGAGGCAGGACGAGGCTAACAAATCTAGTGATCTTGGGCTCTTTGAGTTTATGTTCAATGAGCCCAACAAGAGACAAAAAAAGAAGCAGTCATAGTGCTTCTTTGAACCTGAGGGACAGAACAGAACAGGGGCAAGGGAGCTTCTCTCTCTAGAGAAGCTCTCCTCCACCGCCCAAAATTTCCTCTTTGAGCTTACCGGATTAAAGGTTTCTAAGCTCTAATTGGTAAATTATGTCAATGACCTACTCACTTTCCCCACTTTCTAGAGAGGGGTTCAACATCCGTTCAAATGGAGCTGCCTTTGTTCAAGAACCAGATCCGGCGAGTCATCTAGTTCTAGCAAAGGTCAACGTCCACGGCTGTCTTCACTACTAGTCCAGGGCTCGTTTGTGGTACAAGGCGCAGGGCGGTGGCACGTCATACGTGGTGGGAGTCACTCCGTTTAGATCTGGTATCGGATCCATCGGAGGGTTTCTTATCTGATTTCTTCAATCTTCAACCTCAAATCGGGATTCTGCTTCAGCACCGGAGGAGAAGTTGTCTTCCAGCTCCTGCATCTTCCAACTACTGGGTTTCGGTACCCATAAATACCCAATCGGGGTTTCGGCACTTCGATTTATCCTTCACACTCCGATCTGCTCACACCGCTACACCGTTCCGATGGGCTGTGTACAAGTCTGGCATTTGGAGCATCATCTGATACCGCTATGGGTAATTTGAGGTAATCTCAGCTTTGATTGCTCACGAGTGGTTTATGTTTTCAAATCTGGGGATTCGTTTTGCATCTCCAATCAATCTGCTCAGGGTTGTAGTTCAGGGAATTTCTTGTCCCCTGATTTAGTTCATTGACGTAACACAGGTGGGAACTTGTCCCAATCGAAACCTGAAACCCAAAATCTGGGTTTCGAGTGCTTTACCCATAATCTGCCATAGCCGTTTTTTGATGGTATGATGGAGTATTGGTTAAAATAATCTTGCTTTAATACTTTAGCAGATTTGGTTTGCTGGGTCACCATTGTTCAAGCAGTAGGCCATGGACCATTGTTGGTTTTTTTTTACACGCCCAGTTTAGTTACTGGGCACAAATTGCCAGTTTGCAGTCATTGTTTGGACTGAGATTGGGTTCATCTGTTGGATCTTGTTAAGCCTGGGTTCGGGCTGGTACTGTTGGGTTGCCCATTTTCGGGGCTTTGGCTGTAGCTTCTTTGCTGGGCCTGTTTATAATCCAAGTTTCCTTGCTCCTCTGGGCCGTTTGTTATAGCGTAGTTTGACTGTGATTGTGATAGTTCTTATTAGATTGGTGGTAATGCACTGGTTGAAAAGGATGGTTATGGTTCTTTCTGCAGTTTTGTGTGCCTCATTTGTGATGCCAGATGATTCGGAGGTAATGCTCTGTTAATGGCGGTTTTTTCGAGGCCCTTGTACTGTTCTGCTTTTAGGTTAGAGTGAGCCTTGTGTACTAGGTCGAGAGAGTATTAGACCGGTTGGTTTGGGCATGGTGTACATGGTACTTGGGGAGGTAGCCGTGTCGGATGTCGCATCTCCGGATCGAGCCTCTCGGAGCCCGGTCCTCTGCAATATCTGTTCCTTAAAAGTGGGTGCTATGCTTGTTATTTCTGTGCTAGGTTGGAGTATTGGAATCTTGGCCTGTTTAATCCTTCTCTGGTGACTAGTGGCTTTGGGTTTTGGATGAGGGCGGGTTGTTTTGGCGATCTTTGGACTTTGGATGAGAGTGTTTTAGACTGGATGGAATGGGCGTGGTGTGCAGGGTTGGGCCCTCTGTCGGATGCCGTCATCTCCGGTTGGAGCCTCTTGGTGCCTAGTTCCTCTGTTGTTGCTGTTCAACCCCCCGATGCCGAGGTGCTTTGTAGTTGCTGTTATTCAGTTAAGGTTATCATTTGGTCATTTCTGATCGAGACTATGTATTTTATTTCCTAGCCTGGCGGGTTGTGTCAGGCACTAGTTCGCTTTCATGTTATTTGTACTCGTATCACTACATATCATACCCCGTTGTACTATCCTTCTGCTTCGATGGATAGTGCAACCGGGGTATGATCTCAACACTTATGTCAATTTGTTTATCTTATTTACTTTACCACACTCTCCATGCGGGTTGTGCATGGGTTATCGCACTTTTTTTTCAATCTTGTTTGTTTTTCCTTTCTTTTCCTCCTGGGGTATGCCCCTTGTAGGCTGTACATTCGGTTAACCTTTTTTAATTTCAAGCTAATTTACCCAAAAAAAAAAAAAACAAGAGACAATTTATTATGGTGAATCCATTTCTTAACCTCCCTTTGTTTAAGAGGATCATTGAGACCTCTCATATTCCAAAAACCAAAATGTAGTGGTGTGCTATCCATTAATTCAACAAAAACTACCACAATGAGCAACAACTAATGAGTGTAAGAGTGATCCACAAGTTGAGTATTATTTAGATAATTGTGGACAAAAATGAGGAGAGATAAGTTACTTCCTTTGTTTATGGGAGCCTTTGGAGTGACTCCTTTGTTTGCCTTTTTGACTAGCTTTGGAGGAACCTCCCATTAGTAGCTTGGCATCAGGTATGGCATGGTGCAACAAATCAGGAGGTTTCTCTTTTTCATCACCACTTGGCCCTTGGTCAAGAGAGCTGATGTTGCTATTAGACCAAGCTGCTTTTGCAGCTTTGTTTGCTGCTTTGTTGGACTGCTGAGAGGGAGTATTGACTGGTGAGTTGTTATTACTGATGGTAGGTGGAGTCATGACCCTTTGGGAGTGGATCACAGAGCTTACAACACCCTCCAAAACTTCCAGCAGATCTGCTTCTGAGTCATCAGACTCCTTCTCAAGGACTGGTGGCAGAACAGGGCAGGGAGGATCTTGAGGGCCAAGGAGATCCTTTTGAGGAGACAGCTTCCCCAACTTTTGTTTACCATGACTCACAATCTTCCACTCCGAATCTTTTGCTATTGGCAAGCTAGGGGAAGGAGTAGCAATATGTTTAACACATTTGGATGTGGTATGCCCAAATACATGACAGTGAGAACACATGGGAGGGAGAACTTGGTATTCAATGGGTACTACCACTGTCTCACCTTGTACAGTCACTATGACTTCATCAGGAAGTTCTTATTCTGCACTAATTTCGATACAAACGCGTGCTTTAGTGGTCTTGGTATGCAAAAGCCCTGGTTGCTTGGATGTTCTCGCAGTTGCCTGATCCACATGCATAGGTCGACCTACTGTACTGGCAACCCTACTGAGACATTCTTGATTCCACAGCTCAAAGGGTAGGTCATGAAACTTCACCCAATCAGGTATTTTAGAAGGTTGTTCTAAAAGAGGTTTCATCATTTTGTGCCAATCTTTAAGAACTAGATATTTTTGGGAGAAAAAGTAAGGGCCCCCTTCTAATACTTGCATCTTGGCTTTTTTTTTTTGGGGTAAATTAGCTTGAAATTAAAAAAAGGTTAACCGAATGTACAGCCTACAAGGGGCATACCCCAGGAGGAAAATAAAATTAAAAAACAAGAATGACAAAAGTGTGGTAACCATGCACAACCCGCATGGAGAGTTAGATAAAGTAAATACATGGAGAAGCCATGTGAACGGTAAGTAAAGTAAATAAAGCTAAATGAAATAGAGCTACCACCTGGCACAACCCGCCAGGCTAGTAAATAAGGTAAGTAAAATAAATAGTTGAGGTCAGAGATGACCACATGATAACCAACACTGAGGAGAAGCCACCAAGTAAGACGGCTACCAAGCAAGCTGAACGGCTACTACAGAGGAACAAGGCATCAAGAGGCTCGTACCAGAGTTGACGGCATCCGACAAGGCCCCGCTGCAAGAGCCCTGCACACCACGCCCAATCCTTCCAGCCTAACCCTCCCTCATCCTAACCTAAGGCTCGCCAAAACTACCCACTGAACCAACTACCCAGAAACCTCCACCACCAAAGCTGGGATAAGAAAACCAAGAACCTAGTACTTCCAAACCCAAGGTTAGCTAATAATCACTCAAAGAGATCGGCTACTACAGAGGGACACGGACCGAGAGAGGCACGACCTGGAGATGTCGGACAAGGCTACCCTGCTAAGCACCCTGCACACCACGACTACTCCCCCCTGACCCTAATCCCCTAGGCTCGCTAACGACTAAAAGCGGAAAGTAAGAGGAACCCCAGAAGAGGCCACTCAAACCCCAAGCGGTCCAAGCTGCCCCTCGCTCAACCAGAAACCATCCACAGATCTAATCAGAGCACCCGCAGCTGCTGCTACTGCAAGACTACCCCTTTCAACCAGAACAGAATCTAATCAAAGACAACACAGGCAGCTACCCTGCTCAACCAGAACCATCCACAGATCTAATCAGAGCACCCGCAGCTGCTGCTACTACAAGACTACCCCTTTCAACCAGAACAGAATCTAATCTAATCAAAGATAGCCACGACCACAAGAAACTACACAAACCGCAGGCTAAAAGAACAGGTACTAGGGATATGAGGCTCGACCAAGAGCCTAACCCCCGATTTCAGTCCAACAGATGACCGCCTATCGGGGATCGCCGAACAAACAGTAAACTGGCCCGTTCGTCCAGTAACAAATTGACATAAACAAATAAGTGCAAAGCGCATATTGAATAACGAAAAGCGCAATGGATACGAGATTTTCAGCCTATCCGGGGACCGGGATGACTGCTTGGTGCTTGCTGCCCGGGCTGAAGGCAGGCTGTGCCCGATGGCTTGCCTGCCCGGGCTGGCCTGCCAACAGGCTGGCTGCTTCCAGTTGGCTGGCCCCTGTTGATGCCTGGCCCCAAACTGGCCCACGGCGGTCGAGGCCCACTGCGGCTGCTGATGACCCACACCTGTACGGCCGCACGCGGTTGAGCAGCCCTCTTCTATCCAGCCTGTAATCTTGATCAGCCCCACGAGCAGAAGGCTCAGGGCAGGTCTGTGAGAATATTTGTGAACCTAAACCACCAGCCGCGGTCGCCACAGGTACGGCCACACTCTAGCAGGTTCAGCCCAGATCTGTGACGGATGAAACCCACGGCTGGATTTTGTGACCACAACCGAGTAGCTCTGATTCAGCTCCGGTGTTGGTCTAGTGAGCATCCAGTCGAGATACCTGTGAGTAGAGAACCTCCGAGAAGACCCTGTTGTTGAAATCGGTCCACAGGAGGAATTTGAACCAGATTCAGGAGTGAATCGGTGATTCCGAGAGGAAACTTGTTGAAATCGGTCCACGGGGTGGACTTTGGTCCAGATTCAAGTGAATCGGTGGGTTTGTCCCTTGGAATATGAGAGTACCCAAACCGAGATACCTGGTACAGCACCTTCACCGGCAGCCATGGGAGCACTCCGGTGCTGGTCTTGAGGAAACCCATCCGAAACTTGGATGTATAGAAACCTCCGAAGAAGAGTTTAGTGAGATTAAATGTTTCCAATTTGAGCTGGGTACCTCAGAATCGGATATGTGGGAGGCGATGGAGGAGATCATTCCCTAAGGAGGGATGATCCCTTGCCGTCCTTTATTCCTGCCGGGCTGATTTTGGCTGGGTCAGAGGGAGCTTTCTCTCTCTAGATTAGAGAGAGAAGCTCCCAAGCCGCTGAGGAAAGCCTTTTGCATCTTGGCTTGCTCATCTTTAAATTCAAATAAATAGAAACCTGAGACATCAGGTTTGACAGCCACAAATAATTCTTTCCATTGGTATCTAGCAGTGGAGACTAAGAGGGGATAAGCCATCTTCCCATCCAGGAAATGACCTACCAGATATCTAGACCACATCCCCACGTCAGTTAATTCCACATCTATTTCTACTACGGCTTCCTTGCCTTTCTGAAGGTCTGGGAAGTATTCAAGTTTCATGTCCAGAGATGGACTTTGGGATTGAAGAAGAGATGCCCAGTTTTTGGATTCGGGCTTGTTTTGTCCATTATGGGGTTTGGGAAAGGGGTGATGAGATTGAGGAGGCCGGTTGAAATTGGATTGAGGAGGCCGAGAACTAGTGTCTTCTACAGCGTACCCTTATACAGAAGGGGGACGTCTGGGTTTAGTGTCCTCAATCGGAAACCCCATATTAGGGTCACCCTGTACGTATGGAGTCCCTCGAGCATTAATCAATATCGTAGAGTTAGGGTTACAGTTCTGTACCTCTGATGGAGTACGTTG
Organism: Rhododendron griersonianum; assembly: GCA_018127125.1. Classification (NCBI taxonomy): domain Eukaryota; kingdom Viridiplantae; phylum Streptophyta; class Magnoliopsida; order Ericales; family Ericaceae; genus Rhododendron; species Rhododendron griersonianum. The sequence continues at coordinate 33,328,500 of CM030789.1, forward strand.
AAATTGGTAGGTGTTCCCATGGAGATGAGTCACCTGTGTAGCACTAGTGTTGGCGTTTTGTATCTCAATACGCTGACTTACAGACTGATTCGTGTTGCCATGGAGGAGAGTAGCTCGTTCCTCGGCTTCCAGTTTCTTGCTTTCCTCAAGGAAAACCTGGTGAAGCTTCCGAGATGGGGAACTTTTAGACGAATTGGGGCTTTGAACCTCAATTGGTGTAGTTCGTTGTTGATGATGATGAACATGTCGAGCACGCTCCTGAGCTTCCTTTGCCAAGCCTTCCTCGAATAATGTTTGCTGTTGATTTTTTGCAGATCCTAAACTAGGGCTGCCACTTTGAACCCCCGTAAGAGAAAAGAGATTAGGGTTTTCTGGTATTGATGGTCTGACCTGAGAGCTAGAGTCCGACATCAGTTCTTCAAGAGAGGGACTCGTACTCTTGAATTTAGTTGTAGGAGATGGACAAAGATCAAACGGTTTGTGGGTGGAATTGGGAGGAGAGTACCGAGTATTCTTCTGTTGTTGCCTACGAAGTTCATTAGAATCTAGGGCTTTGGATCCTAGCCCTTCTGCAAACGAGATTGTACCATCCGCCATGGTGATCGGCTCAGGAATCTCCCAAATCGCCCAATTCGCCCAAATCGCCCATCCTTACCTCTTTTAGCTGGTGTACTTGACTTGAGAGTATATCCAATGGAAAGATTTATTTGTGGGTGTCAAACCTGATGTCTCAGGTTTCTACTTATTTGAATTTAAAGATGAGCAAGCCAAGATGCAAGTGTTAGAAGGGGGCCCTTACTTTTTCTCCCAAAAATATTTAGTTCTTAAAGATTGGCACAGAATGATGAAACCTCTTTTAGAACAACCTTCTAAAATACCTACTTGGGTGAAGTTTCATGACCTACCCTTTGAGCTGTGGAACCAAGAATGTCTCAGTAGAGTTGCCAGTACAATAGGTCGACCTATACATGTGGATCAGGCAACTACAAGAACATCCAAGCAACCAGGGCTTTTGCATACCAAAACCACTAAAGCACGCGTTTGTATTGAAATTAGTGCAGAACAAGAACTTCCTGATGAAGTCATAGTGACTGTACAATGTGAGATAGTGGTAGTACCCATTGAATACCAAGTTCTCCCTCCCATGTGTTCTCACTGTCATGTATTTGGGCATAACACATCCAAATGTGTTAAACATTTTGCTACTCCTTCCCCTAGCTTGCCAGTAGCTGAAGACTCGGAGTGGAAGATTGTGAGTCATGGTAAACAGAAGTCGGGAAAGCTGTCTTCTCCTCAAAAGGATGTCCTTGGTCCTCAGGATCCTCATTCCCCTGTTCTGCCACTAGTCCTTGAGAAGGAGTCTGATGACTCAGAAGCAGATCTACTGGAAGTTTTGGAGGGTGTTGTAAGCTCTGTGATCCATGTTCCTTCATCCCAAAGGATCATGACTCCACCTACCATCAGTAATAACAACTCACCAGTGAATACTCCCTCTAAGCAATCCAACAAAGCAGCAAACAAAGCTGCAAAAGCAGCTTGGTCTAATAGTAAGATCAGCTCTCTTGACCAAAGGCCAAGTGGTGATGAAAAAGATAAACCTCCTGACTTTTTGCACCATGCCATACCTGATGTTAAGCTACTGATGGGAGGATCCTCCAAAGCTGGTCAAAAGGGCAAACGAAGGAGTCACTTCAAAGGCTCCCATAAACAAAGGAAGTAACTTATCTCTCCTCATTTTTGTCCACAATTATCTAAATAATGCTCAACTTGTGCATCACTCTTTCACTCATTAGTTGAATTAAATGGATAGCACACCACTGCATTTTGGTTTTTGGAATATGAGAGGTCTCAATGATCCTCTTAAACAAAGGGAAGTTAAGAAATGGGTTCACCATAATAAATTGTCTCTTGTTGGGCTCATTGAACATAAACTCAAAGAGCCCAAGGTCACTAGAATTGTTAGTCTCGTCCTGCCTCATTGGAGTTTTATTAGCAACCATGTCCACTCCCCTATGGGAAGAATTTTGGTCTGTTGGGACCCCTCTGTCTTTTCTGTCCAGCTTCTTTCTTAATCAAACCAATTCATACACTGTGATGTGCAATCTAGTGATGGCAAATACTCTTTGGCAGCCACCTTTGTTTATGGGGTTAATTGCCACCTTGAACGAAAGACACTCTGGTCTAATCTGCAAACTTTGGCTCTAGCATCCCCTTTTTTTTTTTGGGTAAACCAGCTTGAAATTGAAAAGAGATTAAACGAATATACAGCCTACAAGGGGCATAACCCAGGAGGAAAAGAAAAGAAAACAAAAAAGAGTAGAGAAAATTGCTAATGCCAAATGGCTACATGGGCTAAAAGATATGTGTTGTTTTCAATCCATCTAGTAAGAGGGAGGGAAAACAACGCCTAGAAGATACCATCAAAATCATAATGCGACTAAAACTCCACAAGAGAGCTGGAGTGAACTTAGGAATACATCTCACAACAGCATGCACCCTAGCTGTGCTTGAACTGGACAGGACTAGGAGGTCCCCTACTGGGAGGTAACCATCAATGGACAAGTTGCAGCTACAATCAGCAGCTACAACTTCTGAACTCCTGAACTCAATAAGCAGCTACAATCAGCAGTAGTGGCATTTGGGCAGCAGTTACAACACAGCAGAGATTAGTTGCTGCCATCACACAATGTGGACATACCCCCTTAGAAAAGTATAAATGCTCCAAGGGACACCCCCCCAAGGATAGGTCATAATAGAGAATGACTCCTACTGAGCATAACAGTAACAGGAAACTAACTAGCTCTCACATAACATTGAGCTGAATTCTGAGCATAACTAGCAGAAAAAGAAAAACTGGAACTTGACGTCCCCTTACAGGTTCAGAACAGTCAAGTTTAGAACTTGACCAAAACTGGAACTTGACTGCATATCATCAGCCTGCTTGGGATCAGCTGGCTTGAGATCAGCAGTTACATCAGTTGCTCTAGGCAAACCTGGCAGCAGCAACACAGCTGCTCAACACATCAACAATCTGGCAGCAGCAACACGACTGGACATCAGCAGATTGTGTTCTGGGCATTAGAAATGCATACCCCAGCAGAACAGAACAGTTCAGGATCTAGCATCCCCTTGGGTAGTCCTTGGTGACCTTAATGCTATTAGGTCTCCATCTGAGAAAGTGGGAGGAGATAAGCACTGGCTCCCTTGGTTGGATGATCTTAATGTGTGCCTCCAATCTGTTGAACTTGTTGATCTTAGATACTCAGGTTGCCAATTTACTTGGTCCAATAAGCAAGTTGGGGCTTCCCACATCAGCACTAAATTGGACAGAGTCCTGGTCAATGATAGTTGGATTAAAACTCTCTGCTAGTCCAATGCCCATTTCCTTAACCCTGGAGCCTCAGACCACTCTCCAGCATTGGTCTCACTGGCCCCCACCTTGCCCCCTAAATGTAGGCCATTCAGATTCTTCAACTTTCTGGCTGATCACCCCAATTTTATTAACATTGTCCAGCAAGTTTGGAGGAAAGTAATCATTGGTAACCCCATGTTTTGTGTCTGTGAAAAGCTAAAGATCCTACAAAAGGATCTTAAACAGTTGAATACCAATGAATTCAATGACTTATCATCTAGAGTTGCTTCCTCCAAGCAACAACTAAATGATATTCAGAATGCCCTAGGCTCAAACCCTAGTGATGCAGCCAATCAGGCTTCTGAGAAGGTATTGTGTAAATAGTACCTTACTTTTGCAAGAGTTGAGGAGAGCTTTGCAAGACAAAAATCTAGAATTCAATGGTTGAAGCTGGGTGACCAATGTACCTCATTCTTCTTTAAATCCATTAGTAATTCTAGGAATAGAAATAGGATTTCTAGTCTTTTTTTTTTTTTTTTTGGGTAACTTAGCTTGAAATTAAAAAAGGTTAAGCGAATATACAGCCTACAAGGGGCATACCCCAGGAGGAAAAGAAAAGGAAAACAAATAAGAGTGACAAAAGTGCGATAAACCATGCACAACCCGCATGGAAAGTAGGATAATAATATACATAACAAAATGCTATGTGTACTGAAATACGTGAAATGTGAAATTGAACTAGTACCTGGCACAACCCGCCAGGCTAGGAAATAAAGTAAATAAAGTAGATAGTCAAGGTCAACGGTGACCACATGATAACCGGCGCTGAGGAGAGATCCTCCTCCTCCTAGGCTGGGATAAGAAGACCGAAGAACCTATCTGCCCACCACCCTGAGGCTAGCATAATACCCACTCAACAGAAGTCAACTACTACAGAGGGAGTCGGACCGAGAGAGGCTCGAACTGGAGATGTCGGCATCCGACAAGGCTACCCTGCCAAGTACCCTGCACACCACGCCCATTCCATCCAGACTACTACATCCTCGCCCAAATCCCCTAGGCTCGCTAACGACTATAAGCGGAACAGGAAGAGGGACCACCAAAGGTAGCCACTCAAACCACAAGTGGACCAAGCTGCTCTTTTCGATCAGTGCAACCACTAAAACTAATCAAAAACAGACTACGAAGCTACCCTTTTCAATCAGTGAGAATCCACCAATCTAGTCAATGACAACTCCGGCAACTACCTTGCTCAATCAGACCCTCCATAATCTAATCATCGACACCCACAGCTGCTGCTACTGCGAGATTGCCCCTTAACTAGGAGAATCCAATCTAATCAATAGTAGCCACAACCACTAGAATACTACGCAATTCCTCAGAGCTAAAAGCACAGGCTCAAGGGATATGGAGGGCTCAACGAAGAGCCCGACCCCCGATTTCAGTCCAACAGATGACCGCCTATCGAGGGTTGCAAAACTAACAATGAACTGGCCCAAAGTCCAGATACTAACAGTAAACTGGCCCACTAGTCCAGCAACAATGTAATTGTAAAGCGCAAAATGAATAACAGTGAAAGAAATGGATACACCCTTCACTGCCCGACGGCTTGTCTGCCCGGGCAGGCCTGCCCACGGGCTTGCTGCTACCAAACTGGCCCGTGGCTGTTGAGGGCCTAGCCCCAAACTGGTCCACGGCTGTTGAGGCCCATGGCCGGCTGTTGGTTGGCCCTGGCCACGGCTGCTGGGCTGACCAGAACGGCAAGGATGAGTGGCCTGGACTGGCCGGGCCCGGCCTGACTTGCCTCCGGCGAGGACTGAGTCTCCGGCGTAACCTCCCGGCGTAACCTTCCGGCTGGCTGCTGCAGTGAGTTTGGGTTTCTCCGGCGTAACCCTCCTGCGAGGACTGAGCCCGAAACCCTCAATGAACGGCGGAGCCGAGATCCGACCATGGACGAACCCCGCCTCCGTACTAGCGTTGCCGGTCGATTGTTGAGGAGTTCAGAACTCCGATGGTGGTGATGGAGTAGATCGTACGGCGATTGAGCTCAAACGAAGTGTAGCTCCGGCCGCTTGTAGCTCCGGCCGCCGTGTAGACAGACCCCTGGACTAGAAGACGTAAGTCAATAGACCGATGGTGGTTATGTAGTAGATCGGACGGCGATCAACGGGACCTGGGCTCGAGTTCTGAGAAGGAAAACCCAGTTGACCCTCCGACTGGATGTCGGAACTGCTCCAGTATTGTTGTTAATGGGAGGCGATGGAGGAGATCATTCCCTAAGGAGGGATTATCCCTTGCCGTCCTTTATTCCTTGCCGGCGCCGAATGAAACTGAGCCGGCTGATTTTGGTCAGAGGGAGCTTTCTCTCTCTAGGTTAGAGAGAGAAGCTCCCATATTGGGATACTAGTCTGGTCTTTTTTTTTTTTGGGTAAATTAGCTTGAAATTAAAAGAGGTTAAGCGAATATACAGCCTACAAGGGGCATACCCCAGGTAAGACAAAGCAAAAAGAAAACGACAAAAATATAAAAAGCCAAGTGGCTACATGGGTTGCCCGTGTCCAAGCCCCGTCAAACAAACTATCCCAAGGAATAGAGGGTTCAACGGGAAACCTGGACACGGGCATGGTAATAGCAGAAAATCCACGACACAACCCGTCGGGATAGGGGTAAATTAGAGGCCCTCGAAGTCCTCGCAAGCACAGAAATAAGTAAGTAAGTCAGCTACTGCTACCAGAAGCAACCAGTAATACTAAAAGTAAACAGTAGTAGACTATATGATAGATAAATGCCCGAGCCACACTGCCCGGGATGGCAAAAATTTGTTGGCCAAGCCTGTGGTTGGCTGGCTGGCCTTGGCCTTGTCGCCTACTGCTGCTGCCCGCTGCGTGGCCCGGGCTGGCTGATGATTGCCCGGGCTGGAAGGCCAACTGACCCCCGCGGCGGCTGACTGGATGAAGGCCGGGCCAAAAAACCACGGCTGTTGAAGTGGCCAGAGAGGGCCTTGACTGCCCGGGCTGGCGGCCCAGGCTGATGAGGATGCTGATGCTGACTGGGGCCGAAGGCCCAAGCTGCTGGCTGGACTGGCCTTACCAGCCTGCCAGGCTGCTGTCTGGATTGCCCGGGCTGGCCTTGCCTGGATGGCCTGGCCTACCGGCTGGCCTGCGTGGCCTTGAAAGCACCGCTGCCCGGGCTGCTTAGACGCCATCTACGGCATTTCATTGGACCAGATCGAGCCGACTGGTACCCATTGCAGAGACCGGGCTGTAGAGCCCGGGGCCCGTCCAGTGATGGCCAGCTATGGCTGGCCGGAACTGTTCATCTTCTTCCTTGTGCATCTGGTACTTTTGAGTTTGAGACCAACTCCATATAGATGACCCAACCGATCCAGAACCGACATGGTATTACTCCACCCGCCGTGACATCTTGACACATAACGGGAGGAAACTGATTTGTGGAGAGGTCAGAGCTCAGAGAAAGGACCCAAGCTCTGGAAGCACCTGCGCGAAGAACGAGTGTACGGGGGTGCAGGGCTGTGCATCGATGAGGTTAGGGCCGGAGCCCGATTTGTACAGGAGGAGCAGTCCTGCGACCAACAGATCTGGGTTGGGTCGCTCCGTGGCCGGAAGCTGCCCACTAGTGATGGCCAGACCGTAGTAGGCCTGCCGCTGCTGTCGCCGGAGCTGGACACCACGGCGGATGTTGAGCCTCACGGCGAGGTCGTGGTTGGAGGCCGGACCAGATCTAGAACGAACCAGATCTAGACCGTACCTGTTGTAGTTTGCCCGAGTGTGAAGCCCCGGTCCAGCGTTGGTCGGACTGTACCAGGTGATGGCCGTCGACTGCCGGATGTGGAGGGCGATGGAGGAAGTGTTGACCACGGCCGGAGCTGTTGCACCGGAGCTGGAGCTGGTCGATTGAGGCCAGATCTTATCAATGGATGGCTGGACCAGTGGGTAGCCAGTTGGGGAACGGGCGATGGAGGAGAGCCCCTGTCGAGAGGGGGCTCCCTTGCCCTGCCGGATGTTGCTGCTGCTGCTGCCAGCCGGAGGTGACAGCCAGTTGCCGGAGGGAGCTTTCTCTCTCTATCCTAGAGAGAGAAGCTCCCACAGCACTTCTTTCCTACCTTTTACTAGTCTGGTCTTGGAAGATGGTACAGTCACCCAGGATATTAAGTTGGTCAAAAATTCTTTTATCAATTACTACTCCAAGTTGCTTGGTTTTTTTTTTTTTGGGTAAATCAGCTTGAAAATAAAAAAGGCTAACCGGATATACAGCCTACAAGGGGCATACCCCAGGAGGAAAACAAAACAAAGAAAAGAATGGAAGAAAGAGAAAATGGAAAGGTAGGCCAATTGGCTACATGGGGAGGGTAATACCAGTAGGTAACATACTAAATAGATGGAAACAAAACAAAAGGGTATACATTGTTTCCTATCCATCTACAAAAGGAGGTAAATATGGCTGGACAAACTGTGCAGTCAAGGCCAGCTGCAAGGCAGTAATAATCTAAGTAAAACTGGACAGCAGCTTCAGAACTTGACTTGAATTGAAGTAGGGACTCATCAGGAAGCCACAAACCAGTTCAGATCAGTACAGTCATCAGTAAATGGATCAAATGCTGAACTGAACACAAAATGGAAAATGGACTACCACAAAATGGTAAATGGACTATCAGACAGAGCACAATCAACAGTTCAGCAATAGCAGAACAGCCGTTGGTACAACACTATGCAGCATAACATTGGGACTACACTACAGAACTGATGCAGCTTGACAAGCTTCAGAATCCAGCAGCAGAATCAGCATAACATTGGGACTACACTACAGAACTGATGCAGCTTGACAAGCTTCAGAATCCAGCAGCAGAATCAGCAGTTCAAATGCAGTCCAGAAAACAGCAGTAGCCAGAAACTTCTGAAGCTCCCATTTCCATTCACACACAAACAATTGAAACAAAACAATATGCAGAGGACGTCCCCCTCTGCGAAGGGAGATCCCAATGACAGCCCCAATTGGTTAGGCAAAACAATATAAAGCAGAAGCAGTCCAAAACATAACAAAAAAGTCTGCACCTTGTGTCAGAGATCATTGCACTCTCTCAGCATACCTCATCATAACAGCTGTATCTTCCTCACAAAATACTTAAACGAATTACCATAACATAACAATGGGGTGGGAGTGAAGTTGCACAACCACAACCATCACAATACTAACAGCAGCAGCAACTAACATCAGTCAACTAACTACTGAAACTGCAACTCAACTAACTACTGAACCATGGCAAAGAACCTGCCCAGAGAGCAGAAGACAGCATCAGCTTCAGAACTGATGCAGTTCTGATGGCAGAAGAGCAACCATCACAGAACAGCAACAGGGGCTGTGTAATAGCCAGCAACGTCAGAAAAACAAATGGTTACAAATGGTTACAAGCTTGTGTCCTGCAATACATCAAATGGTTTTCAGAAAAACAGAACATGCAGAAACAGGACAAGAACATCAGGGCTGTAGTTGCTGCTAGCAGTAAACCACAGCAGCATGCAGAAACAGAACATCAGGCAGAAACAGAACATGCAGTTTCTGACTTGGGAACATAGAACCAAGCTGCTATGTTGGTAATGAAACCATGAACTGGCTGTGCTCTCTGTGCTCCAACAACACAGCAATCTACTACAAAACAGGCCCCCCAAACAATGGGGACACAGAAGAAAAAGAGGAGAGCCAAGAACTTTACTGCTCACACTACTACTCTAGGGTCCAAACTCCCTCCACTCTCCCTCACAAAGAGACTCCCACTAATTATTACCTCCACTCACAAGAAGAATAAGGCTTAAACACTCATCTCACAGTTGCTACATATACTGGAACGCTCAAGAGATCCGATGAGCTTAAGATAATTACCTTGTATATAGAAGTACTAGCAGCCAATACCTCTCAACCTGCCTTATGAGACACAGAACCACTGAAGAAAGTCAGGTCCAATAGATACAGTAATGAATCAGTAACTGATATGAATAAGCTTAAACAGTGTTCCACACATGTACAATCCAATCTGCTTGAGAGTGCGGCAAATTAGAAAGTGATAAAATCCTAGCTCTTACCATCATGGAAATTTTGTGAACAACTACCTCTCGGGAACAGGATTGATTTTGGAACTTCCTCAAATTCCTTTCAATCCAAATATGGTAAATAGTTACAGTAAAGGCCAATCGAGTTATCACACTTTTAAGGGATTTACCCTTAACACCTGACAACAAGGTCACCCAGTCTGCCCAAGGTCTAGCAGGCCAAGAGACTCGGAGTTTAGCCTGAATGGAATTCCACACCTGATTGGTAAATGGACAATTAAAGAAAAGATGGTCATGGCTTTCACTCCCCTGACACAAACCACACTGAGGGGAGACGTTAAGACCAAATGACACAAGTCTATCTGTGGTGGATAGCCTGTTTTGAATGGCAAGCCATGTGAGAAAACTAGGGGGGGTAACCGAATATACAGCCTACAAGGGGCATACCCCAGGAGGAAAAGAAAAGAAAATAAAAGAAAGAAAACATGAGAGAGCCTACGCCAAACGGCTACATAGGACTAGAAGAAAATAGAACATCTGTTTCCTACCCATCTAACAGAGGGATACAAAACCGATGGCAAAATGATTACATAGATTTTAAACTTGGACTTGAATTTGAACTTGGAACTTGGGATACAGGACTTGTGCAAAACCTTAGAACTTCAGCAAACTTCAATTCTGCTGCACTTCAATCTTATGAGCAGAATTGCTCAACCAACCACAGGACAAGTACAGCAGTCCAACATCAGAACTGAATTGTTCCAAGAACATCCACACCTGAGCAGCCAAAACAGCTGCTGCCATTACAGAAAGAAGAGCAGCAGCAGAAACAGCTGATCCACATACTGAACTGAGTCTCAGAATCAGAACAGCAGCCATAGCAGGTTAGGCCTATACACAGCAGCCACAGAAGCAGCCAGCAACAAAACTGGGAGCTATCAGCAACTTGACTTGAATTGAAAAGGGCCGCTTCAGAACTGGACAGCTGAACTGGACTGGACAGCAACAAGCCTGGAAGACGACAGGTCCTGGACTGAATCCAGCACAATTACAGCTCAAAACAATAACCAAACGAGATACCTAGTGACTATGCAGAGGACGTCCCCCTCTGCGAAGGGAGATCCCAACGACAGCCCCTATTGGTTAGGCAGAAATAAAGGAGAAGCTTCACCCATAATATGCACAAAGCAGATTTAAGCTAAGCAACCAATGCATAACATGAACTAAATTGATGTACGAACTAGAGTGATAAACCAGTTACAACTAGGACTAAAAATACTAGACTTATAACCACTGATCTAGACAGCAGCAACCAAACAGCTGCAGCACTGACTTGTGATTCGTGACAGCATCACCACACCAGCAGGATGCAGAACTAGGCTTGAACAACTGTGCAAAACTGGACTTGAACAATCTGGTCCCTCAAAACTTGAAATTGAACAACTTGGAACTTGATCCACCTGACTGCAGAACTAGACAATACTCTGTATGTGTTCAACAACTGAACTACTGAACTTCAATATAACAAAACTACTGAACATAATAACAGGAAGCATCAGCATAACTACTGAATGGTACCACTAGCAGCCAAGGCATATAGCAGACTTCGAATGATAGCAGAAATGGCAGCTACAACCAAGACAATGGTACCACTAGCAGCCAAACAAGCCCTCTAACAAAAGGCATACGGAGCAGGGCCTAACAGGTTCAGAACTCAGAAGCAGTGACAGGTTTAGAACATTTCAGAACAGTCCAGCAGCACAGTCACAACAGTCAGCATTAGTTCACGTAAGAATACACGTAAACTAACAAAAGGAGTTATTCATATTCAGATTAACGAAACAGCAGCATAGCCATATCAGAACAGAACAGCAGGTATGCCACAGTAAACAGATTAATTTGGAGCTGCAACTGATATGAATTCCTAGGGAAATGTGGACCTGACACACACCTCCTCTTCTGAACACTCATATGCTAGGATCCACCAACTCCCTCCCAGCCCTCACAAAACGCCCCACTGCATGTACCACCACTCTCAAAGAAATGAAGAGGCACAAGCACACAACTCACAGGTAGCACACATCTCACACTATAAGGAAGATTCACACAATTTAATCTCACCAAAGAATAAGATATATACCTGCTAATTAGAAGTAATATAAACAGAAATGGAAAGCTATTCAAGCTCTTGATGATATCTCTTACATCCGGCCAGTCACATCCTGCCAAGAAAGATATTCTTTGGAAAACAAATGCAACTCCAAACAAGAAAACACATGCAGCACAATTCACAATACACATGCACAATCACCATGCAATATATGATTATTCCAAAGTGATACCCCATTCTCTGATAAATCTAGTATCATTAGAGCCTGGAGGTAATTTGGGCAGGGACAGAAGTCTACTCTTAACCATGTTATAAATTTTGTGGACTATTGCCTCCCAGGAGCTAGTAGTAGCTTGAAACTTCCTCATGTTCCTCTCAATCCAAAGATGATACACTGTAACAGTGAATATCAATCTGATAACAACACTCTTCAGAGATTTTCCTTTAAAAGTGGGTCTGTCAACTTGTATTTTCCACGTTTTCTTTTAGCGCACAATTCTTTTTTTTTGGGTAAATTAGCTTGAAATTAAAAGAGGTTAAGCGAATATACAGCCTACAAGGGGCATACCCCAGGTAAGACAAAGCAAAAAGAAAACGACAAAAATATAAAAAGCCAAGTGGCTACATGGGTTGCCCGTGTCCAAGCCCCGTCAAACAAACTATCCCAAGGAATAGAGGGTTCAACGGGAAACCTGGACACGGGCATGGTAATAGCAGAAAATCCACGACACAACCCGTCGGGATAGGGGTAAATTAGAGGCCCTCGAAGTCCTCGCAAGCACAGAAATAAGTAAGTAAGTCAGCTACTGCTACCAGAAGCAACCAGTAATACTAAAAGTAAACAGTAGTAGACTGTATGATAGATAAATGCCCGAGCCACACTGCCCGGGATGGCAAAAATTTGTTGGCCAAGCCTGTGGTTGGCTGGCCTTGGCCTTGGCTGGCTGGCCTTGGCCTTGTCGCCTGCTGCTGCTGCCCGCTGCGTGGCCCGGGCTGGCTGAGGATTGCCCGGGCTGGAAGGATGAAGGCCGGGCCAAAAAACCACGGCTGTTGAAGTGGCCAGAGAGGGCCTTGACTGCCCGGGCTGGCGGCCCAGGCTGATGAGGATGCTGATGCTGACTGGGGCCGAAGGCCCAAGCTGCTGGCTGGACTGGCCTTACCAGCCTGCCAGGCTGCGTCTGGATTGCCCGCGTTGGCCTTGCCTGGATGGCCTGGCCTACCGGCTGGCCTGCGTGGCCTTGAAAGCACCGCTGCCCGGGCTGCTTAGACGCCATCTATGGCATTTCATTGGACCAGATCGAGCCGACTGGTACCCATTGCAGAGACCGAGCTGTAGAGCCCGGGGCCCGTCCAGTGATGGCCAGCTATGGCTGGCCGGAACTGTTCATCTTCTTCCTTGTGCATCTGGTACTTTTGAGTTTGAGACCAACTCCATATAGATGACCCAACCGATCCAGAACCGACATGGTATTACTCCACCCGCCGTGACATCTTGACACATAACGGGAGGAAACTGATTTGTGGAGAGGTCAGAGCTCAGAGAAAGGACCCAAGCTCTGGAAGCACCTGCGCGAAGAACGAGTGTACGGGGGTGCAGGGCTGTGCATCGATGAGGTTAGGGCCGGAGCCCGATTTGTACAGGAGGAGCAGTCCTGCGACCAACAGATCTGGGTTGGGTCGCTCCGTGGCCGGAAGCTGCCCACTAGTGATGGCCAGACCGTAGTAGGCCTGCTGCTGCTGTCGCCGGAGCTGGACACCACGGCGGATGTTGAGCCTCACGGCGAGGTCGTGGTTGGAGGCCGGACCAGATCTAGAACGAACCAGATCTAGACCGTACCTGTTGTAGTTTGCCCGAGTGTGAAGCCCCGGTCCAGCGTTGGTCGGACTGTACCAGGTGATGGCCGTCGACTGCCGGATGTGGAGGGCGATGGAGGAAGTGTTGACCACGGCCGGAGCTGTTGCACCGGAGCTGGAGCTGGTCGATTGAGGCCAGATCTTATCAATGGATGGCTGGACCAGTGGGTAGCCAGTTGGGGAACGGGCGATGGAGGAGAGCCCCTGTCGAGAGGGGGCTCCCTTGCCCTGCCGGATGTTGCTGCTGCTGCTGCCAGCCGGAGGTGGCAGCCGGTTGCCGGAGGGAGCTTTCTCTCTCTATCCTAGAGAGAGAAGCTCCCACCTTTAATTAACTCTCATCAATTCTTGCTAAAACAGCATTCCAAACTTTCGCGGAGAATACACAGTTAAAGAACAAATGGTCATGGCTTTCACTGCCAGTGCAGAAGGAGCACTGAGAAGAAGGTTTAATCCCAAAAAGAACAAGCCTATCCTCAGTGGAAAGTCTTCCTTGGATGGCAATCCAAGTAATGAAGCTACATTTTGGAATATGGCCAGGAAACCAAACTGTTTTGTGCCAAGTTACTTTGGGAAATGGCTCTCTCAATTCCTCCCATAAAGAGGCAATGCTAAATTGTCCATTTGGGATGTGAGCCGAGAACCAAACTACCTTATGCCACAATACCCTAGGAAAGGGGGATCTCAATTTGTCCCATAGAGATGCAACTGTGAACTGACCATTGGAATTAAGAGTCCACCTTGTTTGATCAGCCCCATTCAACCTTGCTTGAACAAGAGGAGGTAGAGTGCTTCTCACCTCATTTAGATCAAAAGTTTGAGTAATGGGAAACACCCAATTTGAGTTATTAATAATGTGAGACACGAATGCATCATGTGGAATACCAGCGTCATATGCAATTCGGGGACCAAATCTATCCATTAAAGGACCGAGGGGGTGCCAGTTGTCATGCCACAAGTACGTGGAATTCCCATTCCCAAGTATGTTAAGCACATATGGTTTAACCAAAAGTCTGAGATTCAAAAGTTTCCTCCAAACCCATGTACAATCACCAAGTATTTTCAAGGTCCAAAAACTCCTACCTTTTAACAAGTACGACTTGACCCATTGACACCACATGGACTGCTCTCCCCCAGAGATGAGAAACCAGATATGCTTTGCTATAGCTGCTTTATTCCAAACTTGCAACGATTTGAAACCAAGACCCCCTTCCTCTTTAGGGGAACACAGATGCTCCCACGAAATTTTAATTACGTGAACTTGGGAGCTTGATAGAGAGAGAAAGCTCCCTCCGGCCAAGCCGGCCTGGTCTCCTTCGGCTCCAGCTCCAGCCGGCTGCCGGGCATCCCATCTCCGGCCAGCAACAGTACCAACGTCAAGGGCAAGGGAGCCCCTCTCTCGACAGGGGCTCTCCTCCACCGCCCGTTCCATATCCGGCTACCCTCGGGTCCGGCCATCTAACACAATCCAGCCAGAGTTCCTCCGGCCAAGTTCCAGCTCTGCTCTGGTCCGATCTGGCTCGGCCACCACTAGAGAGGGCCTTCACAGTCGGGCAAGCTTTTACAGGTACGGTTTAGATCTGGTCCGGCCTCCATCTGGTCCGGCCAAGCTCTTCCCGTTTGTCTTCAGCTCGACTCTCAACCTCGTCGTGGGTGCAGCAGTCGCCATGGTGTCCAGCTCCGGCGCCGTGTGGCTCACCGTGCCTCACCTTCATGCCGCCAGTCATTGACTTCTCCGGCCAGATCTGGCCGTCAAACCTCGGTCCGGCCAGGTCTCCACCCCAGCCGTGGCTCAACAGCCGTGGCTCAACAGCCGTGGGTCAACACCCGTGGCTCAATCCCGCCTCCGGTGTGCTCAACATCCGTGGCTCAACCCCAATCCCGCCTCCGGTGGGCTATCAATCCCAAGTCAGCCGTCGCCGGCGATGGCTCAGCCAGGCATCCGGCCAAGGTACCACCAACCGCCGTGGCCCACAGTCGTTGTGGACTTCACAGCCACCTTGCTCGGGCAGTCAAGGCCTCCGGCCAGATCTGTCAAGTGGGGCGGCCAGCCATCATCGCCAGCGGCAAGGGGGCGGCCAGCCACAGTTAGCCTAGCGAGGCCAGCTTAGCTTTCCACCAGCCTCCTAGGCAGCAGTAAGGCAGCAGCTGGCAAGGCCAGCCCGGGCCAGCCAGGCCAGGCCAGGGCTCAATCACAACCTGCCTTCAGCCCGGTACCCCGGATAGGCTGAATCTCTCTTATCCATTGCGGCTATCAATTTGCGCTTTGCACGTATTTGTTTATTGTCAATCTGTTGCTGGACGAACGGGCCAGTCTGATGGTGTTATTAACCCCCGATAGGCGGTCATCTGTTGGACTGAAATCGGGGGTCGGGCTTGTTGTCGAGCCTTTTATATCCCTAGAACCAGTTTTTTTTTGGTCTGAGGTCGAGTGTAGTATTCTTGTGGTCGTAGCTATTTTGATTAGATTAGACTCCATCCTAGTTAGGGGTAGCCCGCAGTAGCAACAGCTGTAGGAGCCGATGATTAGATTATGGTTGGAGTTTGATTGAGCAAGGTAGTTGCCGGAGCTGTCATTGACTAGATTGGTGGATCCTCACTGATCGAAAGGGGTTGCTTTGCAGTCTGTTTCTGATTAGATTTGGTGGTTTGCACTGATCGAAAAGAGCAACTTGGTCCACTTGAGGTTCGAGTTCTGGTCCGCTTTGAGTCGTTAGCGAGCCTAGGGGATTTGGGCGAGGATGTAGTAGTCCGGGTGGAATGGGCGTGGTGTGCAGGGTACTTAGCAGGGTAGCCTTGTCGGATGCCGTCATCCCCTGGTCGAGCCTCTCTCAGTCCGAGTTCCTCTGTAGTAGTTGACTTCTGTTGAGCGGATATTATGCTTGCTTTGGGGTGATGGAAGTCTCGGGTCTTGGTTTTCTTAGCCCAGCCTAGGAGGAGGAGGATCTCTCCTCAGCGCTGATTATCATGTGGTCCACGTTGACCATGACTATCTACTTCATTTACTTTATTTCCTAGCCTGGCGGGTTGAGCCAGGAATAGTTCAATTTCATTTCAGTACATTTCATGGTTCTTTTCAGATCCATTTGTATCACATATGTCACTTTATTTTACTCTCCATGCGGGTTGTGCATGGTTACCGTACTTTTATCGTTCTTGTGTTTTTTTTTCCTTTCTTTTCCTCCTGGGGTATGCCCCTTGTAGGCTGTACATTCGATTAACCTTTTTTAATTTCAAGCTAAATTACCCAAAAAAAAAAGATGCTCCCACGAAACTTTAGCCCCAGTTTTTTTAAGGTCGGGTCCGGACCACAAAAAAGCCCTAAGTATTGACTCAACCTCCTTGATTACCTTTTTGGGAAGGATAAACAGGGAGGACCAATACGTTTGAATGGAAAAGAGAACATTCTTAATTAACTGAACCCTACCAGCATAGGTTAGGTCTCTATTAGTCCAAGTCTTAGTCCTGGCAGTGATGCTCTCCACCAACCGTTGGCAATCAGAGGCCTTGAGTTTAGTAGAAAGGAGGGGCACACCAAGATATTTGACAGGAAGTGTGCCCTCCTGAAATCCTAAGACATCCAGAATAGCCAATCTAGTGGTGCTGTTGACTCCAGAGAAATAGATGCTACTTTTCTCCGGGCTAGGAGAGAGACCAGACAAGGTTTGGAACTCAGTGAGGGCTTCCTGAATGTGGAAGATTGATGACAACTCACCCTTACAAAAAATCATGAGGTCATCGGCAAAGCAGAGATTGATGATCTTAGTATTCCGGCATCTCCAGTGGAAGTGAAAACCAAGTAGCATGGATTTCTCTCTAAGTAAGCAGGTGAGAACCTCCATTACAATGACAAAGAGATATGAGGACAGAGGGTCACCTTGCCTTAGACCTTTTTGCCCTATGATATAACCAGTGTTTTCCCCATTCAAGCATATAGTGTAGTTAGCAGTGGTAACACAAGCTTGAAGCCATTTGATCATTGTAGGATGGAAATTCATGGAGGACAAAATATCCCAAAGAAAATCCCATCTTACATTATCATAAGCTTTCCTTATATCTACCTTAAGGGCACATATTGGAGTTGATGAGGATTTATGGTAGCCTCTCATTAGTTCTTGGGTGAGGAAGATATTGTCAGCGATCCTCCTCCCTTTAACAAACCCTGATTGAACAAGGTCAATTAGAACAGGGAGGACATGCTGCAATCTTTTAGAAAGTATTCTAGCTATGCATTTGTATATGGTATTACAACATGAGATTGGCCTAAAATCCCCAACCTTGGATGGGTTAGGGACCTTAGGAACAAGAGCCACCACAGTAGAGTTGGCTTGCCTGAGCAGCTTCCCAGACCTAAAAAAGGTCTTGACAGCTGCTGTGACCTCATGGCCAATGATAGGCCAAGCTTTCCTAAAAAACCCAGCATTGTAGCCATCCGAACCAGGGGCTTTGCTGAGGTTGAGGGACCAAAATGTGTCCTTAATTTCTTGGTCTGTGATCTCAGCAATCATTGCCAACTTTTGATTATCAGAAAGTTTTCTATTGACAAGTTGCTGAATTCTGCTATGCCCATTGTAAGAGTTAACAAAACTTGACTTAATTACCCCAAAGTCATGGGAGAGAGTCCCATCCTCTAAGACCAAACTGGTTAACTTACTTCTATTTCTCCTGTTGGTCACCGATTTGAAGAAATAAGAAGTACATTGGTCACCCAACTTCAACCATTGAACCCTAGATTTTTGCTTAGCCAAACTTTCCTCGGCTCTAAGCATTGTGAGAAGTTGATCGTAAACCACTCTTTCCTGACTAATCAGAGAAGGAACAGGGTTATGAGAACTCAAAGCATGCTGCAAATTTTGTAGGAGTTGTCTAGTGTCAACAACCCTAGCAGAGACATCACTAAAATCTCTAGTATTAATTAACTTAAACTCACTTTGCAACATCTTGAGCTTCTCACATACAATGAACATAGGATTCCCAATAACTACTCTTCGCCAAACCGTTTGTACCACAGCAAAAAACTGTGGGTGGTCAGCAAGGAAGTCAAAGAATTTAAAAGGTTTGCTAGAATTCCTATGCCCAGGAAGGATGGTTGTAATGGCCGGGGAATGATCAGATATCCCAGGAGTGGGAAAATGAGCAGAGGAACAACTGAAGACCCTCATCCAATGCTCATTAACTAACACTCGATCCAGCTTTGTACTGACAAAATGAGTGGGGTCCTGTTTGTTGGCCCAAGTGAAGAAGTAGCCAGAGTACCTAAGATCATGAAGTTGTAATGAATACAAGCAATTATTAAACTCATCCATATAAGGAGGCCAAGAAACAGTGCCCCCCACTTTTTCTCTAGGAAATCTAATGACATTGAAATCGCCAAGCACTATCCAAGGGGATGAAGAACCTAGATGATGTAGGCTAGACCAAAGAGCTTGCCTATTTAAATAATTGTTCTCACCATATACAAAGGTTGCAAGGAAGGATGGGTCTGCACATTTAGGATGCACTTCACAATGGATAAACTGGTCAGACTGATCAATAACCTGGATTTGGAGAACATTTGAGTCCCAACACACAAAAATCCTGCCCAATGAAGCATGAGGATAGTTGTTCACAAAATTCCATTGAGGGCAAACATATTTCATCACCCTAGCAGCCTTATCTTCCTTTATTTTATGCTCTAATAAACCCAAAAGTGAGAGCTTGTTATTATTCACAAAACATTTAACCTCTTTTTGTTTAATTGGGTCATTAAGGGAGCTTCTCTCTCTAGCCTAGAGAGAGAAAGCTCCCTTGGCCGATCAAAATCCAGCCGGCAGCTGGTCATCCCCCCTCCGGCAGCCGCAGCACAGGTCAGCAAGGGCAAGGGAGTCTCTCACACGACAGAGGCTCTCCTCCACCGCCCATTCCTCATCTGGCAACCCTTGGGTCCGGCCATCCATCTTCTCCCGGTGGCGTCTGGTCCGGCCAGTTCTGGCCCACTCAACAGCCGTCGGAGTCAATCCCACGGCTGGGCATGAGCTTGGAGTTTCCAACTTTGGTCCGGCCACCGCTTATACACCAGATCTGGTCGCCGCTGGTCCGGCCACCGCTCCCAGCCAACCCACAGCTGGCCATCTTCGGTCCGGCTTCTAGTCTAGCAGGCACAGCCGCCGGAATCTTACGATTATGGATCGACATCAACTCCGGCCTCTGGCCGGCCACCCACATCTGGTGTTGGTTCATCCTCGACATCCTCCACCACCGGGAGCTGAGGACTGGTTGGCTTCTGGCCACGGAGGCCGGTCATCCTCAACCGTGGCCGCCGGTCGTTGGTTAGAGTCAGCCTCAAACCCCCCTGGGTTCTCCGGCGGTCTCAGTCCACGCGGTGGACGGTTCAACGGCTGGGCTGCCGTCCAAGTCCAAACCCAGTCCAGTGGCCACCCCTCCTCTTCCGGTGGCTGCCGCCGCTAACAGCAGCAGCAGGTGCCCGGCCTCTGGTCTCTGGTCTGGCCAGATCTGGGCTGCTCTAAGGCCGTTGGCCAGTCAACAGTCATCCCGGTACCCCGAACAGCCTATCGTTATTCAATTTGCGCTCTGCATTTATTTGTTTATTGTCAATCTGTTACTGGACGAACGGGCCAGTTTACTGTTTGTACGGTGATCCCCGATAGGCAGTCATCTGTTGGACTGAAATCGGGGGTCGGGCTCGTTGTCGAGCCTCTTATATCCCTAGAACCAGAGTTCTTTTGCTCTGAGGTCGAGTGTAGTATTCTTGTGGTCGTGGCTATTATTGATTAGATTAGACTCTATCCTAGTTAGGGGTAGCCCGCAGTAGCAGCAGCTGTAGGAGCCGATGATTAGATTATGGATGGAGTTTGATTGAGCAAGGTAGTTGCCAGAGCTGTCATTGACTAGTTTGGTGGATCCTCACTGTTCGAAAAGGGTTGCTTTGCAGTCTGCTTCTGATTAGATTGGTGGTTTGCACTGATCGAAAAGAGCAGCTTGGTCCACTTGAGGTTCGAGTGGCTACTTTTGGTGGCCTCTCTTTCTGTTCCGCTTTGAGTCGTTAGCGAGCCTAGGGGATTTGGGCGAGGATGTAGTAGACTAGGTGGAATGGGCGTGGTGTGCAGGGTACTTAGCAGGGTAGCCTTGTCGGATGCCGTCATCCCCTGGTTGAGCCTCTCTCAGTCCGAGTTCCTCTGTAGTAGTTGACTTCTGTTGAGTGGGTATTATGCTTGCTTTGGGGTGATGGAAGTCTCGGGTCTTGGTTTTCTTAGCCCGGCCTAGGAGGAGGAGGATCTCTCCTCAGCGCTGGTTATCATGTGGTCCATGTTGACCATGACTATCTACTTCATTTACTTTATTTCCTAGCCTGGCGGGTTGTGCCAGGAATAGTTCAATTTCATTTCAGTAGATTTCATGGTTATGTCACTTTATGTTACTCTCCATGCGGGTTGTGCATGGTTACCATACTTTTATCATTCTTGTTTTTTCCTTTCTTTTCCTCCTGGGGTATGCCCCTTATAAGCTGTACATTCGATTAACCTTTTTTAATTTCAAGCTAAATTACCCAAAAAAAAAAAATTTTGGGTCATTAAGACCCCTAATGTTCCAAAAACCAATATTAAGAGGTTGTTGAGCCATAAAATAACCTTAAAGCAAACTGGAAAATGTAAATGGCAGAATATGAAAGAATTAAGATACTGCCCTGACAAAAGGATGGGAATGCAGGTGAGCTAGATCCTGCCCCTGGAACGAGAACTTCGAGATTGTTCCCGTGCAAGCTTCTTCATTCTTTTTTGAGCTGTACGGGAAAGAACTTGTGGAATTTCCCTTGGAGATCATCGTTTGAGACTTCGGCCCTTACCTCTGAGCCTTGGGGATCCGGCGGCTTGGGAGAGAGGGATTGATTCTCAAGAACCATGCCAGACCCAAGAACTCCAGAAGTTGAAGGTTCAAATGCACTTGTTGTGTCCGCCAATAAGAACTGAGCTTGCTTATCAGCTTCATGTGTGCTACTGACTATACCTTCCAGTACTCCCATCAATTCCCCCTCAGAATCAGTCTCACTCATTGAATGAACTGAATCAACAACAACTGAATTGTTAGTGTGTGACTGCTTAGGCAGAGATCTAGTTTTGGAGGAGTCCAATGGTGCTTGAATGGGTTCATTTGATCCTTTTTCCAAAGCTGCTATCTGCTTGCCATTTCCTGCTTGACACTCAACTTGGATGGCAGATTTCAGAGAGGAAGAAGCTCCTTTAGTACAGCGTTCTGTTGAATGACCAAATACGAGGCAATGTTTACAGGTTGGGGGGAGGACTTGATACTCAACAGGAACCAACACAGTCTCCCCTTCTACAGTGATTGCAACCTCATCAGGGAGGTCAAGTTCAGCACTGACTTCAATGCTGATTCTAGCTGAAGTGGACTTAGTATGTAATAAGCCATGTTGTTTGGCGGTCTTAGCAGTAGCCTAGTCCACATGCAAGGGTCGCCCTATTGTACTAGCCACCCGACTTAAACACTCTTGATTCTATAGTTCAAAAGGTAAGTCATGAAATTTGACCCAAGCAGGAATTCTGACAGGTTGTTCAGGAGCAAGTTTCATCATCCTATGCCAATCTTTGAGTACTAAGTATTTCTGTGAAAAAAAATACGGACCACCCTCGAGGACTATCATCTTAGCCTGTTCATCTTTGAATTCAAAGAGATAGAACCCTGCCACATTAGGTTTAACAGCTACAAAGAGATCTTTCCACTGATTTCGGGCAGTGGATACCAGTAACGGATAATCCATTTTACCATCCAGAAAGTGACCTACCAAATATCTATTCCACAAGCCAATATCAGTTAATTCAATGTCTATTTCAACTATGGCTTCCTTGCCCCTCTGAAGATCAGGAAAATGTTCAAGCTTCATATCCAAAGAAGGGCTCTGAGATTGAAGTAATGAAGCCCAATTTTTAGGTTTAGGTTTAGCCTGACCAAATTTTGGTTTGAATGGATTAGAAGCAGTCCTCGAGTCAGGTTTGCGAGAACCATAGCAAGGTTTGGTGTCCTCCAGGCTATATAGCCCATGTTAGGATCCCCCTCCTCATAAGTGTTTCCTCTGGCATTAATCAGAATTCGAGGCTTAGGGTTAGGATGTTGTACCTTTTCGGTTTCAGGATTGACAATCAACTGGGCCGCTCTCTCCTCCGCTTCCCTTTGCAGAGCTTCTTCGAAGACTTGCTGCAGCTTCCTAGAGGGGCTGGGGTTCTTTGATGATTTCGGACTGAATGGCCCAAAACCTTCTGAAGCAGGTGCAGGAGCAGCACCGAGATTGGGAGTACTGGAAACGTCCAATCGCGGCTCAAGCTTGGGATCAGGTGCTGCACTTCTGAGAGTGGAACCGAGACCTGAAGGAGGTGAATCCAGGGAAAAAGCACCTGGGCAAAGATCGAAGGGTTTGTGAAGGGTCTTGGTAGGAGAGGATCGACTGGTAGTCGAAATTACTTGAGGACCGTGAGTAGGAGCAGAATCCACGGGGTTCCTCTGCTTCCTTCTCATTTCGTTAGAGTCAACAGCTTTGCCACCGAGCCCTTCCAACATGGTGGTTGAATCATCGGCTCCAAGATCGAGTCGAGATGAGTTCTCAAGTTTCGAAGAGGTTGAGATGCTTTGAGGCTTAGCTGTAAAATGAGACCGCTGATAGTGGCGATCTAGGGCTTGAAGGCCCAACCCATCTGCTAACGAGATCGTACCGTCGGCCATGGCGACTTCCAAGCTGCTTGGTTCCCCTCATCAAAGCAGCTATGATGGAACTTCTAGAGTCCAGCAGCTCATAACTAGGAAATTATCTGCATCCCAAAGACTTGATATGGTTATGGAAGTTTTTGACAAAGAAGTTAAGGACATTTTTTGGTCTCTTAACCCACAAAAAGCCCCTGGTCCCGATGGGTACAATGCTACCTTCTTTCATAAAGCCTGGCCTATGATTGGCCATGAGGTCACCTCTGCAGTTAAGTCATTTTTCAGATCTGGCCAACTGCTTAAGAAAGCCAATGCAACGTTTTTTTTTGTTTTTTTTGGATAAACCAGCTTTAAATAGAAAAGAGATTAAACGAATATACAGCCTACAAGGGGCATACCCCAGGAGGAAAAGAAAAGAAAAACCAAAAAAAGAAGAGAAAATTGCAAATGCCAAATGGCTACAAGGCTAGAAGATACACGTTGTTTTCAATCCATCTAGTAAGAGGGAGGGAAAACAACGGCCAGAAGATTTTATCAAAATCATAATAGTAGAATACCATCTTTGCCTAGCACAATACTGCACTTA
The DNA here is from genome assembly GCA_018127125.1 of Rhododendron griersonianum. Lineage (NCBI taxonomy): Eukaryota > Viridiplantae > Streptophyta > Magnoliopsida > Ericales > Ericaceae > Rhododendron > Rhododendron griersonianum. The sequence continues at coordinate 33,352,175 of CM030789.1, forward strand.
CAATACCCAGTTACATATCCCTGAGAGTAACCAAAACCAAATAATTGCACATGAGGTGGATTGACCTTGACAGCATGATCACAGCAACCAACACAACTTCTGTGCCTGAACTGCTGTGCCTATACTGGACAGTTTCAATGGGGGTCTTCAATGACTTGAGACTTCTGAAGACCAACACAACTTCTGACTTCTGAAGTCACAGCAGCATCAGCTACAAACGACAACATAGCACCTTAAAAATTCTAGACTACAGAACAACAGAACAATAGAACAACATCTGCCTTGGAACTAGCACAGCAGCTGCTATGGAATAGCTGCTATGAAACTAACTGAACAACATGAGGAACTAAACTGAACAATAGCTGCTATGTACAATAACTGAACAACAACTGAACAATATTGAACAACAACTAGCTCTCACAAACTGCTAGGTCTCACATAGCTCAAAATGCAGAGGACGTCCCCCACTGCGAAGGGAGATCCCAATGACAGCCCCTATTGGTTAGGCGAATATAAGTATACAAAAGTAAATACATATATAATCAAATTCTGAACCATGGTTAACATCAGATTCTGAACCTTAGGTGTCCAACAGAACAGCAGATTCAGAGATTCAGAACAACAGTCATAACAGGTATCAGAGATTCAGAACAACAGTCCTATGGGCCAGTTTACTGTTAGTATCTGCGATCCCCGATAGGCGGTCACCTGTTGGACTGAAATCGGGGGTTGTCGGGCTCTTGGTCGAGCCTTTTATATCCCTAGATCCTGTGCTTTTAGCCCTGAGGTTGTGTGTAGTATTCTTGTGGTCGTGGCTATCGTTGATTAGATTGGGATCTGTTCTGATTGAAAAGGGTAGTTCGCAGTAGCAGCAGCTGTGGGTGCCACTGATTAGATTGGTGGATGGATTCTGATTGAGCGAGGTAGCTGCCGGAGCTGTCATTGATTAGATTGGTGGTTGTTCACTGATCGAAATGGGTAGCTTTGCGGTCTGTTTCTGATTAGATTGGTGGCTTCGCTAATCGTAAGGAGCAGTTCGGTCCACTTGAGGTTTGTGTGGCTATCGTTGATTAGATTAGAATCTGTTCTGATTGAAAAGGGTAGTTCGCAGTAGCAGCAGCTGTGGGTGCCACTGATTAGATTGGTGGATGGATTCTGATTGAGCGAGGTAGCTGCCGGAGCTGTCATTGACTAGGTTGGTGGTTGTTCACTGATCGAAAGGGGCAGCTTGGTCCTCTTTCAGTCGTTAGCGAGCCTAGGGGATGTAGGCGAGTTTGTAGTAGTCTGGACGGAATGGGCGTGGTGTGCAGGGTACTTGGCAGGGTAGCCTTGTCGGATGCCAACATCTCCAGTTCGAGCCTCTCTCAGTCCGTGTCCCTCTGTAGTAGTTGACTTCTGTTGAGTGGGTATTATGCTAGCTTTGGGGTTGATGGAAGTACTAGGTTCTTGGTTCTCTTAACCCAGCCTTGGAGGAGGAGGTTATTAGGTAGTTGGTTTCAGCAGGAGGTTTTGGCGAGCCTTAGGCTTGGATGAGGGAGTAGTAGGCCGGAAGGATTGTGCATGTTGAGCAGGGTACTGAGCAGCAGCAGTAGCCTTGTCGGATGCCGTCAACTCTGGTTCGAGCCTCTCGATGCCTTGTTCCTCTGTAGTAGCCTTTCAGCTTGCTTTGTAGCCGTCTTACTCGGTGGCTTCTCCCCAGTGTTGGTTACCATGTGGTCATCTCTGACCTCGATTATTTACTTTACTTACATTATTTCCTAGCCTGGCGGGTTGTGCCAGGCGGTAGTACTATTTCATGTAGCTCTATGTACTTTACTTTTTTTTTTGGGTAATGCCCTAGGGCGGTTAGCTTGAAAATAAAAGAGGTTAACCGAATGTACAGCCTATAAGGGGCATACCCCAGATAAGACAAAGCAAAAAGAAAACGAAAATAATAAAGAGCGCCAAGTGGCTACATGGGTTGCCCGTGTCCATGCCCCCGTCGAACAATCTATCCCAAGGAATAGAAAGTACAACGGGGAACGTAGACACGGGCGTGGCAAAAGCAGTAAATACCCGACACAACCCGTCGGTATAGGGTACAATCAGAGGCCCTCGAAGTCCTCGCAACTCATAGAGCAGCATAACAATAATAGAAATTGCAAATCGCAAATTGAATAACGATGAGCGCAATGGATACGATGATTTTCAGTCTAGCCGGGATACCGGGCTGGCTGCTTGGGATTGACTGGCCCAGCCTGGGTGACTGGCCCTTTGCTGCCCGGGCTGGTGCGTGACTGGCCTGGCTGGCCTGCCAGGATGTTGGCTGGCCCAGTTGAACCCGGGCAAAAGCCCGGGCTGTTGACTGGCCGACGGCCTTTGAGCGGGCCAGAAGGTGGTACAAGGCTGGCCCAAGGGGTAGCCGGATGTGGAATGGGCGGAGCCACCGGAAAGGGGGTGGCCGAGCTGCTGCTGCTGCTGTTAACGGCGGCACCCACCGGAAAGGGGGTGGCCACCGGAATGGGTTTGGACGGGCCGAAACCTCCTCCGCATGCCCCTGTTGTTGAACCAGTCCACCGCGTGGACACCGCGTGGACTGAGACCGCCGGACTGTGGACTGTGGGTACCAGATCTGGCTTGAGCTTTGGTCTAGTGAGCATCCAGTCGGGATACCTGTGAGTAGAGAACCTCCGAGAAGACCCTGTTGTTGAAATCAGTCCACTGATTCAGGAGTGAATCGGTGGCTCCGAGAGGAAACTTGTTGAAATCGGTCCACGGGGTGGACTTTGGTCCAGATTCAAGAGTGAATCGGTGGGTTTGTCCCTTGGAATATGAGAGTACCCAAACCGAGATACCTGGTTCAGAGATACTCTAACCTGGTACAGCACCTTCACCGGCAGCCATGGGAGCACTCCGGTGCTGGTTTGAAGGAAACCCATCCGAAACTTGGGTGTATAGAAACCTCCGAAGAAGAGTTTGATCGAGAAAGGATCAACCCCTGAACGAAGCAGTGATAGATGGCCGGACCAGAGGTGGCCGGATATAGGTTGGCCGGACCAGGATTGGCCGGATATGGGTTGGGCGGTGGAGGAGAACTTCTCTAGAGAGAGAAGTTCCCTTGCCCTTAGATGGATTGAAAACGCTACGGCTGCCTTGTTCTATGTACTTTACTTACCGTACACATGGCATCTTCATGTATCTACTTTATCTACTCTCCATGCGGGTTGTGCATGGTTTAACGCACTTTTGTCATTCTTGTTTTTTTCCTTTTATTTTCCTCCTGGGATATGCCCCTTGTAGGTTGTACATTCGGTTAACCTTTTTTAATTTCAAGCTAAATTACCCAAAAAAAAAAAAAAAACAGGTGGTGCATAAGGGAGCATAACAGACCAGCAACAACTGAACTATCATGACCAGCAACCTTAGTTACTAACATGCAGAGGACGTCCCCCTCTGCGAAGGGAGATCCCAATGACAGCCCCTATTGGTTAGGCAGAAGGACAAATTGGACTTACAAACTTCTATACAACCATCCCTATTACAACTAAGTAAACGGGATTCATACAAACATCCCTCTACTTAGCTGTCCAACAGAACAGCAGATTCAGAGATTCAGCACACAGATTCAGAACAGCAGCACACAGCAGCTAACCTCACAATGTCACACACAATACACTAGCTAGCCTTAATGGAACTGGACAGCAGTTAACCAACAGGACAACAGGACTGCTATCATGACAGACTTCTAGCATGACAGCAGGCACAGATACAGCAGAGCATAGTAAAGGTTCACCTCACACCATCCAGGGCTCCCTCCACTAAACCTCACATGACACCCCCACTATTTATTCCCTCCTCTCTCAAGAAATGTAGGGGCTCTAGCACACCACTCACAAGGTCACACACAGTAAATTAGGAAATCAGGCACCATGTAGCACCAAAAAAGATTAAGGTAACTACCTAAATAATAGAAGTAGATAGAACCTGACTGTACTTGTCTATGCTCTGCTGAATCATGTAAAGACCAGTGAGGTTAGCAGAACCTGACTGTACTTGTCTATGCTCTGCTGACAAACCTGCAAATAAAGTATCTACAACCATGGCCACAAAATCAATACCCAATAACAATATCATCACAAACTCACAAACACACAAATACCTCATAACCCATTGATGCCCCACACTCTAATAAACCTATTATTTTGTGAGCCTACGGGCAACTTTGGCAACGACAGTAATCTACCCTTAACCATGTTAAAGACTTTATGAACAACCACTTCCCAAGTGCTAGTTGTATTTTGAAACTTCCTTAAGTTCCTTTCAATCCAAATATGATATACTGTAGTAATGAAAATCAACTTAGAGACGATATTCCTTAGAGATTTTCCCCTAAAAGAGGAGAAGTGGGTAATCCATGCTGGCCAAGACCTAGGGGACCAACTCGCATTCATCTTTTCCAACATAGCATTCCAAACCCGTGTGGAAAAACTACAATTGAAGAACAAATGATCATGGCTCTCACTATCATGGCAAAAACTGCATTGGGAGATTGATTTAATCCCAAAGAGAACTAATCTATCCTCAGTGGAGAGTCTACCCTGGATGGCCAGCCATGTAATGAAGCTACACTTAGGTATATGGCCAGAAAACCAAACAGCTTTGTGCCAATTAACCTTGGGGAAGGGAACCCTCAATTCCTCCCATAGAGAGGCTATACTAAACTGTCCAGATGCATTCAGAGTCCATCTAACTTGGTCCCTGGAGCCACGCAAAGGTGGGAGATGCCGTCTAACTTCATTCAACTCCCATGTTTGCGTGATTGGGAAAGTCCAACCAGAATTGTGAAGTCCGAATAAAAACACTTTCCAATTTCTCATTGAAAAAGTTCGTGCTAATAATGGAGGGGGGACAGGTCGTGGGGAGTTCTCTCTCTAACCTAGAGAGAGAAAGCTCCCCCCCGGTCCAGATCCAGCCGGCCCCGGGCTCCCACCTCCGGCCAGCAGCAGCGGCAACAGTAAGGACGGCAAGGGAGCAACCCTCCTTAGGGAGTGCTCTCCTCCATCGCCTCCATCAGTCTTCAACAGCTATGGAGCAAAGCTCCCTCTGGCCACCTCTATCCGGCCACCTCTGGTCCGGCCACCTCCATCGCCTCCATCGCCGGTCTCTCGATTCCGGTGGAAGCAGCAGCAGGCCACGGATCTTCCGGCCAGCCACAGCCAGCCACCACCACCAGCCGGTCACTGCTCGAGCAGAGGCCAGGTCTGGACTTCAACCAGGTCTGGATCCAACTCCATCCCGCCGTGGTCCGGCGGCTACCTTTTTGGGATCTGCTATGGGCAGATCTGAAATCAACCCAGCCAATACCGGCCACCCACCTCCTGGTCCGGCCTCCATCTAGTTCGGTCTGCACTTTGGTCAGGCCAAGGAACCATCAACCGCCGTGGCTCACAGCCGCCGGCCTCTGTCTTCAACCTAGCGCCGCCGTGGAGTGCACAGCCACCGTGGGCATGACCGCCATGGGGCTCAGCCGCCGTGGGGCTCAACTCCTCCAAATCCTGCTTGGCCACGCAGTAGGCAGCAGCCTGCCCAATGGGTTTTTTTTTTAATTTAATCAGTGCGGGTTGTGCACTGGCCATTATATTTTATGGTTTCTGTAGTTTGTATTGCGGGGACTTCGAGGGCCTCTTATTGTACCTTGTACCGACGGTTGGAGTCGGGTATTTACTGTTTTGCCACGCCCGTGTCCAGTCTCCCCGTTGAACTTTCTATTCCTTGGGATAGTTTGTTCGGCGGGGGCAAGGACACGGGCAACCCATGTAGCCACTTGGCGCTCTTTATATTTTTCATTTCTTTTTTGTTTTGTCTTACCCGGGGTATGCCCCTTGTAGGCTGTAAATTCGGTTAACCTCTTTTATTTTCAAGCTAACCGCCCTAGGGCATTACCCAAAAAAAAAACCAGAATTGTGAACTATGAGGGACACTTTGGCATTCAAGGGAATGCCGGAGTCATAAACAATTCTGGAACCAAACTTATCCAACAAAGGGCCTAACGGATGCCAAAGGTCAAACCACATGGATGTGTTCTCCCCATTGCCAATGAAATGACGGATGAAGGGTTGGACTAAATGTCTTAGATTAAGTAATTTATGCCAAACCCAAGAGGGATTAGCTGGCATTTTAAGGCTCCAAAAGTTCCTACCCTTTAATAAGTAGGATTTAACCCATTGGCACCACATGGATTGCTCTCCCCCGGAGATCAAGTACCATATATGCTTGGCCACCGCAGCCTTATTCCACACCTCCATAGACTTGAAACCAAGACCCCCCCTCATCTTTAGGAGCGCATAACTTCTCCCAAGCTATCTTAGCCCCTGATCTTTTAAGGTCCGGGCCAGACCATAAAAAGTCCCTAAGGATAGCTTCAACTTCCTTGATGACCTTTTTTGGTAAAATGAACAGGGAGGACCAATACGTTTGCATTGAGAACAAGATGTTCTTGATAAGCTGGACTCTCCCCGCATAAGTAAGGTCCCTATTGGTCCAACTTCTAGTTTTGGCAGTGATACTATCAACCAGCCTTTGGCAGTCCACAGCTTTAAGCTTAGTAGATAACAATGGAACTCCCAGATATCTCACTGGAAGGGAACCCTCCCGAAATCCCAAATCCTGCAAGATAGTCTCCTTAATTCCCACACTAACACCAGAGAAGAATATGCTACTCTTACCTGTGCTAGGGGAGAGACCAGAAAGAGCCTCAAACTCATTCAAAGCTTCTTTTTTTTTGGGTAAAATAGCTTGAAATAAAAAGAGAATAAACGAATATACAGCCTACAAGGGGCATACCCCAGGAGGAAAAGAAGACAAAGATTAAAGAAAGAAAAAAAAATTTAGCTACGCCAAAAGGCTACATGGAGTAAATGAAATGAAATGAAATGCGATGTTTCCAATCCATCTTGTAGAGGGAGGGAAAACAGCACGTGTAAGTAGGCTCTTAAGCATTACAAAAGAAGCTTCATTCAAGGCTCTTAACTTGGGTTTTTTACTAAACTTAGGTTTTTTCAGTGGAATTCACTCTTGTGTATCCTCTGAATCTCCCAAAGAGTTTGGAACACAGTATCTTCATTCAGTTTGGGAGTACTGATGAAGCATTCAAGACTGGTGCAGTCCCTTTGAGTCACTATAAACAGTCTTCCAAAACAGTCAGATGTGCAGAAGCATGCTGCTGATGTGCAGAACAAGGAAGGCTGCTGCTGATGATACACGACCAGCAAGGCTGCTCTGATGGACACAACAACATAAACTGAACTGCTGAAGCTTCCAAACAACCATTACTTACTTACTTGACACACTACATTAGAACACACTACATTACACAGCAGCAGTTCAGATGCAGAACTGATTCAGCTTCATCTGATGCAGAACTGATTCAGAACTGATGCATTGTAGCTTGAACCTTGCATACTCTCCTCTCATACCTTGAACCTTACTTCTGAATTGTTGGACATTGCACTTTGCACATTGCACTCTTGTATTGTGACAGACTTGTGAGCTTCTGAAGCTCCCAAACACAGGTATCAGCAACCACAAAGAGATAGGAGCTGCTGCAGAGAAGGTGCAGCAGTTCTGAATACACCAGTGAAGGGATAGGAGCTGAACAATACTATACCATACTGAAAACATATACAAAACTATACAGAGGACGTCCCCCTCTGTGAAGGGAGATCCCATTGACAGCCCCCGATGGTTAGGCATAACTGAAAACAAAACCTGCTACAGCTCAGAACATAGGACAGCCAAAACAGGTTCAGAACATTTTAACCAAGTGTAAATGAACCATTACAGCTCATCCCCATTGTGTCCATGAACCAATTCCACTAAGCTCACAAATTAAGCTCAGGCATAACATAACTGGAAACTGAACCTGCTATGCATTGATAAATTAAGCTAAGAACAGGACAGCACACAATGAAGTTGGGCTGCCCATCAGTCAGCAACTACTAACAGAACAGGACAGCACACAATGAAGTAATATGCATCAGCTCCAAAAGGGGAAACCATAGCAATATGCATCAGTTTAGTAATATACGAACACATAATGAACAACAACAGAGCTAATTCTCCCTCCACTGACATGTGTGGAGTAATAGTAGACTCTATCAGAGCTCACCCTCACACACCTTCATAACTCTCCTACACACACCAGAGTATAAGATAACTACCTGTGTAAGTAGGAGTAATAGTAGACTCAGGTAAGATTGCTGAACCCTTGGGCTATGGCTACTGAACTCAGAGATGCAGAGAGCCAGCAACTGTAGGGGTAATAGCAGGGCTTGGTGGAGCCTGACCCTGTGTAAGTAGGAGTAATAGCAGACTCTCTTGCTGAACATGGAGACTCATACAATCACGTGATATAGTTTGTTGCTGCACCCGTTGAACTGTGACCTGCAAATGTAATTATATGAGTAGAATCCACTTTTCTTTTGAAATATGTTAATCATGAATGTTCCACAAAGAAAGTAAAAGTGAAGGTCCCTTAAACTTGGATAATGAAAGCAACCTAAACCTAACAGTATCTGAAATTTTGTTAGCAACCACTCCAGGGGGGCAGCTAATGTTCTGAAATTTCCTATAATTCCTTTCAATCCATAAGTGATGGACATAGACTGTGAAAACCAGTTTCGTAACTGTGATGGCCAAGGATTTACCTTGCAGATTGGACAACCTACTCACCCATTGTTGCCAGGATGTCAGACCAGCCATGTGGGGGGTCTTAGGGGACAGAATTCCCCTGATCTGTGTAGCCATTGGACAGTCAAAGAACAGGTGGTCACGGGATTCAACACCCAAACACAGACTACAAATGGATGAGGATTTCATGGCAAATGAAACTAATCTATCCTCTGTTGATAATCTATTGAGAATGGCCAACCAAGAGATCACACTGCACCTAGGAATATGACCAGAAAACCAAATCACTTTACACCAAGTGATGGTAGGATACTGAGTCCTCAAATTTTCCCATAGGGATGAAATGGTGAATTTACCAGATGCAGTGAGAGTCCAAATACATCTATCCCCAATGGAATCATTGATGGGGACAGATTGTAATTCAGATCTCACATCATTGAGGTCAGGGGTTTGGGTCATTGGGAAGGCCCATTGATTGTTCATAATGATATCCTTCACAGTGGCATCCTTGAGTAACCCTGAATCGTAGACAATTCTAGTCCCAAACTTTTGCAGAAGGGGGCCAAGAGGATGCCAGTTGTCAAACCACAAAGAGGTTGAGTGGCCATCCCCAATTTTATAGTTAATGTAGGGTTGGATGAGTGGCCTAAGGTTGAGTATTTTCCTCCAAACCCATGAGGGGTTACTCGGAGTTTTTACACTCCAAAAACTTTTACCCTTAAGTAAGTATGACTTAACCCATTGGCACCACATTGATTGTTCCCCACCCGAGACAAGGAACCAAATGTGCTTTGCTACGGCTGCCTTGTTCCAAATCTCCATAGATTTAAAGCCCAAGCCACCTTCTTTGAAAGGGGAACATAGATGTTCCCACGAAACTTTTGCACCTGTCTTTTTAAGGTCCGGGCCTGACCAAAAAAAGGCTCTAAGAATGGATTCAACCTCTTTAATTACCTTTTTAGGGATAATAAAGAGAGATGACCAGTAAGTTTGCATTGAAAACAGTATTGATTTTATTAATTGAATTCTACCAGCATAAGACAAATACCTATGTGTCCATGCTTTGGTCTTGGCCAAAATTCTGTCAACCATGACTTTACAATCAGTGTGCTTGAGTTTGGTAGACAGAAGAGGTATCATTCAAAGCTTCCTCGATGAGTTTAATCGAAGAAGGCTCTCCCTTGCAGAATATCATTAGATCATCAGCAAAGCACAGATTTATCAATTGATTAGTTTTACATCTCCAGTGATAATGAAAGTCCGGGAGCTGGGCTTTCTCCTTAAGTAAAATCGTAAGCACTTCCATTACAATAACAAAGAGATACGGGGATAAGGGATCCCCCTGTCTCAGCCCCTTCCTCCCTTTAATGTATCCCGTCACTTCCCCATTGATACATAGGGAGTAGTTAGCAGTGGTTACGTACACATGCTTGAAGCCACTTAATCATTGTAGGATGGAAGTTCATGGCGGACAGGACATCCCAAAGAAATTCCCACCTAACATGGTCATATGCTTTCATTATGTCAACTTTCATGGCACACCTAGGGGTAGGAGAGGACTTGTGATACCCTATCATGAGTTCTTGGGTGAGGAAAATGTTATCAGCAATTCTCCTTCCTTTCACAAATCCTGATTGGACCGGATCTATGAGCAAAGGAAGAGCAGATTGCAATCTCTTGGCTAAAATCCGAGAGATGCATTTGTAAATGGTATTGCAGCATGAAATTGGCCTAAAGTCACCCACCTTGGAAGGGTTTGGTACCTTAGGAACAAGTGCTACAATAGTGGAATTAGCTTTAGTGAGCAGTTGTCCAGACCTGAAGAAGTTCTGGACAGCTGAGGTGACCTCTCTCCCAATGACAGACCATGCTTTCCTAAAAAACCCTCCATTATACCCATCAGGGCCAGGTGCTTTGGTGGGGTTAATAGACCAAATGGTCTCTTTGATCTCCAAATCTGAGACAGGGGAGACCATATTAAGACTTTGCTCAGGGCTGAGTTTATTCCTGATTAATTGACACACTCTAGTTGGTCCCAGATGAGGTGTGGGATGGGACGTGCCAAAAAGAGTTATGTAAAAGTTAACAAACTGTTCTTTGATGACCATGAGGTCATGTGCGGTAGATCCATCATTTAATTCTAAGCTTGTTATTTTGCTCCTATTCCTCCTATTGCTCACAGCTTTAAAGAAATAGGAAGTACATTGATCTCCAAGTTTCAACCATTGTATTCGAGACTTTTGTTTTGCTAAACTTTCCTCAGCCCTAAGCAATGTGATGTATTGTTTGTGTAACACTCTCTCTTGTTCTATGGCAGCGTTGTTATTTGGTTGAGAGCCTATAATTACTTGTATGTTTTCTAAGGCTTTTTTTTTTGTTGGGTAAATCAGCTTGAAATTAAAAAGAGGCTAACCGAATATACAGCCTACAAGGGGCATACCCCAGGAGGAAAAGAAAAGAAAAGAAAAAAAATTGAGAAAATTGAAATCTAAGCCAAATGGCTACATGGATTGGATATGTTGTAATCTAGATGGAGACAAAACAAACTACAACAAATCATGTTGCTTCAAATCATGTTGAAGGCGTTTAAGCTTCACACACACACAGAACATGGGGTTCCCAAGTGCAATTGTCCTCCAGCTCCTTTGGACAATTGCAAGGAATTGAGGGTGGTCAGCAAGGAAGTCAAAAAACCTGAAGGGTTTAATTGACCTTCTTGGATTGGGCTGGACAAACACCACACCTGGCGAATGGTCTGAAATTCCAGGCACCAAAAATTGAGCCGATGATTGGGAAAATGTTTTCATCCAAGGCTCATTCATTAAGACCCTATCAATTTTGGTAGCCACAAAATGAGGAGGGACCTGCTTATTGGACCACGTAAATAGGCACCCTGAAAACCTAGGGTCATCAAGCTCAGAGGAGAACAAACAGTGATTAATGTCATCCATGGGAGGATACCACTGTGCATTCCCCCCAACTTTCTCCCTAGGATGCCTAATAGCATTAAGGTCACCAAGGACCACCCAGGGAGAAGAGGTCCTAAACTGAGAAAGGCTAAGCCAAAGAGATCTACGGTCTGAGATAGAGTTTGCCCCATAGACCATAGTGACCAAAAATAATGAACTCCCATCTTTGGGATGGACTTAACAATGAATAAATTGATCTGCCTGACATAACACTGTAAGAGACAAGACACCAGGGTCCCATCCAACAAAAATCCTCCCTAAAGCAGCTTGGGGGTAATTGTTCACAAAACTCCAACCAGGACAAATGAATTGGGTGATTCTATCAGCCCAAGTTTTTTTTTTTTTTGGGTAATTTAGCTTGAAATTAAAAAAGGTTAACCGAATGTATAGCCTACAAGGGGCAAACCCCAGGAGGAAAAGAAAAGGAAAAAATAAGAATGACAAAAGTGCGGTAAACCATGCACAACCCGAATGGAGAGTTAGATAAAGTAAATACATGAAGATGCCATGTGTACGGTAAGTAAAGTACATAGAGCTAGATGAAATAGAGCTACCACCTGGCACAACCCGCCAGGCTAGGAAATAAGGTAAGTAAAGTAAATAATCGAGGTCAGAGATGACCACATGATAACCAACACTGAGGAGAAGCCACCGGGTAAGACGGCTACAAAGCAAGCTGAACGGCTACTACAGAGGAACAAGGCATCAAGAGGCTCGAACCAGAGTCGACGGCATCCGACAAGGCTACTGCTGCTGCTCAGTACCATGCTCACCACGCTCAATCCTTCCGGCCTACTACTCCCTCATCCAAGCCTAAGGCTCGCCAAAACCTCCTGCTGAACCCAACTACCTAATAACCTCCTCCTCGAAGGCTGGGTTAAGAGAACCAAGAACCTAGTACTTCCATCAACCCCAAAGCTAGTATAATACCCACTCAACAGAAGCCAACTACTACAGAGGGACACGGACTGAGAGAGGCTCAAACTGGAGATGTCGGCATCCGATAAGGCTACCCTGCCAAGTACCCTGCACACCCACCCATTCCATCCAGACTACTACAACCTCGCCTACATCCCCTAGGCTCGCTAACGACTGAAAGAGGACCAAGCTGCCCCTTTCGATCAGTGAACAACCACCAACCTAATCAATGACAGCTCCGGCAGCTACCTCGCTCAATCAGAATCCATCCACCAATCTAATCAGTGGCACCCACAGCTGCTGCTACTGCGAAATACCCTTTTCAATCAGAACAGATTCTAATCTAATCAACGATAGCCACTCAAACCTCAAGTGGACCAAGTTGCTCCTTTCGATCAGCGAAGCCACCAATCTAATCAGAAACAGACCGCAAAGCTACCCCTTTCGATCAGTGAACAACCACCAATCTAATCAATGACAGCTCCGGCAACTACCTCGCTCAATCAGAATCCATCCACCAATCTAATCAGTGGCACCCACAGCTGCTGCTACTGCGAACTACCCTTTTCAATCAGAACAGATTCTAATCTAATCAACGATAGCCACTCAAACCTCAAGTGGACCAAGCTGCTCCTTTCGATCAGCGAAGCCACCAATCTAATCAGAAATAGACCGCAAAGCTACCCCTTTCGATCAGTGAACAACCACCAATCTAATCAATGACAGCTCCGGCAGCTACCTCGCTCAATCAGAATCCATCCACCAATCTAATCAGTGGCACCCACAGCTGCTGCTATTGCGAACTACCCTTTTCAATCAGAACAGATCCCAATCTAATCAACGATAGCCACGACCACAAGAATACTACACACAACCTCAGGGCTAAAAGCATAGGATCTAGGGATATAAAAGGCTCGACCAAGAGCCCGACAACCCCCGATTTCAGTCCAACAGGTGACCGCCTATCGGGGATCGCAGATACTAACAGTAAACTGGCCCATAGGTCCAGCAACAAATTGACTGCAGGCTTGTTCTGTCCAATATTGGACTTGGAATTATGTTTGGAATCCGTGCCACTTTTTTTTTTTTGAAATAAATTTAGGCCCAACCTGCCATCGAGCAGGCTGCTGCCTGCTGCCGCTGCCTGCTGCTGCAGCCGGCTGCTGCCTTCCTTGTGGCTGGACGAAGATTGACTCGAATCGCCCGGGCAAAAAGCTGCTGCCAAGCCTCTGCCCGAGCAAAACAATCACTGGCAGCCCACTGCTGCCCCTCGCCCGAGAAAAAAATGCCCCGGCTGAAGGCAGGCTGTGCCCGACGGCTTGCCTGCTTAGGCTGTTGTTGAACTTGATGTTACTCACTTGGATGAGAATTGTTGTTGAACTTGATGTTACTCACTTGGATGAGAATTGTTGGTCACATTGTTTGGTTGGTCATTTCCTAGATGAGAGGATGGACTTTCGACTAGCTAATTCAACTGCTCATAAGCAACGGGGAAAAAATACTAAATATGGCCTGCTGTCAGTAAAGACAGATAATGCAGGATTCTTATACTTTGAATTTAAAGATGAAGCTTGTCAACTGGCAGTCCTAGAAGGGGGGCCTTGGTTCTTCTCCCAAAAATTCCTTGTTCTACAGAAATGGAGAAGAATGATGAATCCAACTAAGATTTCTCCGTCCTCTATCCCTTCTTGGGTTAAGCTTCATAACTTGCCCCTAGAGTGTTGGACAGAAGTGGGATTAAGCAGGGTGGCTAGTGCAATAGGACAGCCCAAATATGTTGATCAAGCTTCAGAAAAGAGGACTAGGCTTGCATATGCTAGGGTGTGTGTGGAAATTGAGGCTGCTGATGTACTACCAGATGACATACAGGTCACAATGGATGGGGAGAGTGTATCAGTTCGGTGGAATACCAACTAATGCCTCCTGTTTGCTCAGAGTGTAGGGTTTTTGGACATGCAACCTCCAAATGTTCATAGGCCATCCTTTATAAACAAGCACAGGATCATGATGTTCCGAAGGAGGAGTGGCATGCTGTTAGTAAAGGAACCTCTATCAACGTTGGGGGTTCAGTAGCACTGGAGGCAGTTACAATTCCTGTGGTGGCTGTGGTGGATACTTCAATGCCTAAGGTCTCAAAAGAGGACATAGATGGGAGTGATTCAGAAGAGGAGGAGCTGAATTCCAATACTGATATTCCTTTTGAGGTGATGGTGGATACAGGGGTTCTCAATTGTAGTGTGGAGGCCGGTTCAAGTAATCCTTCTAATGATCTAGACCATGAGGTATTCCCTGCTCAACCTGATCCGCAAGAGAAACCATTTCCTCCGGATGATAAGTCTAAAGAAGTAAAGGGAAAGGCTCCCTTTCAGAATTCCAAGGGTTTCAACAAGTCCGGTGGAAAAAACTATAACAAAAAGTGGAGTAGCAGCTCCAAAAGACGGAATAAATGATATCCTTTTGAATGGTTGTAGCTTTATTTCTTTCAAGCTATGCTTCTTGTTGTTACTTTGTGATTTTGTTTCCAATGTCTATTCAAACTTTCAATTTAGGTTTTTGGAACATCCGTGGTCTGAATGACCCCATTAAGCAGAAAGAAGCAAGATCTTTTGTGAACACCAATAAGTTGAGTCTTGTTGGATTACTTGAGCATAAAATAAGGGCAACTTGGGCTGAATAAATTCAAAGCTGATCAGCCGACTTGGGAGCTTCTCTCTCTAGCCTAAAGAGAGAAAGCTCTCTTGGACCGGTCAAAATCCAGCCGGCTGCCACCTCCGGCCAGCCGCAGCAGCAACAACAAGGCCCGGCCTCGCCGGTCAGCACTAGGCCCAGCCACGCCGGGCAGCAGCCACCATCCGGGCAAGGGATCCTCTCTCCTTAGAGAGGCTCTCCTCACCGCCCTCCACAATCGGAACCCCCCGAGCCGCCTCTACATCCGACAGTCTCTGGCTCTCCTCCTCCTGGCCGGCCTTCATCTAGTCCGGAGCTCCACAGCCGTGGGCTTCGTCCCCAACCTCAACCCCACCGTGAACCGGTGGGTACCATTTGGGATCTGTACCGGCAGATCTGAAATCACACCGGCCATTACTGGCCAATCACAACCAGCCACCATCAGCCAGTCTCCCGGCCGCCGGGACCTCGCCGTGGGACTCAAGAGCCGCCATGGGGCCCAGCCGTCGTGTGGCTCACCTTCACGCCGCCAGTCAAGGACCTCTCCGGCCAGATCTGTTCAGTCAGACCAGGTCGTGGTCAGGCCATCTCGGGCAGGCCCTGGTCCGGTCTTCCTTCCGGATCACCGTGGCTCAACAGCCGTGGCTCTACAGCCATCGGCCATCATCTTCAACCCCAACCCCCGCCATGGACCCAATAGCCGCCGTGGGGTCCAGCCGCCCGGGCAATCAGCCAGCCCGGGCCAAGCAGCGGGCAGCAGCGGCCTGCCCAGCCAGCCAACTTCAAGCCGTGGGCCAGTTCGGGGCCAGGCCATCAATAGGGGCCTGCCAGCTGGTAGCAGCCAGCCCGAGCAGGCAAGCCATCGGGCAGGCATTTTTTCTCGGGCGGGGGCAGTGGGCTGCTGATTGTTTTGCTCGGGCAGAGGCTTGGCAGCAGCTTTGCCCGGGCGATTCGAGTCAATCTTCGTCCAGCCACAAGGAAGGCAGCAGCAGGCAGCAGCCCGCCCGATGGCAGGTTGGGCCTAAATTTCTTTCAAAAAAAAAAAAAGTGGCACGGATTCCAAACATAATTCCAAGTCCAATATTGGACAGAACAAGCCTGCAGTCAATTTGTTGCTGGACCTATGGGCCAGTTTACTGTTAGTATCTGCGATCCCCGATAGGCGGTCACCTGTTGGACTGAAATCGGGGGTTGTCGGGCTCTTGGTCGAGCCTTTTATATCCCTAGATCCTATGCTTTTAGCCCTGAGGTTGTGTGTAGTATTCTTGTGGTCGTGGCTATCGTTGATTAGATTGGGATCTGTTCTGATTGAAAAGGGTAGTTCGCAATAGCAGCAGCTGTGGGTGCCACTGATTAGATTGGTGGATGGATTCTGATTGAGCGAGGTAGCTGCCGGAGCTGTCATTGATTAGATTGGTGGTTGTTCACTGATCGAAAGGGGTAGCTTTGCGGTCTGTTTCTGATTAGATTGGTGGCTTCGCTGATCGAAAGGAGCAGCTTGGTCCACTTGAGGTTTGAGTGGCTATCGTTGATTAGATTAGAATCTGTTCTGATTGAAAAGGGTAGTTCGCAGTAGCAGCAGCTGTGGGTGCCACTGATTAGATTGGTGGATGGATTCTGATTGAGCGAGGTAGCTGCCGGAGCTGTCATTGATTAGGTTGGTGGTTGTTCACTGATCGAAAGGGGCAGCTTGGTCCTCTTTCAGACGTTAGCGAGCCTAGGGGATGTAGGCGAGGTTGTAGTAGTCTGGATGGAATGGGTGGGTGTGCAGGGTACTTGGCAGGGTAGCCTTGTCGGATGCCGACATCTCCAGTTCGAGCCTCTCTCAGTCCGTGTCCCTCTGTAGTAGTTGGCTTCTGTTGAGTGGGTATTATACTAGCTTTGGGGTTGATGGAAGTACTAGGTTCTTGGTTCTCTTAACCCAGCCTTCGAGGAGGAGGTTATTAGGTAGTTGGGTTCAGCAGGAGGTTTTGGCGAGCCTTAGGCTTGGATGAGGGAGTAGTAGGCCGGAAGGATTGAGCGTGGTGAGCATGGTACTGAGCAGCAGCAGTAGCCTTGTCGGATGCCGTTGACTCTGGTTCGAGCCTCTTGATGCCTTGTTCCTCTGTAGTAGCCGTTCAGCTTGCTTTGTAGCCGTCTTACCCGGTGGCTTCTCCTCAGTGTTGGTTATCATGTGGTCATCTCTGACCTCGATTATTTACTTTACTTACCTTATTTCCTAGCCTGGCGGGTTGTGCCAAGTGGTAGCTCTATTTCATCTAGCTCTATGTACTTTAGTTACCGTACACATGGCATCTTCATGTATTTACTTTATCTAACTTCCATGCGGGTTGTGCATGGTTTACCGCACTTTTGTCATTCTTATTTTTTCCTTTTCTTTTCCTCCTGGGGTATGCCCCTTGTAGGCTGTACATTCGGTTAACCTTTTTTAATTTCAAGCTAAATTACCCAAAAAAAAAAAATCTCATGTTGCAACCTCATACACAAGTGTATTGCCAAGATTCTTGCTAATAGAATTAAATCTGCTCTTCCTCACCTGATTGATCCAGCACAGTCCGGCTTTGTGCAGGGTAGGAGGATTGCAGATAACATCTTCCTCACACAGGAATTGATGAAAGGGTACCACAAGCAATCCCCCTCACCTAGATGTGCCATGAAAGTTGACATCATGAAGGCCTATAATAATGTTAGGTGGGAATTCCTTTGGGATGTCCTTTCATCTATGAACTTTCATCCCCAAATGATTAGGTGGTTAAAGGCATGTGTAACCACTGCCAACTACTCCCTAAGCTCCAATGGGGAGTCCATTGGGTACATTCCTGGTCAAAGGGGCTTAAGGCAGGGTGACCCCCTTTCCTCATACTTATTTGTTATAGTCATGTAGGTACTTACTTGTATTCTCAAGGAGAAAACCCTACTGCCGGATTTCAATTTCCATTGGAAATGTGGATCCACCAAACTGGTTAATCTGTGTTTTGCAGATAATCTTATGATTTTTTGCAAGGGGGATGTAAGTTCTGTCTCACACATCAAGTCCTCTTTGGAAGAGTTTTAGTCTTTATCTGGGCTTTCCCCTAGTCCAAACAAGAGTAATTTCTTCTTCTCAGGTGTTAACTCATCCACCAAATCTTCAATCATCTACATTCTTGGTTTTCAGGAGGGATCTTTACCTGTTAAGTATTTGGGTGTCCCCCTCTTGTCCACTAAACTTAAGCACTCTGATTGTAAGATTATGGTGGATAAAATTATTGCAAAAACAAAATCTTGGACTAATAGATACCTCTCCTATGCTGGGAGAATTCAGCTAATCAAGTCCATATTGTTCTCCATGCAGACATATTGGTCCTCTCTCTTCATCCTTCCTAAGAAAGTCATTAAAGAGGTGGAAGCAATTTTAAGAGCCTTTTTCTGGACTGGACCTGATCTCAAAACTTCTGGAGCCAAGGTCTCTTGGGAGCACCTCTGCTCCCCAGTTCAAGAAGGCGGACTGGGTTTTAAGTCTTTGGAAATCTGGAACAAATCTGCTGTGGCTAAGCACATTTGGTTCCTTGTGTCTGGTGGAGAACAATCCATGTGGTGCCAATGGGTTAAATCCTACTTACTCAGAGGTAGAAGCTTTTGGTGTATTAAGACTCCCAGTAATCCCTCTTGGGTATGGAGGAAAATTCTATCTCTGAGGCCCCTTGTTCAGCCTTTTTTTTTTGGGTAAATCAGCTTGAAATTAAAAAAGTGGCTAACCGAATATACAGCCTACAAGGGGCATACCCCAGGAGGAAAAGAAAAAAGAAAAGAAAAGAAAATACAGAGAGAGCCTAAGCCAAACGGCTACAAAGGACTAAGATAAAATGAAACATTTGTTTCCTACCCATCTAATAGAGGGATACAAAACAAACGGCAAAAGGGTCGCGCAACGTGCAACCTTGCAAATGGAATCAGTACAACATGAATCAGTAGAACTTGTGCAACCTTGAAGTACATCACAAATGTAACAATAGAAAACTTGACGGCTGCTGAAACTGCTCCTAAAGCTGCAGCTTCAGAACTGGAAAGTAGCTTCAGAACTTGACTTGATTGGGCTCAATTCAGCAGCTTGGACAGCCAACTTGGACAGCAGCAACAGCAATTCAGAGGACACAACATCTGATGCAGCTTGATCTCATTTCAATATCTGATGCAGCTTGGGGACACAACATGGACAGACAAAACCATCTGATCTCATTTCAATCCCAACACCATACCATAATAGACAAACACATTCGCTAAGTAGAACCTATACAATACTATACAGAGGACTTCCCCCTCTGTGAAGGGAGATCCCATTGACAGCCCCCGATGGTTAGGCATAATGTAAGTAAAGCTACCACAGAACTTGGCTTGAATTGAAGTGGTAACTCAACAGGAAAATAGACTATCAACATGGTCTATCGACTGTCAGCCTTTTATTACATACAAGTTGGGGGATGGAATGTCTACCTCTCTGTGGTATGATAATTGGCATCCCTTAGGTCCTTTATTCTCAAAGTTTGGCCAGAGAATTGTTTACGACTCTGGTCTTACTAAGGATGCAACCGTTCATGATATAATACACAATAATCAATGGGCCTTCCCGGGCACACAAACTCTTGAGCTAAATGAGGTCAGAGCTGATTTGCATAAGGTTGCATTCAATCCTATGACCAAGGATTCTTGCAAGTGGACACTTAATACTTCAAGGAAATTCACTATCTGATCCTTTTGGGACAATCTAAGAATCCACTTTCCTATTGTTGCATGGCATAAAGTTGTGTGGTTTCCTGGCCATATTCCTAGGTGCAGCCTAATCACCTGGATGGCCCTTTTGCATAGGTTAAACACTGAGGATAGGCTTGTTTTGTTTGGCCTCAAGTCCTTATCCCAATGCACCTTTTGCCCTGCTGAGGAAAACCAAGCCCATCTCTTTTTTGAATGTCCTATGGCTTCCCAGATCAGGAGTATCCTGTCCCCTAAGTCCCCCCATATGAGTGGACATCAGGGTTGGCAGTCTTGGGTGGACTGTCTCTCTAATTTGAGAGGTAAGTCTTTAGCCAACACTATTGCAAAACTGGCTTTCACAGTGTATGTTCATCAGATTTGGTTGGAAAGGAACTATAGGAAGTTCCAGAACACTTGTTGCCCTCCCGATGTAGTTGCCCATAAAATCTCCAATGTTATAAGGACTAGGCTGTTGTCCATTGCCAATTTGCCTAGTGGCATACTTTCTGGTCATTTCAAAACACAATGGAACATTGTTTAAGTAATGCACTCAAAACACTTACATAACTTTATACTCTTCCATTCACCATTCCTATATTTCATGTTGTTTTGCAGAGTTGGGAGCTCACTTTTAACTGCTGTGAAGTTGTGGTGCTAAGCATTCTATTTCAAGTACAAGAGCATTCTATTTGAAGTTGAGTTGGCATACTTTTTGGTTTGGCTATATCTGCTATTACTTCTATTTTATCAGGTATATACCTTAATCTTTGATGACTGACATCTGAGTTACAATTTTGATGTGTGTACCTTCTTTGTCAACTTACTGGTTAATTTTGATCTGGTTAACTTACTTCTATTTTTCCTATGAGCTGTGTGCTCGAGCCCCTGAGTTTTTGAAGAGTGGAGGTAATAGTTAGTGGGAGTTTTTGTGTAAGGGAGAGTTGAGGGTGTTCGGATCCCTTCTATTGCTTTTAGTTTTTTTGGTGAGTTAGGTTTTGAGGGGGTAAGGTGGGGAGCAGATAAAGCAATAGGACTCTGTTTTGTTTCTGTTTCTGTTCTGCTGCCTACTACTCAGCCTTACTATTGTTATGGTTCAGTTGTTTATGGTTCAGTAGCCCCTGTTCTGCTATTTTTTTTTGGGTAATTTAGCTTGAAATTAAAAAAGGTTAAGCGAATGTACAGCCTACAAGGGGCATACCCCAGGAGTTAAAGAAAAGGAAAACAAATAAGAGTGAAAAAAGTGCGGTAAACCATGCACAACTCGCATGGAGAGTGAGATAGAGTAAATACATAACAAAATGCTATGCGTACACTGTATTCTGTTATGATGCACAACAATTTTATGATGAGGATGCTGGATTTGTCTCCTTGCCAGTCTTTCAGCAGTACGGAATGGCTTTTATTAACCCTGATTTCTTTTATTAGCCCCTATTTGCACCTGATTTCTGATTTGATCAACCCTCAGTTTCTGCTGTTGCCTTTGCTACGGCAGCTGCTTCTGCTATCGAGGCCTTCCACATTGGGCTGCATTTGTTGTAGCTGTCCATCTATGCTTATTGACAGCATGCTTACTTTCATCATTATAATTCGCCTAACCATCAGGGGCTGTCGATGGGATCTCCCTTCACAGAGGGGGACGTCCTCTGCATAATATTGTATATGTTCTTCTTAGTGACTGTGTTTGGTGTTGGGAGCTTCAGAAGTTTGGAAGCTCCCTGTTGTCTTTTCTGACCTGCTTCAGAAGTTTGGCTGTTCTGATATGGTGTCTCTTTGGAAGCTTCAGAAGTTCAGAAGTTTTGATGGACTGTTGCTGTTCTGTGATTGCTGTTACCAACATAGCAGCCTTGCTCCATGGTGTGTCCATGTTGTGTCCCCAAGTCAGAAGTTGTTTTATACCTCATCCAAGCTGCATCAGTTCTTTGCTGCTGCAGTTCTGACTGCCTGCTGCTGCTGCTGTTCTGCTGTTGCTGGTCGTGTTTGTTGGTCATGCTACACACCCCAGCTAGCTGCTACCTTCTTCAGAGGATACACAAGGCCGAAGCCAGTTGATCATGGTAGAGGATACACCTGTTGACTGAGGTTCAGCTCCAGCAGTAGCAGCTGATTGCTGATGTTTGAAAGCAGTATGTTCAGACATGAGGATGCTCATAATTTCAGCTTGTGGATCAGTTTTTGAGTGGATTCCACTGGTCTAAATTCAAGTTCAGTATTTTCTTCTTTGAATGGAATTGAAACATGCAAACATGTTGTTTGCTTCTTTTGTAATGTTTAAGAGTCTACTCTTAGGCTCTTCATTCATTAGGTGTTGTTTTCCCTCCCTCTACCAGATGGATTGGAAACAGCGCATTTCATTTACTCCATGTAGCCTCTTGGCGTAGCTAATTTTCTCTTTCTCTTTTCTTTTGTTTTCTTTCCTCCTGGGGTATGCCCCTTGTAGGCTGTATATTCGGTTATCCTCTTTTTATTTCAAGCTATTTTACCCACACAAAAAAGGCTCCTTTACCGGGGATTTCTAATCTCTCTCCTCCTGGGGTTGGAAATCGTAGCCCTAAATCGGGTACAGCAAGGAAGATGCAGCAAGCCCTTTTTGAGGAAGGTCTGTTAATGGAAGCGGAGGAAAGAGCTCGACATGAACAACAAGGCACACTCGTCACTACATCCCAAAATCAAGAGGTACCATTCTCAAACCCTAATCCCAAAACTCTTTACAACGCCAGAGGTATCCCATACTTGGAAGGGGATCCCAATTTGGGATATAGTGAAGAGGATACTAAACCAAAGCGCCCACTGTCTCCGAAGAGATATTCTGTGCCCTCATTTCCGCCACAGGCCATACCCCATCAAGGATCTAACAATCCCAAGCCGACTACAAATGTACATAAACCCAAACCAAAAAACTGGGCATCGCTTTTACAATCACAAAGTCCATCAATGGAGCTAAAACTTGATTTCTATCCTGATCTTTTTAGAGGTAAGGAAGCACATGTTGAGATAGACATTGAATTAACAGATGTAGGTAGGTGGAACAGATACCTAGTAGGCCATTTCCTTGATGGGAAAATGCCGTACGCTTTGGTTGTTGCCACAGCCAGGTAGGTACCAGTGGAAAGAGTTGTTTGTAGCGGTTAAGCCGGATGTTGCGGGGTGCTATCTTTTTGAATTCAGAGATGAAGAGGCCAAACAACAAGTATTGGATGGCGGACCTCATTTCTTTTCTCAGAAATACCTAGTTCTTAAGGACTGGCATAGAATGATGAAACTAGTCAAAGAGCAACCCTCCCATATTCCAGTATGGGTAAGATTGCATAATTTACCTCTAGAGCTATGGAACCAAGAATGTTTGAGCAAAGTGGCTAGTACTATTGGGAAACCACTACATGTGGACCAAGCTACAGCGAAAACTTCAAAGCAACCAGGTCTCCTTCAAACAAAATCAACCAGTGCTAGAGTCTGTATTGAAATTAGTGCTGAACATGATCTCGCGGATGATGTGAGAATTACAGTGGAGGGAAACTCAGTGGTAGTACCTATTGAATATCAGGTATTACCCCTTATGTGCAAGCACTGCCAAGTCTCTGGCCATTCTACCATCCAGTGTTCTAAGAAACCTCCATCAACCTCCAGTCAACCCAATCAGGATTGGACTTTAGTGGGTAGTGGGAAGCAGAGAACTGACCCTTCTCAGTCAAACCCTAATACTACCTTAGTAACCCCTCCTACCCCTATCAGAAATATTATATCTGATCCCCAAACAAAAGTGCCTGTAGATTCAGAGGATGAGTTAGGAAAACTGCTTGTAGGAATTGTGAACAGTTCTCAAGTACCCTTAATTCAATCTCAGATTGAAGAGCCTAGCCATCAGATCCCTGCAATCATTAACACCTCTACCAACATTCCAAGCATTGGTACTACTATTGAGCACATTCCCAAAGAAATGCATTGTCCAGTTCAGCTTTCTCAACAATTGCCTCCATCTGGTAACTTCAAGGAAGGGCAGGGCAGTAATGAGGAACTAAAGTCCTTCACTAAGAAGCTGGATTCTGCAGCTCCACTGTCCAGGTCAGCTGCTAAGAAGGCTGCAAAAAAAGCTGCTCAACTTAGGGATCAAGAACCCCCGGACCCTAGATCAGATATAAAATTGATGATGGGAGGCTCCACCAAAGCTGGACAGATAGGGAGACAGAAGGGCTATACAAAAAGCTCTTCCTTCAGATCAGGGAAGTAACTCTCCACATTGGTACAAAGTCCACATACAGTTCAATCAGTGCTTTGCTATCCACTCTTATTTATACTGATTTGTGTGCTGTGGTTATCTATAGTATTACTTTATGGATTGCTCACCTATACATTTTGGATTTTGGAATTTGAGAGGTCTTAATGATCCCCTCTCAAACAGAGGGAGGCAAAAAATTGGGTCTTTAAAAATAAATTATCCTTTGTTGGATTCATTGAACATAAAATCAAAGATCCCAAGGTTTCTAGAATTGTCAATTCAATGCTCCCTCATTGGAATTTTGTTAGCAATCAACTCTGCTCCACTTTGGGGAGACTTTTTTTTTGTGTGGGTAAAACAGCTTGAAATAAAAAGAGGCTAACCGAATATACAGCCTACAAGGGGCATACCCCAGGAGGAAAAGAAAACAAAACAAAACAAAAGTAAAGAAAATAGCTAATGCCAAATGGCTACATGAACTACGTGTTGCATTGTTTTCAATCCATCTAAAAAGAGGGAAGGAAAACAACACCAAAATGGCACCAACAAAATATAAAATACATGTAAAAGAACATCTAAAAGCACTTGTCTTTCATTGCCGTAATATACTATAGTGAGATTGCTGCTGCAATTTTGGCTGTTCTGATTAAAGTGACTCATGTGTTTTTAAGTGTTTTGCGACTGTCCAAGAATGGGTTGCAGCTGTTATGCTAATATGAGGGACTCATTTTCCATTTTGATGTCAAGGGAGTGCTATTTTGTGTTTTCTGCTACTGTCCAGTTGTTTTGGCTTCTGTTTTGATGTCTTTGGGACTTTAGATTATGCCTAACCATCAGGGGCTGTCGATGGGATCTCCCTTTGCAGAGGGGGACGTCCTCTGTGCTGTTCTGTTTAGTGTTGGATTTCTGTTGTGTGGCCTTACTCCTAGCTGCAATAGCATTTTGTTCATGTAGTTGCTGCTTTCTGCGCTGCTGCTGCAGCTGTTTTGCTATTTAGTTCTATTCTGGCAGCCTTGTTAGGCTGCTACACTGCTGTATTGGGGCTGTTCCAGGATTGGCTGTTGTTCTTTCTGCTGTTTTGTCGCTGCTACGGCAACTGCTGCTGCTGCTATTCTATTTTCTGCATTTGTGGCAGCAAACTGCTGCTGCTGATTTGCTGTTGTTCTTTTGTTATTCGGCTAGAGCTGCTGAACTGTGTAGTCTAGCTAATGAAGAGGGTTCAATTGCTGATGTTAGTTCTGATATGATCAAGCCTCAGATTTCTGCCTTCTGCTGTCCTGCTAGTGGACCAGCAGGTGTTATTCTGCTTCTGTCTCTGTTGACTAGCAGCTGAACGGTCCTTATGGCTCTGGGTGTGGCTGCCTTACTCTTTGGTGCAAGCTGCTGCTAGAAAAGCTACTGTTCTGCTGATTGCATCTTCTGAATGTCCCCAGCAAGTCAAGAAAGGAGTGTGGATCAGCTTTTGTTTTCCGACAAATGGGCTAATTAAACTTTTGTATATCCCTACTTTTGGCATGTGTTTCTCTCCCATCTCTCCCATCTCTTAGATGGAAGAGAAACATGTGGATCTCATGTTCATTTATAGGTGCTTAGTTCAACTAGCCCTTGTAGGTTGTAATCCTTAGTCAATGTAGCCATTTGGCTTAGGTCATTTTTTTCAATCTTTGTTTTTCTTTTCCTTTTCCTCCTGGGGTATGCTGCCCCTTGTAGGCTGTATATTCGCTTAGCCTCTTTTCTATTTCAAGTTAATTTACCCCCCCAAAAAAAAACATCTAAAAGTAAACAGCAGCAGCCGCTTGGTCTTGAAAGCCACATACGATTGGAGGATCGAGACAGCCTGTAGGATTCACCAATTTGAATTGAGGGCAGTAGCAGTAAGCAGGAAAACAGTAGCAGCAGAAAGCAGGACAGAGCAGTTCACGACAGGACAGAGACTGCTCGAGCATGAATATGCCGCAGTTCTTGACAACTGGGTCTTGAAAGCATATCAAATAGCATAAGAGGGTTGGCCAATGCTCTTGACCACATGAATTTGAGACGCCATTGGAGTTACAGGAAGAATAGAGATGATGAAGTTGAGATTTGTGCGTGAACTTCGGTAAGAACAGCAGCTCGGGTGGGACAATAGCAGCAGTAGTAGTAGCATTGGAATACATCCAAAACACTCGGTAATGAACATCAGTTTGCTCCATAGCAGCAAAACATCATGTAATGAACAGCTTGAGCTTGCTGGCACTACCATTACCAACAAACTGGGCAGCAACATGCAACATAACAGTAGCAGCAGAGTTCCATAATAAGCATTAACATTCCTAGACCAGCTAGCAACTATAGGTTAAAACAACAACCTGCAGATCAGGTTTGGACAAGAGTAGTTAATGGTAAACAAAAGGTTGGCTGTGAACAATCTAAGACAGAACAGCTGAACTGTCCAGAGGATGTACTTGCTTCAATTGTGCCTCAACAACTAAATAATCCAATAGTATCCCCTGTTCCTGAAGAAGAGGTTACTGACGCTGAAGAGGAACTACTTGAGGTCCTAGAAGGGGTAGTGAGCAGCAGCCAAAGGGCAGAGCCAATGGCCCCCCAAGAGAAGGAAACAAGTGTTGTTAACCAGTCCACTTCTGCTCCGTTTACACTGTCCAAATCAGCTGCCAAGAAGGCTGCCCAAAGAGCTGCAAAACTAAAGAATAAAGTACCCCCTGATGTCATAGCAGAAGATAAGCTTACAAAGGGAGGTTCCAACAAAGCTAATCAAAGTGGGAGGCAGCAGAGCTTTTCTAAGAGCTCCAATACCTCAGGGAAGTAACTCTTTTTCTTACTTTTGTCCACATATAGTTATTTCAGTGCATTTTGTACCTCACTCTTATCTATACTGAATTGTAACTAGTGGTTGTAAATAGTCTTGTCTTATGGATTGCTCACCTATACATTTTGGTTTTTGGAATTTGAGGGGGCTTAATGATCCTCTCAAACAGAGGGAGGCAAAAAATTGGGTCTCTAATAATAACTTATCCTTTGTTGGATTCATTGAACATAAAGTTAAAGATCCCAATGTACCTAGAATTGTCAATACAATCCTCCCTCAATGGAATTTTGTTAGCAACCATTCCTGCTCTCCTATGGGGAGAATATTAATTTGTTGGGATCCTTTAGTGTTTAAAGCACAAGTCTTGTATCAATCCAGCCAATTTATCCATTGTGAAGTGCATTCTTGTGATGGCCTATATAACTTTGTAGCCACTTTTGTGTATGGAGCTAACTCTTACTTAGACAGGCGACAACTTTGGGCTGACTTGCAGCAAATCTGTATTGTAACCCCTTGGGTGGTATTAGGAGATTTCAATGCCATTAAGCATCCCTCTGAAAAAATAGGAGGTGATAGGATGTGGATACCCTGGATGGAAGAATTCAATTCTTGCCTCCAGTCAACTGAACTTGTTGACCTTCAGATTCAGCAGTTCTGTTATCAAGTGCAGCAGTTCTGTTAGCTGTTGTTCCTATGGTGATCCATAGTGTTTTGTCCAAGTTCAGATTCAGATTCAGATTCTGATGCCCAAGTGTTTTGAATGAATAGCATGTAATTTAGTAGCATGTAATTTACTAGTACAGTAGCATTATGTGTTCTGTTTCGTATCCCTCTTTTAGATGGGTACGAAACAGACGTTCTATTTACTTCTAGTCCTATGTAGCCGTTTGGCGTAAGCGCTCTCTTGTTTTTTATTCTTTTCTTTTCTTTTCTTTCCTCCTGGGGTATGCCCCTTGTAGGCTATATATTCGGTTTGCCCCCCCCCCCCCCCCTTTTTATTTCAAGCTGATTTACCCACAAAAAAAAACTATAGCAGACACAAGCAACTATACACCATGCAAGAGATTACTGGTTGGGGAGCATCTCTCTCTAGCTTAGAGAGAGAAAGCAACCCTTCGGCCCAGGCAGCCCCCCAGCCATGGCAGCCAGGCCTCCGGCCGGCCACCAACAGCAGCAGCCAAGGCCACTGGCCATCAGAAGCAGCAGCTACGGGCTAAGGAGGTACGCCTGGCCACCACGCCGATCTCCCACTACGATGGCAGCAGAAGCAGCCATGTCGGGCAAGGGAGCCCCTCGCACGACAGGGGCTCTCCTCCACCGCCCTCCCACTCCGGTCTGAAGCTCATCGCCATGGCTTCGTCCTACCTCAACCCCGTCGTGAACCGGTGGGTTCTATCTCAGATCTACTTTGAGCAGATCTGAATCAACCTCAACCCGGCAACACCACGAAGCCGGCCTTCATCTGACTACCACTACTGCTGGTCCGGCCAGCCTCTTATTGGCAAGTCGTGGCTTAACAGCCCTCTATCAGCTCCGGGCAGATCTGCTCCGGGCAGATCTGAAATTTTTTAGCCACTACCAGGTCCGGCCTCCTCTGGTCCAACCTTCAATCCCACGGCCTGGCCTTCTCACGGAGACCCCGGCCATTTCAGGTCTGGAAGTGCGCCGGCCATGTCCGGCGACACTGTTCATCTTCTTTAACGACCAACCCAGCTGGCCAGCGGCAGTAGTAGCAACACAGCTGGCTGCATCAGTCCACAACTGGCCTTCGAAGGCCGTTCCACCCACGGCCGGCCGTCTCAGGCCCGGCCAGTACAGCAATTTAGCCCCGTGGCTGAGCTGCTTTGTTTTCAACCAATCGCCATTGGGGGCGGCGCCGTCCAGATCTGGCCCGTTCAGATCCAGGCGTTCAACAGGCCGCCGGCAGTGGTCACTCCACTGTGGGTTCCTCTTCCCACCACGAACAACCGCCGTGGCCTCCAACCGCCGTGGGCCGTCAGCCAGCCTGCCTGCTTGGCCAGCCTGCCTGCCTGGCAGCTGCCAGCCCGGGCAGGCAGCCATTCGGACAGCTGCCTGGGCAATCCAGCCTGCCTGGCCACTATTATTTCATATGTCCTGCCTGCCTGCACTCAGCAAACAGCAGGCAGCAGCCTGCCCGATGGGCAGCCACTGTTATTTACTGTTTTCTAGTTTAATCACTGTATTTCCTATGTATTGCGAGGACTTCGAGGGCCTCTGATTGTACCCTAAACCGACGGTTGGAGTCGGGTATCTACTGTTTTGCCACGCCCGTGTCCAGGTTCCCCGTTGAACTTTCTATTCCTTGGGATAGTTTGTTCGGCGGGGGGACACGGGCACCCCATGTAGCCACTTGGCGTCCATTATATTTTTTCATTTTCATTTTTGTTTTGTCTTACCTGGGGTATGCCCCTTGTAGGCTGTACATTCGGTTAACCTCTTTTATTTTCAAGCTATCCGCCCTAGGGCATTACCCAAAAAAAAACTATACACCATGCAGAGGTTGTCCCCCTCTGCGAAAAGAGATCCCAACGACAGCCCCAGTTGGTTAGGCCTATACAATACATTGAGAGTTCCATAATTAAGCTATTGATCATCTACAAACAATTAAGAGATTACAGCAGTAGAAGCAGCTAAGCAGCCGAGGGATAGTAGTAACTACAACAGCAGCTAAGTAGAACTACAACAAACAAACAGTAACTACAACAAACAGCAGCAACCGAAGGCTGCCATGAAAGCAGAAACAGCAGAGAACAGCAAAGCAGTAGCAGATTTGGTGTACCCCTGCTTCTGTGCCTGTGGCTGCTTTGAATGATTTGGTAGACAGCAGACAGCCATTCCTAACAGCCAACCCAGAACAGTCAGCTGCACTTTCATACTAGCAATAGCAGCAACATCAGACCACTATAAACTGGACAGCAGCATCAGAGAGTGATGCAAACGAAGCTAGGGACAAATCCCCAAAGACCAACAGCCCAAACAAGGCTCCACAAAAGACAACATGAATAGGTTGAACAAAACAGGGCAGCAAGCTAAAGCTAATCAAACTAGACTGCATCATCCTGGCTAATGAAACTGGCCATAACAGACAGAGCACAGCTGAACCGAGGATTCATCAAAATTATCAGCTAACATATAACAGACTCATCCAAATGACTGGATTCTTGCAGCAGTACAGATACAATACACAGGTGAACTACTTATAGCAATCAGACCAGGGATTCCCATGCTCAATATGAGGACTCACCGACTTATAACACCCTTGAAATCTGACCTTCCACTCATCTTTTTTCACACAAGCCTAGGTAAAAGGGTCCACCCACTCCCTCCGCTAGATCTCACATGAATTCCCCACTAATTATTATCTCCTCTCTCAAGGAATGATGGGGATAAAACACTCAGCTCACAAGGATGGCACACAATATAGTAAGAACTCTCAATGATAGCTACAAAGAGTAAACCTACAAAGAGTAAGATAACTACCTGAGTACTTTTTTTTTTTTGGGTAAAACAGCTTTAAATAGAAAAAAAACGGGGGGAACCGGATATACAGCCTACAAGGGGCATACCCCAGGAGGAAAAT
Organism: Rhododendron griersonianum; assembly: GCA_018127125.1. NCBI lineage: Eukaryota > Viridiplantae > Streptophyta > Magnoliopsida > Ericales > Ericaceae > Rhododendron > Rhododendron griersonianum. Next base: position 33,382,750 of record CM030789.1, read on the forward strand.
GACTACGCCAATTGGCTACATGCGTAGAGAATAACATAAGAGACGCTGTTTCCAGCCCATCTAGAAGAGGGGAAGAAAACAACGCCAAATGACAATAACAACATAGTATTCGAAACATGAAACCCAATTACATTGCATGTGCATTTATACTAAATCCACTATAGCATCAAAAGAACAGCCTCATATAAGTCTGAAAAAAGCTGGGGGAGCTTCTCTCTCTAACCTAGAGAGAGAAAGCTCCCCTCCAGCCCGGCAACCACCATCTCCGGCCTGGCCAAGCCCATTCCGGCCATCTATCCATCCAATCCGCTGGCATTCGGAGCTAAGCAGGAGCAGCAGCAGTACACCTCGGGCAAGGGAGCCCCTCGCACGACAGGGACTCTCCTCCATCGCCCAAGACTCAAACCAGCCACCACTGGTCCGGCCTCCGCTGGTCAGTAATAGATCTGGGAAAGCCAGCCATCACTAGGCCGGCCTCCTCTGGTCCGGTTGTTCAACCATACCTGGACATCTCTGGTCCAGTCAACCATCTACGGGCCATCTACACCGCCCAACCCATATCCAGCCATGGCAGCCACCACAAGGTCTGGCCACCGGCCGGCCACCAAAAGCAGCAGCAACGGCCACCGGCCAACAGCAACAGCAGCAACGGGCAAGGGAGGCTCTCTCCTTAGAGAGACTCTCCTCCACCGCCCTCCACAACCGGTAGCAGCAACCTCCGGCCACCACAAGGCCATTTCGGTCAGGCCAGATCTGGTTCGAGCAAGCTCCACCTGGCCCGGCCTCCAACTGGTCCAGTCAACAGCTACCACCGTGGCTCAAATAGCCGTAGTGCTTAGTCTCGACAGTCAACCCGGACGAGGACCGGCGGCTACGTTTTTGGATCTGCTCCGGGCAGATCTGAAGCCACTACCGGCCATCTGGTCCGGCCTCCTCCTGGTCCGGCCACCATCTACAACCCCATCACCAGCCGCTGTGGGGCTCAATACCAATCCCGGCCGCCTAGCCTCTCCGGTCCGGAGGAGCTTCAGATGGTCAGCCATGGGCGTAGCTTTGGTCCGTAACCTCATGGGTCTAAGCTACGGTTCGTTTTGTTCTACCAAGCCTCGCCGGAAATGATGGCCTTGTTGCTTCAATTAGTGCTCGGACAGTGGCACGGCAGCAAGCTACATCACCATTGAGGTCTAGATGAGTAGATCTGAACAGCCCGGGCAGCGGCGAGGCCGTGGCCATTCCACCGCGGCCAAGGCAGGCCAGTCCGGGCAGGCCATCCAAGAGTGGCTCGGGCAAGGGGTAGCAGTGTGCTGCCGTGACTGTTTACTCGGGCAGAGGCTAGGCAGCAGCTTCAGCCCGGGCGATTCGAGTCAACCTTCGTCCAGCAGGCGGCAGCAGGCAGCAGCGGTGGCAGGCAGTAGCAGCAGGCTGCAGGCAGCAGCAGCAGCAGGCATCAGTCCGCTCGATGGCAGGCCAGCCCGAGCAGGTAAGCAGGATTGGTGGCTCAGGCAGTGAAAAAAATATTTATTTGTCATACCATGTACTGTTTTGGCATTTAACTTGTTGCTGGACTTATGGGCCAGTTCTCTGTTAGTTTTGCAACCCCCGATAGGCGGTCACCTGTTGGACTGAAATCGGGGGTTTGGGCTCTTTGTTGGGCTATTATATCCCTTGAACCTGTACCTTTTTAGCCCGGAGGTTGGGCATAGTAGTTGTGGTCGCGGCTTGTTGATTAGATTAGACTCTGTTCTAGTTAAGGGGTAGACTCGCAGTAGCAGTAGCTGTGGTTGCCGATGATTAGATTATGAATGGAGTCTGATTGAGCATGGTAGCTGCCGGAGTTGTCCTCGACTATATTGGTGGACTCTCACTGATCGAAAGGGGTAGCTTCGCTGGCTGTTAGTGATTAGATTAGTGGTTTTCACTGATCGTAAGGAGCAGCTTGGTCCGCCGACAGTTAGGGGGCCACTTTTGTGGATTCTCTTCTGTTCCTCTTTTAGTTGTTAGCGAGTCTAGGGGATTGGGTTGAGGGAGTAGTTGTCTGGTTGGAATGGGCGTGGTGTGCAGGGTGTTGAGCAGCAGCAGTAGCCTTGTCGGATGTCGTCATCACCAGTGCGAATCTCTTCTCGTTTCCTGTCCCTCTGTATTAGTTGACTTCTGATGTGTGGGTGGTATGCTGCTTTGGGCTAGTTCGAGGTATAAGGTTCTTGGTTATCATGTGGCCATCGTTGGCCATGACTATCTACCGTATTTACTTTATTTCCTAGCTTGGCGGGTTGTGCCAGGTAGTAGTTCATTTTCAAATGACTCAGTACACATGGCTTTTGTTATGTATTCACTCTATATTACACTCCATGCGGGTTGTGCATGGTTTACCGCACTTTTGTCATTCTTGTTTTTTTTCCTTTCTATTCCTCCTGGGGTATGCCCCTTGTAGGCTGTACATTCGCTTAACCTTTTTTAATTTCAAGCTAAGTTACCCAAAAAAAATAGCCTCATATGAGCAACAACAAGGCTTGGGCTGGAAAGACAGCAGCACACTGGGCAGAAGCTTTAGAACTGCTGCTTCAGATGCTATCCCAGAACTGCTTCAGAGCTGCTAAATGTTATGATGTTATCACAGACCATCAGCTATCCAACAGACCAGCAGGGAAACTTCTGAAGTCCCCAATCCCATATTGGGGAGGCAATCCAACATACCAACAGACCAACAGCTTCAGAACTTCTGAAGGTCCCATCACAGAAACAGCAGCAGCCCATCACAGAAACAACAGCAGCAGGCAACAGGACAGCCCCAGTTGGTTAACCTGCTCACTAGATGGCATAAACAGACCAGGTAGGAGCAGATCCTAACTACTGAAAATGCTTACCAAACACAGTAGGTTACCTTTACCTACACTTGTTCCATAACAGGTTCAGAACTCAGAAGCAGTGCATAACTAGGAACAGGGCATAACAGGTTCAGAACTCAGAAGCAGCATCAAGTCCATTGAAGCAGCAGGACCCAAAAGTCACGGCTGCTGCCAAAAAACAGCAGCAACAGCAGTGACTGTAACAGTCCAACAGATCCCAACACCAAAATAAACACAGCCACTAAGAGAACAAATACAATGCTATACAGAGGACGTCCCCCTCTGTGAAGGGAGATCCCATTGACAGCCCCCGATGGTTAGGCATAATCTAAGCAAATCTACCACAGATAGGCACCTAACTGAAAACAGAACCTGTTTGAAAGTAAGCCAAAACAGTTCACAGGTATAACAGGACAGCACAGCAGCCAAAACAATTCCAGAACATAAGCCAAAACAGTTCCAGAACAGCTAAGGTATCTGAACCTTTCTCAGAACATCAGAACTTGGACTGCCCTTGCAACATGGTCAGCTACCAAATATGGAACAGGACTGCCATGGTAGTAGCAGATACAGAATAGAACAGAACATAGCTGCCATGGCAGCAGAAGCCCATAATTACAATGATAAATTGATAAAAGCAGAGCAGTGACAGTAGCAGGTCAACTGATCCAAGGATTCATCAGGACTTAAAGGCCAAATCAGTCGACACATAACAGAATCAGTCAGAATGCTCACAGCTCCCTCGGAAAGCTCACACATAACAGAATCAGTAAGTGATGTCCATAGCACTATATCCTCACTTTACAACTCCCTCGGAAAGCTCACAGCTCCCACTCAACTTTTTCACTCATGTGATAGGACAGGGCTGCACTAACTCCCTCCCTATAACTCACAAAATGCCCCCTCTATGTATTACCTCCTCTCTCAAAGAATTGATGAGGCACTAGCACACAACTCACAGGGTAAACACACAATAACAAAGAGGGGACTCTCAATCCAAGATCTCCACCAATGAATAAGATATGTACCTGATAGTATAGAAGTAATAGAAGCCTGGACAAGCTGTAAGCCTCTCCAAATTGATGACTCTTGCATATTGAAGAATCTTCCAACTCTGCTATGATAGTAGTGATAGCAGTAGATACTACTCAACCTGAATAATAGAAGTAGATCATGTAAAGACCAGTGACCTCTGAATTTGTTGATGGCTGAAACCTTGATGCAATGCAGAGCTAGTAACATTGCACAAAGGCAGCCTGCCTGCTGACAAACCTGCAAATAAGGTATCTACAACCATGGCCACAAAATCAATACTCAAATACCTCATTACCCATTGATGCCCCACACTCTAATAAACCTATTATTCTGTGAGCCTACAGGCAACTTTGGCAACGACAGTAATCTACCCTTAACCATGTTAAAGACTTTATGAACAACCACTTCCCAAGTGCTAGTTGTATTTTGAAACTTCCTTAAGTTCCTTTCAATCCAAATATGATATACTGTAGTAGTGAAAATCAACTTAGAGACGATATTCCTTAGAGATTTTCCCCTAAAAGAGGAGAAGTGGGTAATCCATGCTGGCCAAGACCTAGGGGACCAACTCGTATCCATCTTTTCCAACATAGCATTCCAAACCCGTGTGGAAAAACTACAGTTGAAGAACAAATGATCATGGCTCTCACTACCATGGCAAAAACTACATTGGGAGATTGATTTAATCCCAAAGAGAACTAATCTATCCTCAGTGGAGAGTCTACCCTGGATGGCCAGCCATGTAATGAAGCTACACTTAGGTATATGGCCAGAAAACCAAACAGCTTTGTGCCAATTAACCTTGGGGAAAGGAACCCTCAATTCCTCCCATAGAGAGGCTATACTAAACTGTCCAGATGGATTCAGAGTCCATCTAACTTGGTCCCTGGAGCCACGCAAAGGTGGGAGATGCCGTCTAACTTCATTCAACTCCCATGTTTGCGTGATCGGGAAAGTCCAACCGGAATTGTGAACTATGAGGGACACTTTGGCATTCAAGGGAATGCCAGAGTCATAAACAACTCTGGAGCCAAACTTATCCAACAAGGGGCCTAACGGATGCCAAAGGTCAAACCACATGGATGTGTTTTTTTTTTTGGGTAAATCAGCTTGAAATTAAAAGAGGTTAACCGAATGTACAGCCTACAAGGGGCATACCCCAGGAGGAAAAGAAAACAAAACAAGAAGAATGAGAAAATTGCGTTAACCATGCACAACCCGCATGGAGAGTAGGATATTGTAGATAAAATAACAAAAGTGTCATAAGTGTAGAAATCATACCCCCGTAGTACTATCCCTTTAAGTAGAAGGATAGTACTACGGGGTATGATATAAAGTGGTACGAGTATAAATTACATGATATGAACTGAAATTGAACTACCACCTGGCACAACCCGCCAGGCTAGGAAGTAAAGTACATAGTCACGGCCAGGGATGACCACATGATAACCAACACTGAGGAGAACGGCTGCAAAGCAATACAGCTTCCAAGCAAGCTGAACGGCTACTACAGAGGAACATGGCACCAAGAGAGGCTCAACCAGAGATGACGGCATCCGACAAGGCTACCCTGCCAAGCACCCTGCACACCACGCCCAATCCTTCTGGCCTAGTACTCCCTCATCCAAACCTAAGGCTCGCCCGAACCACCTGATGTCAACCAACAACCAACAACCACCTCCTCCAAAGTTGGGATAAGCAAACCAAGAACCTACTACATCCAACAGACCCAGAGAGCATGCAAAGTACCCACTCAAAGAGATCAGCTACTACAGAGGGACAAGAAACCGAGAAGAGGCTCGTACCGGAGATGTCTGCATCCGACAGGGCTACCCTGCTAAGTACCCTGCACACCACGCTCATCCATCCAGACTACTACTCCCTCAACCTAATCCCCTAGGCTCGCTAAAGAACTAACAGCGGGACAGAAAGATGAACCACACGAAGTGGCCACACGAACCGTAGGAGGGCCAAGCTGTATCTTACGATCAGCGCCAAACCGCCAATCTTGTCAAAAAATAACCTGCAAGGATGTCCCTTTCAATCAGTGAACGACCACCAATCTAATCAACGACAGCCCCGGCAGCAACCTCGCTCAACCAGAATCCACACCAATCTAATCAGTGGCAGCCGCAAGGCAACCCCTTTCAATCAACACAAACTCTAATCTAATCAATGATAGCTACACCCAACCATACTACGCACAACTACCGGGCTAAGAAGCAAAGGATCAAGGAATATAACGCGGCTCGACAAAGAGCCCAAACACTCGATCTCAGTCCAACAGGTGACTGCCCGTCGAGAATCTCAGATAATCACAATAAACTGGCCCTAAATTCCAGCAACAATATGGTAGGAAATAAGCAAATGCAAGTCGCCTAATTATTAAGAATTAACTATTAAAGGATACCGGGCTGCCCTGGGCCGGCTGCCACCAGATGAACCTCCAGGCCCACCAGCACCCAGATCTGGCGTTGAGCCCCACGGCCGGTTGGAGTTGGAGCCGACGGCAGTTGAGCCGCGGCGGTTGTTGAGATGTCAGGCGGATAGAAGACCCCCTTTGCCAACGAGGATTTGAGATGTCAGGGGGCTGGACAAGACTCCGGCAGCCGAGAAGCTTGGGCCGACCGACGGCCATGGCTGACTCACAATTGTTCACGGCTGGGCATTTCCGATCCACAGCCGCTGCTGACCCTGTGCAGCTCTGACCGTTTCCCAGTCTGACCCTGTGCCTGTAGACACCCCAATTTGGCCTAACGATTATTTCAAGTACCACCTTGGGACAATCCCGATGATGAAATGGATACAATGATTGCTGATTGCTTCCTTGAGGACCTTAGGACTTTCGGTGAGAACTTTGACCACTTAGAGGACCCAATTCAAAGCCATACAGCCTTTCAGACAGAAATACAAAAGCCTAGGAGAATCCATCTGACGGCCGTAACATCGATCCCACGGCCACAACATCAATCCCTCACCCGAGCAACCTGTTGCCAGCAAAATCTCCCTGAGAGATCAATCCCTCGGCCGCGAGATCTATCCTTCGGCCGAGACATCCATTCTACGGCCGCGACATCCTTTGCTCGGCCGCCAGATCGACCTTTTTCCAGACTCTGGAACGTTCTGTCAGACGTTTGGTTTGATCCAACTACACTACCTTTCCGATGCGTTCGGGCTACGTTCGGAGATCACGACGTAGAGTTAGAGATGCATTGCAATTGCAATTGCCATCTCGTGATTTGATTGGCCGGAGTGAGTCATCCCTATGACTATATAAAGGGGCCTTTGGGCTCCGAATTTAACACACAGAAATTGATAGACCTACACACTCAATCAAGCCACGAAACTCTGTCAAAATACTCTCTCAATCCCATACTCCAAAAGCCCTAACCTCCCGAAGGCAGCCGTCAATCCGGCGATCAAACCCCGAAGTTCAAACCCTAACCCTAGGGTTCTTAATCAAGCAATCAGTCAATCACAAGCAATCCAAAGCAATCAAGCAACTGAGGGATCAAGGTGGTGAGGCCCAACGGCCTCTGGTTTGTTTTATTTCCTGTCAATAATCATGATTTTAGCGTTTTGATTATTTACTAACGTTTCTGTCTGGTGTGAGGAAGAACATCGACCGGGGCTTCGATCCCTCGGCCGATATATCAAACCAGGAGGATCCCTCGGCCGTGATATCCATTCACCGGCCGCGGGATCCATTACCCTGGGACAGCTTTGTTTGTTTCCTGCTTTCTGATGCATGCTTCAATTACAGTCCTGGCTCACTTTACTTACTGTTTAAAGGACTAATTAAACAGACTATGTGTTAGAATTAAATAAAGCATCTATACGTCCTATGTTGAACGATTATGGGCCAGTCTCACGACTGGGCAAAGAGGGGTGCCTAACACCTTCCCCCTTATTGTACTTTTGGCTCCCGTGTCCAGAATCTCTATTTGTTTTCCCAGTTTTATTAAACTGGGTGGCGACTCTATTTGATGATAATCGTTATCATGTGGCGATGTTCCTAGCCATGGGAATGTCCATGATTTTGGTTTATGAAGCGAGCAACCAATCGAGCAAACAAACATGATCAATCTGTATGGCAATGCCCCGTTTGGGAGGTGTCTACAGTTTTTGGCGACTCTGCTGGGGATATGAGAGTCATAACCAGAAAGTTCAACATAAGACTAATACATGCCTTGTTTAATTCATTTATCATATGCATCGAGCGGGCAACCCGTTGAGTTCACCTGATATCCCGGCATGACACGGGCTATGTTGGGGGTTCCAGCAAACTCCACAGTCACTCGTACCTAGTGGTATATCAAAAAGGGAATCACCCAATCACCGCCTATGATGGGCTGGTGAAAGGACTGGTGCCCTTTGACAACGGAGCACCCTGAGACTACCAAAACCTTGCATGTTTTAGAAAGCCATAGAACTTATCAAACTAAGACAGGAACCTACAGGCAAGGAACCTACTTGCATTTTCACTTCCAAGTCCTTCCTCACACCTTGTATCATCTGTTGTTGTAAATAACTTTTTCTGTGCAGAAGGGTTGGGATTTTCAGCCTAAATCCTAACCCTACACAAGCCAAGTACTGACTTACAGGTACTCTACTTTTCAAAGCAGACACAATAAGTAAAACAAAGAAGCAACCACAGCCAATTTTATACTCTTACAACACCCGAAGTCACACCAAACAGAGGTCCTTGCAGCCGTCTCGTCTATCACCCTCACTGGCCAAAACACTTACAATCACTTTCAGGGACTCCGCGGTCATCTCCTCAACAAACTCAATCATCTACCAAATCCTAAGCTTTATCAAGTAATCCTCCCACTCTCATGGCAGATAACGACGCCATCATTGCTAATCACCAAGCTCAAAGTCGCTACCTTATCAGCAGAGAAAGCAGCAAGAGATGCTGAGAACGAAGAGAAATCGGTGGAAGATGAGAATCCTCAAGAAGTGGTATTGGCAGAAAACCCTGAATTGGCCAAAACAAGTCAAGGAGATCAAATGTACTCTGGCCTGTTCACAAGGGGACCAAATTCTAGATTTTGAAGGACTCTGCCTTTTTCCAGATTCTCAACTACCTGAGAAGTTCAATAGAACTGGCAATCCCACTAGCCATGTCCGCCATATCATCAACACTCTGAAGCCAATGGGCTTGGATGATGAGCTCATTGTTTAGTTATTTCAAAGGACTCTTACTGAAAGCGCTCTCGATTGGTTTCTCACTTTGGAGTTTGTGCACTATCATACTTGGCCAGAAATTGCCAATGCTTTTGTCAAGCAATATGCATACAACATCCAAATTGAGTTAACAACTCGAGATTTGGAAACGACTAAGCAGGAATCAAACAAGGACTTTGCAACCTTTGTGGCTAGATAGAGAGAAAAAGCCGCCAAGATGAAGAACCGCCCCTCTGAGGAAGATCAAGTGAGAATAGTTGTCAAGAGTTTGCAGCCCAAGTACCTCACGCACATTTACACTCAGACTATCACTAATTTCAAGCGCCTGCAGGCTACTGGGCTGCAGATTGAAGAGAGGATCAAGCTAGGCCTCATTGGGAAAGAAGAAACTCCTCCACCCAAGAAAACCTTCACAACCCGTACATCTCCTGCCTCCGTCAACACCCTTAACTCAATCTTACCACAAGACCCTTTTCAAATTAGCTCATCCCAAAGCTCAAATCGCCCCGTTGCAACTTTGACCATCTTTACATGACCTCATCTCAAGCCTTAGCCATTCTGAGCCATTAGGGGCATCTCAAACCTTTAAACAAACCACTTCCTCAGCCACCCTATGGCCCAAACCATGATCCTAACAAACTGTGCGCCTACCACCAACACCCTAGGCATGAAACAGATAACCGCATGCGTCTCCGCCATGACATTCAAGATCTCATTGATAGCCGAACTATAAAACTTCCAAAACCTGATGTGCAAGCCAATCCGCTTCCTACTCACAATGCTGAACCACCACCCCGAAACATTGATCTCATAAACTTACCTCACAACCCAACATACAATCCTGGCCAATACATTGTCCAAAACAACCAAACCAAGCCAACCTTTACCTTCCCAGAGGAGGACGAATGTTTCATGATGGAGGAGGAAGAAAACAATGAGTCCAATCAATCAGAAGTGATCGATCCCGACATGTCTGACAAAAGTAATGAAGAAGAACAAGCAAAGGGGAAAGTGACTTTGACGGAATGGAAGGAGAATACGATGATCCACTCGATGGAATCTCCTTAGTATCACTATTCAATCAAGTGGAAATAGCTGACGACTACACAATCAATAAAGAGGAAGAAAGGGTGATGAAAACCTAGACCAACACTTCTATTTGGGGACTACTCATGTCTCAAAGAAGTAGCCACCAGTGAAGATGGATCCAGTTCAAAGGCCCTGTTTGGCAAAGAAGAGGGTGGAAAAGAGTATAAAGTTGCGAAAGGCAAGGGTTTTGAAAACGACCTCGAAATGCTACAATTGCTAAGAAGTCACAACATGGCAAAGAACATTAAACATTGCTTTTATCAAGCTAAAACCTGTTTTTAGCCCCTGCTTGGGCATTTAATTTCTGCTAAGTGAATTCCTGTTTCATCCTCTAGACTATGCTTATTCAATGATTTACTTCCTAAATTGCAATTGCCAAACACTATAGTCTCTTTGCCAAACAAGGGAAATTTCAAGGAATCAAGTTCCCTGTGTAGAACTGATTCTGTGTTAGCTGGGGAGCTTCTCTCTCTAACCTAGAGAGAGAAAGCTCCATCCAGCCCTAACCCTCCGGCCGCCGGCCATCCCAGCTCCGTTTAACCCCAGATCCGGCATGGGGATGGCAAGGGAACGTCCCTCCTTCGGGTTAGTTCTCCTCCAACGCCTCCCTCCAGCCCGACCAAAGCCATTTTCGGCCTCCCACGCTGGCCCAGCCACACCTGGCCCAGCCGCACCCCTCCGGCTTCCGATCGACGGTAGCAGCAGCAGCAGACCTAGGGCAAGGGAACCTCTATCGCTATAGAGGATCTCCTCCACCGCCCAAATATCCGAGTATTACAGCGGAGGCACGGGGTACCCTTTGGGATCCGCGCCGTCCAGATCTAATCTCAAGCCGTCCTTCTCGTGGTCCGGCCAAATATCCACCTCTCATCCTCACCGGACCGAAGGGGCTACAGAGGGTCAGCCTGGCCGTAGCTTTGAGCTTCATGGGTCGAGATTCTATGGGTTCGGTTCTGCTCTAACAGTCCTCGCCGGAGAAGATGACCCTGCTGTTCAATATGTGTTCGAACAGTGGCACAGCAGTAGGGCTGACTCACCAAGGAGTTCTAATGTTCAGATCCCCAGCCGTGGCTCAACAGCCGTGGCTAACACCCGTGGCCCACCAGCCGTCGGCCAGCATCTCCAGCCCCAACCCCGCCTCCGGTGGGCTATCAATCCCAAGTCAGCCCGTCGCCGTGGCTCACAGTAGTGGCTCAGCCGCCGTGGAGCAGGCGGCGCTTCAAGCCGTCTGGGCCAGCCAGGCCAGGCGGAGGCTTCACAGTCGCTGGCTTTCAGCCAGGTCACCACATCCCTGCGCGGGCCAAGCTGCTAGTCCGGGCGGGGCAGGCAGCCACTCGGCCAAGCGGCTAGCCCGGGCGGGCAGTCATCACATGGCCAAGAGGCCCAGCCTACAAATTACCCAGTTCCAGCTCGGGCAAGCAGCCAGCTGGCCAGTCAGCCAGCTTCGGGGGGCCATAACCCTTTCATCCAGCCCGGGCAAAACAGCCAGCCCGGGCAAACACCAACCACCACGGCAGTCAGCAGGGATTTTTGGCCCTGCGAACCTCATCAGCCCGGCCTAGGAGCCGGTCCTACAGCCTAGCAGCCTCGCTAGGTCAGCCCAGCAGCTTGGGCATTTTTTTGCTCGGGCAGTCATGCAGTTTATAGCTTATTGCTCTATTTTCTGCTACTGTATTGAATGCTAAGTGTAGTAGCTGTTGTTTATTCTGATGTAGTATGTCAGACCATGGTCTTGATAGTTTTCTGCTACTGCACACAACCAATGTATGTATTGCGAGGACTTCGAGGGCCTCTGATTGTACGCCGTGTCCAGGTTCCCCGTTGAACTTTCTATTCCTTGGGATAGTTTGTTCGGCGGGGGCAAGGACACGGGCAACCCATGTAGCCACTTGGCGCCTTTATAATTTTCATTTCCTTTTTGTTCTGTCTTACCTGGGGTATGCCCCTTGTAGGCTGTATATTCGGTTAACCCCTTTTATTTTCAAGCTAAACGCCCTAGGGCATTACCCAAAAAAAAAAAAGTTCCCTGTGTTGCTGACAAAAAGGAAGGAAAGGATGAACTCTAGTTGCTTAAGAAACTAGGTTTTTGTCAAAACTTTGAAAGAAGACACTATCTCCGCGAGAACACTTAGGGTTAGCTCGCCCATTATGAAGGTACAAACACAAGGGAGATTTAGAAAAGTATCTCCATCAAATTCCTCTCCAAAACGCAGAAACCCTCTTGAGAGAAGTGCTCGTTGAGTAACCTGAAAACCCAAGCAAAAGTAAGAGCAAAGCCTGCTAGGGCAAGAAAATGCAAAAACGCAGCCTAGGCAAAATTTAAGGCATTCAAAGAAAAGCTCGCTAGGGACTCAACCTCCATTAGGTAACCTAGGCAAAATCAAGAGTATGTGAGAAGAAAAACCAAGAGCGGAAAACCTCAAAGGTAATAATTTTGGAACTACGTAAAAGGCCTGATTCCCTGATTGGGATACGTAGGCAATCTCATATCGAGATGCGGCCCAAACATTTGGAGAGAAGGAAAAACATCAACAAATTTGTACTCAATGATAGGCATAGCTAACCCTGCGTATTGAGCTCGCAAAAGATGAGTATGCTTTTCTCGAAGAATTGGCAACAGCAATAGACACAAGAATTGTTCTGAAATCTGCTGGTGTTGGTCTCAAGTTGGTACAAGCCTCAAGATCAGTTGGTGGTCTCAAGTTGGTACTCCTGTTATACTCTGCTGTTCTGTGCTGTTCTGAAGGGCCACAGCTGATGTGATGTGATGGAATCTGTGTTCAGAAGTGACAAGTTTTGCATTAGAGAGCACAGCCAGTTCATGGCTGAATGTTCTGAACCTGTTCTTGCAGCTGGCCATGACAAGTTTGCTGTTCTGAACCTGTTCTTCCACAGTGGTAGGGAATGTTATTCCCCTTTTTGTAGATGGATAGGAAACAATGTATACCCTTTTGTTTTGTTTCCATCTATTCAGTATGTTTTTTTTTTTTTTTGGGTAATGCCCTAGGGCGGTTAGCTTGAAAATAAAAGAGGTTAACCGAATTTACAGCCTACAAGGGGCATACCCCAGGTAAGACAAAACAAAAAAAGAAATGAAAAATATAAAGAGCGCCAAGTGGCTACATGGGTTGCCCGTGTCCTTGCCCCCGCCGAACAAACTATCCCAAGGAATAGAAAGTTCAACGGGGAGACTGGACACGGGCGTGGCAAAATAGTAAATACCCGACTCCAACCGTCGGTACAAGGTACAATAAGAGGCCCTCGAAGTCCCCGCAATACAAACTACAGAAACCATAAAATATAATGGCCAGTGCACAACCCGCACTGATTAAATTAAAAAAAAAAACCCATTGGGCAGGCTGCTGCCTGCTGCGTGGCCAAGCAGGATCTGGAGGAGTTGAGCCCCACGGCGGCTGAGCCGCATGGCGGTCATGCCCACGGTGGCTGTGCACTCCACGGCGGCGCTAGGTTGAAGACAGAGGCCGGCGGCTGTGAGCCACGGCGGTTGATGATTCCTTGGCCGGACCAAAGTGCAGACTGGACCAGACGGAGGCCGGACCAGGAGGTGGGTGGCCGGTATTGGCTGGGTTGATTTCAGATCTGCCCATAGCAGATCCCAAAAAGGTAGCCGCCGGACCACGGCGGGATGGAGTTGGATCCAGACCTGGTTGAAGTCCAGACCTGGCCTCTGCTCGAGCCGTGACCGGCTGGTGGTGGTGGCTGGCTGTGGCTGGCCGGAAGATCCGTGGCCTGCTGCTGCTTCCACCGGAATCGAGAGACCGGCGATGGAGGTGGCCGGACCAGAGGTGGCCAGAGGGAGCTTTGCTCCATAGCTGTTGAAGACTGATGGAGGCGATGGAGGAGAGCACTCCCTATAGGTAGGGAATGTTATCCCCTTTTGTTTTGTTTCCATATTTCTTTGTTTTGTTTTCCTCCTGGGGTATGCCCCTTGTAGGCTGTATATCTGGTTTTCTTTTTTTAATTTTAAAGCTGATTTACCCAAAAAATAGACACAAGAATTATTGCTCATCCCCTCTAACTTGAAGGTCATTAACACAATGAGTAGGATACTTCGAAAACTCTTGAGTTTGGCAATCAGACTATGGAACATGGCAAAAGCAAAAGGCAAGAAAATCAAAACCAAGCATAAGAAGGAAGAGAAAAGAGGATGCCACTTAGCCAAAACAAAATCTACCTTTGAGAAACCAAAGTAACGGCCGAAGGATCTATACATCGGCCATAACATCGATTCTTTAGCCGAGTAATCAATTCTTCGGCCAATATTTTATTTTCACACAAATTACTGTCTATCAGCAAATACTTGTTCAAACAGCCATGTTCTGACTATCGCATGCAAACTCAAGACATCTAGGGGCATAAAAAGCATTTCTCGTTTCATGAACAAAAGCTTGCCTACAAAATCATCACTGTGGTTGCTTTCACTATACAAATACAGTTTCTGCTTCTCTCTTTGCTAACCATGAACAGGAAGGAAAAAGAAAATCCTAAAGCTGGTTGTGACGCCGTCTTCGAGACGATCTCTAAGATGAAGAAGGGGATTGCTAGCTATCCTCCCCACTGACTGCTGGTGCTCACTCAGTCTCAAGCTACAAGGAAAAGAATGCAAAACAAGGGGCAAGCACCAAGCGCCTCTTCTCCGTCATCAGAATGGAAGGAGACAAAGGAAAGGGCCCGTGGCCAAACAAGAGCAACTGAAGGAACAACAGGCAGAACCAAGGAAAAATGGCAGTACTCCATACAGTCACCTGCCTAAAGAAGCAAACCCGCCTAGTCTCTGATCTGAGCATTCTCCAAGTCTACTTTAGACATCAAAGAAGTAAACCTCATCAACGCCGGAGGAGGAGGAGGAACAAACTGAAGATCCTCAGCACGCAGGAGCCACTGGCTGGCCACCCGATCACATAAGTACCAAGCTTAACAAAAGGGACCCTCGAACAGGTTACGAGTACAATCTAGAACCCTGGAACTCGCAAGAGGGGCATCCTCTGATACACCACTCCAAGGGTCAAACCTCGCCTGCAAACAAAGTCTAAATCAGCCACAACACAGAGGAATGGAGATCTAAAAACAAGGGATGCAAGGGGTACCTGGTCAACCGTCAATCGGTCCAAAACCCGTCACCACTCAGGAAGGCTCAAAACTGGTGACCGTGTGGCTTCCATTGCCCCACAGACCATTACTCGTAGCGAGGAACACAGTCCGCATCTGCATGTCTAGTGTCAATAGGAAACTGAAGAAGATACTCAAAAGCCCAGAGAGGAAAGGGGCTACCAGTTGGCCAAGGCAGATGCTCCCTAATCAAACTCCTAAAACAACCTCCAAATACTGCAAAAGGGGCTAGAGACTGTGTATGTGCTGGACTATCCTTGTTGGCAAACAACGTTTGCCCAAGGAGGTAGAGAAGAAAGGCCCGTGTCAGCTACTCAACACTCACCTGAGTCGAGATATCAACCTTCATAAAAGTCTTGATCAGCCAAGAGACATCAACATGACTACGCGAGTGAAGAGGGGGCACAAGAACCACTTCAAAGCCCCTATCCGCTCCCAAAGCCTGGGGTCAACCCAAAGAGGAGCTCCACCTACTCATAGGCCAGTAAGCAAAGAAAAATCACCTGGCGTGATCGTCATCTCGCCAACAGAAGGAAAGCGAAACGTGTTGGGAGTATCCCACCACCTTTCGACCAGCGAGGTCATCAACGACCAATCCATCTTTGGAAGATTGAGGCCCAAAACAAACGGCTCAAGACCAGCAGCGCGTACTAACTCCCGAGCCTGCTCCGGCAACGTCACAAACCACTTGTGCACCTCTTTGCCTCCACCGCGAGCCTCCAGTCTCCTATTTATCTGCCAAGGACAAAAAGGGAGTTAATCTCACGATTGCATAAACAAATAAAAAGCTAGGGGCATCAAATCGACGTTTAAAAAAACATGCATTGCCTAAACAGGGGGCACAATTATCTTAGTTTCTTTGAACAAAACAACTTCGACCCAACCACGGGTCCTTCTCATTCACGCCCCTGGCTAAGAGGGATCTCATCCCGCAAATAAAAAAAAAAAACTCACTCTTAAATCATACAAATTAAAACTCCGAACTAAAGTAAACCTTTTACTTTTCAGGAAGCTTATCGAAACATTGAGGACGCTCAAGTGCTGCTCACCGGCTCTACAGCCCTATGCCACGCTATGTGCACAACCTCGCGCTCAGCAGGCCAGCAAAACAATCCTGTGGCTTCCACTCAATGCACCCTCCAGAAGGCGTTTATAATATATATATATATATATATATATATATATATATATATTTTTTGGGTAAATTAGCTTGAAATTAAAAAAGGTTAAGCGAATGTACAGCCTACAAGGGGCATACCCCAGGAGGAAAAGAAAAGGGAAAACAACAAGAATGAAAAAAGTACGGTAACCATGCACAACCCGCATGGAGAGTAAAATAGAGTGACATAGGCAATACAAATGGGCCTGAGTAGAGCCATGTAGTAAATGAAATGAAGTGAGGCGAAATGTAAATACTTCCTGGCACAACCCGCCAGGTTAGGAATGAATGTAAGTAAAGTAGATAGTCTTGGTCAACGATGACCACATGATAACCTGCGCTGAGGAGAGATCCTCCTCCTCCAAGGCTGGGATAAGAAATCCAAGAACCGAGAAGCCCCTCACCCCGAGGCTAGCATAATACCCACTCAAAAGAAGTCAACTACTACAGAGGGACTCGGACCGAGAGTTTCGAACTGGAGATGTCGGCATCCGACAAGGCTACCCTGCTAAGCACCCTGCACACCACGCCCATTTCAACCAGACTACTACATCCTCGCCCAAATCCCCTAGGCTCGCTAACTGCTCTTAGCGGAACAGGAAGAGGGACCACCAAAAGTAGCCCCCAAACCACAAGTGGACCAAGCTGCTCTTTTCGATCAGTGCAACCACTAAATCTAATCAGAAACAGACTGCAAAACTACCCCTTTCGATCAGCAAGGATCCACCAATCTAGTCAATGATAGCTCCGGCAACTACCTCTTTCGATCAGACTCATCCATAATCTGATCATCGCCGCCCACAGCTGCTGCTACTGCGGGATAGCCCCTTAACTAGGATAATCCAATCTAATCGATAGCAGCCACGACCACAAGAATACTACGCAACTCCTCAGGGCTAAAAGCACTGGCTCAAGGGATACAGAGGGCTCTACGAAGAGCCCGCCCCCGATTTCAGTCCAACAGATGACTGCCTATCGGTTGCAAAATCTAACAGTAAACTGGCCCTTAAGTCCAGCAACAATATGACAATAAATAGATAAGTGCAAAGAGTATGGCTGCATTGCATAATGGTAAAGTAAGGGATACTACCCCCACTGCCCCGCCACCCAGCGCAAGCTCGGCTTCGGCGACGCCATCGCGGCCGGCGGCCTCTACATCGTCGGCACCGCACGCTGCTGCTGCCGCCGCCTTTGGCGAAAGTAAGACTCAAACGCCCGGGCAAAAGCTGCGCCTAGCCTCTGCCCGAGCGAAACAATCACTACTGCTGCTACCCCTCCGCCCGAGCCACACAGGATGGCTTGCCCGGGCTGGCTTGCTTGGCTGTTCTGTGGCTGGGTTGTTTGTTGGCCGGGCCGGCCTGGCCGGCCTACTAGGCCGGTGGTGAAATGGTGATCGCCGCCGCTAGCCTTGGCTCGGCCGCTTGGCCCACGCAGGATATGGAGGCTCGGTGAAGGCCAATGGCCGTGAAGCCCCTCCTGGAGAGCGGCGCCGGAGAACCCGGCGAGCCGCCGTGGCCAAGCCCACGGAGCCGTAAAGGTGGGCGGCCGGGCTTGACCCTGGTCCACCGTTGATGCTTGATGATGGCCGACGGCCGTTATTACCGTTGCTGCACAGGGTTCGGAGGTGTGGCCTTGCTGGGACTCTGCACATGTAGATCTCAGTGGTGAATCCGGCTAGCTGCCGTGCCACTGTACGAGCACAAATTGAAGCAGAAAGGACACATCTCCGGCGAGGTCTGGTACAGAAGGAACCCATAAAGCTCGACCCATGAGGTTCCGAACACAAAGCTACGGCCGTGGCTTGATTTCAGGTCTGCCCGGTGCAGATCCCAAGAGGTAGCCGCCGGTCCACGGCGGGGTTGGATCTGGAATCGAGGCACCACGATCGGAGCTGCACAGGTCCCACGGTTGGACAGTGAAACCCACTTGCCCCATTTGAAATGCCTGGTGTGAGGTCTGGAGCTTCATATGACTCGGAGCTCCGGTCGTAGGATGGTAGGAGGCCGAACCACCCACGGCTGAGATGCGGCCTGAGGTGGGCTTGGCCGTAGAAGATGAACCCTCGGCTGGGGCCGACCATAGCTTGGCCGGAGTAGATCCGGAATGGTACCCGCCGGTTCACGGCGGGGTTGAGGTTGGGCCGGACCAGGTGGAGTTGAGCTCCGGGAGGCCGGGTAGGAGGGCGGTGGAGGAGAGCCCCTGTCGTGCGAGGGGCTCCCTTGCCCGGTGAGGTCCGCTGCTGCTGCCGTCTAGGTGGGAGGCCGGCGTGGCTGGGCCAGGAGGCTGGGAGGCCGACGAGGCTGGATGCCGTTGGGGAGCTTTCTCTCTCTAGGGTAGAGAGAGAAGCTCCCTCTCCTTATATTGCTAGCTTCCAGAAAGCGTTTATGTTGCCAGCTTGCAGAAAGCATTTAGCCACCAGAAGACATTTGAGTCGCTAGAAGGCGTTTGGCCTCCGGAAGGCACTCCCGGTAGTGGAGGTAATGGAAATCTCCCTAACAAACTGGAATATGGTCAAGAACTAGCCTTGGGGGCAATCCCGAGCATACTCAGAACTAGCCTCGGGGACAATCCCGAGCATGTGGAATCTAGCATTGGGGATAGTCTCGAGCATAAGGAATCTAGCCTTGGGGGCAATCCCGAGCATACTCAGAACTAGCCTTGGGGACAATCCCGAGCCTATGGAATCTAGCCTTAGGGGCAATCCCGAGCATACTCAGAACTAGCCTTGGGGGCAATCCCGAGCATACTCAAAACTAGCCTTGGAAACATCCCAAGCATAAGGAACCAATCAAACCCCGTGGAAGATGGAAGATGGAATACTCATCAACTTAAGCGGCTCCAAGCCCACCATCTCAACTGGCTCGAAGCCGTAAACAAGCAATCTCAGCGGCTCAAAGCCCATTATCTCAAATGGCTCCAAGCCATCTCCTCAATAGGCTCGAAGCCTATGCCCACTATCTCAACTGGCTCGAAGCCGTAACAACCAACTCAGCGGCTCGAAGCCCACCGTCTCAACTGGCTCGAAGCCGTAAACAAGCAAATCTCAACAGGCTCTAAGCCGCCCCAACAATCAAGACATCATCAATTCTCAGGCTCCATGCTTGAATGCTCAAAAGTTCTATACTTTGGATGCTCGAAGCCTTTCGAATGCCCAACCACTGTGTACTGGATGCTCAAGTTCTACACTTGAATGCTCAAGCTCTACGTTTGAATGCCCAACCACTGCGTACTGGATGCTCGAACTCGATGTTCGAATGCTTAAGGTTTATACCTTGAATGCGCAAGCTCTACGTTTGAATGCCCAACCACTGCGTACTGGACGCTCAAAGCCTGTACTTTGAATGCTCAGATTCTGCCGTCCGAATGCTCGAGCTCTACGCTCTGAATGCTCAAGTCCGGAACTTGATAGAAGCTCTAAGCTTAAAAACAAACATACACGCACGGGCCCGTGCACATTTGCATCAATTGCATCACCATTATCACATCGAATATGCATCATCATATCTATTCACATCTAACAACCATCATCACACATATACACTCTGCATATCTCTCATGAAACAGGTCAACCCTGCAATCAACCGGCACTATGCCTCGGTTTTATTGATCGGTTCAGCGCCTCGATCCTTTGGCTCAACGCCAACACTTATGATGAGAAAGCTCCGTGCACAGACCATCAGAATACAACCAGCTCCGCGCTTCGGTTCATTACGTCAAGCTCAAAGCTCTGACACCACAGGCTCTCGCCTTATGATCAACACCAGCTCCGCGCTTCGGTCCTATCAAACCAAATCTCCCCAGGCCTTCGCCCCATGACTACAACCGGCTCCGTGCCTCGGTTCTGTCATCACCAAAGCTCCATGCTCCAGTTACTGGCCCTGCGCCCCCTATCTCAAAAGCAAACCGGCGTCCAACTCATCCCCAGCAGATGGTTTGGATTCCACCCCATTACATCAATTCCTTCCAGCTCATCCGCAAGGATAGGCTACTCTACCGAGCTCCTTTCAGTCAAAGTAAGGACGATCAAGAAAAGCAAACGCACCTGCAGTGTACTGATCTACCCCAAAATACTAAGGAAGCTCTCCGCAAAGAAACTCCCCAGGTAGCCCTGCGCTCCTTCAACTACTCTTCGCCAAAACCCTGGCTCAGTCTAGGTACGTCACACTACGGCTTTTTAAGCCCTAAGGTACGTCTTCTGTCTCTAACCCTCCAAATTTTTACTTTTCTTTATTGCCCGAACTACGATTGGTCTGAATTTCCCTTGTGGAATACGTAGGCAACCTCCCGGCCCGACCATAACAAAACCTTTTTCGAAAAACCCCTTGGAATAGTGGTTGGACCAAATTGAGTTGCTTTTTACAGCTTTGACTCTTACTCAAACATGTCTCGCGATCCGTCTGAGTTCAGTCAAAGAGGGGCATTTGTAGACACCCCAATTTGGCCTAACGATTATTTCAAGTCCCACCTTGGGACAATCCCGATGATGAAATGGATACAATGATTGCTGATTGCTTCCTTAAGGACTTTAGGACTTTCGGTGAGAACTTTGACCACTTAGAGAACCCAATTCAAAGCCATACAGCCTTTCAGACAGAAATATAGAAGCCTAGGAGAATCCATCTGACGGCCGTAACATCGATCCCACGGCCACAAATCAATCCCTCACCCGAGCAACCTGTTGCCAGCAAAATCTCCCTGAGAGATCAATCCCTCGGCCGCGAGATCTATCCTTCGGCCGAGACATCCATTCTACGGCCGCGACATCCTTTGCTCGGCCGCCAGATCGACCTTTTTCCGGACTCTGGAACGTTTTGTCAGACGTTTGGTTTGATCCAACTACACTACCTTTCCGATGCGTTCGGGCTACGTTCGAAGATCACGACGTAGAGTTAGAGATGCATTGCAATTGCAATTGCCATCTCATGATTTGATTGGCCGGAGTGAGTCATCCCTATGCCTATATAAAGGGGCATTTGGGCTCCGAATTTAACACACAGAAATTGATAGACCTACACACTCAATCAAGCCACGAAACTCTGTCAAAATCCTCTCTCAATCCCATACTCCAAAAGCCCTAACCTCCCGAAGGCAGCCGTCAATCCGGCGATCAAACCCCGAAGTTCAAACCCTAACCCTAGGGTTCTTAATCAAGCAATCAGTCAATCACAAGCAATCCGAAGCAATCAAGCAACTGAGGGATCAAGGTGGTGAGGCCCAACGGCCTCTGGTTTGTTTTATTTCCTGTCAATAATCATGATTTTAGCGTTTTGATTATTTACTAACGTTTCTGTCTGGTGTGAGGAAGAACATCGACCGGGGCTTCAATCCCTCGGCCGATATATCAAACCAGGAGGATCCCTCAGCCGTGACATCCATTCACCGGCCGCGGGATCCATTACCCTGGGACAGCTTTGTTTGTTTCCTGCTTTCTGATGCATGCTTCAATTACAGTCCTGGCTCACTTTACTTACTGTTTAAAGGACTAATTAAACAGACTATGTGTTAGAATTATATAAAGCATCTATACATCCTATGTTGAACGATTATGGGCCAGTCTCACGACTGGGCAAAGAGGGGTGCCTAACACCTTCCCCTTATTGTACTTTTGGCTCCCGTGTCCAGAATCTCTATTTGTTTTCCCAGTTTTAATAAACTGGGTGGCGACTCTATTTGATGATAATCGTTATCATGTGGCGATGTTCCTAGCCATGGGAATGTCCATGATTTTGGTTTATGAAGCGAGCAACCAATCGAGCAAACAAACATGATCAATCTGTATGGCGATGCCCCGTTTGGGAGGTGTCTACAGTGCCGAGTGAAGAAACACACGAACTGGGAGAGCCCCCTCGAGGGATGCCGTTCCAGCCCCATCGCTGTTGATGATGCCGTATCAAAGGGGAACGGAATAGTGACAGAACCGAACTTTGAACCAGACCAGTGAGGTGGCCGCGAATGGGTTGGGCGAAACAGTGAAAGATCGCCAGACTGAACTTTGAACGGAACGGAACAGTGATATGTCGCCGGACCAGTGAGGTGATAGATCGCCGGACCAGCGAGGTGGTCGGGAATGGGTTGGGCGATGGAGGAGAACTTCTCTAGAGAGAGAAGTTCCCTTGCCCTTTTGTGAATTCTGAAGCTGCATCCTGTTCCAGTACTGTTGTTAATGGGAGGCGATGGAGGAGATCATTCCCTAAGGAGGGATGATCCCTTGCCGTCCTTTATTCCTTGCCGGCGCCGAAGGAACCTGAGCCGGGCTGATTTTGGCTGGGTCAGAGGGAGCTTTCTCTCTCTAGGTTAGAGAGAGAAGCTCCCAAGTTCAGCTGTTGTCTATTGACTGTTGCTGCTGTGCCTATCCCCACATGGATGTGTTCTCCCCATTGCCAATGAAATGACGGATGAAGGGTTGGACTAAATGCCTTAGATTAAGTAATTTACGCCAAACCCAAGAGGGATTAGCTGGCATTTTAAGGCTCCAAAAGTTCCTACCCTTTAATAAGTAGGATTTAACCCATTGGCACCACATGGATTGCTCTCCCCTGGAGATCAAGTACCATATATGGTTGGCCACCGCAGCCTTATTCCACACCTCCATAGATTTGAAACCAAGACCCCCCTCATCTTTAGGAGCGCATAACTTCTCCCAAGCTATCTTAGCCCCTGATCTTTTAAGGTCAGGGCCAGACCATAAAAAGGCCCTAAGGATCGCTTCAACTTCCTTGATGACCTTTTTTGGTAAAATGAACAGGGAGGACCAATACGTTTGCATTGAGAACAAGATGTTCTTGATAAGCTGGACTCTCCCCGGATAAGTAAGGTCCCTATTGGTCCAACTTCTAGTTTTGGCAGTGATACTATCAACCAGCCTTTGGCAGTCCACAGCTTTAAGCTTAGTAGATAACAATGGAACTCCCAGATATCTCACTGGCAGGGAACCCTCCCGAAATCCCAAATCCTGCAAAATAGTCTCCTTAATTCCCACACTAACACCAGAGAAGAATATGCTACTCTTACCTGTGCTAGGGGAGAGACCAGAAAGAGCCTCAAACTCATTCAAAGCTTCCTTGATGAGTTTAATCGAAGAAGGCTCTCCCTTGCAGAATATCATTAGATCATCAGCAAAGCACAGATTTATCAATTGATTAGTTTTACATCTCCAGTGATAATGAAAGTCCGGGAGCTGGGCTTTCTCCTTAAGTAAAATCGTAAGCACTTCCATTACAATAACAAAGAGATACGGGGATAAGGGATCCCCCTGTCTCAGCCCCTTCCTCCCTTTAATGTATCCCGTCACTTCCCCATTGATACATAGGGAGTAGTTTTTTTTTTTTTTTTGGGTAAATCAGCTTGAAATAAAAAGGAGGATAAACAAATTTACAGCCTACAAGGGGCATACCCCAGGAGGAAAGAAAAAGAAAAGGAAAAAGAAGAAAAAATAACCTAAGCCAAGTGGCTACATGAGATAACTAATATGCGGTGTTTCCAATCCATCTAGAAGAGGGAAAGAAAACAACGCCAATGCAATACATTACAAGAAAGCCACAAGATGGACTATCAACAGTAGAGTGGACTAATTACAAGTACACAAAAGAGCATAACTGGCATAACAAACTGACTGTACTTGTTGCACTTGGAGCCTCTACTTGTACTGCCCTGCTCTAGCAACAGCAGCAGCTTCTAAAACTGAACCAGGTTGTAACAGTAGCAACCACAAACCACAAATAATTAAAACCATTCCAAAGATTGAGGTACCAGCAACTCTGCCTTGGCATACGGACTGAACTGGGCAGATTTAGTGAAACAAACCACAGGCTTCATCATCATGCAGAACACAAGAGCATAAACTGGACTGCCCAAAACTGGACAAGCTTCAGAACTGCTGCTGTTAGAGTTGAAACTTCTGAAGCCCAGAAATGCCAGAACAGAATGCAGACATTCTGAAGCCTCCAAATACTTCACAAGAACCAGCTGATTGTGCAATTCTAAACGTGAACAATGCAGACACAGGGAACCAAAGCATCATTTAGGTATCCAAAGTGAGCAAGATACTAAATTACCTTTCTTTTCCTCCTGGGGTATGCCCCTTGTAGGCTGTACATTCGCTTAACCTCTTTTAATTTCAAGCTAAATTACCCAAAAAAAAAAGATACTAAACGAATTAGCTAGTGACTATGCAGAGGACGTCCCCCTCTGCGAAGGGAGATCCCAACGACAGCCCCTATTGGTTAGGCACAACAACATAACTTTCGTAACATAACATAACAAAATACTAAACGAATTAGCAATGGAGCCACTGATACAGTATGCAGCAGCAGATCCAATACAGATCAGTTCAAAAGCATGACAAACAGCCACTAAAAAGACAATGGTGGCCACTTAAACAGCCACTAAGATCAGGCAATACAAAATCAGCTTCAGTAGGACTGGACAGAAACTGAACAGAATCAGCAGCAGGACACAGCCCAGAATATGTTCCATTTTTAGATACACCTTCTGTAAATGAACCACAAAACAAAAGCAGTGGGATTCCCCCACTAATTTCAAGCTGCTGCTATCTGAAACTCACAAGTACTCCCTAGTAACCACACACCTCTCACTGTCAAGATCAAAACCAAGAGCTGGGTATCCACTTTCTCCCTCTACTAATTCTCACATGATTCCCCCACTAATTATTACCTCCTCTCACAAGGAATGATGGGGTACTAGCACACAACTCACTGGGATATCTCACAATATAGTAGGGACACACAACTGATGTACATTCCAAGGCAGTCAAAGGGAATAAGTTAACCACCTGAATACTTAGAAGTAATAGGAGCCTGACTGCTTAACCCTTCTGAATCTTCCCTTGGACTATGACTGCTTAACTATGACAGCCTCTCCTGCCCAGAAAACCACCTGAATACCAATCAAACATAACAATAGCATGCAGTTGTAAATCAATAGTAAATCAACATGTAACAATGTTATGAACAACTATCAACATGTAACAATGTTCCATTCATTTACAATCCATTGTGCTTGTGATTGAGGTAACTTAGGAAGTGATAAAAGTCTATCTCTCACCATGGTGCATATCTTATGAACAACTATCTCCCAAGAGCAGCAATGATTTTGGAACTTTCTCATATTTCTCTCTATCCAGATATTGTACACTGCTACTGTGAAGCCCAGTTTAGTTGTTAGGTTTTTCAGACTTCTACCTTTTATGTTTGAAAGCAGCGTTACCCAATCAGCCCAAGATCTGGCAGGCCACAACACATGTAGCTTGGCCTGAATTGCATTCCACACTTGCTTGGTGAAAGGGCAATTGAAGAAAAGATGATCATGGGTTTCCCTCTCCTGACAAAGGCCACATTGAGGATTATGATTTAGTCCGAATATGGCAAGTCTATCAGCAGTGGATAGTCTATTTTGAATAGCCAGCCATGCAATGAAACTGCATTTTGGAATATGGCCTGAGAACCTTTTTTGGGTAAAACAGCTTTAAATAGAAAGAAAAGAATCGAACCGTATATACAGCCTACAAGGGGCATACCCCAGGAGGAAATGACTATACCAAATGGCTACATGCCTAGGAAATAACCTAATAGACGCTGTTTCCAGCCCATCTAGAAGAGGGGAAGAAAACAACGCAATGACAACAAAACATAACATAACATAAAACCCAAGTACATAGCTTGGGATACTTTGCTCCAAAACATAGCATGACAACAATATAGCTCAAAACATGCACAGGTTCAGAACATGCAGAAGTTCAGCCCTCACTTCTGACAGCAACAGCATCAAAACAGCATAAAAACACATCTGCTCAATTCAGCATCATAGCAGGAACTCTAGTTCTGCTGCTGCAACTGACAAGGCTTGGTAAACTTGCTCCATAGCAGTTAGGCAAGCTTCAGAACTGCCACAGCAGCTTAGTGAGGCTCGGCAGCAGCAGTCTGTGTCCCCACACAACATGGACACAACATGGATACAAAACAGCAGCTTGGTTCAGAATCACCCCACGATTCTGAACAAAACAGCAGCAGAACTGGGCTGCTTCAGCCATACTGGACAGCAACAGCAGCAGCAGACCAAACAAATACAATACTGGGCCAACTACAATACTGGACTATATCAAACTTGGACCAAGGTTCACTCTGACACAGGGCAAACTACAATACTGGACTACACAGTTACTTGGACTACAACAACTGAACTTGCACCATACTAAACAATACTGAAAACAAAGCAAAACAATACAGAGGACTTCCCCCTTAGTAGACAGATCAGACATGCAGCAGCTTAGGGAGGCTCAGAACATGCAGCCATCCTTCCACTGATTTACAACCTGTGAATGCAGGTAACACGTTGCAGAGGAATTCCCCCTCTGCGAAGGGAGATCCCAATGACAGCCCCTATTGGTTAGGCAATCAACAAAACATAACTGGAAGTACACTGCAGTCCTGAATTGGAACATTTAACAAGTACTCAAATGCCCAAACTTTGAGCAGAAAATGTAACCTGCTAGTCTAACAACTTCTGAACCTCCTGCAACAAAACATATGCAGAACTGCAACAAAACAACTTCTGAACCTCCTACAACCATACAACAGAAAGCATTTCAGCTACCAAAACAGGTTCAGAACATTCAGAGCTGAACACAATCAGAACTGGGCCTTAGTAAAATCAGTCATCTGTCAATTACTGTACCAAATGCAGAATTGTAGCAACACTTTGGTATTACAAGGTCACAAGTATGCTACACATGTCAGAGCACACTACAGTTCACTCAGCAACAGTTCAGCATCCAAAAGTACTGTCAAAACAGGAATGCTGAAAGTTTGAATGCTGATCCCAATAGTAACATATGTAACAAAGTGGTGCACAGTCTACTGAAGTAGTCTACTGGTGCACAAAATGAACATGCAATTCTTCATGAGCAAAAGCAGCTATGAGAACCATCTACTTTCCTCACTAAGAGAACCCTCACTCCCTCCTCTGAACCTCACATAGCTCCCCCACTAAATATTACCTCCTCTCTCAAGGAATGTTGGGGCTCTAGCTCACAACTCACAGGGTTAACACACAATGTAGTAACTACCTGCTAGAATAGGCAGATTCAGAACTGAACAACAACAGGTAGGTTTTGTGACCTCTCATGCCAAGGATTAAGGTAACTACCTGCTAGAATAGAAGTAATAGAAGCCATAACAGGCTGCAGCCACAACAGGCCCCCTTTGAGTGATGTGGATTCTCATTTGAACCCCAATCCTGCTGACCAAACCTGCAACATCTAATGCCACAATATGAATGCACTAACACACAACTACCCCATTACCCATTGATGCCCCACACTCTATTAAACCTATTATTTTGTGAGCCTACGGGCAACTTTGGCAACGACAATAATCTACCCTTAGCCATGTTAAAGATTTTATGAACAACCACTTCCCAAGTGCTAGTTGTATTTTGAAACTTCCTTAAGTTCCTTTCAATCCAAATATGATATACTGTAGTAGTAAAAATCAACTTAGAGACGATATTCCTTAGAGATTTTCCCCTAAAAGAGGAGAAGTGGGTAATCCATGCTGGCCAAGGCCTAGGGGACCAACTCGTATCCATCTTTTCCAACATAGCATTCCAAACCCGTGTGGAAAAACTACAGTTGAAGAACAAATGATCATGGGTTTCACTACCCTGGCAAAAACTGCATTGGGAGATTGATTTAATCCCAAAGAGAACTAATCTATCCTCCGTGGAGAGTCTACCCTGGATGGCCAGCCATGTAATGAAGCTACACTTAGGAATATGCCCAGCAAACCAAACAGCCTTATGCCAATTTACCTTGGGGAAAGGAGCCCTCAATTCCTCCCAAAGAGAGGCTATACTAAACTGTCCAGATGCATTCAGAGTCCATCTAACTTGGTCCCTGGAGCCACGCAAAGGTGGAAGATGCCGTCTAACTTCATTCAACTCCCATGTTTGCGTGATTGGGAAGGTCCAACCAGAATTGTGTGGCCTGAGAACCATACAAGCTTGTGCCACAAAATCTTGGGGAAATGAGTTCTCAATTTGTCCCACAGAGAGGCAACCGTGAACTGTCCGCTAGAAGTAAGGGTCCACCTTTTTTGATCATCTTCACTCGATCTGGTCTGGACAAGTTGAGGAAGAGTATTTCTCACTTCATTAAGTTCCAAAGTTTGGGTAATGGGGAATGCCCAATTGGAATCATGAATGATACGTGACACAAAGGCATCTTTCGGAATACCAGAGTCATATACAATTCTAGGGCCATATTTAGCCACTAAAGGGCCAAGAGGGTGCCAATTATCATACCACAAGGATGTGGAGTTCCCATTTCCCAAGATACTAAGAATATAAGGTTGCACCAGAGGTCTAAGATTCAAAATTTTCCTCCAAACCCAGGTGCAATCACTAGGAGTTTTTAAATTCCAAAAACTCCTCCCTTTTATTAAATATGATTTGACCCATTGGCACCACATAGACTGTTCACCCCCGGAGATAAGGAACCAAACATGCTTCGCAACGGCAGCCTTATTCCATACTTGCATTGATTTGAAACCAAGCCCCCCTTCCTCTCTTGGAGAGCATAAATGATCCCAAGAAACCTTAGCACCAGATTTCTTTAGATCAGGACCAGACCAAAGAAAGGCTCTAAGGATTGACTCGACTTCCTTGATTATCTTTTTAGGAATGATAAACAAGGAAGACCAATAAGTTTGAATGGAGAAAAGCACATTCTTTATTAATTGAATCCTACCCGCATAGGTAAGATCTCTATTGGTCCAAGTCTTAGTTCTGGCGGTCATGCTTTCCACTAGACGCTGACAATCAGAAGCCTTGAGTTTGGTTGAGAGGAGGGGCACACCCAGATACTTAACAGGAAGGGTGCCCTCCTTAAATCCTAGAACATTCAGAATGCTCAATCTAATGGTATTATTAACCCCAGCAAAAAAAATACTACTTTTCTCAGGGCTAGGGGATAGTCCTGATAATAATTGAAACTCAGTGAGAGCATCTTGAATATGATTGATTGAGGACAGTTCACCCTTGCAGAAAATCATCAAGTCATCAGCAAAACAGAGATTGATGATCTTATTATTTCCGCACTTCCAATGAAAATGGAAATCAAGTAGTTGAGATTTTTCCCTTAGTATACAGGTTAGAATTTCCATCACCATTACAAAAAGGTATGAGGACAGAGGATCACCTTGCCTTAATCCCTTCTGTCCAATGATATAACCCGTGGCTTCCCCATTGATACTAAGAGAGTAGTTAGCAGTGGTAACACAAGCTTGAAGCCATTTGATCATTGTTGGATGGAAATTCATAGCGGATAGAATATCCCAAATAAAGTCCCACCTGACATTATCATAAGCTTTTTTGATGTCAACTTTCATAGCACATCTTGGGGTAGAAGTGGATTTATGGTACCCCCTCATGAGCTCTTGAGTAAGAAAAATGTTATCAGCAATTCTCCTACCCTTAACAAACCCTGATTGGACAGGATCAATAAGCATAGGGAGTACATGCTTCAATCTGCTAGCAAGTATTCTAGCAATGCACTTGTAAATAGTGTTACAACATGATATGGGTCTAAAGTCTCCAACTTTGGATGGGTTAGGGACCTTAGGGACGAGAGCTACCATGGTAGAGTTGGCCTTTCTGAGAAGCTTACCAGACCTAAAGAAGGTCTTAACAGCTGCAAGGACCTCATGACTAACAATAGGCCAAGCTTCCTTGAAGAAACCTGCATTGTAACCATCAGGACCAGGAGCTTTGGTGGGATTGAGAGACCAAAATGTGTCTTTAATCTCTTGATCAGTTACTTCAACAATCATTGTTGATTTCTGAGTATCAGTTAATCTCTTATTTACTAACTGATGAATCCTACTACTCCCTTGGTAAGCCTCAGGATGGGCTGTACCAAGCAAGTTGGTGTAAAAATTGACAAAAGTGGACTTAATGACTTCAATGTCATGGGTGAGGGACCCATCCTCTAAGACCAGACTAGTTATTTTACTCCTATTTCTTGTGTTAGTCACCGTCTTAAAGAAATAAGAAGTACACTGATCACCCAACTTCATCCATTGGATTCTCGATTTTTGCTTTGCTAGACTTTCCTCCGCTCTGAGCATTGGGAGGAGCTGTTTATTAGCCTCTCTTTCCTGATAAATCAAGGAAGGGTCCGGATTATGAGTACTCAAGGCTTGCTGCAAGGTTTCTAGAAGTTGTCTAGATTCAACAACCCTGTTAGAGACATCACTAAAATCTCTACTATTAGTTTGTTTAAACTCACCTTGCAACATCTTGAGTTTCTCACAAACACAGTACATCGGATTTCCAATAATCACTCTCCGCCAAACTCTCTGAACTATGTCCAGAAATTGAGGGTGACTAGCTAGGAAGTCAAAAAACTTAAATGGCTTATTTGATTTCTTAGGATGTGGAAGGATAGTTGTAATGGCAGGAGAGTGATCAGAAATCCCTGGATTAGGGAAATGAGCATAGGAGCAATTATACACCCTCATCCAATGCTCATTAACTAAGACTCGATCCAGCTTTGTACTGACAAAATGTGTTGGGTCCTGTTTGTTGGCCCAAGTAAGGAAACAACCCGTGTACCTAAGATCATCAAGCCCCAAAGCAAATAGACAGTTATTGAAGTCATCCATAAAGGAAGGCCAAGAAGTAGCTCCCCCAACCTTCTCTCTAGGGAACCTGATGACATTGAAATCTCCAAGCACAATCCAAGGGGATGCAGTGCTTAGGAGATGAAGTCTAGACCACAATGCTTGCCTATTCACATAATTGTTCTCTCCATAAACAAAAGTTGCAAAAAACAGGGGCTCCCCACTTTTAGGCTGTACCTGACAGTGTATAAATTGGTCAGATTGGTCTAAGACCTGTATCTGGACTATATTAGGGTCCCAACCCACAAAAATCCTACCTATGGATGCCTGGGGATAATTGTTCACAAAACTCCAGTGAGGGCAGATATGTTTCATCACTCTAGAAGCATTAACCTCCTTTATTTTATGCTCTAATAACCCCACAAGTGAAAGATTGTTCTTATTTACAAAACATTTAACTTCTTTTTGTTTGATAGGGTCGTTAAGACCCCTGATGTTCCAAAAGCCTAGATTAAGAGGTTGTATAGCCATAAAACAAAACAATTTAAGCAAAATGGATATGCAAAAGACAGAAACTGAATTAAAAGTATACTGCCCTGTCAGTTATTTCTTCGATCTGAAAAAGGAGCCTTTTGCAGTGGTTACACATGCTTGAAGCCACTTAATCATTGTAGGATGGAAGTTCATGGCGGACAGGACATCCCAAAGAAATTCCCACCTAACATGGTCATATGCTTTCATTATGTCAACTTTCATGGCACACCTAGGGGTAGGAGAGGACTTGTGATACCCTCTCATGAGTTCTTGGGTGAGGAAAATGTTATCAGCAATTCTCCTTCCTTTCACAAATCCTGATTGGACCGGATCTATGAGCAAAGGAAGAGCAGATTTATGTAAAGCGAAAAAAACGGAGGTTGAGAGCTTCTCTCTCTAAACCTAGAGAGAGAATGCACTCCCTCTGTCAAAATCCACCACACAGCCGTTTATGAGGTTCAAGAAAGGGTTGTTCTTGAGGTAATTTGCTCTGATCGGCCCACCACATCCTCATAACTTCCATCTATCTACAATCTGGCTGTTCAAACCACTGCACAAGACCCCGATGGGGGTTCAACCACGTCAATCATCTGTTCAAATCCACATCCGGCGAGTCATCTAGTACCATGGTTGTCTTCATTACTGGTCCAGACTTACTCGGTTGTGGTACACGGCGGAGGGCGGCGGCTCGCCGTACGAGGTGGAAGTTACTCCGTTAAGATCTGGTATTTTTTCGGATCCATCAGAGGGTTTTCTTATCTGGTTCTTTAACCTCAAATCGCACCAAACCTGTTGGGTTCGGTGATGGTGATACGTCAAATTGGAGAGGCACCAGGGCGGATGTGGGTTTTCCAAACCCATCTCCATATCTGTCCCACAAGTTCGAAGCACTATAGCGGATCTGGTTCGAAGAAGAGGCCATCTATGGCTTGAAAATCTGGCCGTACAAGTCAGCTCTCTTCCGAGCGACGGCGAACTAGGTGCTGGGCATCGTCGAGCTTACCGGCCATGGTGGTGTCCCACTTCTTCGGGCAAGCCAAGCTACACCAGTGGAAGTTCACAACTGGTCCCGGGATCGGTTCTCGCCGGACTTCCCTTCGGCAGGTATCCAAATTAAGAAGGTCGAATGTATGTACTGGGCAGACTAAATTGGCTGCAAATTATTTATAATCTGTAGATTCATATTGACAAACTCAATGGGCAGTCATCTGTTGGACTGAGATTGGGTTAGCACATCGGTGTGACGATGATTGGAAAAGTTCTAGTACAAATCAATAGAGATGCATTGGTGCGGATTTGGGTTATCCAATCCCACCTCAAAACCAGTAATTTGTCCTAGAAAATCACAGTAAGTTCTAGTACAAAGCAGCTGATTGGGCATTTTCATGTTCAATAAGTTCAAGAGCAGGGTTGATTTCTTGTTCAATATGGACCCATTTTCATGCCCAGTTTAGTTACGGGGCACATATTGCCCAATTTGCCCAATTTGGGGCTAAATTGCCTGGTTTAGTTACTAGGCTCATCTCCATTCAAGCTCTTTGATGAGCTTCTTTGTATTCCTAGTTTCTTTGCTTCATTAGCCGGTGGTAGTGCGTAGTATGGTTGTGACCGTGGCTATCATTGATTAGATTGGGGTCTTGCGCTGGTTGAAAGGGGTAGCTTTCGTGGCTGTCTTCGAATAGATCGGTTGTTAGGCTTTGATTGAAAGGGGTAGCTTCTGGAGCTGTCATTGATTAGATTGGAGGTTGTGGCCGGTTGAAAGGGGTAGCTTCCGTGGCTGTCATTGATTAGATTGGCTTGAGCTCTGATTGAAAAGGGCAGCTTTGGTTCTCCTGCGGTATTTTGTGACCTCTTTTCGTGCCATATGATTCGGTGGTCATGCACTGTTAATGGCGGCCTGAGGCCCTTGTACTGTCTCACTTCTTGATTATAGCGAGCCTAGGGCGTTAGGTTGAGGGTGTAGTAGTCTGGATGGAATGGGCGTGGTGTACAGGGTACTTTGGGGGGTAACCTTGTCGGATGCAGACATCTCCAGTTCGAGCCACTTCTCGGATCCTAATTCCTCTGTAGTAGTTGTTCTCTTAGAAGTGGGTATTATGTTCGACTCACTAGGTTAGTTTGGAGTTTTAGAATCTTGGTCTTCATATTCCATCTCTGGCGACTGTGGTGATTGGTTTTTAGCTGAGGCAGGTTGTTTTCAGTTCCTGTTCAGCCTCCTCTCGGTGCCGTGTTGTTATGTTGCTGCTTTTCCTCAGTGATGGTACATTATCTGGTTGTTCAACTGTGACTTCTTTATCTTACAGCTTAGCCTGGCGGGCTGTGCCAGGCGGAAGTTAACTTTCATGTTATTATTACTTCTTGTATCACTTTGTATCATACCCCGTTGTGCTTTCTCCCTGATGGATAGTACTACGAGGTATGATACCGAATCACAATGCACTTTGTTATTTACTTTATTCTACTTTACTCTCCATGCGGGTTGTGCATGGTTTATCGCACTTTTTTCACTTTTCTTCTTTTCCTTTTTTCTTTTCCTCCTGGGGTATGCCCCTTTAAGGCTGTACATTCGATTAACCTTTTTTAATTTCAAGCTAATTTACCCAAAAAAAAAAAAGGAAGAGCAGATTGCAATCTCTTGGCTAAAATCCGAGAGATGCATTTGTAAATGGTATTGCAGCATGAAATTGGCCTAAAGTCACCCACCTTAGAAGCGTTTGGTACCTTAGGAACAAGTGCTACAATAGTGGAATTAGCTTTAGTGAGCAGTTGTCCAGACCTGAAGAAGTTCTGGACAGCTGAGGTGACCTCTCTCCCAATGACAGACCATGCTTTCCTAAAAAACCCTCCATTATACCCATCAGGGCCAAGTGCTTTGGTGGGGTTCATAGACCAAATGGTCTCTTTGATCTCCAAATCTGAGACAGGGGAGACCATATTAAGACTTTGCTCAGGGCTGAGTTTATTCCTGATTAATTGACACACTCTAGTTGGTCCCAGATGAGGTGTGAGATGGGACGTGCCAAAAAGAGTTGTGTAAAATTTAACAAACTGTTCTTTGATGACCATGAGGTCATGTGTGGTAGATCCATCATTTAATTCTAAACTTGTTATTTTGCTCCTATTCCTCCTATTGCTCACAGCTTTAAAGAAATAGGAAGTACATTGATCTCCAAGTTTCAACCATTGTATTCGAGACTTTTGTTTTGCTAAACTTTCCTCAGCCCTAAGTAATGTGATGTATTGTTTGTGTAACACTCTCTCTCTTGTTCTATGGCAGCGCTGTTATTTGGATGAGAGCCTATAATTACTTGTATGTTTTCTAAGGCTTGCTTAGTGGCACTCACCCTCTCAGAGATGCCACTAAACTCTTCCTTATTAAGTTGCTTCAAATCATGTTGAAGGCGTTTAAGCTTCACACACACACAGAACATGGGGTTCCCAAGTGCAATTGTCCTCCAGCTCCTTTGGACAATTGCAAGGAATTGGGGGTGGTCAACAAGGAAGTCAAAAAACCTGAAGGGTTTAATTGACCTTCTTGGATTGGGCTGGACAAATACCACACCTGGAGAATGGTTTGAAATTCCAGGCACCAAAAATTGAGCCGATGAATGGGAAAATGTTTTCATCCATTTCATCCAAGGCTCATTCACTAAGACCCTATCAATTTTGGAAGCCACAAAGTGAGGAGGGACCTGCTTATTAGACCACGTAAATAAGCACCCTGAAAACCTAAGGTCAGCAAGCTCTGAGGAGAACAAACAGTAATTAATGTCATCCATGGGAGGATACCACTGAGCATTCCCCCCAACTTTCTCCCTAGGATGGCTAATTGCATTAAGGTCACCAAGGACCACCCAGGGAGAAGAGGTCCTAAACTGAGAAAGGCTAAGCCAAAGAGATCTACGGTCTGAGATAGAGTTTGCCCCATAGACCATAGTGACCAAAAATAATGAACTCCCAGCTTTGGGATGGACTAGACAATGGATAAATTGATCTGCCTGACATAACACTGTAAGAGACAAGACACCAGGGTCCCATCCAACAAAAATCCTCCCTAAAGCTGCTTGGGGGTAATTGTTCACAAAACTCCAACCAGGACAAATGAATTGGGTGATTCTATCTGCCCAAGATGCCCTTATTTTATGCTCAAGGAGACCAACTAGGCTCAAATTATTGGTGTTCACAAAAGATTTTGCCGCTTTTTGCTTAATGGGGTCATTCAGACCACGAATATTCCAAAAACCTATGTTAAAAGCTCGTAGCGACATTGGTAACAAAACACAAGGTAACAACAAGAAGCAGATACTGAAAGAAGTAATACTACAACATTCAAAAGGATATCAAAAAGGATATCATTTATTCCTCCTCTTGGAGCTGCTACTCCACTTTTTGTTGTTGTTTTTACCACTGGCCTTGTTATTATGAGAAGTCAGACCCTTAGAATTCTGACTGGATGCCTCATCCTTTCCTGCTACAGTCTTATCATCCGGAGGGACTGGTTTCACTAAAGGAACAGATTGAGCAGGGACTATTACAGATTCTGGATCCTGAGAATGATTGGTTGGGCTGTCCTCCACACTGCAATCCAGGACAGCAGCCAGAACAGCAGCTTCAGCAGCCATATCAGCCTCAATCACCTGATCAGGGGCCAGAACAGCAGCCATTTCAGCAGCCATAACAGAATTGCCATTCAGCTCATCCCCTTCCGATTCACTTCCCCTTATGTCCACCTCTGTGACCTTGGGCATTGAAGTATCTACCACAGCCACCACAGAAACTGAAGCTGCATCCAGTGCTACTGAACCCCCTATGTTGCTTCCAGTGGTTCCTTTCCCAACAGTTTGCCAATCCTTGTTTGGTATTCCACGATTTTGTGCTTGTCTATGAGGGATGGACCTTGGACAATTGGGAGTAGCATGGCCAAAAACCTTACACTTTGAGCAGACAGGAGGCATTAATTGGTATTCCACCCTAACTGATACACTCTCCCCATCCACTGTGACCTGTATGTCATCTGGAAGTTCATCAGCAGCCTCAATTTCCACACACACTCTAGCATATGCAAGCCTAGTCTTTTTTTCTGTAGCTTGATCAACATGTTTGGGCTGACCAATTGCACTGGCCACCCTGCTTAACCCCTCTTCTGTTCAACACTCTGGGGGCAAATTATGGAGCTTAACCCAGGTAGAGATAGAGGATGGAGAGATCTTAGAAGGAGACATCATTCTTCTCCATTTCTTTAGAACAATAAATTTTTGAGAGAAGAACCAAGGCCCCCCTTCTAGGACTGCAATTTGACTAGCTTCATCCTTAAATTCAAAATATAAGAACCCTGCATTATCCGACCTGACTGACAACAGGCCATACTTAGTCAACTTGCCCCACTGTTTATGGGCAGTTGAGTTAGCCAATCTAAAATCCATCCTATCATCTAGGAATCATCGGCTCCTCCTCTTGGAGCTGCTACTCCACTTTTTGTTGTTGTTTTTACCACTGGCCTTGTTATTATGAGAAGTCAGACCCTTAGAATTCTGACTGGATGCCTCATCCTTTCCTGCTACAGTCTTATCATCCGGAGGGACTGGTTTCACTAAAGGAACAGATTGAGCAGGGACTATTACAGATTCTGGATCCTGAGAATGATTGGTTGGGCTGTCCTCCACACTGCAATCCAGGACAGCAGCCAGAACAGCAGCTTCAGCAGCCATATCAGCCTCAATCACCTGATCAGGGGCCAGAACAGCAGCCATAACAGAATTGCCATTCAGCTCATCCCCTTCCGATTCACTTCCCCTTATGTCCACCTCTGTGACCTTAGGCATTGAAGTATCTACCACAGCCACCACAGAAACTGAAGCTGCATCCAGTGCTACTGAACCCCCTATGAACCCTGCATTATCCTATCATTTAGGGGTAGCCTGCAGTAGCAGCAGCTGCAGGAGCCGATGATTAGATTATGGTTGGAGTTTGATTGAGCAGGGTAGTTGCCGGAGCTGTCATTGACTAGATTGGTGGATCCTCACTGATCGAAAGGGGTTGCTTTGCAGTCTGTTTCTGATTAGATTTGGTGGTTCGCACTGATCGAAAAGAACAGCTTGGTCCACTTGAGGTTCGAGTGGCTACTTTTGGTGGCCTCTCTTTCTGTTCCGCTTTGAGTCGTTAGCGAGCCTAGGGGATTTGGGCGAGGTTGTAGTAGTCAGGGTGGAATGGGTGTGGTGTGCAGGATACTTAGCAGGGTAGCCTTGTCGGATGCCGTCATCCCCTGGTCGAGCCTCTCTCAGTCCGAGTTCCTCTATAGTAGTTGACTTCTGTTGAGCGGATATTATACTTGCTTTGGGGTGATGGAAGCCTCGGGTCTTGGTTTTCTTAGCCCAGCCTAGGAGGAGGAGGATCTTTCCTCAGCGCTGGTTATCATGTGGTCCATGTTGACCATGACTATCAACTTCAATTACCTAATTTCCTAGCCTGGCGGGTTGTGCCAGGAATAGCTCAATTTCATTTCAGTACATTTCATGGTTCTTTTCAGATCCATTTGTATCACATATGTCACTTTATTTTACTCTCCATGCGGGTTGTGCATGGTTACCGTACTTTTATCATTCTTGTTTTTTTTTCTTTTCTTTTCCTCCTGGGGTATGCCCCTTGTAGGCTGTACATTCGATTAACCCTTTTTAATTTCAAGCTATATTACCCAAAAAAAAAAAAGCAATGTGACCAACAATTCTCATCCAAGTGAGTAATATCAAGTTCAACCACAGCATCCTTCCCTCTCTTTAATTCTGGAAAGAAGTCTAACTTCATATTACTCGAGGGCCCTTGGGACCTAAAAAGGGAGGCCCAGTTCTTATTAGTTTGTAACGGACGATTCATGTTTTTAGACTTAGTTACAGGGTTAGTACTTGTGGATGCATCAGACGCTGGGTTTGGAATCAAACCCAACTTTGGTACTTGTACTTGAGTTGAGGGATGATATCGGGGTTTAGTGTCCTCGATAGGAAACCCTAGGTTAGGGTCTCCTTCTACGTAGGGATTTCCCCTAGAATTAGACAATACATTAGTATTAGGATTAAATTTCCGAACCTCTGATGGAGTACGCTGAAACTGGTACGTGTTACCATGAAGATGGGTCACCCTTGCTCTTGCTTTAGTTTCCCTTTCCAGTTCATCCTCAAATAGAGCTTGCTGCGATTTCTGAGCAGCATTTGGGTTACTTTACGAATTTGTCCTATGAGCCCCAGACCCATTTGCGACCTCAGCTTCTACCCTCAAACCCTCCTCAAAAAAGACCTGTTGTAACTTACGCACTGAAGTCGTATCTGAAGTCGTAGCCTTGGCCGATTTAGGGCTGTGAGCTCCAAATCCGTTTGGAGGTGATGCATGATCCGAGCTTATTCTGGTGGAATGAAGAGGGCTTATAGGTTCAGGGATGCCTTTCTGCTTCCGTCGGATCTCATTTGAATCAATGACTTTACCCCCAAGACCCTCCACCATCGTCCTTGAAGGACTTGAGAGCTTAGCCGATTTAGGGTTGGAAATCTCAAACCCACCTGAGTAAGATGCATGAACATCAAGTCAGCCCTGCTCTTGTCATCAGAAGGGAGCTTCCCCCCTAGGGTAGAGAGAGAAAGCTCCCCAACGGCATCCAGCCTCGTCGGCCTCCCAGCCTCCTGGCCCAGCCACGCCGGCCTCCCACCTTGACGGCAGCAGCAGCAGACCTCACCGGGCAAGGGAGCCCCTCGCACGACAGGGGCTCTCCTCCACCGCCCTCCATACCCGGCCTCCCGGAGCTCAACTCCACCGGTCCGGTCCAACCTCAACCCCGCCGTGAACCGGCGGGTACCATTCCGGATCTACCAGTCCGGATCTACTCCGGCCAAGCTATGGTCGGCCCCAGCCGAGGGTACATCTTCAATGGCCAAGCCAACCTCAGGCCGCATCTCAGCCGTGGGTGGTTCGGCCTTCTACCATCTTACGACTGGAGCTCCGAGTCATATAAAGCTTCAGACCTCACACCAGGCATCTTAAATGGGGCAAGTGGGTTTCACTGTCCAACCGTGGGACCTGTGCAGTTCCGATCGTGGTGCCTCGATTCCAGATCCAACCCCGCCGTGGACCGGCGGCTGCTACCTCTTGGGATCTGCACCGGGCAGACCTGAAATCAAGCCACGGCCGTAGCTTTGAGTTCGGAACCTCATGGGTCGAGCTTTATGGGTTCCTTCTGTACCAGACCTCGCCGGAGATGTTGTCCTTTCCTGCTTCAATTTGTGCTCGTACAGTGGCACGGCAGCTAGGCGGATTCACCACTGAGATCTACATGTGCAGAGTCCCAGCAAGGCCACACCTCCGAACCCTGTACAGCAACGGTAATAACGGTCGTCGGCCATCATCAAGCATCAACGGTGACCGGGGTCAAGCCCAGCCGCCCACCTTTTACAACTCCGTGGGGCTTAGACAGCCACGGCGGCTCGCCGGGGTTCTTCAGGCGCCGGGCCATCCAGGCCAGGCAGAAGCTTCACAGCAGTTGGCCTTCACCAGGCCACCATATCCCCGCGTGGGCCAAGCAGCCAGGCCAAGCTGCTAGCCCGGGCAGGCAGTCACCATTTCAGTTCTAAGCAGCAAGCGGGGCAGGCTGCCAGCTAGGGCAGTCACCAGCCTAGTAGGCCAGCCAGGCCAGCCCGGCCAACAAACAACCCAGCCACAGAACAGCCAAGCAAGCCAGCCCGGGCAGGCCATCCTGTGTGGCTCGGGCGGAGGGGGTAGCAGCAGTGCTGTCCGTGACTGTTCTGCTCGGGTAGAGGCTATCTGCCGGGCGTTTGAGTCTTACTTTCGGCCCAAAGCAGCAGCAGTTGCAGCAGCAGCATCAGTCCGAAGCATCGCTGATGGCCAGCTGGGTGGCTCGGGCAGTGGGGGTAGTATCCCTTACTTTACCATTATGCAATGCAGCCATACTCTTTGCACTTATCTATTTATTGTCATATTGTTGCTGGACTTAAGGGCCAGTTTACTGTTAGATTTTGCAACCCCCGATAGGCAGTCATCTGTTGGACTGAAATCGGGGGCGGGCTCTTCGTAGAGCCCCCTGTATCCCTTGAGCCAGTGCTTTTAGCCATGAGGAGTTGCGTAGTATTCTTGTGGTCGTGGCTGCTATCGATTAGATTGGATTATCCTAGTTAAGGGGCTATCTCGCAGTAGCAGCAGCTGGGGGCGCCGATGATCAGATTATGGATGAATCTGATCGAAAGAGGTAGTTGCCGGAGCTATCATTGACTAGATTGGTGGATCCTTGCTGATCGAAAGGGGTAGTTTTGCAGTCTGTTTCTGATTAGATTTAGTGGTTGCACTGATCGAAAAGAGCAGCTTGGTCCACTTGTGGTTTGGGGGGCTACTTTTGGTGGTCTCTCTTCCTGTTCCGCTTAGAGCAGTTAGCGAGCCTAGGGGATTTGGGCGAGGATGTAGTAGTCTGGTTGGAATGGGCGTGGTGTGCAGGGTGCTTAGCAGGGTAGCCTTGTTGGATGCCGACATCTCCAGTTCGAACCTCTCGGTCCGAGTCCCTCTGTAGTAGTTGACTTCTTTTGAGTGGGTATTATGCTAGCTTCGGGGTGAGGGGCTTTTCGGTTCTTGGATTTCTTATCCCAGCCTTGGAGGAGGAGGATCTCTCCTCAGCGCAGGTTATCATGTGCTCATCGTTGACCAAGACTATCTACTTTACTTACATTAATTCCTAGCCTGGCGGGTTGTGCCAGGAAGTATTTACATTTCGCCTCACTTCATTTCATTTACTACATGGCTCTACTCAGACCCATTTGTATTGCCTATGTCACTTTATTTTACTCTCCATGCGGGTTGTGCATGGTTACCGTACTTTTTTCATTCTTGTTGTTTTCCCTTTTCTTTTCCTCCTGGGGTATGCC
This sequence comes from Rhododendron griersonianum, assembly GCA_018127125.1. Taxonomy (NCBI): domain Eukaryota; kingdom Viridiplantae; phylum Streptophyta; class Magnoliopsida; order Ericales; family Ericaceae; genus Rhododendron; species Rhododendron griersonianum. Next base: position 33,424,280 of record CM030789.1, read on the forward strand.
CCTTGTAGGCTGTAAATTCGCTTAACCTTTTTTTAATTTCAAGCTAAATTACCCAAAAAAAAAAAGATGCGTGAACATCATTTCCGAAATTGAAACCCGAACTGGAGTCACCTGGATTGCCCCCTTGTTGAGTTCCTTCCTTCCATGATTGCTGAATGCTTAGTAGTTTAGCAGTTACTACATCAAGCACGAAGGGATCTGCCGAATTGTTGAGCTCCTCCTCTAGTTTACCAACAATTTCAAGCATCCGAGTTTCGGATTCGCTCAGACACACCTGTTGCTGCTCAAGAGCGGGGTCACCTGGGTCGCCCATTTCTCTTTGCTTTCTCCAGATTTCGTTTGAGTCCATGGCTTTGAGGCCCAAACCCTCATCGAAGGAGATAGTGCCGTCGGCCATGATGAACGATCACTGTACAACGAAGATCGGCTCATTCTTGTCAGAAATCGCCATGGCCCTAAGCTCTAAACTTACTATAGGTTTTGTTACTACCTGAGTACTTAGCAGTAATAGGAGGCCCATGTTTGCGGATCTGCTGAGTCAAGAATGACTCCAGTCCTCCTTCCTTGAATTGTGAATGAGTTGCTGAATACTTGTGCTATTTGAGCCACTTGTGCACTGCTCCCTGCAAATAGGAGACTAGAAACTTGACAAAAGTATTACTTCATACTTAGAGTTAACAAACTAATATTAAGGATACAATGAAGCATGAACAGTTTACTTCCAGCATAATGCCATTCATTAATAACCTGTTCTGCCTGAATTTGGGGAAGATTGGGTAAGGATAGAATCCTTGCTCTCACCATTGAACAAATTTTATGCACAACTACCTCCCAAGTAGATGGATTCCCTTGGAATTTCCTCACATTCCTTTCAATCCACACATGATAAACTGTACTTGTAAAACCTAGCTTGGTGATAACAGTTTGGAGAGATTTGCCCTTAGAATTTGTGAGAAGGGAGACCCAATCGGCCCAAGTTAATTTGGAAAAAAAGGGTTGAGGGTTGAGAGCTTCTCTCTCTAAACCTAGAGAGAGAATGCACTCCCCTATTACAACCCCACCATGGATCCGATTCTCGGACCCTTTACCAAATCCAAATCCACGGAAATCATCCCAGAGACTGAGGCAGAGGTAATCCCAAGCTCTACTCGGCTCACCCTTTACCATTATCCATCTCAGATTGATCATGTTCATCCGTCTGATTCTACCGTTCGTGGTCTACATGGCGGAGGTTTTGCTAAACGGCGGCGACCAAAGGCGGAGTTTTCAGATTCAGAACTTCTCGTCCATGAAATGATTTTGAGGTAGTAATCTACCATTACCCGTTTTCTTGATTAATCGAACGAATTCATGGGTAGTAGAGCTGAGAGTCCTTCTGAGGACGTCCAAGCCAGCCCACATCTGGACATCCTGCCTTCGATTTCATCGCGAGATCTGCAAACTACCACCGGAGATAACAGACCGTCGGTGGGTCAGTTCGTCACTGGTGGGTCAGTCTCTCATCTGATGGAGTTAGGTACGGTTCTGAGCTCATCTTCTGATCTGCAGCAGATTATTGTTTCAATTGAACACATCAATTAGATCCACAATTGTGTTTGTGTTGTGGATTTTGGAAAACCATGTGTTAAACGGAAAGGGGATCTTCCTATTTTCCATTGTTAACCAGATCAATCTATCTGGTCTAGTTCTGTGTTTGGGTATTGCAACTTCTGGACCTAGGTTACTCAGCTGGTCAGAGCTGCACAGGGTCAGCAGCGCCTGTGGACCGGAAATGCCCAGCCGTGAACAATTGGTAATGAGCTGTTTAAAGAGCAGTTTTTGGGGCTGCAGTCTGAATTCATCACAACAGGAATGTGCATTCCAGTCGCTGGTATGGTTTGTGCTGGAATTCACGATTTATTTCTGTGTACAAGAGCAGGGTCTTTCCTTGTTCATTATAGAACTGTGCAGTTTTTGTAAATAGAGCTGTGTAGTGGTTTATTTCATCTCAAATTGTTGCTGGACCTATGGGCCAGTGCACTGTTAGTATTTGGTTTAATGGGCTTGTCTTTATGGCTTTTGGTGTATCGCCGGTATTGTTTGGTTGCCCAATTTTGGGGCTATGGCTGTAGCATCTATGCTGAGTCTGTTCACAATCCAAGTTTTTTTGCTTCTCTGGGCCGTTTGTTATTGTGTAGTATGTCTGTGACTGTGATAGTGATAGTCCCTACTAGATCTGTGGTTTTGCTCCGGTGGAAAAGGATTATTATTGGTTCTTTCTGCAGTTAGGTTATAGTGAGTTTTGTGTACTAGATCGCGAGAGTATTAGACCGGTTGGACTGGACGTGGTGTGCAAGGTGCTTGGGGAGGTAGCCTTGTCGGATGTCGCTTCACTGGTTCGAGCCTCTCTCAGTGCCGATCCTCTGCAATATCTGTTCCTTTTGTGGGTGCTATGCTTGTTATTTCTGTGCTAGGTTGGAGTATTAGAATCTTGGTCTGCTTATCCCATCTCTGGAGTCTGGTGGCTTTGGGTTTTGGCTGTGGGCGGGTTGTTTCTAGCGTTCTTTGGGATTTTGGATGAGGGAGTATTAGGCCGGATGGAATGGGCGTGGTGTGCAGGGTGGGGCCCCCTGTCAGATGCCGTCATCTCTGGTTCAAGCCTCTTCTTGGTGCCTTGTTCCTCTGTAGTGCTGCTCAGCCTTCCTTGTCGCCGATTTGCTATGTTGCTATTAGTACTCAGTGATGGTTATCATTTGGTCGTTTCTGACCGAGACTATTTATTTTATTTCCTAGCCTGGCGGGATGTGTCAGGTAGTAGTTCGCTTTCATGTTATTATCACTCGTATCACTTCATATCATACCCCGCTGAGCTATCCTTCCGCTTAGATGGATAGTGCAACGGGGTATGATCTCAACACACATGGCATTTTGTTCTCTTACTTACTTTACCGTACTCTCCATGCGGGTTGTGCGTGGGTTATCGCACTTTTTTTCAATCTTTTTTTTTTCTTTTTTCTTTTCCTCCTGGGGTATGCCCCTTGTAGGCTATACATTCGGTTAACCTTTTTTAATTTCAAGCTAAATTACCCAAAAAAAAAAATCGGCCCAAGTTCTAGAGGGCCAAGAAACATGAAGCTTGGACTGAATAGAACCCCAGACTAGCTTAGAAAATGAGCAATTAAAGTAATGGTGGTCATGGCTTTCATTTTCCTGGCAAAAACTACATTGAGTTGGAAGTGGGAGACCAAAAGACACAAGTCTATCTGCTGTAGAAAGCCTATTCTGAATAGCCAGCCAGGTGATAAAGCTACACTTGGGAATGTGACCAGAAAACCACACCAATTTGTGCCACAACACTTTGGGAAAGGGAGATCTTAATTTGTCCCAAAGAGAGGAGATTGTGAATTGACCATTAGGGGTGAGGGACCATCTGAACTGGTCATTCTCATTCACCCTGGAAGGTAAAAGTATAGGTAGAGCACTCCTAATCTCATTAAGCTCTATAGTTTGGGTTATGGGGAAAGCCCACCTAGAATTATGAATGATGTGAGATACAGTAGCCTCTTTTGGTATTCCTGAATCATAGGTAACTCTAGGGCCAAATTTGTCAATTAATGGGCCCATGGGATGCCAGTTATCATACCACAATGAAGTAGAGTGACCATTACCAATCACACTAAAAATATAAGGTTGCACCTTGGGCCTAAGATTCAGCAGCTTCCTCCAAACCCAAGAGCAATCGCCTGGAATCCTCAGATTCCAGAAATTTTTTTTTTTTTTGGGTAAAATAGCATGAAATAGAAAAAAGGATAACCGAATATACAGCCTACAAGGGGCATACCCCAGGAGGAAAGAAAAAGAAAACAAAAAAGATAAAGAAAATTGATAACGCCAAATGGCTACAAGGTATTGATGATAAACTATGTTTCCGATCCATCTAGAAGAGGGAAAAGAAATATAGCCAACTGCTTGTTCAAATGATAAAAATTTCAGAACTGATAAAACATTTCAGCATACCAACTGCTTGTTCAAATGAACTGAACATGTCTATACAAAAGATTAGATTACACTGAAATTAGAAAACAGATTGGCACATTTGAATGGCACCATTCGAACTTCAGAACTTCAGGACTTGAGCTTGACTTTACTTCTTAACTTCAGAACTTGAGCTTGGACTGACTAGCACTAGGCATATTAGAACTTGGAAACCAGCTTCAATCCATCAGCTACCACATTCTGGACAAACAATAGGTTCATACTCTGCTGGCTCTCACATAGCACAAGGCAGTTCATAACAACTCTTAACAGGGCTAGCTCATACTGCTTGTTTAACACCAGCTGGACTGACTAAACAAAAGGGATACAGTAAAACTGAACAGGGCTGAAAGGAGAGCAAGTGGTGCTGCCAATACAATGATGGAGCTTCTGAAATTCTGAAGCTTCCAAACAGCCCATCAACATTACAATCAGCAGATTCCGATCCTTAGGTGACAACACAGGAATCCATGACAGAAAGTATCATGCACCCTTGTGATGATACTTGAGTAATACTATACAATACTAAAACTAATGCAAAACTATACAGAGGACGCCCCCTCTGTGAAGGGAGATCCCATTGACAGCCCCGATGGTTAGGCATAACTGAAAACAAAACCTGCTACAGCCAACAGAACAGCCACAACAGGTTCAGAAAAGATGCAGGACAGCCAAAACAAGTTCAGATCAAGCTCATACTCCATTACAACTTCTGAACCTGTTTTGGAACTAGTTTTGTGGATGGATAAGTTCAGCTGGTGGTAGTTATGCTATTTAGCAGCCACATCAATGCTACATAACTAGCACCAGCTACAATAACAGCAGCAGCATAATAGCAGCTGCTACAATGCAGAACATAACAACAGAACAACACCAGCCACACGGGTACATTGATCAGGCATTCAAAACTGATGCAGCTAGGTTTCTGACTTGGGGATACAACATGGAACAGGGCTAATATTCCCACATGACAATATAACTGATGCAGAATATGCCAACTGATGCAGAGGACGTCCCCCTCCGCGAAGGGAGATCCCAATGACAGCCCCTATTGGTTAGGCTTACAAAAGTAAACACAAAACATATCTTAGCATATGCAAATCAGGTCAAACTGGGCACATGCACATGCATAGCAGTAAGATAGCTACCACAATCAGTCTTAGCATGCAACAAGAAGTAATAGCAGTGCCCTCACAAAAGATTAAAATATACTCACACCTCATCTGTAAGTGCTCCTCACAAAAGATTAAAATATATACCTGCTACATAGAAGTAATAGTAGTGCCCTGAATGGAAAGCCTTTTCTGAGTCCCTTTGACTAACTGAACTTTTAGCAGCTGAACTGCTATGAATCCTCCCTCAGGGACAATTCTGGACCATGTTATATCAAGGGGAAACCCCTTGATATTTAACCTGCATGTGTTATCATGTGAGTATTTGGGTAATTTCATTCTAACTTATTACTGAGAATGTTAATCGTGAATATTCCACATAGATAATAATTGAGAAGGCCCCTTGAACTTAGACAATGACAACAACCTACACCTTACTTCATTTGAAATTTTGTGAGCAATCACTCCAGGGGGGCAATTAAGATTCTGGAATTTCCTGTGATTCCTTTCTATCCATAATTGGTGCACATAGGTTGTAAAGACAAGTTTAGCGATTGTAATGGCCAGAGCCTTGCCTTGGACAGAAGACAGCCTGGTCACCCACTGTTGCATGGATGTCAATCCTGTCATGTGAGGGGTCTTTGGGGATAAGATGCCCCTAATTTGTGTAGCCATGGGGCAATCAAAAAAGAGGTGCTCATGGGACTCTACTCCCAGATTCCAGAAATTGTTCCTTTTGATTAAGTAAGATTTGACCCACTGACACCACATAGATTGCTCCCCCCCAGAGATAATGAACCAAATGTGCTTGGCAATGGCTGCCTGATTCCAAATTTGCATTGACTTGAATCCTAAACCTCCCTCTTGTTTTGGAGAACAAAGATGTTCCTAAGAGACCTTGGCACCAGATTTTCTAAGGTCAGGTCCAGTCCAAAGAAATGCTCTAAGAATTGATTCAACTTCCTTAATCACCTTTTTGGGGATGATAAACAAGGATGACCAATAGGTTTGAATGGAAAAGAGAACATTTTGAATTAATTGGACCCTTCCAGCATATGTAAGATCCCTATTGATCCAGGACTTAGTTTTGGCAGTTATACGATCTACCAAACTTTGACAATCAGCAGCTTTGAGTTTGGTAGAGAGGAGGGGAACTCCAAGATACCTGACAGGGAGAGAGCCTTCTTTAAATTTCAGGACACCTAAAATGGCCAGCCTAGTGGTCGAGTTAACCCCAGAAAAGTAAACGCTACTCTTCCCAGGGCTAGGAGAAAGTCCAGACAGGGCTTGAAACTCAGAGAGTGCCTCCTGTATATGATTAACAGAGGACACTTCCCCTTTACAAAAAATCATTAAATCATCAGCATAGCAAAGGTTGATAAGCTGATTTCTTCCACATCTCCAATGAAAGTGGAAATCAGGAAGGAGAGACTTCTCCCTAAGAAGGCAGGTGAGAACTTCCATGACAATCACAAAGAGATAGGAGGATAGAGGGTCGCCTTGTCTAAGACCCTTTTTCCCCACAATGAAACTGGTGACTTCACCATTTATACTAAGAGAGTAATTAGCAGTAGTAACACATGCATGTAGCCAATTGATCATTGTAGGATGAAAATTCATAGAGGACAGAACATCCCAAAGGAATTCCCATCTAACATTATCATAAGCCTTCATAATATCTACTTTCATGGCACATCTGGGAGATGGAGAAGATTTGTGATACCCTCTCATAAGCTCCTGGGTGAGGAAAATATTATCAGCGATCCTTCTCCCCTTCACAAAACCTGATTGAATAAGGTCAATTAACATTGGAAGGACCGCTTGTATTCTTCTAGCAAGAATTCTAGAGATGCACTTGTAAACCGTATTACAACAGGAAATGGGCCTAAAATCCCCAACCTTTGACGGATTAGGGACTTTAGGAACACAAGGGCAACAATAGTGGAATTGACCTTTTTGAGCAATTTTCCAGACCTAAAGAATGACTTAACAGCTAAGGTGACTTCATGACCAATGATAGGCCAAGCCTTTTTGAAAAACCCAGCATTATAGCCATCAGGACCAGGGGCTTTGGAAGGATTAAGAGCCCAGAAGGTATCCTTGATTTCCATATCAGTAACCTCAGAAATCATGTCAGACCTCTGACTGGCTGTTAATCTCTTCCTAACTACCTGATGTACTCTAGATTGGCCCAAATTAGGAGAAGTATGGGCTGTCCCCAGAAGGGTATTGTAGAAATTAACAAAGCTAGATTTAATAATCTTAATATCATGAGTGAGGGTCCCATCCTCTAAAACCAGACTGGTGAGTTTACTTTTATTCCTAGTGTTATTCACTGATTTAAGAAGAAGGAGGTGCACTGATCACCAAGCTTAAGCCACTGAATCCTGGACTTTTGCTTAGCTAAACTTTCCTCAGCTCTAAGCAATGATAATAAAAGTCTGTGAACCACTCTCTCTTGGCTTATGATGGAAGGATTAGCCAGTTGAGAGCTCATATCCTTTTGCAAAGATTCAAGGGTTTGCTTGGATTCAGCAACCCTTCTAGAAATGTCACTATATTCTCTAGTGTTTAGCTGTTTAAACTCAGGTTGCAACAACCTAAGCTTTTCACAAACACAGAACATGGGATTCCCAATAATCACTCTCCTTCAGATTCTTTGAACTACAGTTAAGAACTGAGGATGGTCAGCCAGAAAATCAAAAAACTTGAAGGGTTTAATAGCCTTCTTAGGTCCAGGAATGATGGTCACAATGGCTGGAGAGTGATCAGAGATCCCAGCAGTGTGAAAATGGGCAGAAGAACTGGTAAATGCTTTCATCCAATGTTCATTAACAAGGACTCTATCCAACTTTGAACTGACAAAATGAGATGGGTCTTGTCTATTGGCCCAAGTGAGAAAACAGCCGGAATACCTAAGATCATCCAACTCAATGGAATAAAGACATTGGTTAAACTCATTCATATGCGGAGGCCAGAGCGAGGTGCCCCCATGTTTCTCGCTTGGAATCCTAATGGCATTAAAATCCCCCAAGACTATCCAAGGGAAGGCAGAATTCAAATGATGCAGACTAGCCCACAAGGCTTGTCTGTTCAGATAGTTGGTAGCCCCATACACAAAAGTGGCCAAAAAAGGGGCACCCCCACACTTAGAGTGCACTTCACAATGAATAAACTGGTCATACTGCTCCAAAACCTGTACAGTTAGAATACTAGGATCCCAACACACCAAAATCCTATCAAGGGGAGCCTGAAGGTAGTTGTTCAAAAAACTCCAATGGGGGCAGATAAATTTCAGAATTCTAGCAGCCTTGTCTTCCCTTATTTTATGTTCCAATAAACCCAAAAGGGAAATATTGTTATTATTCACAAAACATTTGACCTCTTTTTGCTTGATTGGGTCATTAAGACCCCGAATATTCCAAAAACCGATATTAAGAGGATGCAAAGACATTAAACACATTCAAGCATATTTTCCTCTTGGGGTATGCCCCTTGTAGGCTGTACATTCGATTAACCTTTTTTAATTTCAAGCTAAGTTACCCAAAAAAAAAACACATTCAAGCAGAACTAAGTATGAAAACGGCAGAAGATGGAAGTATTGAGAATACTGCCCTAACAAAAGGATACGAATGAGTTAATTCCTTCCCCTAGATCGGGAGCTTCGAGACTGCTCCTTTGCAAGCTTCTTCATCTTTCTTTGAGCTGATCTGGAGAGAACCTTCTGAAAGTTCCCCTTGAGATCCACAATTGGACTTTTATCCCGGACCTCTGATTCATGAGGATCAGGTGGTTTAGGAGAGAGCGTTAGATTCAGTTCTGCCACACTTGTATCCCTAGGAACAGCTGAGGGGGATGAGTCTGGTCTGCTATCCATGACTTCGACAAGGTCAACAGATTTGGTAGTTTGCTGTTTCTGAAGCATGGGAGGAGGACTGCTGCTTACTACTCCTTCTAGAACCTCAAGTAACTCCTCCTCAGAGTCAGTAATCTCTTCTTCAGGGACAGGGGATACAATTGGATTATTTAATTGTTGAGGCATAATTGATGCATGTACAGTTTCAATACAGTTCAGCTGCTCTGTATCAAATTGTTCACAGCCAACCTTTTGCTTACCATTACCTACTCTAGTCCAAACTTGAGCTGCAGGTTGTTGTGGGGGTGAAGAGATAGAGGTTCCTCTAGCACATTTACTTGTATGATGCCCAAATACATGACATATGTTACACATAGGGGGTAGGACTTGGTACTCCACAGGAATAACAACAGACTCCCCTTCAATTACTACTTGAACTGAACTGCCCGAAAAATGGACTTGAATGGGCAGTGAAAGGGTTGAGAGCTTCTCTCTCTAAACCTAGAAAGAGAATGCACTCCCCTGTTAACACCATGGATCCGATTCTCAGTCCTTTACCAAATCCAAACCCACGGAAATCATCATAGAGACTGAGGCAGAGGTAATCCCAAGCTCTACTCGGCTCACCCTCGATTCACCCATCAACAAAAAACCCAATCTCGGTTACACCAACGCCGGAGCGACTCGGTTGTGGTCGTCGGCGAGATACATCCTTCCTCACCGGAAATGGGGGCGTCTGCAACTATTCCGGCTTCGACTAACCACAACAAAGGGACGACTTAGGCTGTAGTGATTGGTTGGAGTATCAGTATCTTGGTTTGCTTATCCCATCTCTGGAGTCTGTAGTGATTGGTTGTTGGCTGTGAGCGGGTTGTTTTCTGGCGAGCCTTAGGCTTGGATGAGGGAGTATTAGGCCGGATGGAATGGGCATGGTGTGCAGGGTGGGGCCCCCTGTCGGATGCCGACATCTCTGGTTCGAGCCTCTTCTTGGTGCCTTGTTCCTTTGTAGTAGCTGTTCAGTTTCCCTTGATGCCGTATTGCCACGTTGCTGCTAGTCCTCAGTGTTGGTTATCTTTTGGTCAACTTTGGCCGTGACTATTTACTTTATTTCCTAGCCTGGTGGGATGTGCCAGGTAGTAGTTCAATTTCATGTTATTTCTTCTCGTATCACTTCATATCATACCCCGTTGTACAATCCTTCCGCTTAGATGGATAGTGCAACGGGGGTATGATCTCTACTCACATGGCACTTTTGTTATTTTATTTACTTTACCCTACTCTCCATGCAGGTTGTGCATGGATTATCGCACTTTTTTCAATCTTCTTTTATCTCCTTTTTTTTCCTCCTGGGGTATGCCCCTTGTAGGTTGTATATTCGGTTAACCTCTTTTAATTTCAAGCTAATTTACCCAAAAAAAACAAAGGGACGACTTCTATACACATCAGATCTGGACTGAACCCGCTAGTGTGTGGCCAGAGCTCCGGTGGCGACCGCGGCAGGTTGTTTAGTCTACCGATCTTCATCTCATCCAAGTAGAATCGGTCCACCGATTTCTGAGCATCAACATTCAGTAGGAGGCAAAGCTCCTGAATCTACCTTTACCCATTTCCCATTCCACGGCTATGGTTCAGAGAAGGGTAGCTCAGCCGGTCTGAATCACAGCCACCAGCTGCCGGTCTGAATCACAGCCACCAGCCACCGGTCTGAATCACAGCCACCAGCTGCCGGTCTGAGCTTTGCCGGAGATGAGGGCAGCTCAGCCGCGAGCGGCCGGATAATCATAGACCAGTTCATAGCAGATGCCAGTTCTGGCAATTGCAATTTCTGGATGTACAAGGTAGTTCGAATTGCTGAAGGTAACGAATTTTGTGTTCATTACCTGTCTTAAGAATCGACCAGAAGCTGTTTGGTTTCAATGGAGTTTTGTGTTGATAATATTGTCAACTTGTTTTTTTTTTTTTTTGGTAAATTAGCTTGAAATTAAAAAAGGTTAAGCGAATGTACAGCCTACAAGGGGCATACCCCAGGAGGAAAAGAAAAGGGAAAACAACAAGAATGAAAAAAGTACGGTAACCATGCACAACCCGCATGGAGAGTAAAATAAGTGACATAGGCAATACAAATGGGTCTGAGTAGAGCCATGTAGTAAATGAAATGAAGTGAGGCGAAGTGTAAATACTTCCTGGCACAACCCGCCAGGCTAGGAATTAATGTAAGTAAAGTAGATAGTCTTGGTCAACGATGACCACATGATAACCTGCGCTGAGGAGAGATCCTCCTCCTCCAAGGCTGGGATAAGAAATCCAAGAACCGAGAAGCCCCTCACCCCGAAGCTAGCATAATACCCACTCAAAAGAAGTCAACTACTACAGAGGGACTCGGACCGAGAGGTTCGAATTGGAGATGTCGGCATCCGACAAGGCTACCCTGCTAAGCACCCTGCACACCACGCCCATTCCAACCAGACTACTACATCCTCGCCCAAATCCCCTAGGCTCGCTAACTGCTCTTAGCGGAACAGGAAGACGGACCACCAAAAGTAGCCCCCCAAACCACAAGTGGACCAAGCTGCTCTTTTCGATCAGTGCAACCACTAAATCTAATCAGAAACAGACTGCAAAACTACCCCTTTCGATCAGCAAGGATCCACCAATCTAGTCAATAATAGCTCCGGCAACTACCTCTTTCGATCAGACTCATCCATAATCTGATCATCGGCGCCCACAGCTGCTGCTACTGCGAGATAGCCCCTTAACTAGGATAATCCAATCTAATCGATAGCAGCCACGACCACAAGAATACTACGCAACTTCTCAGGGCTAAAAGCACTGGCTCAAGGGATACAGAGGGCTCTACGAAGAGCCCGCCCCCGATTTCAGTCCAACAGATGACTGCCTATCGGGGGTTGCAAAATCTAACAGTAAACTGGCCCTTAAGTCCAGCAACAATATGACAATAAATAGATAAGTGCAAAGAGTATGGCTGCATTACATAATGGTAAAGTAAGGGATACTACCCCCACTGCCCGAGCCACTAGCCCGCTTGCCTGCCCGGGCGGGCTGATGCCTGCCGCTGCTGCTGCCTGCAGCCTGCTGCTACTGCCTGCCGCTGCTGCTGCCTGCTGGGCGAAAGTCCCTCCGCCCGAGCCACACAGGATGGCCTGCCCAGGCTGGCTTGCTTGGCTGTTCTGTGGCTGGGTTGTTTGTTGGCCGGCTGGCCTAAAAAGCCAGGAGCCCGGGCTGGGCTGACGCCTTCTGCTGCTGCTGCCCGGGCTGGCTGGGATTGCCCGGGCTAGCTGGGTGGCCTGGCTTGGCTCACTCCGGCCGGAGTTCACCGCCAAGCAATAAAGCCACGGCTGTGATGGAGGCCACGGCGGCTGGAGGCCACGGCGGTGATGGAGGCCACGGTGGCTGGAGGCCACGGTGGCTGGAGGCCACGGCGGTTGTTCGTGGTGGGAAGAGGAACCCACAGTGGAGTGACCACTGCTGGCGGCCTATTGAACGGCCGGATCTGAACGGGCCAGATCTGGACGGCGCCGCCCCCAATGGCGATTGCTGTACTGGCCGGGCCTGAGACGGCCGGCCGTGGGTGGAACGGCCTTCGAAGGCCAGTTGTGGACTGCTGCGGCCAGCTGTGGTAGTCGGATGAAGGCCGGCTTCGTGGTGTTGCCGGGTTGAGGTTGATTCAGATCTGCTCAAAGTAGATCTGAGATAGAACCCACCGGTTCACGGCGGGGTTGAGGTAGGACGAAGCCATGGCGATGAGCTTCAGACCGGAGAGGGAGGGCGGTGGAGGAGAGCCCCTGTCGTGCGAGGGGCTCCCTTGCCCGACATGGCTGCTGCTGCTGCCAACGTAGTGGGAGACCGGCGTGGTGGCCAGGCGTACACCCTTAGCCCGTAGCTGCTGCTTCTGATGGCCAGTGGCCTTGGCTGCTGCTGTTGGTGGCCGGCCGGAGGCCTGGCTGCTATGGCTGGGGGCTGCCTGGTCGAAGGGTTACTTTCTCTCTCTAAGCTAGAGAGAGAAGCTCCCCAACCGGCTATATTGTCAACTTGTTGCTGGACTTATGGGCCAGTTTACTGTTAGTCTCTGCGATCCCCGATAGGCGGTCATCTGTTGGACTGAAATCGGGGGTCGGGCTCTTGGTCGAGCCTTTTATATCCCTAGATCCTGTGCTTTTTAGCCCTGAGGTCGTGTGTAGTATTCTTGTGGTCGTGGCTATTGTTGATTAGATTAGAATTTGTTCTGATTGAAAAGGGTAGTTCGCAGTAGCAGCAGCTGTGGGTGCCACTGATTAGATTGGTGGATGGATTCTGATTGAGCGAGGTAGCTGCCGGAGCTGTCATTGATTAGATTGGTGGTTGTTCACTAATCGAAAGGGGTAGCTTCGCAGTCTGTTCTGATTAGATTGGTGGCTTGCACTGATCGAAAGGAGCAGCTTGGTCCACTTGAGGTTTGAGTGGCCACTTCTGGTGGCTCCTCTTTCTGTTCCGCTTATAGTCGTTAGCGAGCCTAGGGGTTTTGGGCGAGGTTGTAATAGTCTGGATGGAATGGGCGTGGTGTGCAGGGTACTTAGCAGGGTAGCCTTGTCGGATGCCGACATCTCCAGTTCGAGCCTCTCTCTGTCCGAGTCCCTCTGTAGTAGTTGACTTCTGTTGAGTGGGTATTATACTAGCTTTGGGGTTGATGGAAGTACTAGGTTCTTGGTTTTCTTAACCCAGCCTTGGAGGAGGAGGTTACCGGGTAGTTGGTTTCAGTAGGCGGTTTTGGCGAGGCTTAGGCTTGGATGAGGGACTATTAGGCCGGAAGGATTGGGCGTGGTGAGCAGGGTTCTTAGCAGGGGACCTTGTCGGATGCCGTCAACTCTGGTTCGAACCTCTTGATGCCTTGTTCCTCTGTAGTACCCGTTCAGACTGCCTAGAAGTCGTATTGCTTTGTAACTGCTCTCCTCAGCGTTGGTTATCATGTGGTCATTGTTGGCCATGACTATCTACTTTATTTGCTTTATTTCCTAGCCTAGCGGGTTGTGCCAGATAGTAGTTCAATTTCATATACCTCAGTACACATGGCATTTTGTTATGTATTTACTTTATCTTACTCTTCATGCGGGTTGTGCATGATTTACCGCACTTTTGACATTCTTGTTTTTTTTCCTTTGTTTTCCTCCTGAGGTATGCCCCTTGTAGGCTGTACATTCGCTTAACCTTTTTTAATTTCAAGATAAGCTACTTGAACTTCATCAGGGAGGACTTGTTCAGCACTGACCTCAATGCAAATTCTAGCTTTTGTAGATTTAGTCTGTTGTAAACCTGGCTGTCTAGCAGTCTTAGCAGTGGCATGATCCACATGCAGAGGTCTCCCAATAGTACTAGCTATCCTACTCAAGCACTCTTGGTTCCACAGTTCCAGTGGTAAATCATGCAATTTCACCCAAGCAGGTATTTTGGTAGGCTGTTCTCTAGCAGGCTTCATCATCCTATGCCAATCCTTAAGTACTAGGTACTTTTGAGAAAAGAAGTAGGGGCCCCCTTCAAGGACTTGTATCTTGGATTGTTCATCTTTGAATTCAAACAGGTAAAAGCCAGCCACATCAGGTTTCACAGCCACAAAATGCTCCTTCCATTGGTTCCTAGCAGTGGCAACTATGAGAGGATAGGCCATTTGTCCATCTAGGAAGTGGCCTACCAAGTATTTGTTCCACTTGCCTACATCAGTCAGCTCCAAATCTATTTCTACCAGAGCTTTTTTCCCTCTCTGAAGGTCTGGGAAATGATCCAATTTCATATCCAGAGAAGGGCTTTGTGACTGGAGGAGGGCAGCCCAGTTTTTAGGTTTAACTTTAGCCTGACCAGTTTTTTTTTTGGAATTGAATTGATGCGAATGGATAGGGTTACCTTGGTTTTGAGAATGAGACAGTCCAGTAGTTGATTTATGAGCCGGAAAGCTAGTTAAATGATCCGTAACTGAATCCATAACTGGTTGGTGAGAAGTGGAACCAGCAGCATTGTACCTAGGCCTAGTATCCTCTAAACTATAACCCAAATTGGGGTCTCCTTCCAAGTACGGATTTCCCCTCGGATTGTACATAACCTTAGGGTTAGAATGAGGAACTTGTACCTGATTTTGATAACCACCGAACTGAGAGGTAATGCTCTGTAGATGAATGGCTTGTTCCTCTGCTTCCCGGATTAAAGCTGGTTCAAAGACTTTTTATTTTTTTGGGTAAAATCTTGTTCAAAGACTTGCTGGTGCTTCCTTGAAGGACCCGAGTTTTTTAGCGATTTAGGGCTAAATTCCCTAAACTCGGCTGGAGATGGAGGAGCTTTTCTCCATGACTGCTGTATACTTTGTAGTTTGGCTGTAACCACATCTAGAACGAATGGATCTTCCGAAAAGTTGAGCTCGTATTCCAGATGACCCACTATTTCAAGCATTCGAGCTTCGGAATCCGTACGCATACCCTCCTTCTTAGGCACCCGTTGTAGCTGATGAACTGGTCTCGACTAGTTGTGCCTGGGACTGTGAGAAGGGCTAGGGTTTTTGGACAATTTAGGGGTGAACTCCCCCAACCCAGTTGTAGATGATACCTGACCAAAATTTCTGAGAGACAATCCCAAATTGTAGTCGCCTGAAGGAGATGAATCCAGGGAATGGGCACCTGGGCAAGGATCGAAGGGTTTGTGAAGGGTCTTGGAAGGAGAAAACCGAATGGTAATCGAATTTTCTTGAGGACCGAGAATAAGAGCAGGATCTATGGGCTTCCTCTGCTTCCTTCTCATTTCGTTAGAGTCAATAGCTTTGCCACCGAGCCCTTCCAACACGGTGATTGAACCGTCTGCTCCAAGATCGAGTGAGTTCTCAAGTTTCGTGGAGGTTGAGAAGATTTGAGGCTTAGCTGTGACATGAGACCGCTGATTATGGCGATCTAGGGCTTGAAGGCCCAACCCATCTGCTAACGAGATCGTACCGTCAGCCATGGTTGTCTGCTTCAACAGACCAGTGAGCGGAGGAAATCGCCCCAAATCGCCATTTTTTGACCTTCAACCAAAGTGATAGGTTCGAAAGCGGTAGTAGTAGTAGTAGTAGTACTCTTGTTACGTGCTGATCTTGAAGTTGCCCGTAAATTGTGGATTTGCAATTGCTATTCTTCCCACATAAGATTGATCAAGCTAGATAGAGGATTTTGGGAGACTTTTAATATCTTCAAGTCAAAGCAGTGATAAAAGCCTTGCTCTCACCATTTTGGGGAGACTTTTGATATGTTTTTTTTGGGTAATGCCCTAGGGCGGTTAGCTTGAAATATAAAAGAGGTTAACCGAATGTACAGCCTACAAGGGGCATACCCCAGGTAAGACAAAGCAAAAAATATAAATAGCGCCAAGTGGCTACATGGGTTGCCCGTGACCTTGCCCCGTCGAACAAACTATCCCAACGGGGAACCTGGACACGGGCGTGGCAATAGCAGTAAATACCCGACACCAACCATCGGTATAAGGTACAATTAGAGGCCCTCGAAGTCCTCGCAATACATACTACAGAAAACATAAAAGATAATGGCCAACCCGCACTGATTAACCTAGAAAGTAACATAGTAATGACCAAAGAGCAGTACAACCGGGCTGGCTCGCTCAGCTGTTGACGCCCCGACGGGCCTTCTGCTGCTGGCCGCAGGCTGGCCTTGTTGACTGGCCTTGTTGACTGGCCCGATGACAAGGGCCAGTGCCCGTGCCTTACAGGAGGTGAGGGCATGATCTGTGACAGCCGGACTGACTCCGGCAGCCGACGACTGTTGAGCCCAAAAGGGCCTGATCGCCGCTGTACCGACCGACGCCGGTGGACCAACCGTGACCGGCGGCCATGGCTGATTGACGTGATTGAACCCCCATCGGGGTCTGACTTGGGCCATGGCTGTAAGCCACGGCGGGTGACGCCGGCGACGGTCTGACTTGGGCCGGAGATGATGGCTGGAGATGATCCAGGCTGGTACCTCAACAAGGCCCACTGATGATCTTAACGGAGTGACAACCATCCCGTTCAGCGAGCCGCCGCCCTCTGCGGTGTATCACAACCGAGTGAGGACAGCCGAGGTACAGATGACTCGCCGGATGTGGATTTGAACGGCTGATTGACGTGATTGAACCCCCATCGGGGTCTGGTGCAGAACGGATTGAACCCCCATCGGGGTCGTGATTGAACCCCTGTCGGTTTGCCAAACGGATCTTTCACCGTGGCTGGGACGCCGGAGCTGGTGTGGATCGCCGGACCAGAGAAGGCCAGACGATGGCCGTTGGCCGAACCCAAGGGGATCCGATTGTGAAAGGGCGGTGGAGGAGAGCCTCTATAGCGATAGAGGTTCCCTTGCCCGAGGTCTGCTGCTGTTGCTGCCGCCGAGTGGGAGCCGACGTGTCTGGGCCAGGTGCGGCTGGGCCAGCGAGGTTTGGCCGGGGAGAGCTTTCTCTCTCTAGGTTAGAGAGAGAGGCTCTCCTGCCATGTAACAACACGACTTTTGATATGTTGGAATCCATTAATTGTGCATGTTCAAGTTCTGTATCAATCTAGTCAGTACATACATTGTAAAGTGCACTCTTGTAATGGCCAGTACTCTTTTGATGCCACATTTGTCTATGGGGCTAACTGTTACCTAGATAGGCATCAACTTTGGGCTGATCTTCAGCAGCTCAGTATTTTTTTTTTTTTTTTTTGGGTAAAACAGCTTTAAATAGAAAGAAAAGAATCGAACCGTATATACAGCCTACAAGGGGCATACCCCAGGAGGAAATGACTATACCAAATGGCTACATGCCTAGGAAATAACCTAATAGACGCTGTTTCCAGCCCATCTAGAAGAGGGGAAGAAAAGCAGCTCAGTATTTTATCCCCTTGGGTGGTATTAGGTGATTTCAATTCCATAAGGTCTCACTCTGAAAAAGTTGGAGGGGATAGGAATTGGTTGCCTTGGATGGAGGATTTTAATACTTGCCTTCAATCATTAGAACTAGTTGACCTCAGGTACTCTGGTTGTCATTTCACTTGGTCTAATAAGCAACTTTGGGATGCACACATTAGCACCAAGATTGATAGGGTTTTTTTTTTTTTTTGGGTAAAATAGCTTGAAATAAAAAAGAGAATAAGCGAATTTACAGCCTACAAGGGGCATACCCCAGGAGGAGATTGATAGGGTTCTAGTCAATGAGAGTTGGATCAAATATTTATGTTGGTCCAATGCTCATTTTCTCAGTCCTGGGGTGTTTGATCATTCCCCTACTGTTGTGTACTTGTCAACTGTCTCCCCTCCAAGGAAGAGACCTTTCAGGTTCTTCAATTTCTTAGCTGAGCATCCTAAATTCCTTGAAACTGTCCAGCAGGTTTGGAGGAAGGTCATCATAGGTAATCCTATGTTTTGTGTCTGTGAGAAACTTAAGCAATTACAGGAGGACCTTAAAATTTTGAATACCAATGAGTTCAGTGAACTGTCATCAAGAGTGGCCTCCCTTAAACAACAATTGGACGCCATCCAAAGAGATATTGGTTCTAACCCCGGTGATCCCTCTAAGCAGGCCATTGAACAAGAACTGTGCAAGCAGTACCTTGTTCTTGCTAGGGCTGAAGAAAGTTTTGCCAAGCAAAAGTCAAGGATTCAGTGGCTAAAATTGGGGGATCAATGTTCATCATTCTTCTTCAAATCCATTAGTAATTCCAGGAATAGGAACAGAATCTCTAGCTTGGTTTTGGAGGATGGATCAGTCGTACAGAACATTGAGTTGGTAAAGCACACATTCATCAACTACTACACTAAATTGTTAGGTACAAAACACTTGAATGATTATTCTGGATCCTCCAGAGTGGATAAACTCATCACTAGGAAACTTTCCCCTTCTCAAAGCTTGGGCATGGTGTTGGATGTCACTGATAAAGAGATCAAGGATACTTTCTGGTCTTTCAATCCTCAAAAAGCACCTGGTCCAGATGGTTACAATGCTGCCTTCTTCCAAAAAGCATGGCCTGTGATAGGTCATGAGGTGACCTCAGCTGTCAAACTCTTTTTTAGGTCTAGCCAGCTCTTGAAGAAGGCTAATGCTACTTTGGTAGCTCTGGTACCTAAAGTCCCTAACCCTTCCAAAGTTGGGGACTTCAGACCCATATCATACTGCAATGTGATATATAAGTGTATTGCTAAGATCCTAGCCAACAAGATCAAACATGTCCTTCCATCCCTTATAGATCCTGCCCAATCTGGATTTGTACAAGGTAGGAGGATAGCTGATAACATATTCCTTACTCAAGAATTAATGAGGGGTTACCACAAACACTCTGTTTCTCCTAGATGTGCCATGAAGGTTGCTAGTTGCTACGCAGCCCAGCTGCTACACACCCCAGTTTTTGTTTAACTTATTCATACTGTCTTTTGTGGTGCTTTGTTCGGAAAGGGAACAATTCCCTTAGATGCACTTCTAGATGCCTTGGGCATAGTTTTATGTTATCAATTGTCTGTGTTTCTTGTCCCTCTTACTAGATGGATTGGAAACATAGCTTCACATCATTGCATTGTAGCCATTTGGCGTTATCAATTTCTTTATCTTTATCTTTTTTGTTTTCTTTTTTCTTTCCTCCTGGGGTATGCCCCTTGTAGGCTGTATATCCGGTTACTCTTTTTTTGGGTAATGCCCTAGGGCGGTTAGCTTGAAATATAAAAGAGGTTAACCGAATGTACAGCCTACAAGGGGCATACCCCAGGTAAGACAAAGCAAAAAATATAAATAGCGCCAAGTGGCTACATGGGTTGCCCGTGACCTTGCCCCGCCGAACAAACTATCCCAACGGGGAACCTGGACACGGGCGTGGCAATAGCAGTAAATACCCGACACCAACCGTCGGTATAAGGTACAATTAGAGGCCCTCGAAGTCCTCGCA
This sequence comes from Rhododendron griersonianum, assembly GCA_018127125.1. Lineage (NCBI taxonomy): Eukaryota > Viridiplantae > Streptophyta > Magnoliopsida > Ericales > Ericaceae > Rhododendron > Rhododendron griersonianum. Next base: position 33,444,171 of record CM030789.1, read on the forward strand.
ATACATACTACAGAAAACATAAAAGATAATGGCCAACCCGCACTGATTAACCTAGAAAGTAACATAGTAATGACCAAAGAGCAGTACAACCGGGCTGGCTCGCTCAGCTGTTGACGCCCCGACGGGCCTTCTGCTGCTGGCCGCAGGCTGGCCTTGTTGACTGGCCTTGTTGACTGGCCCGATGACAAGGGCCAGTGCCCGTGCCTTACAGGAGGTGAGGGCATGATCTGTGACAGCCGGACTGACTCCGGCAGCCGACGACTGTTGAGCCCAAAAGGGCCTGAACGCCGCTGTACCGACCGACGCCGGTGGATCTGAAAACTTGGACCAACCGTGACCGGCGGCCATGGCTGATTGACGTGATTGAACCCCCATCGGGGTCTGACTTGGGCCATGGCTGTAAGCCACGGCAGGTGACGCCGGCGACGGTCTGACTTGGGCCGGAGATGATGGCTGGAGATGATCCAGGCTGGTACCTCAACAAGGCCCACTGATGATCTTAACGGAGTGACAACCATCCCGTTCGGCGAGCCGCCGCCCTCTGCGGTGTATCACAACCGAGTGAGGACAGCCGAGGTACAGATGACTCGCCGGATGTGGATTTGAACGGCTGATTGACGTGATTGAACCCCCATCGGGGTCTGGTGCAGAACGGATTGAACCCTCATCGGGGTCGTGATTGAACCCCTGTCGGTTTGCCAAACGGATCTTTCACCGTGGCTGGGTCGCCGGAGCTGGTGTGGATCGCCGGACCAGAGAAGGCCAGATGATGGCCGTTGGCCGAACCCAAGGGGATCCGATTGTGAAAGGGCGGTGGAGGAGAGCCTCTATAGCGATAGAGGTTCCCTTGCCCGAGGTCTGCTGCTGTTGCTGCCGCCGAGTGGGAGCCGACGTGGCTGGGCCAGGTGCGGCTGGGCCAGCGAGGTTTGGCCGGGGAGAGCTTTCTCTCTCTAGGTTAGAGAGAGAGGCTCTCCTGGCATCTAACGCTCCTCCACCGTATATCCGGTTACTCTTTTTTCTATTTCATGCTATTTTACCCAAAAAAAAAGGTTGATATCATGAAGGCTTATGACAATGTCAGATGGGTTTTCCTCTGGGATGTCCTTGCCTCAATGAATTTCCATCCTAAGATGATTCAATGGTTGAAAGCTTGTGCCTCCACAGCCAATTACTCACTGTGCTTCAATGGGGAAGCAATTGGCTACATCCCAAGGCAGAAAGGTCTAAGACAGGGTGACCCTTTGTCTTCTTACTAATTTGTGATAGTCATGGAAGTTTTAACTTGCATTCTCAACGAAAAGTCTCAACTCCCTGATTTTAAGTTCCATTGGAAATGTGCCTCTACTAAACTGGTCAACCTCTGCTTTGCAGATGATCTTATGATTTTTTGCAAAGGTGAGGTGAGCTCCATTGCTCACATAAAACATTCACTGACTGAGTTTGAGGCCCTTTCTGGTCTCTCTCCAAGTCCTAACAAGAGTAACGTTTTCTTCTCTGGTATTAATCCGTCCACAAAAGCATCCATTTTGGGTATATTAGGCTTCCAGGAAGGATTGCTTCCAGTTAGGTGGTGTACCTCTTCTATCCACAAAACTCAAGCATTCTGACTGTAAAGTCATGGTTGACAGAATTGTAGCCAAGACTAAATCCTGGACACATAGGTACCTGTCCTATGCTGGTAGAATACAATTGATAAAATCAATCCTATTTTCAATGCAAAACCTATTGGTCATCTCTATTCATTATCCCTAAAAAGGTAATTAAGGAGATTGAATCCATTCTGAGAGCCTTTTTCTGGTCTGGTCCTGACCTTAAGAGGACAGGTGCAAAAGTTTCACGGGAGCATCTTTGCTCTCCTGTCAAGGAAGGAGGTTTAGGTTTTAAATCTATGGAGGTATGGAACAAGGCGGCTGTGGCCAAACACATATGGTTCCTTATTTCTGGTGGGGAACAATCTATGTGGTGTCAATGGGTTAAGTCATATTTACTCAAGGGTAAGTGCTTTTGGAGTGTTAAAATTCCATATGATCCCTCCTGGGTTTGGAGGAAAATTCTTAATCTTAGATCACTTGTTCAGCCTCATATTGAATACAAAATTGGGGATGGCCATTCAACATTTCTATGGTTTGATAACTGGCATCCCCTTGGCTAGGGGTGTCCATGAGCCCGACCCGACCGACAACCCGACCGGACCCGACCCGAAAAACACCCCACGGACGGTTCTGAGACACCCTGTCGGTCGGGTTCGGGTTGAGTATTTCGGATTTTCCGAAGTGTCGGTCGGGTGTCGGATTTCATAATTTAAACTTCGGGTTACCCGACCCGACCGATTGTTTTACTATTTAAGCGAAAAAACCCCTAGCCTAACTCATTTACACCCATTTCTTTCGGCCATTCCACTCCAGATCCAGACTCCACTCCCGCCGACTCCCTCCTGAGACTCCTCTCGAGTCCCGGCGCCCACCATACTCCACCACACCACTCCTCCTGCCGATCGACGGTATGTGGCGTTCATCAACCATCCACTCCTCAGTCCTCACGCCTCCTCCTCCCCCATTTTCTCGATCACCTCTCTCTCTCTCTCTCAGAGGCCAACCGTGGCCATGGATCTCAATTGTGTCGTAACTCCGGCGATCGACTGTGAGAGTCGTGGATGGTGGCGGGCAAGACCTTGACTCTCAGGCAGTGGGAGTCGTGGACTCGTAAGTCGATTTTCTTTCACTCTCTCCGACTCCGACAATGGCAGTGGAAGTCTGGAAGATGTTAATCGATCTGTAGATTTGGTGTACTGTTAGCGTAAATCGATTTGGTGTACTGTAACTATTGTTATCAATCTGTAGATTTTAATGGATTTTCCTTCTCTCTCCGCAAATTTGATTTTTACTTTCAGAAAAAGGGTTTGTAGATCTACAACCCGACCGAACCCGACCGCCCATTTCGTTTCTGCAATCGGTCGGGAATCCGACCAGTGATCGGTCGGTCTCGGATGGAGTTTTGGGGAATCCGACTAAAGTCGGGTCGGGTCCAACCCGACCCGAATCCGACCAAATCCGACCCGTGGACAGCCCTACCCTTGGCCCCCTCTAGCCTAGGTTTGGACCTAGAATTATTTATGACTCAGGAATTCCCAGGGATGCCACTGTTCAGAATATCATTAGGAACAACCAATGGGCCTTCCCTTCAACCCAATCTCCTGATCTTAATGAGGTGAGGTTTGTTTTACATGTTGTCCCTATCAATGTTGCCAGTGGGGACAGATGCATTTGGTCTCTCACTGCTTCTGGTAAATTTACAATCTCATCCTTATGGGATCATTTGAGGCCACATTTCCCAGCTATCACTTGGAGTAAAGTGGTATGGTTTTCAGGGCATATCCCTAGGTGCAGTGTGATCTCCTGGATGGCTATTCTTAATAAACTATCTACGGAGGACAGATTAGTTACATTTGGCATTAAATCCACATACATTTGTAGTCTTTGTTTGGGTGTAGAATCCCATGAACATCTGTTCTTTGATTGCCCCATGGCTACACAGATAAGGGGAATTTTGTCTTTAAAGACCCCCCATATGTAGGCTTGGCCTCTTGGCAGCAGTGGGTAAGTAGATTGTCCACTTTACAAGGGAAATCTTTGGCTATCACCATTGCAAAACTTGTTTTCACAGTATATGTGCATCATATATGGATTGAGAGGAATTATAGGAAGTTCCAGAATATCAGCTGCCCTCATGGAGTGATTGCTAATAAAATTTTAAATGAGGTCAGGTGCAGATTATTATCCCTATCTGTCAAAGGACCATCTCATTTACTGTCTCTGTGGAATGATTAATCTAAATAGATTTGTAGAATTGGAATCCTTCTACTCATATGATTTCAATTACAGGTCAGTGTTCAAGGGGTATTCAGCTTCATCCTGTGCCCCTTGAGATTGGATTATAGCCTCCTCTCCAGAAGGTTGGGCTTTGGATACAGACTAGTTCAGTCAAAGGAACTAGAGGACAAACACAGAACACTACATTGAGCTCCTATTTACTTCTACTATTCAGGTAGTTACCTTAATCCTTGTTGGATGATGTGGAGTAATACAGCTTATGAGTGTCTTTACTTTTTTGTGGGTTGACCTTGTGAGTTGTGTGCTTGAGCCCCATCATTTTTTTGAGAGAGGAGGTAATAAATAGTGGGGGATTCATGTGAGGCTTAGTAGAGGGAGTTGGTGGATTCACAGCTCTTGAGTTAGTTTGAGAGTGGGAGGAGTGAGGTATCAAGGAAGTTGAGGGTGAGGTGGTGGTAGTTTTGATGTCACATTTTGGACTGACCTTGGTTCTGTCCAGATTGCTATGGCTTTCTTGGTGCCTGTAGCAAACTTAATTGGTACTTATTCAATGCTATTTTCTGTTAAAATGTTTTCTGCATCTAATGTTGCTGTAACTTATCATGTATGTTTTTTGTATCATCGAGGTTTGTAACTTATGCCTAACCATCAGGGGCTGTCGTTGGCTGTGCCTAATCTGTTGTGTTTGTTACTCGTTGATGTTCCATGTTTAACCTATGGTATGTATGAGGGCGATTTCTGACAAGTCCAATGGCGATTTCTGAGATCCAATTCTTCCAGTGATCTTCTTCAATGGCGGACGGTCTGGGCCTTCAGGCCATGGATTCTACTGAAGTTCGGCGACTACAACAGGTTTCAGAAAATACGAAACCTCAGCAGTCTCATTCGACTTCAACATCAAGGGTCACCATATCAGACGGCACAATCTCTGAAGGGTTGGGCAGCAAGGCCCAGGATTCAAATGAGCTTCGCCGTAGGCAGAAGAGCTCAGTACAGCATGGTGAAGGCACAGTTCTCTCCGAGCAAACCCCACCCCCACCCAAATCGACTGCAACATCAGATCCCCAAATTAAATTTGGAACCCACAGTCCAAAACACATCAAGACGAGCCCTGCTCGTAAACTCCAACAGGCCTATCAGAACGAACAAAAGCAGAGGGAATCCGAAGCTCGGATGCTCGAGATTGTGGGTCACCTGGAGGATGAGCTCAACAATTCGGAGGATCCTTTCGTTCTTGATGTCGTTACAGCTAAACTACAAACCATTCAACAATCATGGAAAGAAGATCGTCAGAGGCTCCATTCAGGTGATACCCTCCATCTGGGCCTCGAACCAGGTAATCCTAATCTCAAGAAGCCTACTGATGGTACCTCAGGAGAGGTTGATGATGGTCCCTCGATCTCAAGAGCTGGGCCGCAAGCTTCTCCTCATAGATTTGGGGAGCTCAGCCCTAAATCGTGTAAAAGCCCTGGTTCGGCTAGGAAGCTACAACAGGTGTTTTTGGAGGAAGGTTTGAGGGTTGAAGCTGAAGCTGCCATGGGATCAGTCCTGCCTTCGAAGGGGCCTGGGGTTAACACTATTGCTGCACAGAAGGTGCAGCAGGCATTATTTGAGGAGAAACTGGAAAAGGAAGCAGAAGCAAGAGCTCGAGTCACGCATTTGCATGGAAACACTTACCAGTTCGAGCGTACACCTGCACAGGTTCGGAAAACTAACCCTAATCCATATGTAGAAGGAGACCCTAATCTAGGGTTTCCTGTCGAGGATACTAGAACTAAGTTGGGTGTTGTACCTAACCCAGTGTCTCATGCATCAACAAGTACTAATCCTGCTCAGCCTAAAGCTGTGAATCGTACATCTCAAACTAATAAGAATTGGGCCTCCCTATTTAGGTCTCAAGGGCCCTCAAGTAATATGAAGTTAGATTTCTATCCAGAATTAAAGAGAGGGAAAAATGCTGTTGTTGAACTTGATGTTACTCACTTGGATGAGAATTGTTGGTCACATTGTTTGGTTGGTCATTTCCTAGATGGTAGGATGGATTTTCGACTGGCAAATTCAACTGCTCATAAACAGTGGGGAAAAAACACTAACTATGGCCTGCTGTCAGTTAAGTCAGATAATGCAGGATTCTTATATTTTGAATTTAAAGATGAAGCTTGCCAACTTGCAGTCCTAGAAGGGGGGCCTTGGTTCTTCTCCCAAAAATTCCTTGTTCTGCAGAAATGGAGAAGAATGATGAATCCAACTAAGATTTCTCCGTCCTCTATCCCGTCTTGGGTTAAGCTTCATAACTTGCCCCTAGAGTGTTGGACAGAAGTGGGACTAAGCAGGGTGGCTAGTGCAATAGGACAGCCCAAATACGTTGATCGAGCTACAGAAAAGAGGTCTAGGCTTGCATATGCTAGGGTGTGTGTGGAAATAGAGGCTGCTGATGTACTACCAGATGACATACAGGTCACAGTGGATGGGGAGTGTGTATCAGTTAGGGTGGAGTACCAGCTAATGCCTCCGGTTTGCTCAGAATGTGGGGTTTTTGGACATGCAACCGCTAAATGTTCAAAGTCCATCCTTAATAAGAAAGCTCAGGGTCATGAAGTTCTGAAGGAGGATTGGCATGCTGTTAGTAAAGGAATCTCTATCGATGTAGGGGGTTCAGTAGCACTGGAGGCAGTTACAATACCTGTGGTGGCTGTGGTGGATACGTCAATGCCTAAGGTCTCAAAAGAGGACATAGATGAAAGTGACCCAGAAGAGGAGGAGCTGAATTTCAATACTGATATTCCTTTTGAGGTGATGATGGATACAGGGGCTCTCAATTGTAGCTTGGAGACAAGTCCAAGTAATACATATAATGATCTAGACCCGGAGGTATTCCCTGCTCAACTTGATCCGCAAGCTAAACCAATTCCTCCGGATGATAAGTCTAAAGAAGTAAAGGGAAAGGCTCCCTTTCAGAGTTCCAAGGGTTTCAACAAGTCCGGTGGAAAAAACAATAACAAAAAGTGGAGTAGCAACTCCAAAAGACGGAATAAATGATATCCTTTTGGTATCCTTTTGAATAACTGTAGCTTTATTTCTGTCAAGCTATGCTTCTTGTTGTTACTTTGTGATTTAGTTTCCAATGTCTTTTCAAACTTTCAATTTAGGTTTTTGGAACATCCGTGGTCTGAATGACCCAATTAAGCAGAAAGAAGCAAGATCTTTTGTGAACACTAATAAGTTGAGTCTTGTTGGTTTACTTGAGCATAAAATAAGGGCAACTTGGGCAGATAGAATCACCCAATTCATCTGCCCTGGTTGGAGCTTTGTGAACAATTACCCCCATGCTGCTTTAGGAAGGATTTTTGTTGGATGGGACCCTGGTGTCTTGTCTATTACAGTGTTATATCAGACTGATCAATTTATTCACTGTCAGGTCCATCCAAAAGATGGGAGTGCATCATTTTTGGTCACAATGGTCTATGGGGCAAACTCTATCTCAGACCGTAGATCTCTTTGGATTAGCCTTTCTCAGTTTAGGACCTCTTCTCCCTGGGTGGTCCTTGGTGACTTTAATGCTATTAGGTATCCTAGGGAGAAAGTTGGGGGGAATGTACAGTGGTATCCTCCCATGGATGACATTAATCACTGTTTGTTCTCCTCCGAGCTTGATGACCTTAGATTTTCAGGGTGCTTATTTACGTGGTCCAATAAGCGGGTCCCTCCTCATTTTGTGGCTTCCAAAATTGATAGGGTATTAGTGAATGAGCCTTGGATGAGAACATATTCTCAATCATCGGCTCAATTTTTGGTGCCTGGAATCTCAGATCATTCTCCAGGTGTGGTGTTCGTCCAGCCCAACCCAAGAAGGTCAATTAAACCCTTCAGGTTTTTTGACTTCCTTGCTGACCACCCTCAATTCCTTACAATTGTCCAGAGGAGCTGGAGGACAATTGTACTTGGGAACCCCATGTTCTGTGTGTGTGAGAAGCTTAAACGCCTTCAAAAGGATTTGAAGCAGCTTAATAAGGAAGAGTTTAGTGGCATCTCTGAGAGGGTGAGTGCCACTAAGCAAGCCTTAGAAAACATACAAATAATTATAGGCTCTCATCCTAATAATAGTGCTGCCATAGAACAAGAGAGAGCGGTACACAAACAATACATCACGTTGCTTAGGGCTGAGGAAAGCTTAGCTAAACAAAAGTCTCGAATACAATGGTTGAAACTTGGAGATCAATGTACGTCCTATTTCTTTAAAGCTGTGACCAATAGGAGGAATAGGAGCAAAATAACAAGCTTAGAATTAAATGATGGATCTACCTCACATGATCTTATGGTCATCAAAGAACAGTTTGTTAACTTTTACACAACTCTTTTTGGAACGTCCCATCTCACACCTCATCTGGGTCCAACTAGAGTGTGTCAATTAATCAGAAATAAACTCAGCCCTGAGCATAGTCTTAATATGGTCTCCCCTGTCACAGACTTGGAGATTAAGGAGACCATGTGGTCTATTAACCCCACCAAAGCACCTGGCCCGGATGGGTATAATGGAGGGTTTTTTAGGAAGGCATGGTCTGTTATTGGGAGAGAGGTAACCTCAGCTGTCCAGAACTTCTTCAGGTCTGGACAACTGCTCACTAAAGCTAATTCCACTATTGTAGCTCTTGTTCCTAAGGTTCCAAACCCTTCCAGGGTGGGTGACTTTAGGCCCATTTCATGCTGCAATACTATTTACAAATGCATCTCTCGGATTCTAGCCAAGAGATTGCAATCTGCTCTTCCTTTGCTCATAGATCCGGTCCAATCAGGATTTGTGAAAGGAAGGAGAATTGCAGATAACATTTTCCTTACCCAAGAACTCATGAGAGGGTATCACAAGTCCTCTCCTTCCCCTAGGTGTGCCATGAAAGTTGATATTATGAAAGCATATGACCATGTTAGGTGGGAATTTATTTGGGACGTCCTGTCCGCCATGAACTTCCATCCTACAATGATTAAGTGGCTTCAAGCATGTGTAACCACTGCAAACTATTCCCTATGTATCAATGGGGAAGTGACGGGGTACATTAAAGGGAAGAAGGGGCTGAGACAGGGGATCCGTTATCCCCGTATCTCTTTGTTATGGTGATGGAAGTGCTTACGAGTTTACTTAAGGAGAAAGCCCAGCTCCCGGGCTTTCATTATCACTGGAGATGTAAAACTAATCAATTGATAAATCTGTGTTGATGATCTAATGATATTTTGCAAGGGAGAGTCTTCTTCGATTAAACTCATCAAGGAAGCATTGAATGAGTTTGAGGCTCTTTCTGGTCTCTCCCCTAGCACAGGTAAGAGTAGCATATTCTTCTCTGGTGTTAGTGTGGGAGTTAAGGAGAATATTTTGCAGGATTTGGGATTTCAGGAGGGGTCCCTTCCAGTGAGATATCTGGGAGTTCCATTGTTATCTACAAAGCTTAAAGCTGTAGACTGCCAAAGGCTGGTTGATAGTATCACTGCCAAAACTAGAAGTTGGACCAATAGGGACCTTACTTATGCGGGGAGAGTCCAGCTTATCAAGAACATCTTGTTCTCGATGCAAACGTATTGGTCCTCCCTGTTCATTTTACCAAAAAAGGTCATCAAGGAAGTTGAATCTATCCTTAGGGCCTTTTTATGGTCTGGCCCTGACCTTAAAAGATCAAGGGCTAAGATTGCTTGGGAGAAGTTATGCGCCCCTAAAGATGAGGGGGGTCTTGGCTTCAAATCTATGGAGGTGTGGAATAAGGCTGCGGTGGCCAAGCATATATGGTACTTGATCTCCGGGGGAGAGCAATCCATGTGGTGCCAATGGGTTAAATCCTACTTATTAAAGGGTAGGAACTTTTGGAGCCTTAAAATGCCTGCTAATCCCTCTTGGGTTTGGCGGAAATTACTTAATCTAAGACATTTAGTCCAACCCTTCATACGTCACTTAGTTGGTAATGGGGAGAACACATCCATGTGGTTTGACCTTTGGCACCCGTTAGGCCCTCTGTTGGATAAGTTTGGTTCCAGAATTGTTTATGACTCTGGCCTTCCATTGAATGCCAAAGTGTCCCTCATAGTTCACAATTCTGGTTGGACCTTCCCAATCACGCAAACATGGGAGTTGAATGAAGTTAGACGGCATCTTCCACCTTTGCGTGGCTCCAGGGACCAAGTTAGATGGACTCTGAATGCATCTGGACAGTTTAGTATAGCCTCTCTTTGGGAGGAATTGAGGGCTCCTTTCCCCAAGGTAAATTGGCATAAGGCTGTTTGGTTTGCTGGGCATATTCCTAAGTGTAGCTTCATTACATGGCTGGCCATCCAGGGTAGACTCTCCACGGAGGATAGATTAGTTCTCTTTGGGATTAAATCAATCTCCCAATGCAGTTTTTGCCAGGGTAGTGAAACCCATGATCATTTGTTCTTCAACTGTAGTTTTTCCACACGGGTTTGGAATGCTATGTTGGAAAAGATGGATACGAGTTGGTCCCCTAGGCCTTGGCCAGCATGGATTACCCACTTCTCCTCTTTTAGGGGAAAATCTCTAAGGAATATCGTCTCTAAGTTGATTTTTACTACTACAGTATATCATATTTGGATTGAAAGGAACTTAAGGAAGTTTCAAAATACAACTAGCACTTGGGAAGTGGTTGTTCATAAAATCTTTAACATGGTTAAGGGTAGATTACTGTCGTTGCCAAAGTTGCCCGTAGGCTCACAAAATAATAGGTTTAATAGAGTGTGGGGCATCAATGGGTAATGGGGTAGTTGTGTGTTAGTGTATTCATATTGTGGCATTAGATGTTGCAGGTTTGGTCAGCAGGATTGGGGTTCAAATGAGAATCCACATCACTCAAAGGGGGCCTGTTGTGGCTGCAGCCTGTTATGGCTTCTATTACTTCTATTCTAGCAGGTAAATCTCAAGGGGTTTCCCCTTGATCTAACTTGATCCAGAGTTGTCTCTGAGGCTGCATCAGAAGCACTCAGGTGGTTGTACAGCAAGTCATTGGTCAAGGGGGATACAGCTTCATGCTCCTCCTTGGTCACAGAAACAGAAGCAGAAGCAGGGGAGTGCAGCAACCTGCCTGCTTGGCCTTCTATTACTACTAAGTACTCAGGTAGTTACCTTATCTCTTTTAGGTTCCTTGGTGCTTTGAGAGTTCCTACTATATTGAGTGCAATCCTTGTGAGCTGAGTGTTCTAGCCCCTTCCGTCTTTGTGAGAGGAGGTAATATTTAGCGGGGGCATTATGTGAGGTTTAGTTGAGGGAGAATAAGGTTTCCCTGTTTTGGCATTGTATAGAGAGTGGGAGTTGGGAGTTTTGGCTTTGTAATTTCAGGGTAATTTCACGGTGATCATTTATACTGCACCTGTTGTCTACTGTTGTTATGGTTCAGTAGTTATTTACTGTTGACTGATGGTTCGTTCAGTAGTTAGTTGGATTGGTGGAGTTCATTTATGCATTAAGTTACTGCTGCTAAGGTTTGCTATACCTGCTGCTGTAACTGCATAGTTTTGTTATACCTCCTGTTTTGCTGATGGAGTGAGTTTTGCCATGGCAGCTCTGTGTTCTGTATCTGCTGCTGCCATGGCAGTTCTGATGTTATGATGTTATGATGTTATGATGTTCTGATAGGTCCTGTTTTGGCTGCTGTTCTGAATCTGATGTACTGTTTTGGCTTAAGAACTGCACCCTTTCAATATCATTGGGATGCACAAGGATGCTGATAAGAACCCTTGTGATGTCCATTGTCCAGTTCTATGTCAAGTGTCCATTTTCGGTTCAGATGTTGAATGTAGTTGTTGACTGCTGTATATTCAGAAGCTGTATTAAGTTTATTTAGTGGTTGTTCATTTATACTAGTCGCCTAACCAATAGGGGCTGTCATTGGGATCTCCCTTCGCAGAGGGGGACGTCCTCTGCATTTTGTTTTGTTTTGTGTGATGGACTGCTGCTGCTGTTCTGTGATAGCAGCAGTTCTGAAGCTGCATCAGATTGAAGCTTGTCTGTTCTGCTGCTAGCAATATCAGTTGAAGGCTTATTAGATGAAGGCTCAGTTGGGACTTGTTGTGCAGTTCTGCTGCTGTTTTATATGCAGTCCAGTAGTAGATACCTTAGTAGATTCTTTTGTTCTGATCTGCTAGTGATACATTGTACCACCTAGTTTGTATGCAGCATAACAAGCTATTGGTTTTACATTGTAATTGCTGTGTTGGATTTGTGTTCCTTCAGTTTCACCTATCCTCTGGGGTTGTCCCTTGGAGCGTGTATTGCTTTGCTAGGAGGAGAACAAATCACATCACAGATTGTTTCACCTATCAAGCTTCAGCATATGTGAAGGGCAGATCACAGATTGGGGGCAGACTGTTCTGCTATATACGATGAGTGCAAGTGTGCAAGTGTCCTGCTTTCTGGAATCGTCCAGTTCAAGTGCTTGTCAGGAAACAATACTATTAGAAACCATGTGCTTGTAAAGTGTGTAAGTGTCCAGTTCAAGTGCTCTAAGGAAACAATACTATTAGATGCCTTTAATAGCACTTTTAGATGCCTTGGGCGTAATCTTTTTGTTGGTAACAATTGGCAGTGTTTCCGTTCCCTCTTACTAGATGGATTGGAAACATAGCTCCTCATCAATGTCTTGTAGCCATTTGGCGTGATCAATTTTCTTACTCTTTTTTGTTTTCTTTTCTTTTCCTCCTGGGGTATGCCCCTTGTAGGCTGTATATCCGGTTACCCTTTTTTCTATTTCATGCTATTTTACCCAAAAAAAAAAAAACCTATGGTATGAGCTTTGTATTTGGTCCTACCCTTGGGGGGTTGTCCCTTGGGATGTTTATGCTTTTGCTAGGGGGCTTGTCCCTAGCTGTGTAGTTGCCCTATTCTGACCTGTTAGCTGCTGCTGTTACCTCACTGTTTTCTGGAAAACCAGGCTGCTATTACCTCAATTTTAGATGTTGCAACTACTGTTATGATGGTTTGTCCAGTGATGATCAGTAACTGGAATGTTTTGCTGCTATTGATCAAGGAACCACTGCTATTGCTGCTGCTTTTGTTACTCAGCTGCTGTTTTGTTAGAGAATTATGGTTGTCCTATCATCTGTTGCTGCTGTTGCTGTTCTGATTCAAGTGATTCAGATTATATCAAGCTGTTTCATCAAGCTACCAAGGGGGATGTCCTCCTTCAGCATCCGTGAAGAACAGATCAAAGAATGGGGGCAGATTGTGTTCAGTCCAGCAGTTGTTCTGTAATTATTTGGTGCCTTGTTGTTCAGTCAATCCAACTACAAACGTGGGATGTGCTCTTATGTATACCTTCTTATTTTTTTTGGCACGTGTTTCGCTCCCATCTCTTAGATGGTAGTGAAACATGTAATCGTAAACGTTGGTCAATGTAGCCGCTTGGCTTAGGTCATTTTCCTCAATCTTTATTTTCTTTTCTTTCTTTTCCTCCTGGGGTATGCCCCTTGTAGGCTGTATATTCGCTTTCCTCTTTTTATTTCAAGCTATTTTACCCAAAAAAAAATCTTGGTGCTAATGTGTGCATCTCCCAATTGCTTATTTTGACCAAGTGTAGTGACAACCAGAGAATCTAAGGTCAACTAATTCAGTTGATTGGAGGCAAGAATTGAACTCCTCCATCCATGGCATCCAAGTCCTATCCCCACCTACTATAGACACCTCCCAAACGAGGCATCGCCATACAGATTGATCACGCTTGTTTGGTTCCACTTCATAAACCAAGATTGGGGACATTCCCATGGCTAGGAACATCGCCACACGATAACGGTTATCATCAAGATAGAGTCGCCACCTAGTTTATTAAAACTAGGAAAAATGGACAGAGATTCCGGGTACGGGAGCCAAGAGTACAATAAGGGGAAGGTGTTAGGCACCCCTCTTTGCCCAGTCGTGAGACTGGCCCATAATCGTTCGACATACAATGTATATTTGCTTTATTTAATTCTAACACATAATCTGGTTTTTAGCCTTTAACAGTTGATAAGGTGAGCCAGTACGATAAATGAAAGCATGCATCAGAATAAACAGAAAACAAATATGTCCCAGCAAATAGATCCCTCGGCCGGTGAATTGACGTCACGGCCGAGGAATCCCACTGGATCTATATACCGGCCGAAGGATTGATTCCCCAGCCGATGTTCTTCCTCACACCAAAATACGAACAGTTAATAGAAAGAATTAATTAAAAGCGAGAGACGGAAATTAAATCAAACCATAGGCCGTTGGGCCTCACCACCTTGATCCCTCAGTAATTGATTGCTTGGATTGCGATTGATTGTAGATAATAGTGGTTGATTGTGGTAGTCAACTTCACAAAACCCTAGAACAAAGTGAGTTTTTTTTTTTTGGGTAAAATAGCTTGAAATAAAAAGAGGATAAACGAATATACAGCCTACAAGGGGCATACCCCAGGAGGAAAAGAAAACAAAGAAAGAAAGAGAAAATTAGCTACGCCAAGATGCTACATGTGGTAAATGAAATGCGTTGTTTCCAATCCATCTAGTAGAGGGAGGGAAAACAGCGCGCCTAAGAAGACTCTTAAGCATTACAAAAGAAGCTTAATTCAAAGAAGAGAATATTGAACAAACTGAAAGTACTAAAGTGGAATTCAATCAAAACTGATCCACATGCTGAACTGATCTCAGGAACCACCTGCTTCTACTGGTGAACCACATGCTGAACTGATCAATTGGCTTCGGTCTTGTATCCTCTGAAGCACACAACTACTATTCTATCTCCTCCAGCAGGTGTAAAAATGCAGACCAAACTGATGATGTAGTCAAAACTGATGCAGTCCCTTTGAGTCACTATATCTGATGCAGTCAAAACAGTCTTCCAAAACAGTCAGACTCTCCTCTGAAGCAGCTGTGTAGCAGCTAGCAGCAGGAAACAGAACCTGCTCCTGGGCAGGCTCATACCCTGGGACTGCAATGGATAGCAGCAGCATGCCGTAGCAGCAACAACAACTGATGCAGCTTCTAATGGGGACACAACCATCAGAGCAGTCCATACCATACCAGAATAGCTAAACACAGTTACTAAGTAGAACATATGCAATACTATACAGAGGACATCCCCCTCTGTGAAGGGAGATCCCATTGACAGCCCCCGATGGTTAGGCATAATCTACGTAAATCTGCTCCTAAGGCAGATCAAAATGCAATAACTAGCTCAGAAATTACAACACCATAACAGAACATAAACTGAAGCAGTTCTGATGCAACTTCAGAACTGCTGCTGTCACAAACTTCTGAAGTGAAACTTCTGAAGTTCCAAAAGAATTGAAGTGCAAAAAGCAGATCAGCAGCAGTCCAGAATACTATACAGGAAATCAGCTAGATGCTCATATCACTAAAGCAAGTAGTAACCAAAACAGGAGGTATAACAATACTATGCAGTTCTGAGCCTTAGTAGATCAGAACAGAACAGCAACAATGCCACAAGATGGCATTGGCATGAAATGGGCTGTTCTGAGCCTTAGAAAGAACAGAACAGCAGCATTACCTCAAGTTATAACTGATAATGAAATCCTATGGAAATGTGGTCCTAGCTACCAACTCCCTCGGAAAACTCACTCCTCCCTCTCAACTTTTTTCAGAAACTAAGGGATACAGAACCACCCTACTCCCTCCACTAAGCCTCTCATAATGCCCCCGCTAATTATTACCTCCACTCTCAAGGAAAGGATGAGGCTCTATCACACTCTCGCACGGAAACACCGATTGTAGTAAAAGCTAACAACTAAACTCTCAACACAAATGAACCTTTAGCCTAGCAGAGAAACCACCAGAGTTAAGATAACTACTTGTGTATGTAGGAGTAATAGCAGACATGTTGAAATCCTGCTTTGTTTCTGAAGTCCTGCTCTCACCAACGATCTGAATACTTAGAAGTAATAACCCTTCTGAATCCCCCCCTTCTGAATCCAGAGACAATTCTGGACGAAGTTAGATCAAGGGGAAACCCCTTGAGATTTAACCTGCATGTGTAATCATGTGAGTATATGGGTAATTTCATTCTAACTTATTACTGAGAATGTTAATCATGAATATTCCACATAGATAATAATTGAGAAGGCCCCTTAAACTTAGATAAAGACAGCAACCTGCATCTTACTTCATTTGAAATTTTGTGAGCAACCACTCCAGGAGGGCAATTAAGATTCTGGAATTTCCTATGATTCCTCTCAAGCCATAATTGGTGCACATAGGTTGTAAAGACAAGTTTAGCAATTGTAATGGCCAGAGCCTTGCCCTGGACAGAGGACAGCCTACTCACCCACTGCTGCATGGATGTCAAGCCTGTCATGTGAGGGGTCTTTGGGGATAGGATTCCCCTAATTTGTGTAGCCATGGGGCAATCAAAAAAGAGGTGCTCATGGGACTCTACTCCCAAACATAGGCTGCAGATGGAAGCAGCTTTCATTCCAAACATGACTAGTCTATCTTCTATAGATAATCTATTAAGGATGGCCATCCATGAGATCACACTACATCTAGGGATGTACCACCCTGAGAACCATACCACTTTATGCCAAGTGATAGCAGGAAAATGTATCTTTAAATGATCCCATAAGGATGAGATGGTGAACTTACCAGATGCATTGAGATTCCAAATGCATCTATCCCCAGTGGAAGCATTGATGGGGACAGCTTGTAATTCTGATCTCACCTCATTGAGATCAGGAGTTTGGGTCAGTGGGAAGGCCCAATGATTGTCCCTAATGATAGACTGCATAGTGGAGTCCTTGTGCAGTCCAGAATCTAAGGTAATTCTAGGCCCAAATTTAGGCAACAGGGGCCCCAGGGGATGCCAGTTATCAAACCACAAGGAGGTCAATTGGCCATCCCCTAGTTTATACTTAATGTGTGGTTGGATGAGCTGTCTAATGTTAAGAATTTTCCTCCATACCCATGAGGGATTACTTGGAGTTTTAACACTCCAAAAGCTCTTACCTTTAAGTAGGTAAGACTTCACCCATTGGCACCACATAGATTGCTCCCCTCCCGAGATAAAGAACCAGATATGCTTGGCAACTACTGCCTTGTTCCAGACCTCCATAGATTTAAAACCTAACCCTCCTTCCTTAACAGGAGAACAAAGATGTTCCCAAGAGACTTTTGCCCCTGTTTTCTTAAGGTCGGGGCCAGACCAAAAGAAGGCTCTGAGGATAGATTCTACCTCCTTAATTACCTTCTTAAGGATAATGAAGAGAGATGACCAATAGGTTTGCATTGAGAACAGAATTGGTTTTATTAATTGAATCCTCCCAGCATAGGACAGGTACCTATGTGTCCATGATTTAGTCTTGGCCAAAATTCTGTCAACCATTGCTTTACAATCAGAGTGCTTGAGTTTGGTGGACAGTAGAGGTACCCCCAAGTACCTAACAGGCAAAGACCCCTCCTGGAAACCTTGGATACTTAATATGGATGCCTTGGTGGGAGGGCTAACACCAGAGAAGAAGATGCTACTCTTGGTAGGGCTTGGGGAAAGCCCGGACAACTTCTCAAATTCAGTCAAAGAATTCTGAATGTGATTAATGGAGCTTACTTCACCTTTGCAAAAGATCATAAGATCATCTGCAAAGCAAAGATTGACAAGTTTGGTAGTTCCACATTTCCAGTGGAACTTAAAATCAGGTTGGAAGGATTTCTCCTTAAGTATGCAAGTTAACACCTCCATAGCTATCACAAAAAGGTAAGAAGATAGAGGATCACCTTGTCTTAAACCTTTTTGCCCAGGAATGTACCCTATTGCCTCCCCATTAAAACACAAGGAGTAATTAGCTGTAGACACACAAGCTTTCAACCATTGGATCATCTTAGGGTGGAAGTTCATTGAGGCAAGGACATCCCAAAGGAATTCCCACCTGACATTATCATAGGCCTTCATAATGTCCACTTTCATGGCACACCTAGGGGATGAGGAATGTTTGTGGTAACCTCTCATCAATTCCTGAGTAAGGAATATGTTATCAGCTATCCTCCTTCCCTGGACAAAGCCAGATTGAGCAGGATCAATAAGGGAAGGCAGAACAGGTCTGATTTTATTGGCTAGTATTTTAGCTATACATTTATATATCACATTACAGCATGAGATGGGTCTGTAGTCTCCTACCTTAGAGGGGTTGGGGACTTTAGGCACCAAAGCAACTAGGGTAGCATTGGCCTTCTTCAAGAGTTGACCAGACCTGAAAAACAGTTTAACAGCTGAGGTCACCTCATGGCCTATAACAGGCCAAGCTCTATGGAAGAAAGTAGCATTATAGCCATCTGGCCCAGGAGCTTTTTGAGGATTAAGAGACCAATTTGTTTGGGTGAGCTTATCAATTTGTTTGGAAGGGGTTATGAAGAGTAAGCATGTCTTGCTATGTCTCATGTGAACATGTGTTTTTGTATCCGATAGAGGATTGAGAACTGTGAAGTGAAATGATTAAGTTCTTTTGGAATTGCAGTGCTTTCTATTACCTTCATGATGATAGGTTGCCACGTGTATGTTTGACACTAAGTGATGTTAGAATATGACTTGATGATGATGTTTAATTAACAAGAACTAGTGTAAAATTGTGGTTGAATTTAGTTTCTTGATTCTATGCTGAGGGAACTGTTGAACGGAAAGGTTAAGTCCTGAATAACGATCGAATGATAACCTAAGGTTAAGCCTTGAAAAGGATGTTTGAATATGTGGGAACGTAATGGATTTATTCTGATGCGAGGATTTTAAGTTGTAAAAGAAAAGAAAAGAGGAATCTAAGTGGAAAACGAAAGACGAAGTAGAAAGAAGTATCTAGACTTGTTTTGTTGTGATTGGTGTGAGTTTCTTGAATCTAGGTTTCGTGGTTGTAGACTTGTTGAACCTTCTCGGATGCTGTGCTAAATTTTGTGATGGTTACGTGGTGTGTTTTAGTTGTTTCATGATATGGTTGATTTGGTTTATCAAATTTCGGGGACGAAATTTTTTTTTAAGGAGAGTAGGATGTAAAGACCCTTAATTTAAATTCTCTAACTTTTAAATTATGATATGTGAATTAGTATTGACATGGATAATATGTATGTGGGACCTTTGTGTGGTGGCACATGAGATATGGGTATTGGTGTAAGACTTATAAGGTTGAGGAATGTGAGTGTTATTTGGCCTTTATATATCAAAAATATCAGGAGCAGGAGATAAGAAACTTTTCTCTTTTCTTGTTTTTTTTTTTTTTTTTGGTTCCACCGCCTCTCACTCTCTCGGCTCTCTCGGTTCTCACTCTCTCTCCCACACCCACACAAAAACCTAGCAAATACATCTCTAATCCATGAAAACCCAATCTAACTTCATCATATTCTAGCACCCTAGGCCCGTGGATTGCGTGGCTTATCTCAGAGGAGGTGCATTTCAGTCGATTTCGAGATTGGAGAGTTAGGGTTTCGATTGATCTTTGGGTTTTGTTCAAAACCCACGAGGTAGGGATCTTCTTTTTTTTTTTTTTTTTTTGGGTAAATTAGCTTGAAATTAAAAAAGGTTAAGCGAATGTACAGCCTACAAGGGGCATGCCCCAGGAGGAAAAGAAAAGGGAAAACAACAAGAATGAAAAAAGTACGGTAACCATGCACAACCCGCATGGAGAGTAAAATAGAGTGACATAGGCAATACAAATGGGTCTGAGTAGAGCCATGTAGTAAATGAAATGAAGTGAGGCGAAATGTAAATACTTCCTGGCACAACCCGCCAGGTTAGGAATGAATGTAAGTAAAGTAGATAGTCTTGGTCAACGATGACCACATGATAACCTGCGCTGAGGAGAGATCCTCCTCCTCCAAGGCTGGGATAAGAAATCCAAGAACCGAGAAGCCCCCCACCCCGAGGCTAGCATAATACCCACTCAAAAGAAGTCAACTACTACAGAGGGACTCGGACCGAGAGGTTCGAACTGGAGATGTCGGCATCCGACAAGGCTACCCTGCTAAGCACCCTGCACACCACGCCCATTTCAACCAGACTACTACATCCTCGCCCAAATCCCCTAGGCTCGCTAACTGCTCTTAGCGGAACAGGAAGAGGGACCACCAAAAGTAGCCCCCAAACCACAAGTGGACCAAGCTGCTCTTTTCGATCAGTGCAACCACTAAATCTAATCAGAAACAGACTGCAAAACTACCCCTTTCGATCAGCAAGGATCCACCAATCTAGTCAATGATAGCTCCGGCAACTACCTCTTACGATCAGACTCATCCATAATCTGATCATCGGCGCCCACAGCTGCTGCTACTGCGGGATAGCCCCTTAACTAGGATAATCCAATCTAATCGATAGCAGCCACGACCACAAGAATACTACGCAACTCCTCAGGGCTAAAAGCACTGGCTCAAGGGATACAGAGGGCTCTACGAAGAGCCCGCCCCCGATTTCAGTCCAACAGATGACTGCCTATCGGGGGTTGCAAAATCTAACAGTAAACTGGCCCTTAAGTCCAGCAACAATATGACAATAAATAGATAAGTGCAAAGAGTATGGCTGCATTGCATAATGGTAAAGTAAGGGATACTACCCCCACTGCCCGAGCCACCAGCCAGCTTGCCTTCCCGGGCTGGCCTGCCATCGGGCGGGCTGATGCCTGCCGCTACTACTGCCTGCAGCCTGCTGCTACTGCCTGCCGCTGCTGCTGCCTGCTGCCGCCTGCTGGGCGAAAGTAAGACTCGAAACTGGCTTGCTTGGCTGTTCTGTGGTTGGGTTGTTTGTTGGCCGGGCTGGCCTGGCTGGCCTACTAGGCTGGTGACTGAAATGGTGACTGCCTGCCCGGGCTAGCAGCTTGGCCTGGCTGCTTGGCCCACGCAGGGATATGGAGGCCTGGTGAAGGCCAATGGCTGTGAAGCCCCTGCCTGACCTGGATGGCCCGGCGCCTGGAGAACTCCGGCGAGCCGCCGTGGCTGGCTAAGCCCCACGGAGCTGTAAAAGGTGGGCGGCTGGGCTTGACCCCGGTCACCGTTGATGCTTGATGATGGCCGACGGCCGTTATTACCGTTGCTGCACAGGGTTCGGAGGTGTGGCCTTGCTGGGACTCTGCACATGTAGATCTCAGTGGTGAATCCGCCTAGTTGCCGTGCCACTGTACGAGCACAAATTGAAGCAGGAAAGGACACATCTCCGGCGAGGTCTGGTACAGAAGGAACCCATAAAGCTCGACCCATGAGGTTCCGAACACAAAGCTACGGCCGTGGCTTGATTTCAGGTCTGCCCGGTGCAGATCCCAAGAGGTAGCCGCCGGTCCACGGCGGGGTTGGATCTGGAATCGAGGCACCACGATCGGAGCTGCACAGGTCCCACGGTTGGACAGTGAAACCCACTTGCCCCATTTGAAATGCCTGGTGTGAGGTCTGGAGCTTCATATGACTCGGAGCTCCAGTCGTAGGATGGTAGGAGGCCGAACCACCCACGGCTGAGATGCGGCCTGAGGTGGGCTTGGCCGTAGAAGATGAACCCTCGGCTGAGGCAGACCATAGCTTGGCCGGAGTAGATCCGGTCTGGTAGATCCGGAATGGTACCCGCCGGTTCACGGCGGGGTTGAGGTTGGCCGGACCAGGTGGAGTTGAGCTCCAGGAGGCCGGGTATGGAGGGCGGTGGAGGAGAGCCCCTGTCGTGCGAGGGGCTCCCTTGCCCGGTGAGGTCCGCTGCTGCTGCCGTCTAGGTGGGAGAGGGATCTTCTACCTTCTCTACATGTTTAAGTGTTAGTTTGATGTACAAGAATTAAGTTTGATCATCTATTTTGAGTCTTGAATAAATCTAGTGTATGCTGAAAATTTCGTGGGTTCTGGTAATCTGTCTTTTTGAGGCCCTTCTGCTAAGATTCAATTTTTGGTGTCTTCATAATTGTTAAAGTACGTTTCAATACGAAGATTTCGGTACCAAAGTCATGCAAAACCGATAATCACACAATTAGTTATGAATTTTTGAATACCGACTGTCACCTGTGTATGCGAGACTGTGCGTGGCTGTCTTCTTTTAACTTTCTGGGCATGTTGAACACCTTGGGTGACTTTGGGTCTTTTACAGGAGTTATATATTTAAGTTAAGAAGACATTGGCGTTGGAATCAAGTAATTTGGTTAAGTGTACAATTTTTGGTGAATTTCTAAAGCAAGGTTGGTTGACTGGTGCGAAAATGGTTGCGAATCTGTTTTTCTTTGATTGTTGGGTTAATTTCCTCTCGTTTCTGAACCTGAGATTTTTCTGAGTGTAGTTCTTGTAGTGGTGCAATGATTGGCGTTGGTTTCAATATTTTTGGGTTTAAGATGAAAGAGTTAAGAGAGTGACAAATTTGCATAAAGAAATATGTGGTGCCTTGTGTGCCGGGACTTTTGGGGGTTTTGGAAGAACTGAGTTTTAATCTAGGAGTTTCTCTCTCTATGCTTGTTTATGTGGTAGTTTAGTATATTATTGAGTGTCTAAATCCTATGCTTGAAATGGGTGTGATTTGGGAAGACTCGAATCGAATTTAAAAAAAAAGAAAAGAAAAGAAAAGGCCATAGAAAGAGTTTGGGGTTGTCTATCTTCGAATACTTTAGTTTTGATGTTGGGCTAGTATGTGGGTTTAATTTAAGAGATGTGAGAAGTTGATTTTGTTAAAAAGGGTATGTTTAGTGAATGAATTCGTTAAGAGAAGAAATCGGAAGTGGTTAGTCTTATTTGAAAGTGGTAATTTTGTGTTTGGAAAATCTACGGTGTCATAGGAATCCGGAATACTTTAACTCTGTTTGTGATCACATTATCGTGGAATGGATGTGGTAGTAGCTTAATTGATCGTATCTATTTCGGTTGTGTTATTGTTCTAGAGATGATATTTGGGTTGGTTGAACATATATCATGTTTGAAATATGATAGAAAGAGATACGTGAACACTAAACGCATGATAAGGATTAGTCGATACCACTATAGTGCTTGTGATGAGATGGTTTATTAGTGATAAGGAATTAACAAGTGAATGAATGAGACTAATCACATGACATAAGTGATTGGGAATTCGGTGTCTATTTGTTACGTTATGCCATGAATCCTTCTGCACCAAGATGTTAAGTTTTAAAGTGTATGACAATATGCAAATTCTTGTCTGAACGCGAATTGAAAGGTTAATAACAAACGGACACAACGAGAACATTCAGGACTCATCGATGGGTGAGTGCCTGGCAGAGGACATCGGGGTCCTTTAACTGGCCCGGCAGGAGCTAAATGCTCATATTGGATACTTCAGGACTCATCAACGGGTGAGTGCCTGGCAGAGGACATCGGGGTCCTTCAATTGGCCCGGCAGGAGCTAAATGCTCATATTGGATACTTCAGGACTCATCAACGGGTGAGTGCCTGGCAGAGGACATCGGGGTCCTTCAATTGGCCCGGCAGGAGCTAAATGCTCATATTGGATACTTTAGGATCTCCTTATGGGTAAGGTGCCTGGCAGAGGACATCGGGGTCCTTTAAATTGGCCCGATAGAAGCTTAGGCTCAGACACATGATATAACATTGGTTTGATAATCGATGACGTGGATTTGAGACAAAATGGAGTATTCATATGAGAAACATAGAACTTGAACTTGAGTTGCCACCTTGGATCATCCAATATGTCAATACATGTTTTATATTCCTTCTTTTAGACCTCCAAATCATTGTGGCTTGTTCTTCTGATATGTGGTGGGCAACTTGTTTTGTGTGAATGCATATTTGGTATTTTGTGGTGCTATGCTTTGCGAGAGTTTTTTTTTTTGGGTAAATTAGCTTGAAATTAAAAAAGGTTAAGCGAATATACAGCCTACAAGGGGCATACCCCAGGAGGAAAAGAAAAAGAAAAAAAAACAAGATTGAAAAAGTACGGTAACCATGCACAACCCGCATGGAGAGTGAGATAACGTGACATATGAAATACAAATGGATCTGAATAGAACCATGAAATAAATGAGGTGAAAATGAAGTACGTACTGGCACAACCCGCCAGATTAGGAAATAAAGTAAATAAGGTAGATAGTCATGGTCAATGATGACCACATGATAACCAGCGCTGAGGAGAGATCTTCCTCCTCGTAGGCTGGACTAAGAAATCCAAGAGCCATGTCTTCCTTCACCCCAAAGCTAGCATAATACCCACTCAACAGAAGTCAACTACTACAGAGGGACTCAGACTGAGAGAGGCTCGCCTGGCGATGTCTGCATCCGACAGGGCTGCCCTGCTAAGCACCCTGCACACCACGCCCAATCCAACCAGACTACTACAACCTCGCCCAAATCCCCTAGGCTCGCTAACGACTAAAAGCGGAACAGAACGAGAGGCCACCAAAAGTAGTCACTCGAACCTCAAGTGGACCAAGTTGCTCCTTTCGGTCAGTGCAAACCACCAAACTAGTCAGAAACAGACTGCAAAGCTACCCCTTTCGATCAGAGAGAATCCACCAATCTAGTCAATGATATCTTCGGCAACTACCTTGCTCAATCAGACTCCATTCATAATCTAATCATCGATATCCACAGCTGCTGCTACTGCGAGACTACCCCTTAACTAGAACAGAATCTAATCTACTCAAAATAGCCACAACCACAAGAATACTACGCAACACCTCAGGGCTAAAAACGCAGGCTCAAGGGATATAATGGCTCGACGAAGAGCCAGACCCCCGATTTTAGTCCAACAGATGACCGCCTATCGGGGATCGCAGAGTCTAACAGTAAACTGGCCCATAGGTCCAGCAACAAACAATATTGGACTTGGAATCCGTGCCACTTTTTTTTTTTAAAGAAATTTTGCTTGACAAACATAAAACTTCCCCACTGCCCGGGCCATCCTGCCGGCTTACCTGCCCGGGCTGGCCTCCCATCGGGTGGCTGCTGCCTGCTGATGCCGCTGCCCGCTGCTGCTACCGGGAGCTGCTGCCGCCTGCTGCTGCCTGCTGCTTGGCCCGGGCATGCTGCTTGCCCGGGCTAGCTGCTGCTGGACGGGGATTGACTCGAGTTGCCCGGGCATAAGCTGCTGCCTAGCCTCCGCCCGAGCAAAACAAGCATTGACAGCCACGGCTGCCCCCCGCCCGAGCCAATCAAGGATGGCCTGCCCAGGCTGGCTGGCTGGCTGGTTGCTCGGGCTGAGTGCCCGGGCTGGCTGGAAGGGGCTGGTAGGGCGCTAGGCTGGCGTGGCCAGGCTAGCTGACTGGCTTGATGTTGATGGCCACCGTAGGAGGTGAATCACCCTCCCTCGATTGTGAATGAGCCATGGCTGTTGAGCCACGGCGGATGAAGGCCGAGGCGACGGCTGGGTCCGGCCATGGCAGTCCCTGCCATTGAGTTGGTCGTTGAAGAAGATGAACAGTGTCGCCGGACATGGCCGGCGCACTTCCAGATCTGAAATGGCCGGGGTCTCCGTGAGAAGGCCAGGCCGTGGGATTGAAGGCTGGACCAGAGGAGGCCGGACCTGGTAGTGGAGGCTGGACCAGAGGAGGCCGGAACTGATAGAGGGCTGTTAAGCCACGACTTGCCAATAAGAGGCTGGCCGGACCAGCAGTAGTGGTAGTCGGATGAAGGCCGGCTTCGTGGTGTTGCCGGGTTGAGGTTGATTCAGATCTGCTCAAAGTGGATCTGAGATAGAACCCACCGGTTCACGGCGGGGTTGAGGTAGGACGAAGCCATGGCGATGAGCTTCAGACCGAAGTGGGAGGGCGGTGGAGGAGAGCCCCTGTCGTGCGAGGGGCTCCCTTGCCCGACATGGCTGCTTCTGCTGCCATCGTAGTGGGAGACCGGCGTGGTGGCCAGGCGTACCTCCTTAGCCCGTAGCTGCTGCTCCTGATGGCCAGTGGCCTTGGCTGCTGCTGTTGGTGGCCGGCCGGAGGCCTGGCTGCCATGGCTGGGGGGCTGCCTGGGCCGAAGGGTTGCTTTCTCTCTCTAAGCTAGAGAGAGAAGCTCCCCAACCACTAGGGTCCAGCTTTTTTTTTTTTTTTTTTTTTGCGAGAGTTCATATAGGGTATTTGCATATTAGACTCATAAAAGAAATCTTATTGTGAAGGGATTTTTGCTAGATGTTAATTTGAGATTTGAAGATTGATTTGGGGTTGACGGGTGAGTTTCCTTCTTGTTGAAGTGCAGTATTGTTCGACTTGTCATTGCTTACCTAATGTTCTAACTCTATATGCCTAGTGTGTGTATTTTTGGGGAGAGGTTGGCTAGTTGTATGAGAAAAGAAAGTGAAAACATTTTCTTTAAAGAACTCAGATTAATCTTTAGGTTATTGAAATGGTAATGAAAAAGCAATGATTGATTTGGGTAACGCCGTAACGGTAAGCTGAGATTTTAAGAATATTGGTGCGAGTGGGTGAGAGCGTCAGCGTTTGAGAAATGGAGTTAAGTATTTTTCAGCGTGAGTATGGTATTTTGAGTTCCACTTTTTTTGACAAAACAAGTATGCTTTTTGGAAAAAGTTTTCCCTTGTGATCTATCTTCACTTCTGCATGTAATTTAGGTAAGGATATCTCTACGAGCTAGTGTAGCTCACCCTGTCCTTTCAGGTACCCGCCATGGCACTTGTCTCGGATTGCAGGTAATGCACTTTGAGACGTCTTTGAGAGCTTCATTGGAGTCATTAAGGAGTTGTTTATCATCTAGTCAAATTCATGTTGTGTACCTTACTTGCAATTGAAGGTTGTACTTTTGATTAGAACAAATGCAAAGTTATGTATAAATTCATCTCCTTGATTATTATGAGACTCTTTTAATTGTTAACGTTTGGAAGACTTTTGCTTCAAAACAAAAATTATAATATTATTTTAGTTAAAAATCGGGGGCGTGACAATACCGCAGGAGGAAAAGAAAAGGAAAACAAATAAGAGTGAAAAAAGTGCGGTAAACCATGCACAACCCGCATGGAGAGTGAGATAGAGTAAATACATAACAAAATGCAATGTGAAATTGAACTACTACCTGGCACAACCCGCCAGGCTAGGAAATAAAGTAAATACGGTAGATAGTCATGGTCAACGGTGACCACATGATAACCAGCGCTGAGGAGAGATCCTCCTCCTCCAAGGCTGGGATAAGAAGACCAAGAACCGAGAAGCCCATCACCCCGAAGCTAGCATAATACCCACTCAAAAGAAGTCAACTACTACAGAGGGACTCGGACCGAGAGAGGTTCGAACTGGAGATGTCGGCATCCGACAAGGCTACCCTGCTAAGCACCCTGCACACCACGCCCATTCCATCCAGACTACTACATCCTCACGCAAATCCCCTAGGCTCGCTAACGACTATAAGCGGAACAGGAAGAGGGACCACCAAAAGTAGTCCCCCCAAACCACAAGTGGACCAAGCTGTTCTTTTCGATCAGTGCAAACCACTAAATCTAATCTGAAACAGACTACGAAGCTACCCCTTTCAATCAGTGAGAATCCACCAATCTAGTCAAAGACAGCTCCGGCAACTACCTTGCTCAATCAGACTCATCCATAATCTAATCATCGGCACCCACAGCTGCTGCTACTGCAAGACTGCCCCTTAACTAGGAGAATCCAATCTAATCAATAATAGCCGCGTCCACAAGAATACTACGCAAATCCTCAGAGCTAAAAGCGCTGGCTCAATGGATATAGAGGGCTCGACGAAGAGCCCGGCCCCCGATTTCAGTCCAACAGATGACCGCCTATCGGGGGTTGCAAAATTAATAGTAAACTGGCCCACTAGTCCAGCAACAATGTAATTGTAGATAGCCATATTCAAAGCTCATATTGAGCAAATATTAATAATGAATTGACCCAGGTATACCGGCCTGGGCTGCTGATTGGGCTGCCTGCCCGGGCCTTGGTGCTTGCTGCTTACTGCCCGGGCTGAAGGCAGGCTGTGCCCGACGGCTTGCCTGCCCGGGCTGGTGTGTGACTGGCCTGGCTGGCCTCTTGGCTAGAGCCCGACCCCGATTTCAGTCCAACAGATGACCGCCTATCGGGATCGCAATGACTAACAGTAAACTGGCCCGTAAGTCCAGCAACAAATTGACAATAATCGCAATGATTTTATCAATAAACGAACCTGAATTGAAATAGAATAGCCCATCCTCAGGCTGACTAGCCTGGCCTGAACCAGCTACCCACCGGAACATCTGCCTGACTCCGGCGGCTGGGCTGACTGGCCTGGCCTGGACTGGCCTTGCTCTGGCCACTGTAGTCCCGTGTTGGGAATGATGACCGGCCCTCCGGCGCTGGATTGAATTCGTAAAATCAGGTACCCACTGCTGTTGCAATGGATCGGATCTGGTAAGAAATAGTACCCACTGTAGAGCAATGGACACTCGGTTGCAAATCGGAGAAGACCGCCGTGTCGTTGGTGAAATACGGCCCTGACCCATACTACCCTCCGATGATTAGGAAGACCCGTACTACTCGTACTACCCTCCGGTGAAATACGCTCCAGTCCGTTGAGGACCACGAGGTGGGAACCGTAGCTCCGGCGCCGTCCACCGCTAAGCAGACTAGGAAGTTACCTGCAATGGCCGGACCTGATCTTAGTTGAACCGAGCCAGAGAAGTGGATCGGTGGTTACTAGAAGATGATTGTGGACTGAGCTAAGTCTGACCTCAAGGATAGCCCCACAACTGATTGGGACTCTCCTTTCCCGTTGAGGTGGCCGGACCGGAGATAGTGGCCGGACCACAGAGGTGGCCGGATAAGGGTTGGCGGTGGAGGAGAACTTCTCTAGAGAGAGAAGTTCCCTTGCCGTTTACTACTGCTCCTCTGATCTGCTTAAGTCTCACACTACAGGGGTATGATTTCTACACTTATGACACTTTTGTTATTTTATCTACAATATCCTACTCTCCATGCGGGTTGTGCATGGTTAACGCATTTTTCTCATTCTTCTTGTTTTGTTTTCTTTTCCTCCTGGGGTATGCCCCTTGTAGGCTGTACATTCGGTTAACCTCTTTTAATTTCAAGCTGATTTACCCAAAAAAAAAAAAAATTCTTCTGCCCTGGCATAAACTAGATACTGCTTGCACAGTTCCTTTTCAATGGCTTGTTTAGAAGGGTCACTAGGGTCAGAGCCTAGCTCTCTTTGGATAATTTCCAATTGTTGTTTACAGGAGGCCACTCTTGAAGAAAGATCACTAAACTCATTTGTGTTTAGTTTTTTAAGATCCTCCTGCAATTGCTTGAGTTTTTCACAAATACAGAACATTGGATTTCCAATGATTATCTTCCTCCACACCTGCTGAACAGTGTCAAGGAACTTAGGGTGCTCAGCTAAAAAGTTGAAGAACCTAAAAGGCCTTTTCTTAGTAGGTGAGGCAGTTGTCAAATACACAACAGCAGGGGAATGATCAGACACTCCAGGGCTGAGAAAATGTGCATTGGACCAGCAGAAATCTTTGACCCAACTCTCATTAACTAGAACCCTATCAATCTTGGAACTAATATGAGCATCTCCCAGTTGTTTATTAGACCAAGTGTACTGGCAACCAGTATACCTGAGATCAAGTAATTCAGTTGATTGGATACAAGAATTGAATTCCTCCATCCAGGGCAACCAATTTCTGTCCCCACCTACTTTTTCAAGGGGAGACCTCAATGCATTGAATTCACCTAACACTACCCAAGGGGTAACTACACAAAGCTGCTGTAATTGAGCCCATAGTTGTTGCCTCTCCAAATAACTAGTGGCTCCATATATAAAGGTGGCATCAAAAGAAAACTGGCCATTACAAGATTGCACCTTACAATGAATAAGCTGACTGGACTGAAACTGAACTTGTACATTAAACAGTAGGGGGTTCCAACAAATCAAAATACGCCCCATAGGAGAGCAGGAATGATTGCTAACAAAATTCCAATGAGGGAGCATGGTGTTGACTACTCTAGATACATTGGATTCTTTGATTTTATGTTCAATAAGACCAATTAAGGATAGTTTATTCTTAACAACCCAATTTTTTGCCTCCCTTTGTTTGAGAGGGTCATTAAGGCCCCTCAAGTTCCAAAACCCAAAATGTGAAGACCCACAATCCATTAATCACTACACAGTTACAAACAGTATTGATAAAATTAAAGGTAAATACTGTATTAACAAACAAAGGTAGGAAAGAAGGTTACTTCCCTGATTTATGAGAAGAGCTCTTTGCAAAGTTCTTCTGTTTCCTCTGCTGCCATGCTTTACCAGAACCTCCTCCGGTAAGTTTGATATCTGGAATGAGATCTGGAGGTTCTTTGTCCTTGAGTTTGGCAGCCATTTTGGCAGCTTTTTTTGCTGCTGATCTGGATACAAATGCAGCAGGACTTGGACTTGTAATCTGCTGATTAGGGGGTCCTGCTTCTTCCTTATTGGCCCCCACTCCTTCTAATGTGTCAGCTTGGTCAGAAGGGGTTGTAAATTCTTGCAGAGACAGGGGATTTGGTTCTTTAAGGTTATGAGCAGCCTCCTCAATGGCATAGGCAGAACTGACTGTTGGGATCAGTGGAGGGTTAGCTTCTGTACTTTGTGACAGAGTCAACTTCTCTTGAGAGCTGCTCACTATACTCTCAAGAACCTTTTCTAATTCTTCCTCTGAGTCATCATCTGAATCAGTAAGCTCTGCTTGAGGTTTACCCTCATGCTTGGTGGAGGCAGGTAGGGTATTTGATGTAGAACCTGGGATTGTATAAGGAGGGTCAGTTCTTAGTTTCCCACTACCTACAACTGTCCATTCCTGAAGTGGCTGGCTGGTAATTGGAGGTGGTTTCTTGGAACAATGGTCAGTTGAGTGGCCAAAGACTTGGCACTCCTTGCAAAGTAAAGGTAAGACTTGATATTCAACAAACACCACAACTGATTCTCCCTCCACAGTAATTCTAACTTCATCTGGAAGTTCATGTTCAGCACTGATCTCTATACATATTCTAGCATTTGTTGATTTTGTGTGCAAAAGACCTGGTTGTCTTGAGGTTTTAGCTGTGGCTTGGTCCACATGTAGTGGCTTACCAATGGTACTAGCCACCCTGCTCAAACACTCCTGATTCCATAACTCTAGGGGTAGATTATGAAGTTTAACCCATGCTGGAATATGAGAAGGTTGTTCCCTTACTGGTTTCATCATACGGTGCCAGTCTTTAAGTACTAAGTATTTTCGAGAGAAGAAGTAGGGACCCCCATCCAACACTTGTTGTTTGGCCTGTTCATCCCTAAATTCAAATAGATAACAGCCTCCAACATCTGGCTTGACTGCCACAAATAACTCTTTCCACTGATATCTAGCAATGGAGGCTACCAAAGGGTAAGGCATGTTCCCATCAAGGAAATACCCACTAAGTATTTGGTCCACTTACCTACATCTGTTAGTTCAATATCAATCTCCACCTGGGCTTCTTTCCCTCTCAATAGGTCAGGATAAAACTCAAGCTTCATATCCATTGAGGGGCTTTGGGACTGCAGCAGGGATGCCCAGTTTTTGGGTTTAGCCTGGCCATTTTTCAGTTTTGGTTTGACTTGGTGATGTTGAACAGGAATAGAAGAATTTCGAGATGTTGATTGGTTACCATTATTCAGCGACCTAGAGTGAGGTGCATTTACTGAAGATACGCATTTCTGCAGTTTTAAGAACAGTGACTGATGGAAGCTGCTGTGAATTATATCTAGGACGAAGGTCCTCTGAACTGTATCCCATGTTAGGGTCACCTTCTAGGTAAGGATTTACCCTAGCATTAATCAAAACCTTTGAGTTAGGGTTCAGTTTCCTTACCTCTGATGGGGTACGTTGAAACTGGTAGGTGTTTCCGTGGAGGTGAATCACTCGTGCCTTAGTGTAGCGGGCCGAACACAGATGTTCGCATGGTGCGGACCTGGCCTGCCATGAACCCATCGAAGGCTTCGTGCACGGCGTGCCGACGTTGACTCGTCGTGAATATTCGGTTTGCTTCAGGCTCAGCAGTGAACAAACCTACGCTCAGATCGTGCCGTCGACAAAGCCCCCGGCAGCGTTGCTTCCCTCATTAAACGCGTGGCCATGCTCGGCGTTGCCCGCGTTCAGCTACTTTCAGAGCACGGCGTGCGGCCTACGATGGCTAGCTGCAAAGCCACGCGTCCTACCACGTGCAGAAGCGGTTGTAACAGAAGATGATCACGGGCGCACATGGGTGTGCCAGCTCGGCCCTGAAAACGGTTATCAGATCTATTCTTTGACGTCACTATGACGTCGCTTGGCCCGTGAAAGGCACGCGATCGTACTTGGAGGGCAAGTCAGAAGGCACTATAAATACCTAGAGATGGTAACCCTAACAGGTACACACTATTCAATACTCACACTTACTCTCTCTAAAGCTTTCTGCTTCCTCTCTGCGCTATACTCATCCTCTCGCCGGAGGGCCCTACCGGGACAACCCCCGGCCAGGTCTTAGTCGTGCGTTCCTTGTGCAGGCTAGGAGAAGAAAGCCAACCCATCATCGAACCGCCAGCGAAGGATCGAGGACCAAAGGATCACGGGCCACACACTTAGCTTCAGCTTCCTTCATCAGACCATCTTCGAATATGGCTTGTTGGGTTTTCTGCACAGCTTTGGGGCTATGCTGCGAATTCTTGTTAGCGGATGATGTTGGACCCGAATTCTTGTTAGCGGCTTCAGCATCGACCCGCAACCCTTCTTCGAAGAAAACCTGTTGAAGTTTTCTCGCCGGGCTCATGTTCTTGGGCGATTTAGGGCTGTGAACCCCAGCGCCATTTGGAGATGAAGACTGGGCCGATCTGGTTCTGCTTGATCGTAGGTCGAAAACGGCTGAGATGCTCGATCCTTGTGGATTTAGAGTAACCGGAATCCATGTTTTGGGGTCTTCCATGTGCAGTTCTTGAGTCCTTCGAAGCTCAACTGAGTTCAGAGCAAGGACATAATTTTCATCGAGTTGTATTGGGTTCTTCTGTTTCCGACGAATCTCATTTGAATCCTGGGCCTTGCTACCCAGCCCTTCCGAGAAAGAGATCATACCGTCTGCCATGGATGAGATCACAGGTAAATCCATGACCTCACCAGGAATCGCCATGCCCTTGTCAGAAATCGTCCTTGTCAAATGGCTTTTTTGTCAGGGTCATCTATTCTTGTTATGTCCCAAATGGATTTTGCTTGAGCAAAAACCTATTCCACCAAAATGTAAGGACTGCCATGTTGCTTGAGCAAACCTGTCTTCAACAAAGTGAGTTCTTTGGGGGGTTTTTACTCTCGGATGCGGCTACTCACGGGAGGTTAGGGCTTTTGTAGAGGATTGATAGGAGATGATTTCTGTAGAGTTTGGGGGCGGGTCATGGAGTGGAGAGATATGTATTTCGTGGTTGTTATTTCGGAACCCTAAGGCCCTTTATATAGGCAATTGGTGACTCACTCCGGCCAATCAAATGGCGTGAATCAAAGTGGAGTTCTAGGGCAATAAGACCTCTATGGTAAGTGTATTCGTAGCCCCGAAGTAATGGTTCGTGGCTGCTAGGGTTTGGGCGAACGGATTGAAAAGCTGCTGAACATTCCAGAATCTGGAAAACATCGGTCTGCCGGCCGCCCAAATGATTTCATGGCCGAAGAAAGGATTTCGCGGCCGCGGAAAAGATTTTCCAGCAAAAGGCCAAACTTTGCGGGCTCGCTCCGGACACTCCCGAACTCGGTTTTGCGCGTTCTTTGGACCGTTGGAAAGCTTGTTGAGTCTACTTTCTAACCCAAGTGGTTTGGATCAAATATATTTAGTACATAAAAAGATATGACAATTTTACCCTTAGTGGGTTAGAAAATGGATTGTTTTGGTAAAATTCTCGTATCTCCCTCATTTCAAATTGGTTTAAGACTTATTATATATCAATAAAGAGGGTTTTGAAAGTACTACAAGATGGTGGAATCCAACCACAAAAATAAGGAAGTTTAATTTATGAAAAATGGGCTGAAAGCAGACTTATTTGAAGATCGACGATGCTACCAAGGCTAAAACACATTTCTATCAACTCTAAGTATCGCTTGGCACTCCTATCACCTATTTCAAAGTGTTCCTTAATCCCTTAAGAGTTCCACAAGTTCTTAAGGCTTTCATGAAGTCAACCACAACAACCACATATCATATTCATCATCGGGATGGTCCCCAAGGTGGGACTTGAAATAATCGTTGAAATACCAAGGATACATGCATTTGGGCACTAACTAAGTCAGGGGAGTTCTCCATCTCATCCCTATGGGACAACCTTAGAACTCACTTTCCCATTGTTACATGGCATAAGGTTGTATGGTTTCCAAGCCATATACCGAGGTGTAGTCTAATTACTTGGATGGCCCTTCTTCAAAGATTAAACACTGAGGATAGGCTTGTCCTGTTTGGGCTCAAATCCACCTCCCAATGTAAATTGTGCCCTGACATGGAAAACCATGCCCATCTATTTTTTGAGTGCCCTATGGCAGCCCAAGTCAGGAGTATCCTGTCTCCCAAAGTCCCCCACATGCAAGGACATCAGAACTGGCAGATTTGGGTGGATTGCCTCTCTATTTTGAGAGGTAAGTCTTTGGCCAACACTATTGCAAAGCTGGCTTTCACTATATATGTTCATCATATTTGGATGGAAAGGAACCACAGAAAGTTTCAGAACTCTTCCTGCTCCCCCATTGTAGTTGCTCATAAAATCTCCAATGATATAAGATCTAGGCTTTTGTCCTTGGCTAACCTACCTAGTGGTCCTCTTTCTAGACAACTAAAAATACAATGGAACATTGTTTAGTGGTGTACTCCAAGCACTAACATATTATGAGTCTTCCCTTGGTTTTATGATACTAACATACTTTTACATTTGCAGGTCATTGGTCAAGGGGGATACAGCTTCATGCTCCTCCTGATCTTAATGAGATCGATGGTCACAGAAACAGAAGCAGAAGCAGGGGAGAGCAGGATTCAGCAAGAGAAACAGAAGCAGAAGCAGGGGAGAAGCAGAAGCAGAAGCAGG
This sequence comes from Rhododendron griersonianum, assembly GCA_018127125.1. Classification (NCBI taxonomy): domain Eukaryota; kingdom Viridiplantae; phylum Streptophyta; class Magnoliopsida; order Ericales; family Ericaceae; genus Rhododendron; species Rhododendron griersonianum. The sequence goes on from CM030789.1 coordinate 33,478,931, forward strand.
ATTCAACAACCTGCCTGCTGTCCAGCCACAGTCACAGTGACAAGACAAGTGCAGTCAGGTTATATTTACTTCTATTATTCAGGTAGTTACCTTAATCTTTGTTGGTGCTACATGGATTCAAATTCTGCTGTATCTGAGTGGAATAGCAAGTAGGCAAATCTGTCCTAGCTGTTGTGTGGACTGGTAAGATTTGTACTGTCAAGAGCAGCCTGACTAGCATGGTTATGGTGCATTTTCTGTTGCACCTTTAGTAGCAGCTTCAGAACTTTGACTGATTCTGTGGTGCACTAACACCTGCACCTGCACACTCCACACATGCCATTCTCTTTATTTTCATCATGCCATTTACTGAGTTGATCATGTCATTTTCTGAGTTTATCATGACTGATGGTTCAGTGTCAGCTCCTCCACCAAAACTTTGTACACTTCCAGCTAGCTTTAGTTCTGCCTAACCAACTGGGGATGTCGTTGGGATCTCCCTTCGCAGAGGGGGAATTCCTCTGCAATGTGTTACCTGCCTACCTGCTGCTACTGTAATCTGTTATGGTTCAGTTGTTTAGGATGCCTAATATGCTACTGCTAATGCTACTTGGGCAGCCACATCTGTTTTGTTATAATTTTCTGCCCAGATTCTGACTGTTGTAGCAGGTTCAGAAGTTGATAGACAAGTTCAGAAGTGCTGACTGTTATCAAATACCCAGATCATATGTGCTGTCTGTTATGAAATCTGATGCTGTTATAAAATCTGGTGCCATCATTAGTAGTAGACTTTGTAGCAGTCCAGTCCAGTTGTAACAGTCCAGTTCAGTTTGTATGCCTAACCAACAGGGGATGTCGTTGGGATCTCCCGTCGCAGAGGGGGACGTCCTCTGCAAAAAGTTTTTGTAAAGCTATTTTGTTTTGTAAAGTTTGAGCTGTAAAGGGTCAGCTGCTGCTGCTGTTCTGTTTCAGTTGCTGCCTTTCTGAATTTCTGTAAACCAACACCATGCCCAGCTTGGTGTGCTACCTTGAACTCCCTATCAGTCAGCTTGGTGTGCTACCTTGAACTCCTTAGTGGCTGCTGTTTTGAATTGATTCAGCATTATTGTTGATATGACTGATCTGATCTGAAGCTGCTGTCCAGTTCTGAAGCTGTTGCAGCTGCCGCTTTAGGAGCAGGTCCTGCTGCTGCTGTTCTGAATTTGTGAATGGCTAAGCTAGGTTCTGAATTTGTGAATGTAAAGAATGTAAAGAATGGCATTGAATGCCTATACTCAACTTAGAATGCCTAGACTCAACATCTGTAACCCCTTCTTTTGGCATGTGTTTTTCTCCCATCTCTTAGATGGCATTGAAACATGTGGATCTCATTACTTAGTCAATGTAGCCGCTTGGCTTAGGACAATCTTTTCTATCTTTGATTTTCTCTTTCTTTCCTCCTGGGGTATGCCCCTTGTAGGCTGTACATCCGGTTATCCTCTTTTTTATTTCAAGCTATTTTACCCAAAAAAAAAAATTTGGGGTGTCTACACCTACTTTTTCAAAAGGAGATTTTATGGCATTGAAATCACCTAAGACCACCCAAGGGGTGACAACACAGAGGTTCTGTAAGTCAGCCCATAGTTGTTGTCTCTCCAAGTAACAGTTAGCCCCATAAATAAACGTGGCAACAAAAGAGTATTGGCCATCGCAAGTGAGGACCTTACAATGGACATACTGACTTTTTTTTTGGGTAAAATAGCTTGAAATAAAAAGAGGCTAAACGAATATACAGCCTACAAACGGCACCTAAATGGACATACTGACTTGACTGACATAGAACTTGAACATGGAAAACCAAAGGGTTGCAACAGATCAAAAGTCTCCCAATTGTAGAGCTAGGGTGATTGCTAACAAAATTCCAAAGAGGGAGCATAGATTTGACAATGCTAGAGATTTTGGGTTCTTTGACTTTATGTTCAATAAGTCCTACTAGAGATAATTTATTCTTAAAAACCCAATTTTTTGCCTCCCTCTGTTTGAGAGGATCATTAAGACCTCTCAAATTCCAAAAACCAAAATTTTTAGGTGAGCAATCCATAGAACAATACTAAGTACAACCACAAAGTTACAAATCAGTAAAATAAGAGTTAATAGCAAAACACTGATATAACTATAAGTGAACAAAACACAGTTGAAGAGAGTTACTTCCCTGACTTATGGAAAGAGCTGTTTGTAGGGCCCCCTTTTGTCTCCCTAACTGTCCAACTTTGGAGGAACCCCCCATCTGCAATTTCATTGCACCAGGATCAGGTGGTTCTTTATTTCTGAGTTTAGCAACCTTTTTTGCAGCTTTCTTAGCTGCTAATCTGGATGCTTGAGCTGTAGGGGTAAGTTTAGCCTGCTAACTGGAAGGATGTAAGTCCTCATCACTGTCATTCACCTCTTCTAGGGGTAACAAAGATATAGGCATTTGCTGAGACAAAGTGAGATCTTCCTCTTGACTGTTAACAGCTAGAACAAGGCCTTCCTGTTGCTTAGAGCTAACAAGTACATGCAGCTGCTCAAAACTGACCAGTGCATGCAGCTGCTGATTAGGAACATGATTCTGAATCTGGTTCAATGACTCATGGGTACTACTTACAATTCCTATAAGAACATTCTCTAACTCTACCTCTGAATCAACAAGCACGTCTGCTTGGGGACTATCATTGGCAGACTTGGAAATATTTAAGGCTCCATTGGACTCTGAGTGAGGAAGGGAAGTTGGTTTCCCATTACCCACTAAAGCCCATTCTTGAGTGGGCTGACTGGGGTTTGGAGGAGCTTTCTTGGAGCACTGGGCAGTAGCATGGCCAAAAACTTGACAATGTTTGCATAAAAGGGGTAACACCTGATATTCAATAGGCACTACCACTGAGTTTCCCCCTACAATTATTCTCACATCTTCGGGAAGCTCATGTTCAGCACTAATCTCAATGCAAATTCTAGCACTGGTTGATTTTGTTTGAAGTAGGCCTGGTTGCTTTGAGGTTTTAGCTATGGCATGGTCCACATGGAGTGGTTTACCAATTGTACTTGCTATTCTGCTTAGGCACACTTGGTTCCATAACTCAAGAGGTAAATTATAAAATTTAACCCATGCTAGAATGTGGGAGGGTTGTTCTTTAATTGGTTGCATCATGCGATGCCAATCCTTAAGGACTAAGTATTTCTGTGAGAAGAAATATGGACCACCATCCAATATTTGTTGTTTAGCCTGTTCATCTTTGAATTCGAACAGATAGCAACCATCAACATCGGGCTTTACAGCCACAAACAAGTTTTTCCACTGGTATCGGGCAGTGGAAACCACCAAAGGATAAGGCATCTTCCCATCAAGGAAATGGCCCACTAAATACCTGTTCCATCTACCAACATCTGCTAGCTCAACGTCTATTTCTACCTCGGCTTCTTTTCCTTTAAAAAGATCAGGATGAAAATCGAGTTTCATGTCCATTGATGGACTCTGTGATTGCAATAAGGAGGCCCAATTTTTCGGTTTGGCTCTAAGGATATTTGGATTCTGTCTGGGTTTAGTAGAAACGTGCTAAGGTAAATTTTGTGGCTGTCTAGGTTTAGTGTCAGCTTTGCTGTAGCCCATATTAGGATCGCCCTCCAAGTAGGGAATGCCTCTCGCATTGAAAATTGTTTTTGGATTAAGATTAGAGGAAGATACCTCGTGAGGCTGACCTTGGAGTTGGGCCGCAGCTCTCTCTTCTGCTTCCAGAATCAGACCTTGTTCGAATAATGCTTGTTGATGCGTCCAAGAGGGGCTGGGATTTGGGTGTGATTTAGGGCTGTGAGCCCCAAATCCCGAAGAAGAAGCGGTAAGAACAGGCTCTCGGATGGAGGAACCTCACTTGGTTTCATCTTTGCTAAAACTTGGAAACTCCAGATCCAACGAGAACCTAAGGTTTTCCGAATAAAGTTGCTGTTGACCCGCAACTTCCTTCATTAATTCCTCCTCGAAGACTTGCTGCAATTTCCGAAAGGGACTTGTTCTCTTGAAGTCGGTTGTAGGAGATGGACAGAGATCAAAGGGTTTGTGGGTGGAATTGGGAGGAGAGTACCGAGCGTTCTTCTGTTGCCTACGCAGTTCATTAGAGTCTAGGGCTTTGGATCCTAGCCTTTCTGCAAACGAGATTGTACCATTAGCCATGGGGATCGACTCAGGAATCGCCCAAATCGCCCATCATTTGGTCTCTAGTGACTTACCACAACAAGCATGTTCACCCACGAGAATTTGGTATTAGAGACCTTATGCTACGAAAGGTGCTCAGGAATACCAAGGTGATGAAGCCACTTGGCGTAGTTATTTTTCTCTTTCTCTTTTCTTTTGTTTTCTTCCTCCTGGGGTATGCCCCTTGTAGGCTGTTTATTCGGTTAGCCTTCTTTTTATTTCACGCTGATTTATCCAAAAAAAAAATACCAAGGTGATGAACGAGGGCAAGTTACGGGCCAATTGGGAAGGCCCGTATCGAGTAACTGAAATTGTGGGCATAGGAGCCTACAGATTGGCAGACCTGGACGGGAACCCGGTGCCAAGGCCCTGGAATGTCCATAATTTGAGGAAGTTCTTTGTTTGAAAGACTTTAGTTTATTTTTCATTCCGTTTTAGGATGCATATCGTGATTGTGTGGGAATTATGAATATAATTCTCTTGTTTTTTATTTGTTAGTTGCAAGGGGTACGAGTAACGCCCCCTTGAGTTCAAAGATCATGAATAAAAATTTTGATTATGAGTTTTTTCAAACTTTTTGATCTTTTCTGATTATGGATTTGTACTTTATCCTTTTTGTTTAAATACGGAGCTAGAAACTTGTAACTGCCTTTTCTCGCTATGTATTGGGGAGCAGAGAATGGGTACGTACAAAGTTATTTTCCCAGTAGGAAAACACTTGGGGTGCATACGAGAACATGCAAGTTACGATTACTTGAGCATTGTTCCATAAGTACAAGTAAACTTAGTAGGCATACGTGAATATGCACACAATTGACCGAGTACGAAGACACTTGGGTTGCATATGTGAATATGCACATATTTGACCGAGTACGAAGACACTTGGGTTGCGTACGTGAACATGCAGAGTTATTTAAGTATGAATACACTTAGGAATTTTTCCAAGAATGAACAATCTTGGGGAGCATACGTGGACATGCAAACGTAACCAAGTAAGAGAACGCCCGGGCCAGCCAGCCCGCCCGATGGCAGGTTGGGCCTAAATTTCTTTCAAAAAAAAAAAAGTGGCACGGATTCCAAACATAATTCCAAGTCCAATATTGGTTTATTGTCAATCTGTTGCTGGACGCACGGGCCAGTCTGATGGAGTTATTAACCCCCGATAGGCGGTCATCTGTTGGACTGAAATCGGGGGTCGGGCTTATGGTCGAGCCTTTTATATCCCTAGAACCAGTTTTTTTTTGCTCTAAGGTTGAGTGTAGTATTCATGTGGTCGTAGCTATTTTTGATTAGATTGAACTGCTTCCTAGTTAGGGGTAGCCTGCAGTTGCAGCAGCTGCAGGAGCCGATGATTAGATTATGGTTGGAGTTTGATTGAGCAGGGTAGTTGCCGGAGCTGTCATTGACTAGATTGGTGGATCCTCACTGATCGAAAGGGGTTGCTTTGCAGTCTGTTTCTGATTAGATTTGGTGGTTTGCACTGATCGAAAAGAGCAGCTTGGTCCACTTGAGGTTCGAGTGGCTACTTTTGGTGGCCTCTCTTTCTGTTCCACTTTGAGTCGTTAGCGAGCCTAGGGGATTTGGGCGAGGTTGTAGTAGTCAGGGTGGAATGGGTGTGGTGTGCAGGGTACTTAGCAGGGTAGCCTTGTCGGATGCCGTCATCCCCTGGTCGAGCCTCTCTCAGTCCGAGTTCCTCTGTAGTAGTTGACTTCTGTTGAGCGGATATTATACTTGCTTTGGGGTGATGGAAGCCTCGGGTCTTGGTTTTCTTAGCCCAGCCTAGGAGGAGGAGGATCTCTCCTTAGCGCTGGTTATCATGTGGTCCATGTTGACCATGACTATCTACTTCAATTACCTTATTTCCTAGCCTGGCGGGTTGTGCCAGGAATAGCTCAATTTCATTTCAGTACATTTCATGGTTCTTTTCAGATCCATTTGTATCACATATGTCACTTTATTTTACTCTCCATGCGGGTTGTGCATGGTTACCGTACTTTTATCACTCTTGTTTTTTTTTCTTTTCTTTTCCTCCTGGGGTATGCCCCTTGTAGGCTGTACATTCGATTAACCTTTTTTTAATTTCAAGCTAAATTACCCAAAAAAAAAAAAACCAAGTAAGAGAACACTTGGGCTTCTGTCTAAGTATGGGGAACTTAGAAGCATATGAATACTTTATTCCTAAGTACGAAACACTTAGGTGCATACGTAAACATGCAATATAGTCTAAGTACGATATAACTTAGGTATTAGACCTGTAAGGTTGAAGCTACAAAGGCCACGAAGGGCTAAGCAAACAATATCTAGGCCAAGCAAGGCCATAAGTTCCACACAAAAAAAGAAGCTAAAGTTATACCACGAAGGGCCGAATGGTGTCTTAGCAAAAAATTCAAAAATGTACCAATGCCACGCAGGGCAAGATCTACGGCTGCGCAGGGCCTGCAAACTGTTTTGAGAAATTAAATTGTCTTAGGGAGAAGGAAACTTACTCTTCAACAGTCAGGTCTTAGAGAGGCGGAGGAGTAACCTGGGCAGGTGTGTCTTCCACAGCAGTGCTTCCATCAGTTGGACCACACCACTGGCTTCCTTCTGGCCAGTGTTGGTCGCTTCGACATTTTGATCGGCATCTGCACTATGCTGCTCGGAGATGTTAGCATTCAGCTCCCTATCAAGGCTATCCTGCTCCTCTTCAGCAACTTCTTCGTTCATGACCATAACGGAGCTTGGAAGGTCATTTTCAGTCCAGAGCGGGGACGACTCAACCACATCAGCCTTTTTGAGGCATGCCGCCCAAGCAGCAGCCCAGATCTCATTTTGAATTGCAAGCATCTGGGTCTTGTAGCTCTCAGTAGCTACATTGATCCCTTCATTGTAGCCCCGTTGTTACGCAACTTTGGCTTCATTCTTGCTCGACTCAAGCTCTGTGAGGGTTTGGTTCAGACTGTCCTCAGCCCCGTCCAACTTGGCCTTCAGTTTATCCACCGAACCACGCGCATGGTCTCTCTCTCTCTTTCAAGCCTAGCAATGGTGCGTTGCATCTTAGCGTTCTCATTAGTGAGCCTAGCACGCTGAGGTTCAACTTGGCCAAGCTTTTGGGCCATTGCAACATTTTCTGTACAGACTTGACAAGCATGCAAGAGTTAACAAGTATAAGGTTCTAAAAGACATGAAAAGAGAGGTAAACGAGTAAACCTTAACATTGTTAACCATAAAAGAGCTGAGTAGTTTGTTAGGAGTATTTTCCACCTCCTTCTGCATATCCCCGGGCAGTAAGAAAGCTTGAGAGAGGGCTAGAGCAGTGTCCTCGGACTCTGCACTATCCCGTATACTTACAAGACGATTTTCATGGGACAGACGAGGGGCCCATGCTGGGATAGAGGCAGTGGATCTGCGAGTGGTTAAGTTTCCATCGGGTGGAGTTGCCCCTGTTGATGAGGAATCGAGGCACTGGCATTTGTCACGATGATCCTCAGCAACCTCGCTTGGAGAAAAACCTGGAGGGGCGTCAGTTTGAACAGAGGCCCGATGACCATGGCCTTGAGAGCCCCCATGGCCACGAACAGTGCCACGACCTCGACCATGTCCGGGAAGGGTGAGCAGGTTGCTGAGGTTGATTGGCTGGTTCATCTCTTGTACGGTAATCGGAGGAGAAGGGGTATAACCGCTGGAAGATGAGGTGGAGGTTTCCTCGGCAAGTTCAATGGGCTCTTCGGGAATCGGAGGAGTCTGGGATCAATTGCTTCTTCGTTGGTCAAGATTTGAGGAGGACGGAGCTAAGAGCTCTGGATTATCAGCTGCACGGGTTCGACGGTTAATGAATCTGCCATACGAAGCCCTGTAGCTAAGGAGCACCTAAGCTGCTCTTACCTAGTCCACAAGATGAGTACCTTGCCCGTTGAAGGCCAACGCTCGGTTGATATCGGTTACGTGCACTTGAGGGGTAATGATATCGTGGCCCTGGTTGATATTTGTGGCTGCAACGAAATACATTAGTAAAAGCACGAGAAAGCTTTGACTGGAAACAGACGAAACAAGAGGAAAGAACTAACGTGGTCGCCCAAATCTGTGAGGGGCATGAAAACCTATCACCTGGCCTTCCTCATTTATGGTCTCGAAATTCCCCGTGATGATAAGGAAGTCGTCGTCATCCCCCCAAGCAGAGTCAGGAAGCTCTGGGACAAGTTTTTTCCTAGAGTCATGACTCTTCAGATATTATGTAAGGGCGTCTTTGGTTCTGGAAATGCTGTACAAATGGTGGATATCGTGTAAACCTAGAGATGTGACTAGCATATGATTAATAGCATTTATACCCATTGCGACCCTAAAAAAATTGGCCGACACTTGCATTGAGGAAAGCCTATAGTGGGCCAGAACCTGGCGGAGCAAAGGAGCTAGGGGGAACCTAACCCCGCCTTCTACGATTGCAACAACAGGGATATGGAGGGTATCGTTATAAGGGCACTCGCGAATAGCGTTCTCAGGGGCGAGTTCAGTGGCTACATCGTCAAGGATCTCATAGCGAGATTTGAAATTGGCCATGGCCTGAGGAGTGTTACAGTGCCGTCCTAATCTCCCCATTGTTGATAAGTTTTACAGACAAGAGAAGGGGTGTCCAAGAAACCCTAGAAGTGAGAAAAACCCTAAATCGAAGAATAATAGGGCAGAGTGGGGAGCAGTGACTTACGGGATGACGATTGGAGTTCTTACGTGCAGAAAGGGGAGGGACCTTGAGATGGTGAACAGTTGTAGACACCCCAATTTGGCCTAACGATTATTTCAAGTCCCACCTTGGGACCATCCCGATGATGAAACGGATACAGTGATTGCTGATTGCCTCCTTGAGAACCTTAGGACTTTCGGTAAGAACTTTGAGCCACTTAGAGGAGCCAATTCAAAGCCATACAGCCTTTCAGACAGAAATACAGAAGCCTAGGAGAATCCATCTGTCGGCAGTGACATCGATCCCACGGCCCTAACATCATTTCCTCACCCGAGCAACCTGTTGCTAGCAAAATCTCCCTGAGAGATCAATCCCTCGGCCGCAAGATCTATCCTTCGACCGAGACATCCATTCCTCGGCCGTGATATCCTTTACTCGGCCGCCAGATCGACCTTTTTCCAGACTTTAGAACGTGTTCTGTCAGACGTTTGATCCAACTACACTACCTTCGTAGTAGTCAGGGTGGAATGGGCGTGGTGTGCAGGGTACTTAGCAGGGTAGCCTTGTCGGATGCCGTCATCCCCTGGTCGAGCCTCTCTCTGCCCGAGTTCCTCTGTAGTAGTTGACTTCTGTTGAGCGGGTATTATGCTTGCTTTGGGGTGATGGATGTCTCGGGTCTTGATTTTCTTAGCCCAGCCTAGGAGGAGGAGGATCTCTCCTCAGCGTTGGTTTTCATGTGGTCCACGTTGACCATGACTATCTACTTCATTTACTTTATTTCCTAGCCTGGCGGGTTGTGCCAGGAATAGTTCAATTTCATATCAGTACATTTCATGATTATGTCACTTTATTTTACTCTCCATGCGGGTTGTGCATGGTTACTGTACTTTTATCATTCTTGTTTTTTTTTTTACTTTCTTTTCCTCCTGGGGTATGCCCCTTGTAGGCTGTACATTCGATTAACCTTTTTTAATTTCAAGCTAAATTACCCAAAAAAAAAAAAACTACACTACCTTCCCGATGCGTTCGGGCTACGCTCAGAGATTACGACGTAGAGTTAGAGATGCATTGCAATTGCAATTACCATCTCGTGATTTGATTGGCCGGAGTGAGTCACCAATTGCCTATATAAAGGGCCTTTGGACTCCGAAAATAAACACACAAAATTCATTAGAGTACACACTCTCTCAAGCCACGAAACTCTGCACAAATACTCTCTCAAACCCACTCCTCAAAAGCCCTAACCTCCCGAAGGCAGCCGTCAATCCGGCGATCAAACCCCGAAGTTCAAACCCTAACCCTAGGGTTTTCAATCAAGCAATAAGTCAATCACGCCCAATCCAAAGCAATCAAGCAACTGAGGGATCAAGGTGGTGAGGCCCAACGGCCTCTTTTTTTTTTGGATAAACCAGCTTTAAAATAAAAAAGGATAACCGAATTTACAGCCTACAAGGGGCATACCCCAGGAGGAAAAGAAAAGAAAGAAAAGAAAAGAAAATAGGCAACGCCAAAAGGCTACAAGGGATGAATGATAATCACTGTATCCAATCCATCTAGAAGAGGGAAGGAAAACAGCGCCAAAATGACCTAAAGCTTACAATAACCAATTTCATAACCCTGAAATACCCTGACTATACATGAGGTGGATTGCAACAACCAAAACCAAAATAGAGCAGAACTGTACAGCAGCATCACAGAACTTCAGAACTGCTGCTGTTGTTTCTGTGATGGGACCTTCAGAAGTTGGTCAGTTGGATAGATACAACTGAATGCTTTGCTCCATATAACAAATTGCTCCAACAGGTTTTAGCAGCTCTACACTTAACAGATTTCAAAAGTAGATCCTGCTCCACTGTGTCCATGAAGTGTCCATAAGTGGTACCAACTACATCTGGTGCACAGACCATGTGGTGTCCATGAAGTGTCCAATGGACTGCTGCATCAGTTGTGTCCATCAGTTGTGAACATGAGTGGTAGAGTCCCCAACAGATTGCTCCAACAGGATTCACTACCATAACAGACCATAACTACAACTTCTGAGCTTGTACCTTACTATAGAGAGGCTATGCTAAATTGTCCAGTTGCATTTAGAGTCCATCTAACTTGGTCCCTGGAGCCCCGCAACGGTGGGAGAAGCCGTCTAACTTCATTCAACTCCCATGTTTGCGTGATTGGGAAAGTCCAACTAGAATTGTGAACTATGTGGGACACTTTGGCACTCAAGGGAAGGCCAGAGTCGTAAACAATTCTGGAACCAAACTTATCCAACAACGGGCCTAACGGATGCCAAAGGTCATACCACATGGATGTGTTCTCCCCATTGCCAATAACATGACGAATGAAGGGATGGACTAAATGTCTTAGATTAAGTAATTTACGCCAAACCCAAGAGGGGTCAGCTGGCATTTTAAGACTCCAAAAATTCCTACCCTTTAATAAATAGGATTTAACCCATTGGCACCACATGGATTGCTCTCCCCCGGAGATCAAGAACCATATATGCTTGGCAACCGCAGCCTTATTCCATACCTCCATAGATTTGAACCCAAGACCCCCCTCATCTTTAGGAGCACATAACTGCTCCCAAGCTATCTTAGCCCCTGATCTTTTAAGGTCAGGGCCAGACCACAAAAAGGCCCTAAGGATAGATTCAACTTCCTTGATGACCTTTTTTGGTAAAATGAACAGGGAGGACCAATACGTTTGCATTGAGAACAAGATGTTCCTGATAAGCTGGACTCTCCCCGCATAAGTAAGGTCCCTATTAGTCCAACTTCTAGTTTTGGCTGTGATACTATCAACCAGTCTTTGACAGTCCACAGCTTTGAGTTTAGTAGATAACAATGGGACTCCCAAATATCTCACTGGGAGAGAACCCTCCTTAAATCCCAAATCATGCAGAATAGTCTCCTTAACTCCCACACTAACACCAGAGAAGAATATGCTACTCTTACCAGTGCTTGGGGAGAGACCAGAAAGAGCCTCAAACTCAGTCAACGCTTCCTTGATGAGTTTGATCGAAGAAAGCTCTCCCTTGCAAAATATCATTAGGTCATCAGCAAAGCACAGGTTTATCAATTGATTAGTTTTACATCTCCAGTGAAAATGAAAGCCCGGGAGCTGGGCTTTCTCCTTAAGTAAAATCGTAAGAACTTCCATCACAATAACAAATAGATACGGGGATAAAGGATCCCCTTGTCTCAGCCCCTTCCTCCCTTTAATGTACCCCGTCACTTCCCCATTAATACATAGGGAGTAGTTTGCAGTGGTAACACATGCTTGAAGCCACTTAATCATTGTAGGATGGAAGTTCATGGCAGACAGGACATCCCAAAGAAATTCCCATCTAACGTGGTCATATGCTTTCATTATGTCAACTTTCATGGCACACCTAGGGGAAGGAGAGGATTTGTGGTACCCTCTCATGAGTTCTTGGGTGAGGAAAATGTTATCAGCGATTCTCCTTCCTTTCACAAATCCTGATTGGACAGGATCTATGAGCAAAGGAAGAGCAGATTGCAATCTCTTGGCTAAAATCCGAGAGATGCATTTGTAAATGGTATTGCAGCAAGAAATGGGCCTAAAGTCACCCACCCTAGAAGGGTTTGGAACCTTAGGAACAAGAGCTACAATAGTGGAATTAGCTTTGGTGAGCAGTTGTCCAAACCTGAAGAAGTTCTGGACAGCTGAAGTGACCTCTCTCCCAATGACTGACCATGCTTTCCTAAAAAATCCTCCATTATACCCATCAGGGCCAGGTGCTTTGGTGGGATTAATAGACCAAATGGTCTCTTTGATCTCCAAATCTGAGACAGGGGAGACCATGTTAAGACTTAGCTCAGGGCTGAGTTTATTCCTGATTAATTGACCCACTCTAGTTGATCCCAGATGAGGGGTGGGATGGGACGTGCCAAAAAGAGTTTTGTAAAAGTTAACAAACTCTTCTTTGATAACCATGAGGTCATGTGTGGTAGATCCGTCATTTAATTCTAAACATGTTATTTTGCTCCTATTCCTCCTATTGGTCACAGCTTTAAAGAAATAGGACGTACATTGATCTCCAAGTTTCAACCATTGTATTCTAGACTTTTGTTTTGCTAAACTTTCCTCAGCCCTAAGCAGTGAGATGTATTGTTTGTGTAACACTCTCTCTTGTTCTATAGTAGCGCTGTTACTTGGATGAGAGCCTAAAATTGCTTGTATGTTTTCTAAAGCTTGCTTAGTGGTACTCACCCTCACAGAGATGCCACTAAACTCTTCCTTATTAAGTTGCTTCAAGTCATGTTGAAGGCGTTTAAGCTTCGCACACACACAGAACATGGGGTTCCCAAGTGCAATTGTCCTCCAGCTCCTTAGGACAATTGCAAGGAAATGAGGGTGGTCAGCAAGGAAGTCAAAAAACCTGAAGGGTTTGATTGACCTACTTGGATTGGGCTGGACAAACACCACTCCTGGAGAATGGTCTGAAATTCCAGGCACCAAAAATTGAGCCGATGAATGGGAGAATGTTCTCATCCAAGGCTCATTCACTAAGACCCTATCAATTTTGGACGCCACAAAATGAGGAGGGACCTGCTTATTGGACCACGTAAATAAGCACCCTGAAAACCTAAGGTCATCAAGCTCAGAGGAGAACAAACAGTGATTAATGTCGTCCATGGGAGGATACCACTGTGCATTCCCCCCAACTTTCTCCCTAGGATGCCTAATAGCATTAAGGTCACCAATGACCACCCAGGGAGAAGAGGACCTAAACTGGGAAAGGCTAAGCCAAAGAGATCTACGGTCTGAGATAGAGTTTGCCCCATAGACCATAGTGACCAAAAATAATGCACTCCCATCTTTGGGGTGAACTAGACAATGGATAAATTGATCTGCCTGACATAACACTGTAAGAGACAAGACACTAGGGTCCCATCCAACAAAAATCCTCCCTAAAGCAGCTTGGGGGTAATTGTTCACAAAACTCCAACCAGGACAAATGAATTGGGTGATTCTATCTGCCCAATTTGCCTTTATTTTATGCTCAAGAAGACCAACTAGACTCAAATTATTGGTGTTCACAAAAGATTTTGCCGCTTTTTGCTTAATGGGGTCATTCAGACCACGAATATTCCAAAAACCTAAGTTAAAAGCTCGTAGCGACATTAGAAACAAAACACAAGGTAACAACAATAAGCAGATACTGAAAGAAGTAATACCACAACATTCAAAAGGATATCAAAAAGGATATCATTTATTCCTCCTCTTGGAGCTGCTACCCCACTTTTTGTTGTTGTTTTTACCACTGACCTTGTTATTATGAGAAGTCGGACCCTTAGAATTCTGCCTGGATGCCTCACCCTTTTCTGCTACAGTGTTATCATCCGGAGGGACTGGTTTCACTAAAGGAATAGGTTGGGCAGGGACAATTACAGATTCTGGAACCTGAGGATGATTAGTTGGACTGCCCTCCACACTGCAATGCAGGACAGCAGCCAGAACAGCAGCTTCAGCAGCCATATCAGCCTCAACAGCAGCCATATCAGGGACCAGAACAGCAACCATATCAGCAGCCATTTCAGCAGCCATAACAGAATTGCCATTCAGCTCATCCCCTTCCGAGTCACTTCCACTTATGTCCACCTCTGTGACCTTGGGCATTGAAGTATCTACCACAGCCACCACAGAAACTGATGCTGCATCCAGTGCTACTGAACCCCCTACATTGCTTCCAGCGGTTCCTTTCCCAACAGTTTGCCAATCCTTGTTTGGATTTCCACGATTTTGTGCTTGTATATGAGGGATGGACCTTGGACATTTGGGAGTAGCATGGCCAAAAACCTTACACTCTGAGCAGACCGGAGGCATTAATTGGTATTCCACCCTAACTGACACACTCTCCCCATCCACTGTGACCTGAATGTCATCTGGGAGTTCATCCGCAGCCTCAATTTCCACACACACTCTAGCATATGCAAGCCTAGTCTTTTTTTCTGTAGCTTGATCAACATGTTTGGGCTGACCAATTGCACTGGCCACCCTGCTTAACCCCTCTTCTGTCCAACATTCTGGGGGCAAATTATGGAGCTTAACCCAGGTAGGGATAGAGGATGGAGAGATCTTAGAAGGAGACATCATTCTTCTCCATTTCTTTAGAACAATAAATTTTTGGGAGAAGAACCAAGGCCCCCCTTCTAGGACTGCAATTTGACTAGCTTCATCCTTAAATTCAAAATATAAGAACCCTGCATTATCCGACTTAACTGACAACAGGCCATACTTAGTCAACTTGCCCCACTGTTTATGGGCAGTTGAGTTAGCTAGTCTAAAATCCATCCTATCATCTAGGAAATGACCAACCAAGCAATGTGACCAACAATTCTCATCCAAGTGAGTGATATCAAGTTCAACCACAGCATTCTTCCCTCTCTTTAATTCTGGAAAGAAATCTAACTTCATATTACTAGAGGGCCCTTGGGACCTAAAAAGGGAGGCCCAGTTCTTATTATTTTGTAACGGACGGTTCATATTTTTAGACTTAGTTACAGGGTTAGTACTTGTGGATGCATCAGCCACTGGGTTTGGAACCAAACCCGACTTTTGTACTTGTACTTGAGTTGGGGGATGATATCGGGGTTTAGTAACCTCGATAGGAACCCCTCGGTTCGGGTCTCCTTCTACGTAGGGATTTCCCCTAGAATTAGACATTATCGTAGGATTAGGATTAAATTTCCAAACCTCTGGGGGAGTACGCTGAAACTGGTACGTGTTACCATGGAGATGGGTTACCCTTGCTCTTGCTTTAGCTTCCTTTTCCAGTTCCTCCTCAAATAGAGCTTGCTGCGATTTCTGAGCCCCAGACCCATTTGCGACCTCAGTTTCTACCCTCAAACTCTCCTCGAAGAAGACCTGTTGTAGCTTACGCGCTGAATTCGAAGCCTTAGCCGACTTAGGGCTATGAGCTCCAAATCCGTTTGGTGATGCATGAACCGAGCTTATTCTGGTGGAATTAAGAGGGCTAATAGGTTCATGGATGCCTTTCTGCTTCCGTCGGATCTCATTAGAATCGATGACTTTACCCCCAAGACCCTCCGCCATCAGCTTTGAAGGACTGGAGAGCTTAGCCGATTTAGGGCTGGAAATTTCAAACCCACCTGAATAGGATGCGGGAACATTATTTCCGAGCTTGGAACCCGAGCTGGAGTCTCCTGGATTGCCCCCTTGTTGATTTTCTTCCTTCCATGATTGTTGAATGCTCAGTAGTTTAGCAGTTACGACATCAAGCACGAAGGGATCTGCCGAATTGTTGAGCTCCTCCTCTAGTTTACCCACAATTTCAAGCATCCTAGATTCGGATTCGCTCAGACACTTCTGTTGCAGTTCAAGAGCGGGGACACCTGGGTCGCCCATACCTCTTTGCTTTCTCCGGGATTCGTTTGGGTCCAAGGCTTTGAGGCCCAAACCCTCATCGAAGGTGATAGAGCCGTCGGCCATGATGGACGATTACTGTTCTACGAAGATCGGCTTGGACCTGTCAGAAATCGCCATGAAGATTCTGAAAGTGCAGTCCCCAACGGCCTCTGGTTTGTCTTATTTACTGTATTTCTGACTAACCGTAGCGTTTTGATCATCTGTTAATCTTTCTGTCTGGTGTGAGGAAGAACACCGACCGGGGCTTCAATCCCTCGGCCGGTACATCAAACCAGGAGGATCCCTCGGCCGTGACATCCATTCACCGGCCGCGGGATCCATCTCCCTGGGACATTTTGTTTGCTTTTCTGCTTTCTGATGCATGCTTTATTTATCGCACTGGCTCACTTTGCTTACTGTTTAAAGGAATAAATAAACAGACTATGTGTTGGAATTAAACAAACCATCTACACGTCTTATGTTCAATAACTATGGGCCAGTCTCGCGGCTGGGCAGAGAGGGGTGCCTAACACCTTCCCCTCACTGTACTTTTGGCTCCCGTGCCCAGAATCTCTATCTATTTTCCCGACTCTGTTTTGATGATAATCGCTATCATGTGGCGATGTTCCTAGCCATGGGAATGTCCATGATTTTGGTTTACGAAGCAAGCAACCAACCGAGCAAACAAACGTGATCAATCTGTATGGCGATGCCCCGTTTGGGAGGTGTCTACAACAGTGCTCCAATGGCGGACATGAACAAGCCTTCTTTCTGCAGAGGGAGTCTAGAGAGAATGAAGTTTTTTTAGGGCTCTGACAATGGCGATTTCTGACAGGTCCGAGCCGATCTTCGTTGAACAGTGAGCGTCCACCATGGCTGACGGCTCTATCACCTTCGATGAGGGTTTGGGCCTCAAAGGCTTGGACCCAAGCGTATCCCGAAGAGAGCAAAGAGGAATGGGCGACCCAGGTGCCCCCGATCTTGAGCTGCATCAGAAGCGTCTGAGCGAATCCGAATCTAGGATGCTTGAAATAGTGGGTAAGCTAGAGGAGGAGCTCAACAATTCGGCAGACCCCTTCGTGCTTGATGTCGTAACTGCTAAACTACTGAGCATTCAACAATCATGGAAGGAAGAAAATCAACAAGGGGGCAATCCAGGTGAATCCAGTTCGATGATGGAAGGTCTAGGGTGCAAGGCCATAGACTCTAACGAAATGAGAAGGAGGCAAAGGAATTCATCTGGCGACCTCAACCTTGGATCCACGCTAGGAGGTCCTGTTCCTCCGTACTGTACAGCCGAGTTTGGGGATTCTAGCCCTAAATCGGCCAAATATTCAAGCCCTAAATCGGCCAAATATTCAAGCCCGTCAAGGAAGCTCCAACAGGTGTTTGAACAAGAGTTAATCCGGGAAGCGGAGGAGCGAGCTACCTGGTTGCAGAACAATAAAGGTCAGGTGAAGCTGATATCTGGTCTCTCAGAGGAGGTAGAACTCGGAACCACGACTTCAACCTCTGGGCCGAAATCATCTCCGATACGGTTTGGGGCTCACAGCCCGAAGTCGGGCATAAATCCAATTTCAGCAAGGAAACTCCAACAGGTATTTCTTGAAGAAGGTTTGAGGGTAGAAGCTTATCCTGAGAGGAGGGGCTCGGTTCCACCATCATCTACGAATGGGCCCGGTGCGCATACCCCTGCTCAGAAAGTGCAGCAAGCTTTACTTGAGGAGGGACTGGAAAGGAAAGCAGAAGCAAGAGCACGGGTCACTCATCTTCATGGAAACACTTATCAGTTCCAACGTACTCCTGCACAGGTTTGGAAATCTAACACTAATCCAACTACTGTACAAGGATCAAAGTCAGGTGACGTACCTTCCACGAGTACTAACCCTGTATCTCAGCCTAAAGCTCTGAATCGTACGGTGCAACCTAATAAGAATTGGGCCTCCCTGTTTAGGTCCCAAGGACCATCAAGTAATATGAAATTAGATTTTTATCCAGAATTACAGAGAGGGAAAAATGCTGTTGTTGAGCTAGATATTACTCACTTAGATGAGAACTGCTGGTCACATTGCTTGGTTGGTCATTTCCTAGATGGGAGGATGGACTTTAGACTAGCAAACTCAACTGCCTATAAGCAATGGGGAAAAAATACTAAGTATGGCCTGTTGTCAGTCAAGTCAGATAATGCAGGGTTCTTATATTTTGAGTTTAAAGATGAAGCGTCTCAACTTGCAGTATTAGAAGGGGGGCCTTGGTTCTTCTCTCAAAAATTCCTTGTTCTAAAGAAATGGAGAAGAATGATGACCCCAACTAAGATCTCGCCGTCCTCTATCCCTTCTTGGGTTAAGTTGCATAACTTGCCCCCTGAGTGTTGGACAGAAGAGGGACTGAGCAGGGTGGCTAGTGCTATTGGTCAGCCAAAACATGTTGACCGAGCTACAGAAAAGAGGACTAGGCTTGCATATGCTAGAGTGTGTGTGGAAATTGAGGCGGCGGATGAACTTCCAGATGACATACAGGTCACAGTGGATGGGGAGAGTGTATCAGTTAGAGTGGAATACCAATTTATGCCGCCTATCTGCTCAGAGTGTAAGGTTTTTGGCCATGCTACATCAAGATGTTCAAAGTCCATCCCGCATAAACAAACTCAAGACCATGGAGTTCCGAATGAGGATTGGCATACTGTTATTAATAGAACCGTTGTAAGCAACGTTGGGGGGTCAGCAGCTCTGGATGCAGTTTCAATTCCTGTGGTGGCTGTGGTGGAAACCTCAATGCCTAAGGTCCCCGTAGATGTAATAGATGGGAGTGAATCAGAAGGTGAGGAAATGAATTGCTATTCTGATATTCCTTGTGAGGTGACTGTGGATACGGGGGTTCTCATGGGAAGTGTGGAGGCCGGCTCAAGTAAACCTTCTCATGATCTACAACCTGAGGTATTCCCTTCTCAACCTGTTCCGCAAGGGAAACCAGTCCCTCCGGATGATGAGAGTGAAACAGTAAAGGGAAAGGCATCCTTTCAGAACGTTAAGGATTTCAAAGCACAGAAGAACAAGGGCAGAGGAAAGAACAACAACAAAAAGTGGAGTGGTAGCTCCAAGAGAAAGAATAAATGATTTCCTTTTTGGTATCCTTTTGAGTGGTGTAGCTGTATTCCTTTTAAGCTATTCATATTGTTGTTATTTTGTTTTTTTTGTTTCCAATGTCTTTACAATCGTTCAATCTAGGTTTTTGGAACATCCGGGGTCTAAATGACCCCATTAAGCAGAAAGCAGCAAAAGCTTTTGTGAGCACCAATAAATTGTGTCTTGTTGGTTTGCTTGAGCATAAAATTAGGGCAACTTGGGCAGATAGAATCACCCAATATATATGTCCGGGTTGGAGTTTTGTGAACAATTACCCCCAAGCTGCTTTAGGGAGGATTTTTGTAGGATGGGACCCTGGAGTCATGTCTCTTATAGTATTATGTCAGGCAGATCAATTTATTCATTGTCAGGTTCAACCAAAAGATGGGAGTGCATTATTTTTGGTAACTATGGTATATGGGGCAAACTCTATTTTAGAACGTAGACTCCTTTGGCATAGTCTATCTCAGTTTAGGTCCTCTTCTCCCTGGGTGGTCCTTGGTGACCTTAATGCTATTCGACATCCTAGGGAGAAAGTTGGGGGGAATGCACAATGGTACCCTCCCATGGATGACATTAACCACTGTTTGTTCTCCTCTGAGCTTGATGATCTTAGGTTTTCAGGGTGCTTATTTACGTGGACCAATAGGCAGGTCCCTCCTCATTTTGTGGCCTCCAAAATTGATAGGGTCTTAGTGAATGAGCAATGGATGAAAACCTTTTCTCAATCATCGGCTCAATTTTTGGTGCCTGGAATTTCAGATCATTCGCCAGGAGTGGTGTTTGTCCAGCCTAATCCAAGGAAGTCAGCCAAGCCCTTCAGGTTTTTTGATTTCCTTGCTGACCATCCTCAATTCATTGCAATTGTCCAGAGGAGTTGGAGGACAATTGTAATTGGAAACCCCATGTTCTGTGTGTGTGAGAAGCTTAAACACCTTCAACATGATTTGAAGCGACTTAATAAGGAGGAGTTTAGTGGCATTTCCGAGAGGGTAAGTGCCACTAGGCAAGTCTTAGAAAATTTGCAAGTAAACATAGGCTCCCACCCAAATAATAGAGTTGCTTTAGAACAAGAGAAGGTGGTACACAAACAATACATCTCATTGCTTAGGGCTGAGGAAAGTTTCGCTAAACAAAAATCTCGAATACAATGGTTGAGACTTGGAGATCAGTGTACCTCCTATTTCTTTAAAGCTGTGAGTAATAGGAGGAATAGGAGCAAAATAACAAGTTTAGAATTAATTGATAGTTCTACCACACATGACCCCAAGGTCATCAAAGAAGAGTTTGTTAACTTTTACACAACTCTTTATGGCACAGCCCATCTCACTCCCCATCTGGGACCTAATAGAGTGGGACAATTAATCAGGAATAAACTCAGCCCTGAGCAAAGTCTTAATATGGTCTCCCTTGTCTCTGATCTGGAGATCAAAGAGACCTTTTGGTCTATTAATCCCACCAAAGCACCTGGCCCGGATGGGTATAATGGAGGGTTTTTTAGGAAAGCATGGTCTGTTATTGGGAGAGAGGTCACTTCAGCTGTCCGGAACTTCTTCAGGTCTGGACAATTGCTCACCAAGGCTAATTCCACTATAGTAGCACTTGTTCCTAAAGTACCAAACCCTTCCAGGGTGGGTGACTTTAGGCCCATTTCATGCTGCAATACCATCTACAAATGTATCTCTCGGATATTAGCCAAGAGATTGCAATCTGCTCTCCCGTTGCTCATAGATCAGGTCCAATCAGGATTTGTGAAAGGTAGGAGAATTGCTGATAACATTTTCCTCACTCAGGAACTCATGAGAGGGTATCACAAATCCTCTTCTACCCCTAGGTGTGCCATGAAAGTGGACATAATGAAAGCATATGACCATGTTAGGTGGGAATTTCTGTGGGATGTACTGTCCGCCATGAACTTCCATCCTACAATGATTAAGTGGCTTCAGGCATGTGTAACCACTGCAAATTACTCACTATGTATCAATGGTGAGGTGACTGGGTATATTAAAGGGAGGAAGGGACTGAGACAGGGGGATCCCCTGTCCCCATATCTTTTTGTTATTGTGATGGAAGTGCTTACGACCTTACTTAAGGAGAAAGCCCAGCTCCCTGACTTCCACTTTCACTGGAGATGTAAAACTAATCAATTGGTAAATCTGTGTTTTGCTGATGATCTAATGATATTTTGCAAGGGAGAGCATTCTTCGATAAAACTCATCAAGGAAGCTTTGACTGAGTTTGAGGCTCTTTCTGGTCTCTCTCCTAGCACAGGCAAGAGTAGCGTATTCTTCTCTGGTGTTAGTGTGGGAGTTAAAGAGATTATTTTGCTTGAACTGGGATTTCAGGAGGGTTCCCTCCCAGTGAGATATTTGGGAGTCCCTTTTTTTTTTTTTTTGGGTAATTTAGCTTGAAATAAAAAAAGGTTAATCGAATGTACAGCCTACAAGGGGCATACCCCAGGAGGAAAAAGAAAAGAAAAAAACAAGAATGATAAAAGTACGGTAACCATGCACAACCCGCATGGAGAGTAAATTGGGAGTCCCTTTGTTATCTACTAAGCTTAAAGCAGTGGACTGTCAGAGGCTGGTAGATAGTATCACTGCCAAAACTAGGAGTTGGACCAATAGGGACCTTACTTACGCGGGTAGAGTCCAACTTATCAAGAACATCTTGTTTTCAATGCAAACGTATTGGTCGTCCCTCTTCATTTTACCAAAAAAGGTCGTCAAGGAAGTTGAATCCATTCTTCGGGCCTTTTTATGGTCGGGCCCTGACCTTAAGAAATCAGGGGCTAAGGTAGCATGGGAGCAGCTATGTGCCCCTAAAGATGAGGGGGGTCTTGGTTTCAAATCTATGGAGGTGTGGAATAAGGCTGCGGTTGCAAAGCATATATGGTTCTTGATCTCCGGGGGAGAGCAATCCATGTGGTGCCAATGGGTAAAATCTTATTTATTAAAAGGTAGAAACTTTTGGAGCCTTAAAATGCCTGCTAACCCCTCTTGGGTTTGGCGTAAGCTACTTAATCTAAGACCTTTAGTCCATCCCTTCATTCGTCATTTTATTGGCAATGGGGAGAACACATCACTGTGGTATGACCTTTGGCACCCTTTGGGGCCTCTGTGGGATAAGTTTGGTGCCAGAATCGTTTATGACTCTGGGCTCCCTTTGACTGCCAAAGTGTCCCTCATAGTTCAAAATTCAGTTTGGACTTTCCCAATCACGCAAACATGGGAATTGAATGAGGTTAGGCAGCATCTTCCCCCCCTGAGTGGTCCCAGGGACCAAGTTAGATGGACTCTTAATGCTAATGGGCAGTTTAGCATAGCCTCTCTATGGGAGGAATTGAGAGTCCCTTACCCCAAAGTAATTTGGCATAAGACTGTTTGGTTTTCTGGCCATATACCTAAGTGTAGCTTCATTACATGGCTGGCTATCCAGGGTAGACTCTCCACTGAGGATAGGTTAGTGCTATTTGGGATTAAATCAATTTCCCAGTGCAGCTTCTGTCAAGGTAGTGAAAGCCATGATCATTTGTTCTTCAATTGTGGTTTCTCCACACGAGTTTGGAATTCTATGTTGGCAAGAATAGATACATGCTGGTCCCCTAAGTCTTGGCCAGCATGGATTACCCATTTCTCCTCTTTTAGGGGAAAATCTCTTAGAAATGTTGTCACTAAACTGATATTCACAGCCACAGTGTATCATCTTTGGATTGAGAGAAATTTGAGGAAGTTCCAAGCTACAACTAGCACCTGGGAAGTTGTCGTTCACAAAATCTTTAACATGGTTAAGGGTAGATTGATGTCGCTGCCAAAGTTGCCCGTAGGTTCTCAAAATGAAAGGTTTATTAGAGTATGGGGCATCACTAGGTAGTTTCACCTGGCATTAGCATCTCTTTATCATACTATGGAGCATACCTTGGCAATTTGTTTTATAAATTATGGTGGCAGCTGTTATGCTTCCTGTTATGGTTGCTGTGTTAATTGCAGGTATAACAAGTGTGATGAGCTAGCTAGCTAGCAGGCAGATTGGTATGGCATCCTTAGAGCACCATCAGACTTGGTCTGGAGGATGTCAACCCCAAATCCATCAGTCCATGTGGTTCCTATTACTACTACGTCCATTCAAAGAAGTTGGAGTCCTTTCAGAAGGCTGAAGGTGTTGGTCAAGAATTGCATGAGTTGGGCATTGTGCTAAAACTGTTTTGACTGATGTGCTGCTACGGCTATTACTTCTATGTAGCAGCAGTATATATCTTAATCTTTTGTGCTGTTGGCATAGTTCACATTTTGTGCTACCAAGGGAAGTGTGATAGAATCTGAGAGTAGCTATCCTTTTCTGATCTGCATTTGCATGTGCCCAGTCTCTGATCTGATAACCTATTAGGTTAGTTGTTTTATGACTGTTGTAGTGGCTGTCCAGTTCAGATGCAGTAAGTTGAGTTGTTTTATGACTGTTTTGTGAACTGCTTTGTAGCTGTTGTTGTGTTGGTTGCAGAAGTTTCAGTAGTTGTGTATGGTGAAACTTCTAGCTGTAGTTGTGTATGGTTGCAGAAGTTTCAATGGCACCAAATGTAGGTTGTGTATTGTTTCAGAAGTTTTGCATTCTGAACCTGATTTGCATAGTTGTTCAGTGATAGTGCCTGCGCTGATGACTGATGACTGATGGTTCTGCAGTAAGATGAGATACAGTGTTTGGTTTTGTGGATTGCCTAACCATAGGGGCTGTCGTGGGATCTCCCTTCGCAGAGGGGGAATTCCTCTGCAATTATGGTTCAGTTGGTAGTGGAAGGAATCGTTATTCTGGTTCAATTATGGTTCAATTATACTGGACTGCGGTCACTTCTGCTCAGATTCTGTGTTGTCCCTGTTTTGTCCTACCAGTAAAAGGAATCACCATTATGAAAGTACAGTCTGCTGCTGCTGCATGCATCTGCATCTGCTGTTCTGTTCTGTTCTTGCTGTTATGATAAGTGCGGCCTGTTTTGAAGATTATGAAAGTGCAGGCTGTTTTGCACCTGTGCTCTGAACCTTTTATGTTCTGTTTGTGCATTGTCAATTGTTTGTATTGCATTGTCTCCAGCTGTATTGGAGCTGTATAGTCATTTTCTATTGGCATCTCATTTTCTGTTATGCCTAACCATCAGGGGCTGTCGATGGGATCTCCCTTCACAGAGGGGGAAGTCCTCTGTTTACTTTAGTATTTGATTGTTCTGGTATGAGACAATTGGCTCCTGAATTGGAAGCTTCAGAAGTTCAGAAGTTCAGCATGCTTTTGTTGTGTCCATGTTGTGTCCATGTTATGTGGGGACACAGTTTGCTGCTGCAGTTCTGATTTGGAAGTTTAGAAGTTCTGCTGCTGAATGTTACAACCTGTTACAACCTGTTACATGGTGGCCTGTCTTTGCATGGTGGCCTGTCTTCAGTGATAGCAGTTCTGTGTTAGGCAAGAGGCTGTTATTACACAACCTGTGGCCCAGTTCTGCATTATGCATCAGTTATGCAACAGTGTAGTGTAATGTAGCCTTTTGTAGTTGGATATGTAATGTTGCAGTTCTGCCTTAGTTCTGCATCAGTTCTCTATGTTTCTCCAAGTGTATTGTGTTGTTAGCTATGGTCTGCATCAGCTCATCTGCATCAGTTCATGCTGCTGCTGCTGTTCAGAAACCTGTGTTGAAATCTGCCTTGTTATGCCAATGTTATCCCCCTTTTGTAGATGGATAGGAAACAATGTATACCCTTTTGTTTTGTTTCCATCTATTCAGTATCCCTCCTCATGTAGCCATTTGGCCTACCTTTCCATTTTCTCTATCTTCCATTCTTTCTTTGTTTTGTTTTCCTCCTGGGGTATGCCCCTTGTAGGCTGTATCTCTGGTTCCTTTTTTTAAATTTTAAAGCTGATTTACCCAAAAAAAAAGAGAATGAAGTTTTCAAAATGGGATGAAATCCCACATATTGTAGACTCCCCAATTTGGCCTAATGATTATTTCAAGTCCCACCTTAGGGACCATCCCGATGATGATATGGATATAGTGATTGCTGATTGACTTCTCGTGAACCTTAGGACTTTCGGTAAGAACTTTTAGCCACTTAGAGGACCCAATCCAGAGCCAAATAGCCTTTCAGACAGAAATACAGTATCTTAGGAGAATCCATCTGTCGACCGTAATAATGATCACACAGCCTCAACATCATTTCTTCACCTGTGAAGCCTGTTGCTTGAAAATCTCCCTAAGAGATCGATCAACCGGTCGCTAGGACTATTCCTCAGCCACAACATCAATTCTTCGGCCGCCAAATCCTTGGCCCGGCCACCAGATTGTCTATTTTCCAGATTCTGGAACGTTCTGTCAATCGTTTGATCCGTTCACAAAAACCTAGCAGCCAAATCCTGATGCGTTCGGGCCGTTCACAAAAACCTAGCAGCCAAATCCTGATGCGTTCGGGCTAAGTTAGGAGATTACCATGACGAGTTCGTGTTGCCTTATAACTCCAATTCAATCGTTCGATTTTGATTGGTTGAGGTGTGTCATCCCTTTGCCTATATAAAGGGGCCTTTGGGCTCCGAAATTAATATGTTCATACACCCTCTCTAGCCATGGTACTCTGTCAATATACACTCTCAAATCCCATCTACAAAAGCCCCATCCTCCCGAAGGCAGCCGCTGATCCAACGATCAAACCCCAAAGTACAAACCCTAACCTTAGGGTTCTCGAGAAACAAATCAGTCAATCACCCTCAATCCGTAGCAATCAAGCCACTAAGGGATCAAGGTGGTGAGGTCCAAGGGCCTGTGGTTCGTTTTATTTACAATTTATGCATACTAATTATCTTATTTTGATATTCTGTTAATCATCTGGTCTGGTGTGAGGAAGAACATCGACTGGGGAATCAATCCCTCGGCCGATACATAAAACTAGAAGGATCCATCGGCCGTGACATCCATTCACCGATCGAGAGATCCATCTCCCTGGGACACTTGTTTTGCTTCCTGCTTTCTGATGCATGCTTTCAATTACAATCTCAGCTCACCATTAACTGTTTAAAGGTTAATTAAACAGACTACGTGATACAATTACATAAACCATGTATTAATCTTATGTCAAACAAATATGGGCCAGTCTCACGGCTGGGTAAAGAGGGGTGCCTAACACATTCTCCTTATTGTACCTTTGGCTCCCGTACCCAGAATCTCTGTTTTTCCTAGTTTTTATAAACTAGGTGGCGACTCTGTTTTGATGATAAACGCTATCGTGTGGCGATGTTCCTAGCCATGGGAATGTCCATGATCTTGGTTTATGAAGCAAGAAACCAAACGAACAACAACGATCAATTTGTATGGCGATGCCCCGCTTCCGGGAGGTGTCTACAGTTTTTGGCGACTCTGCTAGGGACTTGAGAGCCATAACCAGAAAGTTCGACATAAGACTAACACATGGTTTGATTAATTCATTTATCATATGCATCAAGCAGGCAACCTCATCGAGTTCACCTAATACCCCGGCATGTCACGGGCTATGTTAGGGGTTCCAGCAAACTCTACAGTCACTTGTACCTAGTGATATATCAAAAAGGAAACTGTCCGATCGCCGCCTATGATGGGCTAGCGGAAGGGCTGGTGCCCTTTGAAAACGGAGTACCCTTGAGACTACCTAAACTCTACATGTGTTAGAAAGCCATAGAACCTATCAAACTAAGACAGGAGCCCACAGGTCAAGGAATTTTCCTGCATTTTGTCTTGAAGTTCTTTTTTTTTCTTTTTTTTTTTGGGTAAATTAGCTTGAAATTAAAAGAGGTTAACCGAATGTACAGCCTACAAGGGGCATACCCCAGGAGGAAAATAAAAGGAAAAAAAGAAAAGTGAAAAAGTGCGATAAACCATGCACAACCCGCATGGAGAGTAAGGAAGATTAAATTAAATAAAAAGTGCAATTTGATTGGTTATCATACTCCGTTGTACTATCCAACAGAAAGCACAACGGGGTATGTTACAAAAGTGATACAAAGTGCAAAAAGTATGGATGGCATGAAAGCTAACTACTGCCTGGCACAGCCTGCCAAGCTAGGCTATAAGATAAAGTAGTCGCAGTCGAATAACGACCATCTGATGAACCATCACTGAGGAACTGCAACAACAAAGCAACTCGGCATTGAGGGGAGGCTGAATAGCTACTACAAAGAAACTAGGTACAGACAAGAGGCTCGATCCGGGGATGACGGCATCTGACAGGGGGCCCAACCCTGCACACCACACCCAATCTAACCAATCTACTACTCCCTCGACCAAATTCCCAAGGCTTGCCAGAAAACAACCTGCCCTCAGCCAAATACCAAACACCATAGTCGCCAGAGATGGGATATGAAGACCAAGATTCTAATACTCCAATCTAACCTAGTGAGTCGAACGCAATACCCACATCTAAGAGAACAGCTACTACAGAGGAACAAGGCAACGAGAAGAGGCTCGAACTGGAGATGTCTGCATCCGACAAGGCTACCCCCTTAAGTACCCTGCACACCACGCCCAATCCTTCCAGACTACTACTCCCTCAACCTAATCCCCTAGGCTCGCTATAAACTAAAAGTGAGACAGCACAAAGCCTCAAATCTGACCGCCATTAACAATGGAAGACCACCATATCATTTGGCTCAACCATTAACAGTGCAAAACCACTGAATCATCTAGTACGAGAGGAGACAAAAAACTGCAGGAGAACCAAAGCTGCCCTTATAGCGAGTACTAACTTGTTGTTGTAACATTTGTTGTTGTTACATCTCTTTCTGTGCAGAAGGGTTGGGATTTTCAGCCCAAATCCTAACCCTATACATCCAAGTACTGACTTGCTGGAAGGATACAATTAATAAAGTCAATACTTTTCTCAATGCAAACTTATTGGTCATCTCTTTTTATCCTCCCTAAGAAGATTATTAAAGAGATTGAATCAATCCTTAGGGCCTTTTTCTGGTCTGGTCCTGATCTTAAGAGGACTGGGGCCAAAGTCTCATGGGAACACCTTTGCTCCCCTGTCAAGGAAGGTGGTTTGGGTTTTAAATCTTTGGAGATTTGGAATAAGGCAGCTGTGGCCAAACACATTTGGTTCCTTGTCTCGGGGGGGGAGCAATCCATGTGGTGCCAATGGGTCAAGTCTTACTTACTTAAGGGTAGGAGTTTTTGGAGTGTCAGGATCCCAAGTGATCCCTCCTGGGTTTGGAGGAAACTCCTTAATCTTAGACCTCTCATCCAGCCTCACATAAAGTACAAAATTGGTAATGGCCAACTAACTTCTTTGTGGTTTGACAACTGGCATCCCCTTGGTCCTCTTCTGCCTAGGTTTAGTCCTAGAATTATGTATGATGCTAGTCTTCCCAAGGATGTCACTGTGCAGACTATTATTAGGAACAACCAGTGGGCTTTCCCAATAACTCAATCTCCTGATCTTAATGATGTAAGATCTGATCTCCAGGATGTCCCCATTAATCTTGACATTGGGGATAGGTGTTCTTGGACTCTCAATACTTTGGGAAAGTTTACCATTTCCTCTCTTTGGGATCATTTAAGAACACACTTTCCTACTATTACATGGCACAATGTGGTATGGTTTTCAGGACACATCCCTAGGTGCAGTGTGGTCTCCTGGATGGCCATTCTTAATAAGTTATCTACTGAGGATAGATTAGTCATGTTTGGCATGAAATCTTCCTCTCTTTGCAGTCTGTGTATGGGTGTTGAATCACATGAACACCTCTTCTTTGATTGCCTTATGGCTACTCGGATTAAGGCAATCCTGTCCCCCAAGACCCCTCATATGGTTGGAATGGCTACTTGGTCTCAGTGGGTAAGTAAATTATCCACTTTAAAGGGTAAATCTTTGGCAACCTCAATTGCTAAGCTAGTATTCACAGTGTATGTGCACCAAATGTGGCTTGAGAGGAATCATAGGAAGTTTCAGAATCTTAGTTGCCCTCCTGGAGTGGTTGCTAACAAAATCACAAATGTAGTTAGATGCAGGTTATTGTCCCTTTCCATCAAAGGGCCTTCTCATTTACTTTCTATGTGGAACATTCATGTTTGAATTAGGTATATGTGTTAGATTGAAGGGCACTACTTCTCATTTGCTTTTATTTGCAGGTCATAGCTCAAAGGGGAGGGCTTTCAAAGCTTCCCCTAGCTGCATTAATCCACCATTTTCAGGAGAGCAGGACTTCAACATGATTCAGTAAGAGCTAGCAACAGCTGCTGGCTGTTTACAGCAACAAAGTCAGAACACTGAGAGCAGAATTTGCTGCTGCTATTACTTCTATATAGCAGGTTTATATCTTAATCTCATGTGTGGAGTGGTTTGGCTCCTACCCTATTGTTGAGTGCCTTCGTATATTGTGTGTTTCCCGGTTAGCTGTGTGTTTGAGCTCCATCCTTTTTTGGAAAAGAGGTAATAAATAGCGGGGGAATCATGTGAGAACAAGTGGAGGGAGTTTTTACCCAAAAAAAAAAGTGGAGGGAGTTGGTGGATCCTGGCCTTTTGCATTCGAGTGAAAAGTAGAGTGGGAGATGTGAGTCTTTCAAGGGTGTTGAGGTGTGAGCACCAAATGCAAAAGGGTCCTGGGCTGTCTTGGCTGTCATTTGTCCCTGTCATGTAGTTTATAGCAACTCTTTATGCTTCTGTTTTACTGCTTCAGAATCAGTTATGTTGAGCTGCATTTGTGTTGCTATAGTATCTGATATGCTTCTGTTTTACTGCTGCCTGCTATTGTCCAGTCTCATAACTTATTGTGTTCATTGTTAGCTGCTAATTCTACTGTATACTGCTGCTGTCCCGTAAGGAGCAGCCCAGACAAAGGGATGTTTTGGTGCATTCTGCTACTGTTCTGTTTAGAATACCTTGTCTGTTGTGGCTGCTATTTTGTTGTTAAATCTGCTATGGTTGCTAGTTATACTACAGCTGCCGTGTAGTTTCTGTTAGTTCAAGTAGTCGCTGTCCAGATTCTGCTTATTTATGGATTTGTTCAGATGCTATTTCAGTTAGGGGTTGTTATTCTTGCTGTAATTCATGCCTAACCAACAGGGGATGTCGTTGGGATCTCCCTTCGCAGAGGGGGACGTCCTCTGCATGATGTTTACTTGCTACTGCTGCTGTATAGGGTTAGATGCTCTATTTGGTAGTGCTGTATAGGGATTTTATGCATTGTAATGGCCGATTTGCTGCTATGCTTGATCGGTTAGTTGCTGCTGTGACTGTTCTAATTCGAACCTATCCAGATTCTGTACATCGTGCTTGTTCTGTTAGCTGCTGCTAGTGTGCTACCAATGGCCAACTCAATGCATCTAACGGGTGGTTCCGAATGGGGAAGTACCAATGGTCTGTTTCAGTTGTTGCTGCTGTTCCGTCTGACGAAGAGGAACAAGCAAAGGAAGAAAAGCTAAGGAAATGGAAAAAGCATTCCTGGGCAAAACACAATTTGGAGGATCCCGACATTCCATTTGTGGAGGATGATGAATGGCTGCGCATCTGATTTGAGAAAAGAAAGAAGGAAAAGGAGAGGGTCATCATGATGAGAAGGCATGCTCGCTTCGAGCCTGCTCAAATAGTAATACCCATCAATCGTCCAAGAATCCCAATACCTCCAATTGTTTGGGAAACAATCAACCTTGTAGAAGAAGTGGAGGAATTCCAGATGCAGCCGTGGGTTAACCCCTACGAAGAATATGACTACAGCCAATGGATAGAAGAAAAGCCAGACTTCATATACACAGATCCATAAAAAACAGGGGAAAGTAGCTTTGACGAAATGGAAGGAGAATATGATGATCCGCTCGATGAAATCTCCTTAGCATCACTATTCGATCAAGTAGAAGTAGCTGATCTCCCCTATGACTGCACAGTCAACAAGAAGGATGAAGAGGTGATAAAGGCCCAGGCTGACATTTCTATTTGGGGACTGCTCATGTCTCAAGGAGGTAGCCACCGTGCAAGCTTTGAAGATGGACCCAGTTCAAAGGCTCTGTTTGGCAAAGAAGATGGTGGAAAATAGTATAAAGTTGCAAAAGGCAAAGAAAATGACCCTGACATGCTGCAGTAGCTGAGAAGTCATGACATGGCAAGAACATTGAACATTGCTTTCGTTTTCTAAATCAAACTAGAACACGTTTTGGGCCCCTGTTTGGGCATTTTATTTATGCTAAATGAATTCCTGTTTCATTTTCTAGACTATGCTTATTGCGGTTGCCATATGCTATCATCTCTTTGCCAAATAAGGGAAACTCTAAAGGATCAAGCTCTGTGTGTCAATGACAAAAGGGAAAGAAATGATGAACTTTAGTTAGAGTTTTAGTTTCGTGGTTTGCATATCCCATCTCTGGAACTTTGGTGATTGGTAGTTGGCTGAGGGCGGGTTGTTTTCTGCCGAGCCTTTGGGCTTGGATGAGGGTGTATTAGGCTGGATGGATTAGGTGTGGTGTGCAAGGTGTGGCCCCCTGTCGGATGCTGACATCTCTGGTTTGATTCACTTCTTAGTGCCTTGTTCCTTTGTAGTAGCTGTTCAGCCTTCCCTTGAAGCCGATTTACTATGCTCTGCTTGTTCTATGTGTTGGTTATCATTTGGTCATTTCTGACCGTGACTATTGATTTTATTTCCTAGCCTGGCGGGATGTGCTAGGCAGTAGTTTGATTTAATATTTTCACTACTTCTTGTAGCACTTTGTATCATACCCCGTTGTACTTCCTTCTCATAGTTGGATAGAGCAATGGGGTATGATGACAAATCACATTGTACCTTGTTATCTACTTTATTCTATCTTACTCTCCATGCGGGTTGTGCATGGTTTATCTCACTTTTTTCACTTTTCTTCTTTTCCTTTTCTTTTCCTCCTGGGATATGCCCCTTGTAGGATGTACATTCGGTTAACCTTTTTTTAATTTTAAGCCACTTTACTCAACAAAAAAAAAACTTTAGTTGCTTAAACTATGTTTTTGTCAAAACTTAGGAAGAAGACGCTATCTCCGTAAAAAAAACCCATACGGGAAAAAAGGGCAAGGGAGCTTCTCTCTCTAGAGAAGCTCCTCTACCATCCAAATCCATATCCGGCCATCTTTGGTCCGGACCAACTATCACAACCCCATGGGTTTTGTTAACCCATCATCAAACTTCTCAAAGTGGATTCAGAACGACACCATCAAGGTCCTACAAACCCCATTTACCCAGTTTTTCTGGTGTCCATGGTGTTTCGGTCCATCAATCAAATTCATCACGTTTTGGGCGAGGATGTCCAATTCCTCTTCCATCTCATCATACAGCCCATGGATCTGGGGATACGCGTTAGAGACTGGGTGCTGCCGTCAGGCTTGTTCTTGTTCATCTGCTACAACCTAGTTCCCTTCCGTTATGTGTCGTTGGTGTCACAGCGGGAGGGGTAATCCCGGTGTCGGTTCTAGCGTTGCGTATGGGTTTCTTGTTTCAAGCTCATATCAGTGCTCTCAATCTGGGCTTGGGACCAGATCTCCGTCTATGGCTGTCATATAAATTAGTTTTGTTCGCCGGCCATGAACTCCGGCGCCGGGTCGTGGAACCGCTGACGGCAATGGATTCAGGCAACAAGGCTGCTATTAGGTTTTGGTCCACGGTTTAACGCGTGGTTTGGGTGGTTTTGCGTTGTTTTTAAGGACTCTCCACCCCATTTTCAGTTCTTAGATTAAGTTTTAATCCTTGTCATGTTTGATTATATTTGGCATTGCTGGAATTGAAGTCACTGAGAGCAAAGAGGTCAAAACTCATTTGGGGATGCAGGTGCGTGAGCCTCACGGCCTATAGGGTGTACCTGGGCAAATTATGTTGGTGGTTTTGGACTCTATGTGCTCATCCGGTTTTGAGGACTACCAAGTATTCAAGGGGTTTAGTGGGCCCAATTTCATTTTTATGCTCATCCGGTTTCGAGGGCCTCTAATTGTACCCTATACCGACGGTTGGTGTCGGGTATTTACTGCTTTTGCCACGCCCGTGTCCAGGTTCCCCGTTGAACTTTCTATTCCTTGGGATAGTTTGTTCGGCGGGGGCAAGGACACGGGCAACCCATGTAGCCACTTGGCGCTCTTTATATTTTTCATTTCCCTTTTTTGCTTTGTCTTACCTGGGGCTTGTAGGCTGTACAGTCGGTTAACCTCTTTTATATTTCAAGCTAACCGCCCTAGGGCATTACCCAAAAAAAAAAAACACGCTATCTCCGCAAGAACACTTAGAGTTAGCTTGCCCATTGTGAAGGTACAAACACCAAAAGAGATTCATAAAAACATCTCCACCAAATTCCTTTTCAAAGTACAGAAAGCTTCTTGAGAGAAATGCTCTTTGGATAACCCAAGCAAAAGTAAGAGCAAAGCCTGCTAGGGTGAGAAAAACGCAAAAATTAAGGCATTCAAAAAAAAGTTCGCTAGGGACTCAAAACCTCCATTAGGTGACCTAGGCAAAATCAAGAGCGTGTGAGAAGAAAAACCAAGAGTGGAAACCCAACCTCAAATGTGGTAATTTTGGAACTACGTAAAAAGGCCTGATTCCCTGATTGGGATATGTAGGCAATCTCGCATCGAGATGCAGCCCAAACATTTGGAAGAGAAGAAAAAGTATCAAAGAGATTTAACCTCAATGATAGGTATAGCTAACCCTGCGTATTGAGCTCGCAAAAGATGAGTATGCTTCTCTCGAGGAACTGACAATAGCAAAAGACACAAGAACCATCGTTCGTCCCCTCTAACTCAAGAGTCATTGACACAACAAGCAAGATACCTCAAAGATTCCCAAAATTGGCAATAAGGTTATAGGATATGGCAAAAGCAAAACCAAGCATAAGAAGGAAGAGAAAAGATGATGCCATTTGGCCTAAAACAAAATCTAAGCTTCCCTTCGAAAATAGAAATAACGGCCGAAGGATTGAACCATCGGCCGAGACATCAATTTTTCAGCTGTGTAATCAATTCCTCAGCCAACATTTCATTTCACAAATTTCTATCTATCAGTAAAACTTGTTCAAAAGCCATGTTTCGACTATTACATGCAAACTCAAGACATTTAGGGGCATTTCTCATTTCAAAAAGCTTAAATTACAAAATTTTCACTGTGGTTGCTTTCACTATACAGAATACAGTTTCTACTTGTCTCTTTACTAACTATGAACAGGAAAAGAGAAAATCCTAAAGCTAATCACAATGGCGTCTCCGAGACGACCTCTAAGACAAGGACTGCTCACTAGCTCCCACGTCCTCCCCACCAGCAGCTGGTGCTCGCTCTGCCTCAAGCTGAAAGAATACAAACATTCAGATTCAAGAAAAGATGCAAAGCAGATGAAATACATGGGGAAAACTCATACCTCAAGGATCCGAAGCCGCTGTCTCCGGACCAAAGCCTCCGCACTCTGATAAGTGTGCAACCACTCCTGTACTACCTCAGCAAGCACCTGAGGAAACAAACCAAGCATTTCAAACGCCGGAACACAAGATACGATGACAAAGCAGGGAAACGAAATAAAAAATGAGGTGATACTTGTGAAACCCCAACTGGCAGTGTGTAAAGCTGGGTCGTGCAAGGAGTAAGCGCCAAGCACTCCTCCTCTCCATCATCTGAGTGGAAGGAGACGAAGGAAGGGGCCCGAGGCCAAACAGGAGCAACTGGAGGGGCAACAAGTGGAGCCAAGAAAAGACGGCAGTACTCCATGTAGTCACCCGCCTGGAGAAGCAAGGCTGCCCAATCTCTGGCCCAAGTATTCTTTAAATCCTCCTTGGACATCGAAGAAGTAGATCTCATCGACGCTGGAGGAGGAGGAGGAACGAACTGAAGAGCCTCAGCGTGCGGACGCCACTGGCTAGCCACCCGATCGCCTAAGTACCAGGCTCGACAAAAGGAACCCTCAAGCAAGCTGCGAGTACGCCTTTTCATTGATTCCTTCTCTGTTTGATCGATCATTGTCAGCGTCTTCACATTCAGGTTAATATTCTCATGATTCATGCTGTAAAAAATTAATTGGTCATCCATCCGTGTACAAAGTGTGTAAAGGGGAAAAAAGGATAGAAGTTTATATTAGTATTTTTTCTTGAAATGAAATAAATCAACTCGTCCTCTTTGCTGAAATGGTAGCAACTTACCTTATGGTGTGTTAAGGAAATGAATCCCACATTGCTTGGGAGTGGAATGGATAATCACTTAATAACATCTGGAACCTCTCCACTCATTGCCAATTGGTTTTGAGATGGATATAAAGTATCTACATGGTATCAGAGCGGGGCCCGTTCCACCCCACATTTAAAAAAAAACACCCTACGATGACAGACCAATAAAAAGGCTGCACGATAATAGGACCCAAAAAGTGGCCACACGTGACAGACCTCAAAACACGGCTGCACGTAAGGGGGGATGTTAAGGAAATGAATCCCACATTGCTTGGGAGTGGAATGGGTGATCACTTAATAACATCTGGGACCTCTCCACTCATTGCCAATTAATTTTGAGATGGATATATAGTTTCTACAGTGTGCTCTACGCCTGTCATCCATTTTGTTGCTGTTATTTAAAGCCTGCAAGGTGCTGTCCATGATGGTTGGAAGCTCAATTGGAGGCATTCGAGATGTCTAAGCTTTACTTGGTTCTTTCAGTAATATGTAATTGGTTACTCGTGTAGACTTGTTAACCTTTTCTTATGGTTGA
Organism: Rhododendron griersonianum; assembly: GCA_018127125.1. Lineage (NCBI taxonomy): Eukaryota > Viridiplantae > Streptophyta > Magnoliopsida > Ericales > Ericaceae > Rhododendron > Rhododendron griersonianum. Next base: position 33,514,968 of record CM030789.1, read on the forward strand.
GAGCTTGATTAACTCACTGCATGTGGTTGAGAGCTTCTCTCTCTAGAAATAGAGAGAGAATGCACTCCCCTTTACCAAATCAGATTTTTGAAGCTAAACCACTGATTTTCGGTGGTTCTTATTCTCCCTCTACCTGTTTTCTTCAGTCACCTGTGGACTGATTTGTACAGGCAAGAGGTTCACCAGATAAAGGGGATCTCCCCGATTAAACACACTCCTTCTTCTGCCGATTTTCAGCCTTCCATGGAGAATCGGTCCAACACTCACCATCATCCGTGGGTCTCATTCAACCTCACAGAGGTGGTAATCTCCACCAACGGACTTACATCGGCCAGCACGAGATGGGTCTGATGGGCTGTTACTATGGCCATCTCAGCTGCGCCGGAAGCTCTAACCACTGCGGTCTCTGCAAGGCTTTGGGGTTAGCCATCACAAATCTCATACTCAAATCTTGCCGGTAGGGGCTGGGAACGGGGATAATCTCAGTCCAGCGAGAGAAGGGGATAATCTCAGTCCAAACCCAATCTATCAGCAGTAGATCTTGTGCGGCTGTGCTATGTAGGCCAAGGTGTAGCTCTGGAAACCCACCATATCCATGGGACGGCAAGGGATCATCCCTCCTTAGGGACTGCTCTCCTCCATCGCCTCCCACACGTATTCTCCGGCCATTTTTTTTTGGTTCGGTTTTAACATCATTCCCAACGTATCTAGCTAGGTTATCGCCTAGCTGATCGTTACCCATGGACGTTCCGCTACTGTGGATCGGATTCCTCCACCACAAATCAGATCGGTATCCTACTCTGAGAATGGGTAACAAATTAGGATCTGGCTTTCATTCGTTAGGTGTCGGGTGCTGCCGCCGGGGAGTGTCCAACCTATCGGTGGTTGTCCGACGCCGGTCACCGGAATGGCCATCTACGGCCATACCTCTATGATACAGTTTAATTACTGTTTTTATTTTATTTTAGTTGTTTTGTATCATTAGTTGCTGTGTTCGGGTAGCAGTAGCTGATTTGATTAGCTGTTTTGTATGGTTGCGAGGACTTCGAGGGCCTCTGATTACCCCTATACCGACGGGTTGTGTCGAGGATTTTATGCTTTTGCCATGCTTTGACATTCCCCGTTGTGCTATACTTCCTTACAGATGGATAGCGCAATGGGGTATGATATCAATTCGCATTGCACGTTTGTTGCATCCCTTACTTTATCTTACTCTCCATGCGGGTTGTGCATGGGTTATCGCATTTTTTTTTTCACTCTTCTTTTTTCTTTTTTCTTTCCTCCTGAGGTATGCCCCTTGTAGGCTGTACATTCGGTTATCCTCTTTTATTTTCAAGCTAATTTACCCAAAAAAAAAAAAAACCTTTTCTTATTAGTCAGGTTGCACTATATGTAATCATTTTACAATCTGTTTCGTACCCCTCTCTTAGATGGATAAGATACAGATGTTCTATTTGCTTCTAGTTCTATGTAGCTGTGTGGCGTAGGCTTTCTCCTTTTGTTTTGTTTTATTTTTTTTTCCTCCGGGGATATGCCCCTTGTAAGCTGTATATTCAGTTAGCCTCTTTTTATTTCAAGATGATTTATCCAACAACAAAAAAAAACCACATAAAAGTACAATAAGTACATCAAAGAGTCACTCTCCATGCGGGTTGTGCATGGTTACCGTATTTTTTTCAATCTTGTTTTTTCTTTTTCTTTTCCTCCTGGGGTATGTCCCTTGTAGGCTGTACATTCGCTTAACCTTTTTTAATTTCAAGCTAATTTACCCAAAAAAAAAAGTACATCAAAGAGGCTTACACCAGAGTTGGAAAATTGTTTGGCCTTCCTCTACACGATTATCTTGCACTGTGAAAAGCAAAAAGAGGGAGCTAGGATGAATTCACAATCAAAAGTGTAAACTACTTAGAGAAAAAACAAACAAACAAAATATTCGTCAGAAGACGACACATAAGTGGAAGGCAGTAAATGAATCCTTGAGGCAAAACCCCAACTTATGCTACATATGCGCGGACATGAAAACGGAAAATTACAGACGAACTAAGAACAATGGAGTCCTTTTGGAGGCCGGGAGAACATGGAAACGGAAAATTACGGAGTAATTAGATTGGGGTTGCAAAGAATAAATCCCACAGTAATTAGATTGGGTTTGGAAGCGAAATCATGAAAACGGAAAATTGTAAGCAATTTCGTTCTGGGAAACAAAAATCATGGAATAGATTTGATTGGATTTGTAAAGACTCGCTCACCCTTACAAGTTCGTAGTCAAGTAAAAGACTCGCTCGCCCTTGCAAGTTCGAGTCCGTAAAGCTTGCCCTTGCAAGTTTGAGTCCGTAAAGGTGCGACAATTGTGGTCGTATTAGGTATGTATAATTAATGATGATACAGCTAGAACATGCAAGAATGGACTCTAGTACTTTTTCTGAAATCATTGGGAAAATTTTAAAATAACACCTGAACTTTCACTCCAATATCACCGAAACACCTAAACTTCACTTTATTTCAATTAAACACATAGACTTTTAAAATCCCCTAATTGAGGCACCTGCCGTTTGCCTCCATCCATTTCCTTCACAAATCGGCTGATGTGGCTCATTTCTGGCGTTAAAGGGCCCCACTAGGCATGTTAGGAAGTGAACTTAATGCACACAATCACAATCCATGCCAACCCTACTTCACTTTTGGAGGGAAAACGGGGAACCTAACCTAATTCATTTCCCTCCATTTCTCTCACTACTCTCACTATCAGTCTTCCATTCAGTCTCCATTCTCTCTCACTACTCGGTAACCTCTCTTCAACACCAAACCTTCCCCTCCCTCCATGAAAAGCACTCAGAGTTCAACCATGAAGAGCATTGACAGTTCAAGCATAAAGACCACTGATAGCTCAACCATGGACGACACAACCCCTACATTCTCTACTGCAATGAGCGTATGATTCGCACTTCATGGACTGATGCAAATCCTGGTGTAAGAACTCTAACCTGGTGGAAGATAACTTCCTGGTGGAAGAAGAGAACATGATGTTTTGTTGGTTTTTAGGTTGAAGGGTAGGGTTTGATGTAAGAATGTGGGTTTAGTGCTCTTTTGCCCCTGTTTTAATGTAAGCAATATGTTATGCTTATCTATAAATGATGTCTTAATGGTAAGGTTTTTTTTTTTTTTCAAAAACAGATTATTATTTGGTACCCAAGCACCACTATTTAGTAAGGAAAAAACCCTGTTCAATCAATGAATAATAGCTAATTCCAAGCACCACTATTTAGTAAGAAAAAAACCCTGTTCAATCAATGCTAATTCCAACTGGCACACTAATTCATACCCAAAACAAGTGATACTCTAAAAGTGAAGTAGGGTTGGCATGGATTGTGATTGTGTGCATTGAGTTCACCTCCAAACATGTGTCTAGTGGGGCCTTTTAACGCCAGAAATGAGCCACGTTAGCCGATTTGTGAAGAAAATTAGGATTTTGAAAGTCCATGTGTTTAATTGAAATAAAGTGAAGTTCAGATTTTTCGATGATATTAGAGTGAAAGTTCGGAGTGCCATTTTGAAATTTTCTCAAAATTATTTTTGATGCCAAACTATATGAAAAACAATCAGTAGATTAATAATATTTCAGAGTATCTATACAAATGAATAAATCCGGCATTAGAAATTCTAGTTCGTCACGTCGGAAAACTAATCAAACTAATCCAAGTACGCATAAAGATATCCGAAAAAAACTAATCCAAGTACACATAAAGATATCTAAAATCCAACGGGTCTACGCGGACCTACATAACTTCATTTTGCTTGCACACTTTACAGAGTCACATTCACAATTCAACTTGTAGATCGAAGTCCCAAACATCAAACAAACATGAAAAAAAGGTAAACATAACAGACTCGCACATAAATTACCACACAAACGTATGTACATATCTTACATAATGCATTCTTCTTCCTACACCTGAGTAGTATTAGCCCGTTTCAGGGTTGTCCTCCACCAAGTTTTCAGGGAAACGGTGCTATCTTCTTCATCTCCGTTGGCTCAACAACAATAGAAAAACCCTTCCCGTGGCTCTTCCAGTAGTCCACCTGCGGATTAATCCACTCTGGTTCCGGAATCTCCACCCTTGAAACCTTGAGAGAACTGGAATCGACATTGTACTTCTTATCCCTTCTCTGAACTAGGTCTGGCCTCACCACACCCGGCTGTGGGGAGAACATCAGTGCTGGTGGCCCCATGGGAAGCCTGTCACCTAGATACACTCCAAATCAATCATTTTACCTCCATAAACACTTATACAAACCTACTCACATTCACATTGGGCTCACACACATTACACCTCCAGTGTATGTGAACCCCACCAAAAGATGTGAATGTGCGTAAAGCGTTTGTATGTGTTTTTGTGGTTGAATAATGATTGTTACTGAGAAACTAGATCACATCAGATTGAAAAATCTTGTAGTGCAAGGCATCCTATAGGGCGCAAACGGGCTATCGATCTTGACAATAAATGATTTTTAATTTTGACCGGTAAGAATCATTTATTACCGGTCATAATTGATTTTTAGTGTGAACCGTTGATTGATGAGATCAACGACTGTGTGCCGCCTTACACGTGCACTACACGGGGTGCACTACAGCACCCCTGGATCCGATCACATCAGACCATTCGTGTGCTCCTTATACTTGGAAAAGTAAGACAGAAGATGCTACATACACTACATCATCCATTATATTTTTGGTGGGGCCCACTCTAGGTCCCAAAAAATACAAAAAAATGTCCATAAATTTTAAAATAATATTTTATGAGGCCCTGTAAAAAATCAACTCCAACGAATATCGGTAGGTTTTATTTCTATATTTGTCACCCCTACGAATCTAGAAATAATACTTGACGAATCTAAAAATAATACTTACCAACGAATCTAGAAATAATACTTATCGATATCCGTTGGAACTGATTTTTTACAGGACCCCATAAAATATTATTTTTAAATTTATGGACTTTTTTCTGTATTTTTTGAGATCCGAAGTGGGCCCCATGGAAAATGTAGTAGATGGGGTAGTGGATGAATTTAGTATACCTAGACTTATTGATCTGGTAATGCTTTTGACCCAAAGACAAAAAGCGCAGGATAATATTGGATAGTGAGCAATAAAAAACAAAACTTTTAATTCCACAATATATTTTTGTATATATTAACATAATTATAAAAATATGCTATTATATAGACATACACACTTGCATATATCTCAAAATATGCATATAAAATTAATTTTATGCTTCAATTTTATCGTATTGTGCTTTAATACTTCTTGGTTTAAAGTACAATTTGTCTATTTAGAATTATTCTTTCTTGATTCTCTTCATTTTTAACACCTAAAAGAAATATTTTAAAATAAAGTCATTAACAAAACTATCTAGATCATTCTAAAACTTATCGATGTTCATGTAAAATATACACTGAAAATTTTGAGCTCATTTTTACATGATTTAATTGAAAGTAGTCGTTATAAACTTTTGTAATTAGTAATGTCTCACTTAATTTTGTACGATATTATTGTGATTTGACTATAAAAAATAAACTTTCGTCATTATGATTAACAAGATGCCCCCACTAAACTACATTCGTATATTCCTAGATCCGTTTCCAACACTAGCCTTAAAACCCATCTAGCTTCCCATTAACTCGCCGCTTGTCCAAGCCACCTAACACTACTCTCCATAGTAAAGCATCCACATTTGTCTCGCCAACTCGCCTTCTCTTCTTGGACACTATAGTAGCGAGCAAAACACACAAAAACCAACTTCATCAGCCTCGGTGGACCATCACTACTCTGCAAAAGTGCTACAGTTCCTCGTGGAAGAAGACGAGCAACTGTTCCAACAACTAAACGTTATTATATTATTCTCTAATGCCACATCCTCCTTCATTAATAGCTACGGGGTGTTTTTATAAGATTTTTAAAAGGGGGTTTTTTTTATAGCTGACAATCTGATACTCTATTAATCAAAGATCCATTATGTACTGGAAAATGAAGACTGAAAGAGAAAGATTAAGTGAAAAAAAGTGGATAATTTTTAAAATGACAATGAAATATAAAACCATAATGTCCAACAATTGGCTATATACCGTTCCCACAAATGCTCGACAAAGTCTGATTGGAGTTGAGTATGAATGTCTTACCATTGGCACATAGGTGTTGCAAATAGAACTGTTGGAGTATAGCCGTTACAAATGCGACCATTATAATATATCCAGTTAGTAAAATATGACAATAAAAAAATATCATTTAATTGAAAAGTATAAGTAAAAAGAAAGAATAGTTTAATAAAAAATAAAAAAAAATTTTAAAAATTATATTAGAAGGAGGAGGAAATAATATATTAGTTGACCATAAGTTAAAATAGAGAGTCTGATACAGTAAGTATTTTAAAAATGACTAGCTAAAGTAATAAAGTGGTCTTTTAAGGTGTAATTTGATCTGAAATTTAAAAAATCTAATGTGGATGCTCTAAAACTCATCTAGCTTCCCATTAACTCGCTACTTGTCCAAGCCACCTAGCACTACTCTCCAAAATATCTCCACAATATATAGTTGTTTTACAATTAGACTTCCCCTATTCCATATTGGTGGCCCACCACGGGAAACTAGATAGGACACATAAAAAGTTTTATTAATTAGATTAGATATCTCCATAGGAAGTTTGATTAGATTTTCCATAGAAAGTTTGACTAGATTTCTAGGGTTTTTTTTCTTTTTATCCCTTAAATTATGCACATTTTCTCTACTTAGTCACTGAACTATCAATTTGGCGATTTCATCCCCTCAACTATCATTCCGTTACCTACTTAGTCCAATAGATAACGGAAATTAAAATTTTGGACGGAAAATGCCACGTAAGGCCCTGTTTGAGACCCTATAGACCAGTTATTTTATTATAACAGTCTTAGAGATAAAAAAAATTAATTATGATCCTTTAGAATAAAAAATCAAAAAAATAAGACATTTACACCGGTTCAAACAGATTGAAAATTGGAGCATTTAATTTTTTTTACGAGGTTCATATATCAAGATCTTACATGGCACTTTATAGAGACTAACAAATACATATTTTTCCAAAAAGACTGACCTCCTTATATAGAATTTAAACTGTTTATATATTAAAAATATGATTAAAAAGTAAACGCTCTAATTTTCAATCCATGTGAATTGGTGCGAAAATCTTATTTTTCTGATCATTTTATCCTAAAAGGTCATAGTTAATTTTGTCCGTAGAGCTCTCATAATCAAGTATCTGCTCTAAGGGGCCTCAAATAAAAAGTAGATAATTAACTATGAAAGCCTTAGAGAAAAAAATTAATTATGACCCTTTAGAATAATACGATTAAAAAAAATAAGATTCTCGCACTGGTCCAAACGGATTGAAAATTAGAGCACTTAAACTTTCTAAAAAAATTAAGTGCACCAATTTTCAATCCGTTTGAACCGGTGCGAAGGTCTTATTTTTTTGATCATTTTATCCTAAAGGATCATAATTAATTTTTATCTCTAGGGCTGTCATAATCAAGTATCTGCTCTACAGGGTCTCAAACAGGGTCTTATGTGACATTTTCCGTCCAAATTCTTAACTTCTGTTATCTATTAGACTAAGTAGGTAACGGAATGATAGTTGAGGGGATGAAATCACCAAATTGATAGTTCAGGGACTAAGTAGAGAAAAAGTGCATAGTTTAAAGGATAAAAAGAAAAAAAAAACTCAGATTTCTAATGTTACCCTTCTCTCTTAATTAAGAGGACAAGGTTAGTTTGTGAAAAATGTTCTCACTTTTATTTTTCTTTCAATAGAAGAAAAGCATTTTAGAACATAATAAAAAAGGTACTACGTAAACAATATGAGACAAGAGGAGGGTGCGGGTGTAGAGACAAATTTAGCTCTTGGAGCTAGAGACAAGGTTAGTTGGCCACTTGCTGTTAATCAATTACTGTACCTTGCTGAAATAAAATTTGAATAAAAAATCCACCTGAGAGCCCTCATCAAAATCCTCTTTCTCTCTCTCTCTCTCTCCCTTATCCAGAGAACAAAGCCCCCAAATTTGGTTTGGCCGGGGGAGGGGGCCGCCGCCTTCTCTTTTCCCCTCCTCCCCTCCCGGCTCTTCCCCCCTTATCCTTCCTCTCCCCCTCCTCCCCTCTCATCTCCTCTCTGTTTTCCTGGTTTCGGTCCCTCTCTGTTTGGGCTGGGTCTCGGGGTGCTCCGGCAAAGGAGTCTCAAGCCGGAGGTTTGTGCTCTCATTCTGTTCCGGCTCCTCCTTGGCCCCATGATCTGGTTGCTGTGGCTGGCGGGTGGCAGTGTTGGGGCGGCAGTTGTGGGTGGCTGGTGAGGTTGGGTTTTGGGGGTTTTTTTTCCGTTCGTGTTTTATTTTGCCGGTGTTTTACCAATTTTCTCCGACTGGTTTTCCCAGTCCGAATTTGTACCGGTCTGGCTTCCCCAGATCCGGTGGGTGGTGATGGTGGGTAAATAAGGTTTGTGTGATGTTTGCTGCTGTCTCTCGTTTTTCTGGAGTGGCACTGTGTGGTGGCACGATGTAGTCGATGTTCGGCGCTTAATCTGGTTGCTTGGTGGTGCTGTGGCAGTTTGAACGGATGTTGGTGGTGACAAAATAAGGCTCCGGGGCGTGGCCCTAGGCCATGATTCGTCGTCAGCTAAGGGGGTGATCGGCAAGGGAGTTTTCACGGCTATCGGCGCCGTGTGGCCGGTGATCGGAGATCCTGCCCGGGATTCCTACTTCGATCTCCGTGTCCGGAGCCTGTTGTGCCAGCGTAGGCTTGCGAGAGATGTTTCTCCATTCCTTCGGTTCGAGATTCAGTCGGTACCTCCATCGTCGGTATTGGGTGGTTCCTCTCGGCTGGAGGCGGCCGGCGTACTTTGTAGATTCCATCCACGGTGGTCGTGTTTGTCTTTTTTGTCTGTTTATTACTCCTGTTTCTATCGTCTTGTATAGTTTATCTCTGATAGGGTTCCTTTTTCAGGCCAGGGCGGCTAGTGGTTAGATGGCTAGCCCCTCGTGTCCCGACCCTTTGTGGCGGTGAGTCGTGCACAGGTCTAATTACTAGTTTTGCAGTTTTTTATCGCTGCTCCTAGGTCACATGTTCTTATTATTTTTTCTTTGGTGATGGTTTATTGTATGTTCACTTTCTCTGTTCTAGGATAGATTCGGTGTATTTAGTCTATTTTGGTTGTTAATGAAATGGGTTTTCGATCAAAAAAAAACAGAATAGAAGCAAGGATTTAAATATCCAGGGCTGTTTGGTCCTCTGATACCCTTTTACATTCCGTACGTTATGTGGTGCTACCCAAAATTCACATGTCTGTTCCCGTCTTGATACAGTCATTTCGATTCAATTTTCTGCCACGCCACAACTGATACTTGACCGTGACGACCGCTACAAGTGATTTGGTGCCAGAGATAATTTCAAAAAAGTCACAACTGTGCATTCGATAAACGAATTCAGGGTAAAATTTCTTCTTAACAAATTTCCCTCCCCATTGCTAGTTTTTTTTTTTTTTTTTTTGCCCTTTGGAGAATCTAATATCCCATGTAGTCGTGTACTTACCTCTGTCAGTTTGCCAGGTGCACCAAAACTTGCCATAAGTTTTGGCAAGATTTTCAAGTTCAGGCTTGATAACCATCTCGGGAACACGGGGATTCACCCAAAGCCCTGATTTGATCTGAACCATAAAAAATTCCCATGATTGCAAAATATTACTCCGATTCATAAGTGAAGGATAGAAATAGGTGGTGTTGCAGTGAACCTCGTATGCATGGGAGTGCCAAAGCTTCTGCTCATCGGGCGTCAGTGTTTCAAAGATGCGGTCCGTTATTATATATTCAACCCCTGTGAGGGAAATTTTAAGCATATATAACTCCTGAGTGACGCAGTAGTGTTAATTTCCAAATGAAGAAATTTACCATTACCTGTACTGTCCTACCATTTATTTAGCACCAAAGGCGTCCCCAAACCACCCTCTACAGTCCTCATTATACGTCTATTTCTCCACTTTTAGCTAGGAAAAACTCTTAAAGTCTAACCCTCCCATTAATTTTTTCCTCTACTCCAGAGTCCAGAGTAAGAGAAAAGAAACCGGTGGTATTGACTCCGTTCTCTAATAATATCTATAATTCCATTTCTTTGAAAGAACACCCACAAACATGGACTACATAGCATACCAATCAGACGGCCATGGGACTCGTCGGTGTCGTAAACGGCACACTGAAGGAAGTCCTCGTTGATACGAGTAACGAAATGGTGAGTCTCGATCTGGCGAGTCAAGTCATGGCCGTACAAGGCGAAAGTGCAAGCGTGCTGGCTGAACTGCTTAATCGGCTTCAACGACTGCAGCATCGCAGCCCCTTTGTCCAGCAACTGCTGTTCCACCGACATCGGCTTTCCCGGGGGCACTGGCTCCCCTCTCTCCTGCGCCAGCCCGTGTATCTCTCCGCCTGTTCGCCATTGAAAATGGGGGGGGGGGAAACAATTTCTTGATGCAGAGTTAAGTGTCCGTTTCTTTCTGAGGGGTTTGTCATTTGTGGTGAATTGAAGTGGGAGATCAAATGAGGTTTGAGCTGGGTGGATATTTATGCATGGAGTGTTTGGGGGTGGTGGGTGAGTGGTTGACGTGGGTGTTTGCGGGGGTGCCAAGTATTCATGCTTGAGAGTTGACGTGGCTCGGACTGATGGAGCCTGTTGCCACGTGGTGCGGTCAAGGACACCTGTGATGTGAAGCTATTTGTCTGCTGAGAGAAGTTATCTTTGGCTTTGTGTTCTTGATCGTCTCCGAAATGGCTCAAGGACTGAGCAGGCGTACCAGGACTTATTGCGTCCAACGTAAAGGACTGGGTGCCCCTTTTCTGACTTCTAGATCGTGAGCGAGAGTGCTGCAACCTAAGGGCTGGATTGCAGTGTTGGTTCGTGGTTTTGCCTCTTCGAGCGAGGACTTAATAATTTTCTAACCGTGTAGGAAAAGAAGTAACAACGTAGAATAACTTTATTATGTCGTAATAACAAAGTTGGGGGTACAAGAGAGATAGGAATTGGGGATACAAGAGAGATAGAAACCCGAATTACTTGGAGAAGTAACCGAGTGAAGGTGAGAGAAGTGAGATAATTGCTTCACTGGGAAGGCTTTGGTTTAAGCGTTGAGCTTGATTAGTATGTGAACCCTTTTTTTCTTTCTTGACTTCTAGTATTTATAGGCCAAGCAACTCCACGGTTTTTGCATGTAAAGGATTTCCCGCCTTGCTCCTCCTTATGCCACGTGTCCCTTGTAACCTCCAACTCATAGGATCATGGGTAGACTAGGGATGGCAATTTGAACCGAACCGATGGGTACCCGAACCGTAACCGAAGTTTTTCCCCGAAATATAACCGAAATTTTCCCCGCGGGTACAGGTATGGTGGAGGGTAAGAAATATCCGTTCGGGTTCGGGTTCGGGTATGGTTTGTCTGCTACCCGAACCGATCGCCGAACCGAACCGTACCCGAACTGAACCGAAATATGTAAATTACGAAAATACCCAAGATATATATATATATATATATATATATATATGTGATGTTTCTGCCATTTAGGGTTCACTCCCATTAATCCCACTCCACGCAGCCAAAACCTCTCAAACCCACCCCCTCCTCTCCTGATCTCCTCTGCAACCCCTCACGGCTAGGCGGCCTCACCCCTTCGCCGTCCATCGTCACAGCCCTCCGCCGTTCATCGTCGATCTCACTCTCTCTGCCGTAAGTCTCTCTCTCTCTCTCATCTCCGGCGAATCAGTTTCCCCTTCACACGCACGCCGCGACCCCCTCCTCTTCTCCGTTCGACATCTATATCTCTTATCTCCGGTGACGACTTGCTCTCTCTCATCTCCGGCAACGACGTGCTTTCTCTGATTAGATCTGTTTTTGGTTTATTCGTTCAGATCTGTTTTTGGTTTATTACTCCTGTATATATTCAATTTGTACTTCAATTTGTACCATTTGATTTTTCGTATGTGGTTCGATCAAAAATTGAGTGATAGTCGGTTTTGACTCAGTTTTTTTTTTCTTTGTTTGGATCAGAATACTTATCGGGTATCCGTTCGGTTCGGAGATTACCCGAAAACCGAACGGCTCGAAAATGGTTTCATTCTTCCCTCCCCGTTCAGGGATTGGGGCGGATATAGGAGGAACTTCGGGTTCGGGGATCGGGGACAGAAAACCCAATTTCCGCCCCGAATGCCATCCCTATGGGTAGTTAATATATGCAAAGCATATTTACCACATGTTTTTCCTTGTTCGTGGGCTGTTAATGGAAGTCAGTGGGGGAGAATAATAATTACCCAAGGGTAAACTCTTGGTCATGGGTAATTAACGAGAGTGGGCAAAGGTAACGGGTCACCTCATTCCCTTCTTTTTTATGGGTTATTAGAAACCACAAGCCATTTGACTCAGTCAAATGGCTTTTTGCCAGGTAACAAATGTTTATCTCCCTTCCACTTTCCATGGGTTACTTGGGTAATGGGTCATTTAATTAAATCAAATGGCCTTTTAACATTTTTTGGCCCATCAAATCACCTAGTGAACTTATATAAATTATGAGCCAACCAACATTTCTTGTAAAACCGGCCCAAAGTTCTTAAGCCCATACCCAAATCAAACCAAAATTAAGTGGGCCCAATCAATCTATACTTGGCCCATTAATTTTGGTCCAATAGTTCTTCAATTCGTGGCCCAATTTAATTAAACTTTAATTAAATAGACGTCCAACGTTAGTCTAGGACTGGGTGCCAAAAACGGGTGTAAATAGTTCTGCTCATCGTTAATGTGTCCTCCCGTTTAACTTCATTCTTTATTTTTGTTCCTTTGTCCCGTTTTTGTCTTGCGTTTGTCCCACTATTAATTAAGAATGGTGCTACTAGTACAGACAAAAAACCTGTACCAGTGGGTACAAACTCTTTTTTGGGCTCATTTTGGGTCTTAAAAAAATGATCGGAGTCCCTCATTTTGTTTAAAATACTTTGCTTATGGTCCCTACGAAAAATAAGCTCAATCCAATATCGGTTAAGACACCTACAAAACGTCCAACTTTGTCCCAGAATTCAAGCCTGAATTCTAGAGCAAAGTTTGGAAGTTTCGTAAATGCTCTTACCGATACCGGATTGAGCTTACTTTTCGTAGGAACCATAAGCAAAGTATTTTAAACAAAATGAGCGACTCCGATCATTTTTTTGAGACCCAAAAAAGGGTTTGTACCCATCGGTACAGATTTTTTGTCTGTACCAGTAGACTTTCTGGTTAATTATATAGGCTTTGTTTGGTTTGAGTTTTCAAGGAGATTTTTTGAGTAATAAGTAGAAAGGGATGAATAACTAATAATTGGAAAGAAAATTTATTGGAGCGAGTGGACTGTTATGCCCGGCCGAGCCCCACATAACATTCGTTCGGTCCAGTGGGTCGAGTCTTCGAGAAACGACTCATCAGTTGTCACTCCAAATATAACTTACATAGAAAGTCATATATCCTGATATATGTACATGCATGACAAATGTTGTAAGACCATTGGTATGATTCGAATTTCGAGCTTCTTTGGCGAGGAAGAAGGAGCATATATCCTACATAGAAAGTCTTATTTGGCGGGAAGTCGGGAACCAAGGTCCTAAAAGATCGATATAAAGTACAAACACGAGAAAAGGCATACCCATACTCATCCAACATCTGCCACTCATGAGAAAATGCATGGCATTTTTTTGGTGTTAACGCACTAATTCCTCCCTAACCACAGATGTATACAATATTGGCCAAAAAAGAAATAGAATTCCTATTGGAATCTTGGTCAGCTTATTATGCATTGGTATCTTCGATATTAGCTATTTATCTTATTTCCTAGTCTGGTGGGATATGCCAGGATATAGTTAGTTTCTTGTTATTTCATTTCGTTTCATTTTGCTTCATTCATATCATACCCTGTTGTGCTATCCTTCCTTACAAATGGATAGTGCAATGGAGTATAATATCAAATCACATTGCACGCTTGTTGCATTCCGTACTTTATCCTACTCTCCATGCGGGTTGTGCATGGGTTATCGCACTTTTTTTTTTCACTCTTCTTTTTCTTTTTTTCTTTCCTCCTGGGGTATGCCCCTTGTAGGCTGTACATTCGATTAACCTCTTTTAATTTCAAGCTAAATTATCCATAAAAAAAAGAAAAAAAAAGAAACAGAATTCCCGAAGCTCATCCAAAAATGCTACCAAATAGATCAGTTGAATTCATTGCTCCTATTCATAGGCACTAGGCAGTGAGGCACGCATGTCAAGTTCGTCTAATAGAAAATAACATTACAAGCTAGATTCCTATTCATAGGCAGTGAGGCACGCATGTCAAGTTCGTCTAATAGAAAATAACATTACAAGCTAGATTACTCACTTTCATTCATCAGAATGACAAAAAATATTATTCACCAAAAAGAGCAAACAAATTAAAGAAACCCACGAAAAGAATTCAATACTAGTAAAACATAACTAATGTACAGACCAACAAAGAACACAATAGCTATGCAAAAAAGAAAATAAGCAATGCTTTCCCGTGAAGATAATAACAGTGTGTTTGTCATATCAGTAGTTCAACAATGAATACTTCAAGCGTAACACAATCTTCCCCTTATCTACCCCAAGCTTAGCACCCGTAACCAACCAATGACCCGGGACATCTTGCGGCCCCTTCGACATTTCAGTCATGTCCACAATTTTCGCCAATTTGCTACTGTGGCTCGAACCGTCTCCTCTTTTATCATCAGAACCCCTGTCCGTAGAACCACTAGTGGAAGCATTGACGGGGCTGTGATCCCAGACCGATCGCCTTATTGTGCACCCCGGTACCTTGGAGAAGAGGAGTTTGAGGTGCAACACGCTTTTTGCACCGAAGTCCCAAACCCCGAGTTGGGCCCCGGTTACAATGTGGACCCCAGACAGATCTCCGATGGATGTCTCAATGTGCTCGATGGGTGAGGTGCTAACATGGGAGAAGTTCTTCCATTTGATCGGCTCGAACCAACGGCTGTCCTGCTCTTCGGGACCTTGCCACTTGGGTGCACCGATGGCCACGTGTGTGTCCCAGTGGGGTTGAAGGATTTTTGGGAGAGAGACGAGGTGTTGTAAATGAATGGCGAGTCGGTTTTGCTTGACGCCTTCTAGGCTGAGTCTAAGTCCAGTCACTGGTTTACGTCCAACTGCTACCTGCAATATCACAAGCCGATTAATCCTCAAACGAAGGTAAACTTTTTAACCTCATCAAATCACATTAAAGGTGGTAGAAAAAACCTGCATTTCTTGATGAAAAAAAAAAAAACCAATATGAGGAAGAAAGTTAAGTTTCAAACTATTTAAAAGATTGAACTGAGAGAAGGTCCCGATATGCGGGATTGGAATTTCTCATTGTTTCAGTCAGCTGAGAATTAGGTATTGATTTAGTCATTAAGCTTAGCGAGTTAACAAATTCTTCCTTCTTTTTCCAGTGAACTGCGAAGCTCTCTTCATGAAGAAATACTTGAACTGGGATGCTTTCAGAGTTCCAAATTCCAATTACTAACTAGCTAACGAGTTGTGAAGTTCTCAATCATGAAGGAGTGCTCAATGAATTGCACATTCACATTGTTTGAAAAGAAACTACAAACTAGAACGGAGGATTTCTAACTGCAAAATTCCCAATCGTAGACTTTCATATGCTTTCTACTTTACTGAGTACAACTGAGAAAATGGAGAATATAAAGCTGAGAAAATCACAGTATCATACTTCCAAATAGATGATATATGCAGAGATGAACTTTGGATTTGATCATATGTTTCATAACATTAACATCTTAATAAGAGAAAAAATCTTCTTCCAAATTATCTGTTTGTATTTTCCTTATGAATCACACACAAAAGTAGTTAATCAATTCCCGAAATTTTAGCACCAAAATCATAACAGATAAGTATCTTGATTATGAAGCAAATTCCCTTGAAGAATTATTCTCATCAAATTTAAATCATAGGTATTTATGTCAGAAAGACACACCAATATTTTTTTTTTAAAAAGGACTTTTTGAAGTGAACAATGCACGCAAGGATTCTTCGATTACCATATATGTATGCAATGGCAAGCTATGTAGTTCACTGTGGGGTCGCACAATCCCATGGCAGGGAAAAAAATCCCCTGTAGTGGTACTGAATTTTTTCCTAAGTGAACAAATTAACCCATAAAGCTTTTGCTTTGAACCCAGGGCCAGTAGATTATTTCCTGGAAAAAGTTGAAATCCACCACATACAAAAGTCACTCTTCTCTCTCATCTTCGTGAGTCCAGTTTCCCTCGGTCCAATTGGCTCTCAAGTCGAGTTTTCGTCTTTGTGCCTCTCTCTCATTGTAAACAACAATCATGTTTTTCATAAATTTTCGGTATTGTCTACTTTTAGTAAGGTTTTGTTTAGTTTTTCAAGGTAAATTTTGGGATTAAACATTCACCTCTCTCGAATCATCAACAACCCTCAAGTAAGGGCATATTCTTCCTAAAATTTTGCTATGATACTTTTTCGGTATTGTTTACTTTCGTAATTTTTTTATTAACTTTTCATCGTATTTTTTTTTGAATTACTTATTTGTCTCGATGAGGGGAATCAGAAAAGCATGAAAATGTTGAGCTTTTGATATGTGAGTTGTGGTTTTTTTTTAGTCATTCATTAAACCTAATCTACTCTATCTTAGGGGACTTTGGGTGGGAGATGGGTGCTTACGGGAATCAAACCCTGCCAGGAGTATAAGGGAGGCACCAACTGCACTCCATTCCACTCCACTTGCGATATGTGAGTTGTTGAAAATAGATTTTAAATCATTTCATTAATATAAAATGCATGTTTCTATTATATATTATCGTTTAATCAAGTTTATGAATGACCCCATGTAAATATATTCTTGGAGTCGCCACTGTATGTATGTGACTGTGTAAATAGGATGTTCATGTCAACTTCTGTACAGTAAGACATTACCCTTGACAGAGCAGAATGACAAAAATTGACGAGGACACAATACTAGTTTAATTTGATTCAGTTATCTTGAAAGCTCAAAATATGCTCAAACAGCTAACTTTTAATTAAGATGTTTTTTTAAACCTCTCCTCTTTTTCTAAAGAAAAAAAGAGGTCAAATTTTTTTATTTTAAGTGGAAATTAACAGGATTCTTCCTCTTTACAGATCTTCTTAAGCATGCATAACTTTGGAGAGCCCTTCGCCAAGAAAAGGAAAATTTGTCCATGCCAAGAAAAAATCTCACGTGTACTACTACTGAGTCACTGACTACAGAGTCTACTCACATTCTTCTTTTTAACAGAAAAATGTCAGGAGTGGCATTCAGGCAAGAGACACATTGCACTTTCTTTTACAGGAGATGCACCTTGGAAGAATATATGATCAAGAAAGGGAGTCATCTCTAAATTGCAAAATGACTTCCGGAGCAAAAGATATACTAGACTAATCAAATATTGCTAATACGGTCCATTGCACATAAAATATCTTTGAAAGCATACAAAAGTATAATTGTCAAACAAAGTTAAAAGAGAGTTACCGGGAACCGTTTAATTACCTGATCTGGACTTATATAAAGCTTGGGACCCATCAAACTGAACTGAAGAGATGGGCAAACAGGCTCCTTTCTTTGGATGTTACTCTGTTCTGGAGCCCAAGCTCGAGCAATTTGAAAATCCAAGAAATACTGTAAATCTTCAATTGGAGGCTTGTCTGCACAGACAAATAGATAATCCACTACAGGTTATTACAACAGAAGAAAGCACGTACAATGCATGTATTTGTCGGAAACAACAGATGTGACATGAACAACACTAGAACTCGTTTACTGCTTAGGATACCAGCACATTCAAACTTAACTCCGACTGACCTTTCCAGTAACAAGCTATGATCCAGAGAAATAACAAAAATCAATGACAGTATTCAGATTTTACCATAAGAAACTTAATCTCGCCCATAATAGTATGAGTTTCGAGTCCATAAACAGCCAGGACACCATGAAAGCATGAGTTAATAAACTATCTTCAGAAAAAAAGAAGCCCATAATAAACTAAATCAAATATATCCATGAGAAAAGAACATGCCCAATTTTTACCAAGCTTATTTGCAGATATAGCGGAGACTCAGAAAGTTCTCCAATACGAACTTGTATTTGACTGTTGCATTCCAAGTCATAACAAAAAGAAAAGTATCAGTTGAAAAAAAAAAGCTTCAAAGAAATGTCTATATTAGCACTCATAAGTCATAGCATACAAATACAGGTTCAAGTTTTCTAGGATAGTAAAGCAAAAGGATTTTCCAGTATAACCCTATTAGGGGGTGAACACCCCCGGGAACCTACTCTACTTAATATTTTTTGATGGTAAAGCTTTGTATTTATTTTTAACAGATGAGAAGAGTAGAGGCTCAGAAGTAAATCAGATAGAAACAATCTCTTCCTTGTTTTGGTGCTTTAGTGCTTTTGTAGAGGTTTTGGTTTCCTTTTTAGTTGGGGTTGAATACAGACCTTCAGTCCCATACTTCAGCTTCTTGACAGTTCCAACTAAACTCCCTGGGGTTAAAATGATAAGGGATTACAATACCGTGTCTAGAAATGCTCAATTGCAATCTAAACCAAACCGAGCCTTATGTCCCAATCAATTGGGGTCGGCTACATGAATCATTTTTCTCCATTGAGCTCTATCAATTGCAATCTACCCAAAATAATCGATGAATGAGATGTACAACTCAAACTAGTAACACAAGTAAATATTAGTGAGATCTTACACTCCAAATACAACTCAATTGCACGGGCCAAGTTCTTTATTCCAGGCCCCCCTTCGAGAAGGGAAACGATAGGAATAAATGTCATGTTAATTACATCTGGTGCTGTTCGTACAGTCTCCGCCCATTTGCCATGGCTTTGCTCAAGATCGTCACCTCCTCTTCTTCTAAAAATGACTGTAACATCCTGCATTCAAATAATCTGCTTTTCATACTTCTACACACTAGAATACAATTTACGCTACATATTGCAAGATTCGGTGGACCAAGAGGTCGATTTTATCTATACGGTGAATCATTGGAAGCATGAATCATATTAGAATCTCACGACTTTTTGTTTCTAACGTGCGATTCAGTTTAATACACAAAAAATTCACAATATCACCATGTTTTCCTAGCAAAAGGACTATTCTGAAGTCATCAAGTGAGATTGAACACAGGATGTGCATTGGAAGTTCCACGCATCTTTCTCCGAGCAAGCAGATTTATTGGGAGTAAACAGGATGTGCTTCAGAGGAAAACATGTTTGCCCTAGGGATTTGTTTGGAAATTGGATCATGGAATTGTGGAGGTAAGTTGGTTTTTTCCAAAAATTAGGGAGGTGAAGTGTCAAAGGACCAATCGGCAAGGAGGTAAATTGCATTTTGCCCTTTCAGGAAATTGGAAAACTCTTGTTAGTAGTATTATTCTTGAAATTAGGCTGGTTTTGAAAATTTCTTGAAAACAGATATGAAAGTCGGTTCGGCAAATAAGGTTTCTGCGTTTCCTGAAATCTGACAGCATAGATTGAATACAAAAAGGACAAACTACACTTATAACTTCTGCACTTCAAAACGATTTTCAATCAACCCCTCAACTATAAAAGTAGACGCAAGCACCCCATGAACTATGAAGTGAAGTGAAATTGTTAGTGTTTCTGTCAATAATAAAGGAAAAACTACACCTGTAACTTCTGTACTTCAAAATGATTGAATAATAAAGGTTTCTGCGTTTCCTGAAATCTAACAGCATAGATTGAATACAAAAAGGACAAACTACACTTATAACTTCTGTACTTCAAAACGATTTTCAATCACCCCACAACTATAAAAGTAGACGCATGCACCCCATGAACTATGAAGTGAAGTGAAACTGTTAGTGTTTCCGTCAATAATAAAGGAAAAGTGGTTTTTTTTTTTTTTTTTACATTTTTATCTATCTTTCTCACTAAAATATATTTTACATGCCTAATGAGAAAATGAGTCTGCGTATACAGTATTTTAATAGGCTCGAAGATATGTTAGCCAGTTAGGCATTTCGAATACCTTAATACATTGGGGTGATTATTTTTTATTGTAGCACATAAACTTCTTAGTACTATTAAGTATCAACATTGTCTAAGGTTGATTGTTCTTTATGAACCCCTTCTTGTATGGTTGTTAAGGATATTTGGTAACTTTTTTTTTTTTGGGTAACTGGATATTTGGTAACTTAGGTTGCTCACAGGCTTGTAGCAGGTACTTAGGTAATAAAAGTTGCATTATTTTGCTCATAATAACTAAAAATAAGTGTCAGGTCTTTAGTTTTTAAATTGAATACGTCAGAAATACATCATTGGCATAGTTAAATTAGGCCTACATGATCTCAAGCACAAGTATTCAGTAACTATGAGTAGATTTTTTAATTTTGTTTTTCTGGTTAATCATATTGTTATTTTAAAATGACAATTTTGGTTGATAAGTAGGCCTGATGATAAGAGAAAAATATGGATGAACATTTTACGTGAGAAAAATAGATAGAAAGGCAAACAATCCCATTTGTTTTGTTTAATACTAACAGAAATAGCAACAATAGTAATAGGAATACTAACAGCTTCACTTTAAATGATAGTTCAGGGGTCCATGTGTACACTTTTGTAGAAGATGTGTCATTGAAAATTACTCAAAAGTACAGGGGTGAAAGTTTAATCTTCCCAAGAAAAAAAGATAACAAACATTCCCTAAGCTTTTGACAAAAACGAAATTGAACAGTCGTTCCATACTGATACTGACCTTGTCCTTGTATTTTATTGGCGCAGCGGACTGGCTTTTTGAGTCTGAGAACCTCTGATCTCCAATGTCTTTCACATAATTCTGAATGTCTGCTGCTGATAAAGGAGATGACTGATGTTGCCTGATATAAACTACATCTCTTCCACCAATCGTTGCAGAAGTAACAATATGGGTGCCATAGGTTTCTATAAAACTGAAAACAGGAAACTACCCATCAGAAGCGGTATGACGTAATGGATAAAGTGGAAACTGAAGAGTGATGACGTATTACTCCCTCCATCCCTCCCTAGGTTTCAATAAAACTTAAAACAAGAACCTAACCATCAGAAACCACATGATGTAACAGGAAAATGAATACAAAAGAGTGAATGATGTATTACTCCCTCCCTCAAATGAATACAAAAGAGTGATGATGTATTACTCCCTCCCTCACATCCACCTTCCAGGCGTGGCACTCTATCTTTTGTTTGACTATTTCTAGAGTCCCAAGTATAACACAAATGGTGGAGCAAAAGACATAGCGGTCAAGCCCCACAGTTTATACTTTGCACAGCTGAAGTTCATATTTTTTATTTTTTTTTCCTTTGACAAGGCACAGATGAAGTTTAACCTTAACAAAACTTGAAACTACCTGGCTGGACTCTTTTTCCCCATAGAGATCCAATAGTGCCAATGTCATCACAGCCAATTAAGTTACACATAAATATGGGATAAGGCAACTACTTCCATTTTGATTTTAAAAAGCTTCCCCTTCAAAAGAGCATAACATTATTGGTGTACACATGCTTAAACGAGGGTTGATGGGGGTTTGTCATAAAGCTAGCACAACATAATGAAGCATACAAAGAAGAGTTGATCTGGTGAATTATTTACCTTGCCAAGGATGCAGGATCCCAAGAGTAAGGTACAGCACGCTTTATTTCCTCATTCAATAATAAATTCGATTTTACTAATTCGACCTTATATAGAGGGATCACATGTCCGATCATTGCAAGAGATTTTGTAACCGCTACGTCGAGTTGCCAAGAGCCAGTGAAATTGAACATGGCATTAAAGCTTCCGAGGGGAATAGGTCCTGAAATACTTGACTTCTCATTGAAATATTTTGCCGTCTGAAATACCATGTATAAGAAATATTAGAACAATGACTGGTCCCTTGAGTGGATTTGAATTTCAGAGCTGCTAGTCCTTTCTCCGAGTCTCCCATCAGGAGAAAGTTAGTAAAGTGTAGATGCATAGACATTCTTCATAATATAGTAGGCAGTCATGTTAATCAAGAGTCAAGAAATTGTTAAACGGTCTTAGGTAGAACTCAACCCCAAAAGCTAGCTATTGAAGTGAGGGTGCCCTCATGCTTATATTATTCGTATTACTTTGGTACCCAAGCGATGCAGGACTTCGCTTCACACCCTCTCTCATGCCCAGCATGCTCATTCGGCAGCACCTGCCGCGTGCGGTACATGCACTCTACTCATCCTTGGCATACTCGGCTCAGATACCATGTTACACGGTCTTAGGTAGAACTCAACCCCAAAAGCTAGCTATTGAAGTGAGGGTGTCCTCACGCTTATATTCTTCATATTACTTTGGTACCTAAGCGATGAGGGACTTTGCTTCACAGAAATAGGTTGTAGATATTACCTACTGACCTTCAAAAAGCCAACACTACAAAACCCAAGACTCTTCTAACTTCATCAGTTTTTAATTTATATTGAATTCAGCTTGTCCAGGTGACTTGGTTCTTACGATCACTCATCCGTGAAGCACCAGAACTTCAGTAGTTTTCAATGCTCCCTGAGACAGTCTAGTTGCAGAGACATGTAGTAAATGAACCCTTGGGCCTTGTTTATTTGTCCGGATTAGAGCATAGGATTGGTCATATATACCACACATCCCATGCTGCTTGGAATTTCCATAACAAGGATTAAATGTTCGTCAATATGAAATTCCACAAATCATGGGAGATACAGTATGTCAAGGAAAGTGATATTATTAGTCCCCTCTCTGTTAGTTCAAGAGAATTTGTTGTCACACAGGACAAATATATCCCTTCACCTATGAAGCACGGGTACTTCTAAAACCCCGGTGAACTCGTACCCGTAATGTATTGGGAACCAGTACTTCGCATGGTACTTCTGAATCTGCACCAGTAAACGAAACATGTACCAAAACTTCTCTTTGACGTTTGCCTTACCCCAAAAGTACCCCAGTATATATCAAGCCGTACCCAACACAAAAATGAAACTAAGCTGATAAGACTTCCTTTTTCTCTGCTTAGCATGACTGTAAAATATCAATTTGGGTCAATCGGTTCTTAGCATAATGGCATGAACCTCTTATTAGAACTTTAAGTCTGGCGTTAAACTATTATTTGATGCTGGATTCCTAATTGCCCAAGTTATTTAGCTATTTCCTTAATTTGAAGTGTAATTATCACGTGTAATACATTCCTCTAAGCTCTAACTTATAAACGTAAATTTTTTATAGCCGTACCCGTACCATTCCTTTTTTTTGGTTCCGCCCTATCGATATACCTGTATCTTATTAGCCCTTCACCAATGGTCCAATCAAACAACCGAGGCCTAAGGATCATCCTGCCACCTTGCCAGGCCCATCACAGGATGCCATGTATGGTTGGAGTACGGTATGATTGTCAAAGTCCTTTGGCCAGCCGGATCTTATTGAAGACAACTTGAAATCCAGCTATGTTTCATGGTATAGAACGTACACAATGTGAAGTTAAGAAAAAACAAACTTCAGAAAAATAAGCATAACAGAATGAGGATTTTAGAGGTTAGGAATTATGTATCTAAAGTCAAAGAAAACAAAAGGAAAAAATCAAGTATCAACTGCTTCAAGTTCTATCATAACTTCAGCGCAAGAAACAAAATTTATTACCTCTGACCCATATTTTCATTACTTTTTCAATACTCTTGACATCTTGAAACGGCATGACATCTATATTTTTCATTTTATAAGGGGAGAACTGTGTACATGAAGTGAACTAATGACTACCTTTTGATTGGTGGTGAAAATCTATTCTTGTTTTCACCAATATACATTGTTTATTTATTTTAAGTAGAAAAAGGACCAAGACTATGAGATGGAGAGTGTTACAATACTTTCTGGGAATTATATAGCCCAGCAACAAATGTGAGGAGAATATTCACTCAAGGAAGCAAAAAAACTATGTCCAACAGAATGTGAACTCCACTCCAGTCCTCGATACACTCAACTTCCTCAATTACGATTACTCCTTTAAAAGGATACAGTAGGTTCGGATAACATCAAAGGCCGATAAAGATGCACAATTGTGCAGCTTGCACCTCTAAAAGAGATGCCAGTCTCTGCTTGGTGTCATAACTGCTCCCACCCTTCCAAGACGACACAACTCATGGTTATCCTATCTTGCCCCAGATAATAGACCCGGTGGAGCATTGGTAAAAACTGTAATACCAGCAGAGACCTCGTCAAAATGAAATTAGGGTTAGGCCTGCCTATTCAGTACCTTCGCAGTCATCACTAAGACGCTGAGATTGAAAGAAGAGGCGAATACAGATACAAATTAAAATTAAAATCCAATACCAAAATCAGGATCCCAAAACCCAATAATACTGATTACTCCCCACACGTAAGGATCTTAGTAACAGGAACCTCCTATGTGGGTGGCGAATCCACTTCGGAACCTCGCTCCCGTGCTCCTTCTAGGAACCTCGCTCCCATTGAGAAAGGAATCCGTTCCCAACTAGGATAGAACCTCTTAGGCATATAAATCCCAAAATAAACAAAAATAAAAGACACCAAACAAGAGAAAAGACAAAGTAATGATACAATATTATAAAAATATTAACTTAAATTTGCTCAATTACTTAATATAACCATAATATTACTCAGTCAGTAAGACGATCTTTGCAATTGACATGAATGACGCATAATAATATTTACTTGCATTACATATTTTCATGTATTATTCCTAAACGCTTCCCGTCCTGAAAGAGGAGCTCCTATAATCCCCCACCACCTATCCCACTCCCGCCCCTGCTTCGTGCCATTAAGATATAGAGAACAGCTGAAATCACATGTTAAAATTATAAATATTTTTATATTTTGTAATTGAAGTGGTAGAATAATAATTTCTTTTTGACATTTAATTGTATTAAAATACATAAAAATATTTATAACTTTAATAATTTTTCCTATACGCTCCCAACGGCGCTCTCACACTTCTATGATCATCCGCTCCCCCACCCCCGCTCCCGTTCCTGCTCCCACTTCGTGCAACTAAGCTAAAGATAAAATAATTAACAACTTTCAAGTTTTGAGACGTATTGTAATATCCATCACAATGTCAAACCCTCTCCAACACAAGAAAACAACCACCAGCAAAAAACATACCAATGCCAACAGCATAAAGAATTGCATAACCATATCAAAAACCTCATAATTCTTGGAGCACCTGACCAAAACACAATAAACCAATTAGGTGATACAAACTCATGGGCACAACTCACCCTTAAAAGCCGGCTTACAAGGGGAGGGTGCCCAAGAGCTTATGGACACAAGGCCAAGCCCATAGGCCCCATACTTGGGCGATGTTGGACATTGGGATCATAACATACCACCACGCTCTGCAACCAATGAGCAAGGTGGCCCACGACACTAACCCAATGGAGCTCTTTCTCTTGTTTTGGCAGCTCCATTCCCCTTTGTATCAGTATTCAATACTTTAAGTATTTTAATCCAGCCTATAAGTTGCCCTCTCCGCGGGTTTGAATTGCAACGCGGTGGCCAGCTCTGATACCAAATAATACAAACTCACGGGTTGAACTCACCCTTGAAAATTGGCTTACAAGGGAAGGGTGCCCAGAGCTTATGTACACAATGCCAAGCCCATATTTAGGCGATGTGAGACATTAGGATTGGAACACTAGGAGTAAGGGGAGCACCAGAACAAGAGAACGAAAACCCAGCAAAAAAAAATCTCCAATCACAACAATATACAGAATTGGCAAAAACTAAACAAGAACCCAGAACAATATTTGAGAACCAGAACACAATCAGAACAACTATAAGGGGAAAACCCATATACTCCTATTTTGGGCACCAGACAGAGAAAACAAAAACCAGCGACCAAACAGATCAGAAACCTTACCTCATGGAAGCTACAGACAGGGATTTCCTCAGTGATCCTCTTCCCAGTAGACGACTCAATATCAACTGATACATTTGGAACAACAACGCCATCAGAAACTTGAAGATCCCTTGTCTGTTGTTCATCAAGATGAACCAAACGAGACCCAGGAGCCCCTTTACAGTATAAAAGCCTGATATCAGAAGTGACGTCAAACCCTCGACCAAGTGCTTGGATGGAGTTGCACAGAGTTGTGAAGAGAGCATCTGAGATTGAGGAGCTGTTCCCTGCTAATGATGGGTCTTCCATGGAAAAATCCTTCATTGGGTAGAGCGAGGAACAAGGACGGATTTGGGGGGATTTGAGATTAACATTTTTACTATTAGTACAATGTTAGGTGGTGCGGTGTTGGAGTAGTTTGATTTGGTTTTGTTTTGGTTGGTGGTGGGGAAGAGGTTTGACTTTTGGACTTTTTCTTAGTTCGTTGAAGGCAGCCAGCAAGCCTTTTGACCGTAATAAAATGGATTGATTCCAACGCGTTGTGCCTTTGTTTATGGATGATTTTGCGTTGACTGGTCTTCTCTTTCATTCTAAAAACAAGTTGAGTTTTGTTCGCTCTCTACCTGAGTGGGTGAACATTATCTTTATTTATATTGATTGAAATGGTATAAATTTCATCCCAAAGTGATATTATATTTATCAAAAAGTGTATTACATGATAAACAATGAGAAAGAGGGTCACTCTATTTTAAAGAGGGTGAACAAAATTGTACTCTCATAAAAACTACTCCCAAAAGAGCAAATCAAAAGTTCCGTCAAATTAGTTTTTGACTAGTTTTAGTTCAAACTATTCCATCCCAAAACTATTACTCAGTAGTCAGTACAATTTTTTGTAATTCCATTGATTTAAATGCAGTCTAATTATCCACGCCGTTAACAATCCATATTAGACTTTTAATAAAATGACTTTTACACTAATTTCAACTTGAATTGTAATGGTTCATTTCGTAGCTAGTTAAACGATCATTCACATGACTGAAAATCGATTTTTTTTTTTTGGGTAATTCAGCTTTAAAGTTAAAAATAAAAGAAACCGGATATACAGCCTACAAAGGGCATACCCCAGGAGGATTAAGATAGAGAAAAAAAAAGAAAAGGTAGGCCAAATGGCTACATGAGGGGATAACATACTGAATAGATGGAAACAAAACAAAAAGTATACATTGTTTCCTATCCATCTACAAAAGGGGATAACATTGGCATAACAGGGCAGCATAACATTGGTCAGTCACTTCTCACTTGGTCAGTCATGGCCAGCTGCAATGTTATGCTGAACCTTATGACTGCTGCTTAGAATCACAGGTTTAACAGGAGCAATACTAGCAATACTAGCACAAAACAAAGCAACTGATGCAGATCCAGCTTTTGAGAGGCCGGAGCAGAACTGATGCAGATAGCTGCTGTCACAGAAAAGCACAAAACTTTCTGGTATTACAAGACCACCATAAGAGCACTATACATATCAACATCAGCAAGTTCAGGCCTTGCAGAGTCAATTCTGGAACCACTAGGCTGGACCAGGAACAGAACAGCAATCTGGAAGCAGCAGAAATCAGTCAAAGAGAACTGGAACCACAGCCTTAACGTAGCCAACGTCAGCAGCAGATACAAAACATACACTCCAAGGGACATCCCCCCTAGGATAGGCATATACAACACAGGACTTGGCATACATGCAGGTTCAGAACTAAACAAAACACAAAGACCAGCTACACTACATCATCAGATTCTGAATAGCAGACTGGTTGCTCCATAATGAGCTGAACTGAATGCACCAAAAGCAGAAGATGAGTTGCAGCTGCCACCATCAGAAATGAGGATATACAGAAGTCAACAACCACAGTCAACTTCTGAATCATAACAGTCACAGTCACAACAGCAACAGCAACTACAAAACTATACTATACAGAGGACGTCCCCCTCTGTGAAGGGAGATCCCATTGACAGCCCCCGATGGTTAGGCATAAAGTAAATGTACCACAGATTGGCCCCATATGAAAACAGGACCTGCTCCTAAAGCAGCAGTTGCCGCAGCCTCAGAACTGGACAGCAGCTTAGAACTTGACTTGAATTGAGGTAGGGACTCATCAGGAAGCCACAAAACAGTTCAGTTCAGCACAGTCATCAGTAAATGGGCTATCAAATATCAAATGCTGAACTGAACACAAAATGGAAAATGGACTACCACAAATGGTAAATGGACTATCAGACAGAGCACAGTCAATATGCAGCTACATGACATACAACTACACATCAAAACAGGTATGCAGAGACCTTCCCATGTAACTCTAAACAAACAGGTAAGTTTCAGAACTACTGAATTCTAGACAAGTTTGAATTCAGTAGTTAAAACACAAACATGTAAAACTACTCTCTGAACCACTGACATGTAAAATATCAAGCTATACCACTCTCTCCCTCCACTGAACCTCACATGACTCCCCCACTAATTATTACCTCCTCTCTCAAGAAATGTTGGGTCTCTAGCACACAACTCACAAGGTCAACACACAATATAGTAAGACACTCACAATCTGTATTTCACCTGAACAGACAACAAGGAGTAAGTTAACTACCTGAATACTAGTAGTAAATAGGAGTTCCATAGCTGTTGCTAGCACTTGTCCTGAATAAGAGAAGTAGATAGAACCAGACTGTACTTGTCTATGCTCTACAGGATGCCTGCTCACAAACCTGCAAATAAAGTATCTACAACCATGGCCACAAAATCAATACCCAATAACAATACCATCACAAACAGACTTCATTACCCATTGATGCCCCACACTCTAATAAAACTATTATTTTGTGAGCCTACAGGCAACTTAGGCAACGACAGTAATCTACCCTTAACCATGTTAAAGACTTTATGAACAACCACTTCCCAAGTGCTAGTTGTATTTTGAAACTTCCTTAAGTTTCTTTCAATCCAAATATGATATACTGTAGTAGTGAATATCAACTTAGAGACGATATTCCGTAGAGATTTTCCCCTAAAAGAGGAGAAGTGGGTAATCCATGCTGGCCAAGACCTAGGGGACCAACTCGTATCCATCTTTTCCAACATAGCTTTCCAAACCCGTGTGGAAAAACTACAGTTGAAGAACAAATGATCATGGCTCTCACTACCATGGCAAAAACTGCATTGGGAGATTGATTTAATCCCAAAGAGGACTAATCTATCCACTGAAAATCGATTGTTCTAACTAAATTATATTATAAAGTAATCTTTATGTTGAAACTGAAAACTGAAAGTTGAAAAATTAAGAGGTGTTTGGTAACCTTT
The DNA here is from genome assembly GCA_018127125.1 of Rhododendron griersonianum. Lineage (NCBI taxonomy): Eukaryota > Viridiplantae > Streptophyta > Magnoliopsida > Ericales > Ericaceae > Rhododendron > Rhododendron griersonianum. Next base: position 33,544,319 of record CM030789.1, read on the forward strand.
TTATTTTCAGTTTTTGGCTTTATTTTCACTTTTTTGAAAATTAAAATAAAAAACTTGTTTGATAACATATTTTTACTTTTTTGTTTTTGTTTTCATTTTTAAGAATTTCTGGAAATTGTGAAAACTAGAAAAGGGTGTTTTACTCAATTTTGAAAACAGAAGTTCAGCCGGTCGCTCCCGATCCCGATCGTTTCTCTCTCTCGCGATTTTTGGTACGCTACTCCCTCCCTCCCTCTCTCTCTCTCTCTCTCGTCTCTCTCTCTCCATAACTCTCTCGTCTCTCTCTTCCCCTCTCTCCCAATCTCCTCCAAAACCCTAGATGGATCCCTTTGTAGATTAATTGAAGAATACAAATTTATTCAACCATTTTGAGGAGAATGTACGGCTATGTTCTTCTATTGTTACTGCTAGGTTATGATATTGGTTTTGGGTAGTTCTGCTACTGCAATTATTCTGATAATTTTGGTTGCCAGTTGATGTTGCTGTTGTTATGTATCTGGTTGCTCTTCTAGATTTTGAGAATGGTTGAATCTGCTTAAGAACCCTGCATCCTTATAGGATGAAATTGCCTTGTGTCATATCTTATACCCTTGTAATATTGCGATCTCATTTGATCTCATCAGACCAATAAAAAGACCTAAGACTAGCTTGAGTGGTCGTGCCTGAAGAATATTCATGTAGT